>OX451738.1:187874926-188571248 GCA_948472305.1 Vicia faba | reverse complement strand
TACACCCGTCACCCTGAACCAGAAGCAGAATCGATGATTTATACCATGGAGTTTAGTCCATAACTACAAAATCCAATCCCAAGCCCCCAAATTCGATTACAGACATGATTTTCGATCCAAACACATAACAACACATCTATATACATCTATAAGAACAATTTAATCAAAACATTCATGGATTAAACAATACAAATTCGTGTTCATCATTCCAATTCATCAAAACATAAACATGACATATTTTTATGAAAAAGGGTACACAAATTTCGTCATTCAAAATAGATTATAACACCAATGAATCATAATTTATCGGATTCACACAATAAAACAACAAAACATATACATGCATGTCAACCTATTGGAGGTTAAAGACTCATTTATCTTATCCTTCATGCATATACCCTTTATTAAAGTTATTCTCCCCCTTACCTTATTCCTAGCAAGCAAATTGATTCTCTAACTTGGGTGTTGTTTTTCTTCTTCAAGCTCCAACCTTCTACTACTAACCTTTGCATATTTTCTCTAAAACAAAGTTTCTACGAACTAACAACAAATCCCCCAAGTCTAAGTATATCTCCTAAATTTATATTTAGGTTAAGTCTTCTCAAAAATACCCATTTAACCCAAACTTACATACTTCTTGCTTCTTCCTCCTCATAATTTTCCCTATTCTAAATAAATTTATCAATTCTAATTGGTCTCTACACTCTCCTCTCAAGATCACACACCTACCATCCAAATCAATTTAATTATCACCACATAATAATTAAATAAACACACAAAATTCATAAATAATATAAATAAGATAATCTAAATTGGGATGTTACAGTAGTAAAACGGATTCGGCCCGTTGGGCATGTCAGTTTTGCTCTCATTTTAGTGCATAACGGGACAAGGGTTTATGCCTACACCCTTTAATGTGTTTGTCCCGCTCCTCCCCCGCTCCTCCTCGCTCTATTTTTTATATTTTTAGGCCTAAAAAGAGCAGTTCTCGCTGACCCGCTTGCCCCACCCTCACTTGTAATACGAGGTGTGTCAATATTTTAGACCCGCATTCTTCAGTATGCCCGTCTGTTCCGCTCCACTTTTTGTAAGCTTTTGCGATGCAGAGCTAAATAGAATAGACATGTCCGTTTGTCATCTTTCGATATGACTCTCAATATCGTGCCTACTAGTATATTAAAAACAAAAATTAAATTTAGTAAAATATTATTTTATATTTAATTGATCAACTAACTTTATATTGCATGTTTTTGAATTAAATAGTATATTAAAATAATATTAAATAGTTTAAAAATGATTAACTTTTAATATATCTTTTTGTACAACGTTAACTTTTAGTTATAGTGATCAAGTTTTAAATCTTATTTTTCGTTTATAATAGTAAAAAGATGGAGTATATTATTATCATTTCCATTAAATTAAATTTTAATTCATTTAATCAAAATTATCTAAAAATATTAATCAAATCCTAAATATACTAAAATAGTAAAATATACACACAAGAGAATAAAAAATCACCGGCAAAAGCCGGCAGCCGGCTGTTAAGCACGTCGGAGTGAACATGGGGATTGCATTGCACGTAGATTCCAACAAATAACCAGATCACCAACAAAATCAAATCTCAACCCTCCATTCCATTTGTACCCTCCATCTCAACCGTTCAATTTCCCAAATGTTTTGTTCACGCGTTTTCTCCAACATTCTTTGCAACAGAAAAAACGACATAACTTTCTGTCTTTTATCTCTCTCTTCCATTTTTCAACGTGATTTCTGTCACGTTGAGATTCATTTCCATTCCCCTTTCTTCAAATAAAATCTTTAGAATCAAACACCAAATTTTTCCCCTTAGGGTTCATTGAATTTGGTACAACATTGGGTTTTTCACGTTAATTTTTTTCCACCTATAATAATTTCAACATTCTTCAAATCCTCCAAAATCTTTTATACCATATACTTGCATGTTCATGTTGCACTATATCAATTGCATTGCACCATCAACCTTATGATCAAAGGTAATCACACATTTTTTTTCTTTCTATTTTTTTCACATATTTCTTTTTTAATGAATCATAGACCCTGAGACGGACACGTTACAGGACACAGACACATGATAGGACAGACTCTGACACGGACACCTAATAGGATAGACTTTGGTATGGTCATTTTTCACGACACGAACAAGGAATGATGATTGAGATAGGAGGTAATTAGTGTTAGATGGGAAACAACTGTGTTGGTTCGGGAACCTCGCAATCAAAGGATTTGTCATCACCCTCAGCTCTTCCAAGTCCTTCTTGCTGGCCGCGTGGTGGAAGGAAGAAAGATACATCTGATGCACACAAAACCAGTCCAACAAAAGCTATAGAAACTGTTCAAAACAAGGCACCACAGGTAGTGAAGATTGAGAATGAGGATGTAAAGCCATCGCAGCAACAAAAGCCGCAAACGAATGAAGGTGGTGTTGCTACACCTGCAAAACAAAAGAGACCTCAAAATGTGAAGAGACTAGCAAGTGCAGGACTCAAAGCAGATTCAGTTTTGCAGCGAAAAACGGTTAGTCTTAAGGAGTTTTATAATTTGGGAAAAAAGCTTGGACAAGGGCAATTCGGAACAACGTTTCTTTGTGTGGAGAAGGCAACTGGGAAAGAGTATGCGTGTAAATCTATCTTGAAGAGGAAGTTGTTGACAGATGAGGATGTGGAAGATGTGAGGAGAGAGATTCAGATTATGCATCACTTGGCTGGGAGTCCAAGCATAGTTTCGATTAAAGAAGCTTCTGAAGATGCTGTTGCTGTTCATGTTGTTATGGAGTTGTGTTCGGGTGGTGAGCTTTTCGATAGGATTGTGGAAAGAGGGCATTATACGGAGAGAAAAGCCGCTAAACTTGCAAGGACTATTGTTGGTGTTATTCAGTCATGTCATTCTCTCGGAGTAATGCATCGTGATCTTAAGCCGGAGAATTTTCTTTTTGTTAATCAGCAAGAAGATTCTCCTCTTAAGGCAATAGATTTTGGACTATCTGCATTTTTTAAACCAGGTTTATCCAAAATCTATTTTTTTAAAGCTAAAACAAAGTGACCCATAATTCATTTGACTTTACATGAAGTTAATTTCTGCGTTATGTTTTACAGGTGACATTTTCAATGATGTAGTAGGTAGTCCATATTATGTTGCACCTGAAGTTTTACGCAAGCGATATGGCCCAGAAGCAGATGTTTGGAGCGCCGGTGTGATCTTGTACATTCTCTTATGTGGGGTGCCTCCATTTTGGGGTGGTAAGTGTTCTCAAGACATCAAACTCACTATATTCTCATATAGCCATTTTCTTAATCTATGTTTCCTAATTCCACAAAATTTTAACATTTATCTTGATCCTTTGAAATAGAATCGGAGCAGGAGATATTTGAGGCCATTTTGCATAGTGATCTTGATTTCGCATCAGATCCATGGCCTGGTATATCTGAAAGTGCAAAAGACTTGGTTAAGAAGATGCTTGTTAGAGATCCTAGTAAACGGTTATCAGCTTTTGACGTTCTTCGTAAGTTTCTCCACTGTCATCTCATTGAGATCAATATTAGTGAGACAAAAATTATGAGGCAGGATTCAGTGAATGAAATATAATGAATACAAATCATTATAACATCGTTGAACTTGAGGTTTCTTACTACATTGTTAATGATTTGATGATGATCTGATTCTTTGCAGGTCACCCCTGGATTCAGGTTGATGGAGCAGCACCAGACAAGCCTCTTGATTCTGCAGTTTTGAGTCGCATGAAACAGTTTTACTGCAATGAACAAGCTCAAGAAAATGGCTCTTAGAGTAAGTTATATTTTCTGTCACATAACTCATTACAACATATTTTTTACGTTTACTCGGATTGTCACATTGTAAATGCTTATGCTGTTCTGTGCAGGTTATTGCAGAGAATCTCTCAGAAGAAGAAATTGCTGGTTTGAAAGAAATGTTTAAGATGATCGATACGGACAATAGTGGTTACATTACATTTGAAGAACTCAAAGTTGGACTGAAAAAATTTGGTGCCAATCTCAATGAATCTGAAATTTACGATCTAATGCAATCTGTAAGTATTAGTTCAGAATTACACTTCCGTTATGATGCCAATTATATAGAACACAATTGCATTGTCAATATATAGAATATCTAAGCCGACACTGTGTCACGCGTTTGGTAGAAAATCAAGTCTCTTAAACATGTGCTAACAGGTATGAGTTAGTCATATATTAATTTGACGCATCATTCCAATCGTTTCGGATTTCAGGCAGATGTTGATAATAGTGGTACAATTGACTATGGAGAATTCATAGCTGCAACATTGCATTTAAACAAAGTTGATAGGGAAGATCATTTAGTTGCCGCATTCTCATATTTCGATAAAGATGGAAGCGGATACATCACTAGAGATGAGCTTCAAAAAGCTTGTGAAGAATTTGGCCTAGGCGACGTTGGCTTGGAGGAAATGATCCGAGAAGCTGACCAGAATAATGTGAGTGTATTCTCATAACCGGATTCTAAATGTGGATTGATAATAACTTTTTTTTGTCCCTTTTAATAAAACTTTGTTATGCATGGTTTGGTTTTTCAGGATGGACGAATAGACTACAATGAATTTGTGGCTATGATGCAGAGAGGGAATGCAGAAATCGGTAAGAGGGGTCGAAAGGGTAGCCGTAGTTTAAGCATTGCATTTAGGGAGGCACTACCAGTATGCTAATGTAAGAAAAGTTTATACTAAAGTAGTGGATGATTTTCTCTCAAATTTTGTAATGTAGCATTTTCTCCATGGTGTATTAAATTGAACATACTTTCTCGAGAAAATGGCTCTTGTTACTTAAAATGTTGATAGGTATTATTTGAGAGAACTTTTGGCTTCTTTTCTATGTACTGTAAAAACAACTCAAGTTTAACATGAGGTATTATTGGAGTTGAATAGTCACTAGTGCTGAGAGCGATGAAGTGACTTTGTCGGGATGTAATTGACTATAAAGACGAGTCTTGCGAACGGCGAGACATGTTCTCTATTGAGCGTGATAGCTAGTGCTCAATAGAGAACAATGGTTGTAAGACTCCATGTTTGGTTTTAGTTTGTCGGGCTATGTTGAGGCGTGCATGGGTGTGTAGCAGCTGCAGGGATGATGAAATATGGAAGATTGAGGGACCAAAATAAAATTGTAACGTCACCACATGTTGTATATGTTTAACATTAGCTTTGTTAGTTTGGTGTTTGGTGGTTAGGAATTAGTTACTTAATAACTAACTTTACTGGTTTACTCACTCTCTCCCTCTGTCCCTGTCCCTCTATCTTCCTCCATCTCTCTCGCCGATTGGCGCGTTACCACCCTTTAATTATCTTGTAGAAACTTCTTACATAAGATTCTTCTTAGATTGTTTGACAACTTCCATTTGAATTAATAATTGATAATTTTCCTAGTTAATTTCGTGTTATACCAAGTATTCGAATTTGGGTATAAAAAAAGCATTTCAACTGATGTATAAGTATTTCAAACAATGAGTTATTTGTGTTGACATTTTAAATTCGAAGTTATCAATTTTACATATGATAAAATATAAGAACTTTCTTAAATATTATTTATAATAAAAAATGGGTTATGCTAACGAGTATCCTGAGAGTATTATTCATGTATTTCTAAAAAACTTTACTATTTTAAGCATTAAAAGTGTTCTTAGGACACTAGTTAACATTTCTCATAAAAAAACATATCTCTCTTTCTCACTCACACCTCACACACACATTCACTGAGACACTAGTTGCTTGGGTTATAAGGCAACTACTTGTTAATGGTTTTAACCATATATATATATATATATATATATATATATATATATATATATATATATATATATATATATATATATATATATATATATATATATATATATATATATATATATATATATATATATATATATATATATATATATATATATATATATATATATATATATATATATATATATATATATATATATATATATATATATATATATATATATATATATATATATATATATATATATATATATATATATTTAAGAGTTTTACACAATCTAAAGGGAGTCTCTCTAATTTTATTAAAATAATAAGAAAATATTGTTGTGCCTAAATAATGGGTTAGAGATTCATTCTAATCAATTTGAAGGTTTCTTTTACATGACATAATCAATTAATTCACTAGGGTTAGTTGGTTATCACTTTTGTAAGGCTAATAATCGATTGATAGGTCTATTAATTGATTAGTGACGGTGCGTTTAAAAACATTTATTTTTTCTATTACTATTACACTAAGATTTTTAGTTAAAAGAAAGTCAACGAAGAATGTCACAATGAAGGGACATTCAGGATTGTGAGACATTAATGAAGTGTTTAGGAACACTAAACTAAGTATTTAGAGACATTAATGTCAAGTGTCTTAAAGCTTTAATTATCCAGCGTCGCGAGAGTGTCAACCAGGGAGCCAACTGACGTGGTAGTTATAGTTTGAAAGAATCACAACAAATCCACAAGATTCAGATCACTTGGAAACATATCCAAAGTCTTGAAGGACAGTCGACATAAATTGTGTCGGCAGGAAGGATAGTCAATAGCTACGAAGGGTTTCAGGACTTAACGAATTCTCCAGAATCTAAGTATCAAACATAGATGATGTCGACGATTTTGACAGTTATCATCAAGAATTTGTGGGGAAGTTGAAGTAATTATCTCAATGTGGATGATCAACAAGACAGTAAAATCGTGGTGACTCCAAAGCCCACTAGTGGAAACCTGAAGATTGAACGTAGAGTGAAATGAAGCAGTCCTCTAGTGGTTAGGACCGTCGTTGACGATTAATTGTAAAATGAATAAATAGAAAACTCATACATTGTAACAAATATTGTAAAATTTCATACATTCTCTCCATACAACTAGAGTACCCGAGTCAAAGAGAAAAATAGTTTGTGAGAAACATTTACCTTTTTCGGTCTTTATCTTCACCTTTATTTAATGTTATTTACAACACTTTATCTTGTCATTTACTACAACTTGTCTTCATTAAAGTTTATTCTTTATGTCGTTGTCGTCCAGAGAATGGCTGCAATTAATTTACGCGCACGTTTTTTCATATAAATCATTTGCACAAATTACTGTGGAGATTTTTCGAGTTAATCTCACTAGCTTTTCAAACTCGTGATTGGTTATCAAAAACACCAGTAAATAAATTGGTGCACTCGGCGGAACCCTTTTGTGTGAATAGTTTAAAACATTTTTACAGAAAAGAGGCGTCTTACGTATTTTCTTTGCATTGTTTCTCCACACAAACATTATGAGTTTTTGAGTGCATGTTTTTTAGGAGTGGTAGAAAAATTCTAGATATGTCTAATAGAAATCAACCCCCTCCCTCCATAAAATAATGCACCAACCCCATGAAACAACTAGTAGCGACGAGTATTGGAAGTTCTGGTCCTCCAACATTGGTTGATGAAATGACCACAATCATAAGATAAATAGTCACGTCGATTGTACCACCGGATGTGGGGATATCATCTCCATAAGCGTCATACACACCGACTTTTTCTAGGAAGTTATAGAATGTAGGAGACCAAAGGCCTCATTTTCTAAGATTCACGCTGCTCTAGAAAGAGCAGCAGTATGGCAATGCCAACCCCGATAATGGTAGGTATACACCCTAGTACGTCAATATATTCAAAAAAGTGATGGTAACGTCATCGTCATTTAATCCATATTCGTCCTCGGCATCCACTATAGACAACTTTGGTCGACTAGGACAACCACCAGAGGTATGGGATATTTCCCCCTCCCCCTCATGCATGTCGTCATTGACCAACAATTCTCTTTAGTTTATGAGGCAACAAATAGACGAGAGTAACCATGGTATGGTCCATATGCTTATGTAGCAGATAAACACTATATTTAACTCGTTGACAGAAAACACAAATCAGAGTTATCAACAATTGGCCAACCAAATAGACTGAATTGCTGACTTTTTTGGTGCACCACAAACGTCTCCAACCCTAGTGTCTAACATTCATCCAATTGCTAATCCTCCAGAGGTTAGGGTTTCCTAGAAAAACCAAGAGCCAAATAGCCTTGATATGGTCCTGGTTCAACGGAACCAAGACACTGACCAAGTTCTTAGACAAGTTTGATAGGATAACTTTGGGGGGCAAGATAACATCACTAATGCAGTTGAACACATTTTGGTCTAGAATGGCTATTATCAGAGTATGTGAGGCAAACAGAGCTGCCTAGGGGCTGGAAAATCTTGAAATTTACAAAGTTTTCCAATGACACTAGTGAATCCACCGTCGAACATGTAGCCAGGTATCAGCCGAGGCTGGTGATTTATCCAATAATCAATATCTGAAAATCATGTATTTCCCTAACTCATTAATGAAGAATGTATTTGCGTGGTTTACCACTCTTCCCCCAAATTCCATTTTCACTTGGAACAAGTTAGAAAGGGTGTTCCACGAACATTTTATATGGGACAATCTAAGATTAGTCTGAAGGAAATGTCCAGTGTGAGGCGAAAGGTGGATGGAATTATATATGATTACCTAAATAGGTTTAGAACTTTAAATTCGAGGTGTTTTACGCAAGTTTCGAAACATGAGGTAGTCGACTGGAAGCATGAGATATTGATTACTTCATCAGAAAGTAATTAGATATCAAATACCTAAGGGACGTGGCCCAATTGGCCAATAGAGTTCGAAAAGTCAAACAATTGAGGGCTGAAAAAGGAAAAATCACTAAGTCCAGTAAAAAGAAAGTGGCTTACGTCGAGGTAGACCAAGTAAAAAACTCGTCTGACTCAGATTATGAATATGTCGAGGAAAAAGAGGTCAATATGGCGGAACTAAAACCAAGACCCCTTATATATGCAAGCTGGTGAAACCCTCAAATGGTAAGAACCCAGTCGAACCAAAAAACAAAAAATTTGTTAGCAAAACTTACACCTTTGATGTCACCTAGTGTGACAAACTTTTTTACTTACTAGTTTCTGATGGTCAAATTGTGGTGCCTAAGGGGCTTAAGACCCCACCATTAGAACAAAGGAAGAAAACGGGTTTTTGTAAGTTTCTTAATTTTTTGGGTCATAAAACTTCTCAATGTGTCCTTTTTAGGGATCTGGTGCAAAATATTTTTAAGGATGGCAGGGCCAAATTTGCTGACAAATAGAAATCACAACCTGAAGGGGATAGTAAAACAAAAGTTGAAGAAGATCTCTTCATATAACTATTATAGGTCATGATGGTCGACGTCATCGACAAAGCTAGGGCTAAGGACAACGAGGCCAGTTACGAAGATCAAACAAAGGTGGTTTATCCCGTGGATGAAAAGGAACTAATTGACTTTTTAAATCGATGTAAGTTAAAAGATTCCAAAGTCATGTTGTGTCCCATATGCATTTCTGTTTTTGATAAAGAAGAAGCTAAAGAGCTAGAGAGGGTGAATCCTTACCTAGCAAAGAATTTTTCCCGACATGAAAAACCTAAGGAAGTTTCTTTCGACAAGAAAGAAGGTTCAAAAAAGTTCCAAACCAGGACGTACGTCCCTAATGTTGATGTGTCCCCTAAGTATTAGTTGTGACCTGTAAGAAGGCCAATTGTTGATTGGAGAAGTGGAATTTAGTTGAAGTTGGCATTGGTTCCTGATATAGGGATAACTCATAAGTCTCAAGGAATTATTCCTATGTCTCACAAAACTACATGGGAAAAAATCTCATGACCAAGACTTAGTGGATGAGACACCAGGAAAAAAAAAGAAGGTTACCCGCGAGGTTAGAAGTTCCAACAAACATAACAACATCCAAGATGCTGATGAAGGACACTCTGTTTGAAGGCCTGTTAAGCAAATATTATTTCCCCCATTATCATCAGTGACTGAGGAAAAAAGGAAGAAGACAAGAAGGGTCAAGGACGATGACATGAAGACTGATAATTTCGATTCAGGATCTGAACCTGAACTAGATATCATCTGCAACATGATCTCAGTCTTACCGCTAAAATACGACATGGTTACAGAATTAACCGAAAAGGATAATGGTCTGGATGAAAAATTAGTCACCCACAAGCCTCTGTGCTACTATTGAAATAACCGGCTGAAAATCATCAAACAATGAAGTCGCCATCGAACGTTTATCCCATGGGAAGGGAAAGGTAAACATCGAGTAAACCTGAGAAGGGTGAAATTAAGGCCGAACGGCCAAGAGATAAGGGTAAGGGATTCTGTTACGCGAGGGGAAGATATTAGCACCCCACGCGCCCGTAGTACTCTACGGTATCCACTCTTGTTGTTCTAATCAAAGGGTGTGTTCAATCTATGCTTACTTTTTACTATACTACTGAAGGGGGAATGCATGCAAAAGAAAGAAGAAAATAATGTAGGGAAAATAAAAATTGTGCTCGTTCGGGCCCTACCCTGATGTCTACGTATCCCTCTTAAGGAATCAGAGCAGCCGTAGTTCGGCTCCAAATGTTTTTGTTGGTTTGTATTTTTTTAATGAACAATGTTAATTTCGCCTTCTGCCGCAAATCGACCTTTAGAGACTTATGCGTCAGCACAAAAGTGAATTAACATGTCCTTTTGAAAAGTGTTTGAAAGAAAAGGTGCTTGGGCGCACAAAAAGGTTTGAATTGGTTTGTGTTTTTGTGATGAACAATATTAATTTTGCCTTCTTCCGCAACTCGACCTTTGGAGATTTATGCGTCAGCACAGAAGTGAATTAACAGGTTCTTTTGAAATTTTTTTGAAAGAAAAGCCCATAGGCAAAAGGAGTTTTTGTTTATTAGTGTTTTTGCTTGTGGATAATAGCTAGTTAATCTCAAGAGAGAGATTTTAGCCATTTCTCTACTTATTCATGAAATGAGTCTTTGAGACTTGAACCATGCCAAGGCTTAGAATGGAAAAAAAATAAGATCGAGAAGAGACCCGCTTATCATTTCTCATGCCCAACAAAGGCGCGATTCTCATCAGTAATTTTTAAGTGTTTTTGAAGTTTGCAAAAAAAAGAATATTTTTTTTGGTTTTAAATGCATATGCAGAAAAAAAGGGAAAGAAAAGTCTAAAGGGAGACTAACCTAAATCTATCTCTAATATTATCATACTTCACACAATCTCTAGGAAGTGTTGAATGCGAAGAGAATGTGGCAAGAAAACATACCAAACAAGTACTAGCCCGTAGAGCAAAGCAAAAGCAACGAAACCCGACGATCTTTGCGAAAGCTTCACCATTCAAAGAAAAGAGTTAGAAATCAAATGCCCGGAATAAGTGTCGACGCATCATTGATTGTGAAAAATGAATCACAGTCAAAGTCTCAAGTGCATCCGCATAATAAACCTGCATAAGGCTCCAATCTCACCAAGCAACGGTGGATCATGAAGTATTAGAAGCAAGATGATTATCTAAACATAAACCATAATAGATAATTCTAACAAAATTCTAAAAAAAATCTAGGGGAATTATATTATATTCCTAAAAAACAATTAGCAAATTTTTTATTGTTTTTATTATTAGTTTTGATTATAAAAAATTATAGAAAGGAACCTAATGAGAAAAAGAAACCAGAATTCTAGTCAGAAGGGGGTACAGACTGAAATCCAGGGGTGTAGCAATAATCTGGGCGCTAAGCCCATCAAATTGAATCCATTACCCTATTTTTGTTTAATGCCATGCTGACTCCAAAAAGATTATCATGAGCTCAGTGTAAAGGATGGCCCGGTCCAATTATATTCCAGCACAAAAACAAAACCTTCAGCATTATTATTTTCCTTTTTTTTTTCAAAATTTAAAAATTAAGATAATAAATAATAAATAATAAAAAAAATTGAAAGAGGAATTAGGTTTGGGAATTCGGTTTTCTGGCCCTTCAACTTCAGTGCAAGAAATTTCTTGCTCCTTCTCTTCTCTCTCAACCACGGCGACAACCCACTCCCGCTCTCATCTTCCCCGATTCGAACATCGATGAAGGGCTAACAGTACTGCTTATGACGAGTCCTGTATCGTCTCCGCTTTCATCTTGCTCGACACAACCAATGCGATTCTCTTCTTCATCATCGATCATCCCGATGTTGTATCCACGATGTTCACTGATTCGAAGCTCCTCTGCTCATATTATTTTTCGAACATCTCTGATTTCGTTTTCGTTCTCTCATTCGCTCGTATATAATGTATTTACCAGCCGAAGAATCGTCCGGTGCGTCTTCTAGAAGATGACAATGATAATCAAATCGGAGAACTTCGGCTAAGGCTTAGGTACGTGTTTTATGATTGAAGCATTCTTGTCTTCTTATGATCCGATGATCCCTTCTTGATTCATTTTTGATCCGTGACTTGGTGTTATATAACACTGAGTAATTATGTTTGTTTGAACTATGTGCAGAGATGAATGAAGATTCCGAGGAACGAAAGCCATGGAAGTACGTCAAATATGGAGGAGTATCAAGATGTTGTTGTTGAAAAGCTACAGACTGAAGCACAGTGACACCGATTAATACCAAAGTTACAGAGAAAAAGAGCATTGAAAACACAGGGAATCAGAGGGGGATTAGAGGTTGTGATTTTCAGAGAGTGTGCAAAGCAGTGACAAATATTATTGTTGGCTGAAGATTTTGATGACACAACTCGAAATGAAGCAATATGGATGTTTCGTTGAAATAAAGCAGAATGTTACAGTTCGGAATAGTAGAAGCGGTTCTTCGAGTGGGCATGTCTAAGCACGGAGCTTCGAGTGACAGTTGAAGATATATTTAAAAGAGGCCTCGAAGTGGTATCGAGACTGTGTTTGTGAAATGAGTTTGAAGCGAAGATTGCCAAGGCATTTGAAATTCAAACGCGAGCGGGATGTTGGAATTCAAATATATATGCGCTGGAGCATTCGAAGACGCGTGGAAGCTAGAGAGGAGCAGTGCTCTGCATGTTCTGAACGTGGCAGAATCTTATAGGAAAGACCGTTATGGCCAAAGTAGTATAAATAGAAGTCTTAGCGTTAGGATTTCGTGTGTCATATCTATTGTACAAAATTCAGTAAACCTTCAAAATACCACATGGCTAGGGAAACGAATGCTCGAACAATGTACGTATGATAACACCAAACATTTATAACTCAGTAAAACTATTTATCTTTTCCAGTTTATCTTTTATCTTCATGTCAATGTCATTCAAACACCTTTAACTTCAAAGTCATTTACTGATTTCTTGCATTTAAACGCTTTTCTTCTATTTCGAATCCTTTATATTTCATAAACTCTTTTACATTCCATGCTTTTATATTCATGCTTCTTACATTAAAATCTTTACATTCAAAGTCATTTACTTATTTCTTGCATTTTAACATTTCTTTGCAATCAAATCTTTATTCATGCAATTCAGTTTCGTATGTCTTTACTTGATCATGTCATTAGATCCTTTTAATATGGTAATCGAAGTGAGTTGAACGTTGTTGTACCCCAAAATTTTCCCTCCCAATTCCTCAACATTTTCTCATCACAAGACCTTTGAAGATCAAGATCCAATTAGGGTTTCCTCTGCTCAAGACTTCTCCTTGCACTGTTTACCCAAATTAGGGTTTGGAGTTGAACAAAGATGTTTTGACCTAAAATGCCTAAGATGACTTTCATGCTTCATGTTGGACTCCCAAGATTATCCATACCAAGTTTCAAGTCTTGATTCCAAATTTTGCCCAGTCAATTGGACAGTTGACCTAGAAATCAGCTGTATTGGGGAAAAAGTCAATTGTGGTCAATTGACAGTCAAATCTCATGAAAATTGACCCACTGTTTCCAGTGATTTCTGGTAAACAACCGTTAGTCTTCCAAAATATCGAATAATCTTTGTTAACGCTATTCAATCTCTCTGGTAACTTACAGGATCGACTAGATTGATCCTAGGACTCCTTGGATATTAAGGTTACTCTCACAATCGAACAATTATTCATGGTTGCTATTGTACAAGTGTTTGGTTTATTTTGATCCCTCTCTCTAAGAGTTTAAGAATGTGGTCAAAATGTATATGAAAACTAAATTATACGAATAAATGCTAATTGTAATGCTGATTGAAGAGACATATAAAACTGTATGAATAATGAAGTAAATGGTTTCGATTTATAAAACATTTAACATAAAAGGTTTCTGGAATGTAGAAGTTAAAAATGTGAAGAAAGCGTTTAATGCAAGAAATCTATAAATGATTTTAAGTAAAAGTATGCGCTTGAAAAACAATACTTGAAAGTAAAGGTATTGAAAGTGTAATAGTTCTCTGAAATATAAAGTGCTCGAAGTATAAAGAAAGCAGTAAAACGTAAAACTTTGAGGAAAAGACTTTGAAATGAAAAGACAGTAAATAAAGAAACTTGCAAATGTTATTCGACAAAAAGAAAAGAAGAAAGTGCTGGAAATGGTAAAAAGGCTTTCATTAAATTAGAAATACATGGTGCTATCATACATACATTTCTCTCGCATTCGTTTCCCTTGCCATGTGGTAGTTTGAATGTTATTGAGTATTTTGTATAACAGATATGACACACTGAAATCCTAATACTAAGACTTCTATTTATACTAATTCGACCCTAACGGTCTCGCTATAGGATCATGCCACGTTTCGAACATGCAAGACAATGCTTCTTTCATCTTTCCACGTGTCCCCAAATGCTCCAACACATAACTTTCAAACTTTGAAAGTCCCGCTTCCATTTGAATTTTAAATGTTTTGGTGTTTCTCCGTTTCGAACGCTCTTCCCAAACCTAGCCTCGCTGTTGTTTCGAGACCCCTTTGGATATGTTCCCAAAATCATCGTTCGAAGCTTCAAGCTTTGACACACTTATTCGAAACACTGCTTCTGCAACTTCGAAATATGGCGTTAAATTCCACTTCGATCAGAACTTTTAACTCTTTTGAATTCTAAATAACATTATCAAAATCTTCAGCCAACAAATTTCCCCTTTAAAATATGTATTTCGACCTCTTTGAGAAATACCTATTTTAAACATTTATACAAGATTTTGATAGGATTTTCGAATCATCATAACATTTAATGCATTTGACTCCAGTCACATCAATCATAGCACCTTTTGGGTTCCTTAACCGCCCAGAGTCACTTCACAGCATGGTGCAGTTATAAGCAATGATTATTTTTAAATCACGCCTATTACCTATATCAATTTCTCGCCACCTCTTCATCACACCAACCCATGATCTCCACGTATCACACTTTTACTCGGTGGATGCTTAATCTTCTCATTATAAAACATCAACTTAATCTTCCTTTCTCTTTTTACACTCTAAATCTTTCATACTCTGGATTTTTACTCTTCTTCTCTCATAAAACAATCTAAGCTCTCAATCAACAAAAATGTCTTCCTCCACCTCTTCCCAACTCAAGAAAGTCTCCAAGAAGAAAGGAAAAACTACAGGAGCAACCATGGAGAGTAAAATCGTCACCATTCAAGGCCAATCTGCTCTTGCTCCTCAAATGATTTCCAAAGAAAAAGAAATGTTGTACGCATCACAGGTACTCATTCCTACCCATGTTGCTGGTAAGAGGTTAGCCTTAAATGGCCCTCTTACAGTTTTTGAAATACTAAAGGACACCAGGACAATTTTCCCCGTATGTTATAGCTTCAAACCCTTATTCAACAAAATGGATGCCCCTAGGGCAGTAGAATCTCTTAGTTCGAATACCGTAGAAACCCCCACTGTTCCTCCCAAGGACCCATTTGTTTTGGACTATGTAAAAAGCAATTTTAAGCCATTTCGATCTTGCCCTACTTCTGACATTGCCTATCAAAACTGGTTCATGAAAGTAGAAGCCAAGAAATCCCAGCAATGGGAAGAATTAGGCATTTATAACCTCATTAAGCTATCGAAACCTGGATTCACCTATAGCCATCCTCTGCTGTTTGCGTCCCTTTATTTCTGGGATAGTACCTACAACACTTTCCATCTCCCAGGTGGCATGATTACCCCAACTTTCTTCGATATAGCGGCCATTACTGGGCTGTCGCCAGTGGGAGAAACTTATGTTCCTGACAATGAAGAGCACTCAAGCATAATTGACTTCGAAGTCAAGTTAGCCAGCTTTTCCAAATTTATCAGCCATTATCATGCTGAAGGGGATAATGTGTCTGACATAGAGCACATTGCTTTCTTGACCCTGTGGCTGTCTAGGTACGTTTTCTGCAGTAGATCCCTGCAGGTAGCTAGTAGGTTCATCCCTTTAGCTAGGGATTTACACGAAAATCGCAAAGTGTGCCTAAGTGAATTACTCTTAGTTGACCTCTATGAGAGCTTGAGGTCAGCTGTTTCGAGCCTCAAATCCCACACTTCCAAAAACATTCTATTAGCTGGCCCATTTTGGTTACTTCAACTATGGCTGAATGCCATGTTCGAACCTTCTTTATCAACCGCCAACACCATAGATGAGCAAGATTCAGAAATAAGTGATAGGATAGTCGAAGGCACTAGGCTTCGAAGACTAACTCCTAATGATGACAAGGATGACTTCAAGGTTCAATTCTCGAAGTACATCATGATACTCTCAAAAAGGCATAAGTATGAAGAGAGCATGGCGCCTTTTGCTTCGAGGGCTCATGGACCTTCTTGGTTCACCATGGCTCTCTCAGAAGCCATCAAGAGCAAGGAGATCCAAGATGTATGGAGAGCTTTCTTGCTTCCTAGACTCATCTCTTCAAGGATAACCCCAGCTAAGAACCAAATTCTTCTCTTTGCCTATCAACCAAACTTCGTTTCGAGGCAGTTTGGCTTATGCCAACTGATTCCTGAACCTTTGTTCCAAACTGAGAGTGCCATCACATCTGGTCGAACTTTCAAGGCAAGGGAAGCCAAGATCCAGCAAGAACAATATCAAGGCTTTGCCCAATTTGAGCTGATAGCCTTCGAACCTACCCATCTCGCGGCTAAAGGATTTCTGGAGTGGTGGATTAAGTTTTATCAAACTTGCATGTTCGATACACTTACAATTCGACAGAAACTAATTGATGCCTTCGATGTGCAGGTACCAGCAAAAAAAGGTATGTTTACTCATGCCAAAGAGATAAAAGCTTTTCAAAATTATTTTGAAACTACTTACGACCCCACGCGCTTGGACTCCACTGTGCATCAAGCAGCTGAGACCTTGAAGGAAAAATTTAAACAAAAAGTTTCTAAGCTAAAACTTCCTTCAGGGCTGTCACCTGAGGATAGGTATAGGTTGGCATTCGAAATGCATCCACCTAAATTTCCCAGATTACCTACCTCAGAACTGGCTCTGGCTTGGTTTCCCCCATATCCATGGTGGTTTACTTGCAAAGAGATGTTCAAATATCTTCAAAGGAAACCAAAGCCATCTGAGACTGTGACATGGGCTCGATACTGGCTTCATGATTTCCCAGGACACCTTCGATACGACCTTTCTGCCATGTCAATTAAATCTGATCAAGGCACAGGTGCGAATGCTTGGGAAAAAATCCCAAATGTCTTTTATTTTCCATATCTTTAACCTTTGCTTTAATTGTTTTGATTTTCAGCTATCAGGATAAAGACCGCTGCCTCGAAATCGAAGGAAGGGAGTTCCTCTCAAGCCTCCATCGAAACTACCGAAAAAGCTAATCCACCCGAAACAACAACTACTGCTGCAACTACGACAACAACAATAACGCCAACAACCACAAGTGCCCCAATTCCAACGGTAATCACTTAGTTTTTGATGCTTCGAATTCACTCAAGCTTTTTATATCTAACTTCGTTAAAATTCGTTCAGACTAACAAGCTTCCTCCCACTACTCCCAAGAAGCGGAAACCAAGCACTACTGGGGAAGATCCCACTGCTGGAGGAAACTCAAATACTGCTTCGAAGAAGAAGCTAAAGAAAGCTACACCTAAAAGCACTGTTCCGCCTAGTGTCTCTGGACTCGACTCCAGGGATGCTGCTCCCTTACCTAAATCCAAAAATCCACCTTCGACCTCCAACCCACAGTTGGAACGCATAGCTAGTAACCTCTCCTCTGAGGGCCCACAGGTAAATCGAACTTCTTTTTTTAAAAATGTTTAACTTCTTATTGCCTTGGTGAATGTTTTTCTCTAACATTCTGCTGCTCCTTGCAGAACATCTTGAATCCCACTTCTACCATTTCGACCTCACCGTCCAGAGCTGCTGCTCCGCTTAACTCCTCTCCTCAAGGAGATTCCAGCAATTTGGTCCAAAACAAAGGTTCTTCCAATGTGGCGGTTGTGGCTGGAACTTTTGAACAGCCAGATGACCAAGGTACCTCCATTCCTCTGAAAGAGGTGAACGAAACGATACTTCAAACGTCTGCAGAGGATTCACAAAGGGTTCTTCAAAAATCCCCTCTTGAAACTCTTCAAGAGGACCCAAAGGATACTCAGACTGAAGAAGAAAAAGCTGATTCTAGGCGAGGATTCGAAGAATCTGCAGACGAAGAATCTGAGGAGGAAAACGCAAATGACGAGGAAGACGTCAATGACGAGGAAAACGTCAATGATGGTTCGACTGCCGGGACGGAGTCTAACGCACATAGCGGCGAAAGGGACGGTATCGAAGTGGTAGACTTGGACGAAGATGAAGAAGACCAAGGGCACGAAGCAAATGAAGGGGATGGTGATGCCATCAACGAAACCCTAGAGGTTGAAACAAACGTGGTTCCCCTACGCGTGGAATTCCCCCAATCCTCTCCGTCTCGAATGACTGACGAGGAACTGGAACTTCTGAGGCGAAATGACCCTATTGGGTATATGAAGGCAAAGTTGGCTCAGAGGGACGTTCCACTTGCTAGGGCTGGCACAAGTTCAACCAGCTATCCTCTTCCCACAGATGAAAGAGTTGTTCTTCTCAACAAAATTAGGCGAACTATTCTTAATGTGGATATATTCGAAGTGCTTAAACAAGATAGTACTGCTTGCTATACTATGAAGGAGCTGCTCACAAAGGTTAATCTTTCCAACTGCTCTTTGCCAGTTAGTACTCTCTTGTTTGATCTTCAGAATTTGCTGGACAACGTAACTGGCTACCTTCTCCAAGACGAATCTGCTGCCAAGAAGGTTCACGAGAAACGCATTGCTATGGATGCCGCTTATGAACAAGCTTCGAAGCTTTCTCAAGAAGCTGAGGATCAGGCTATGCATCTGAAGCAGGCGAAAACTGAATATGAGGCTCGAGCTGAGTCCATTCTTATTTGGGAAAGGCAGATTCTGGAACTTCAGCAGAAAGTTAAGGAGGCTAAGGAACAACAACTAGCCTTCGAAACTAATCCTGCAGGTAACCAATTCGAAGAGCTTCTCAACCAGGGGCTTGCAGAAATGGAGACTGCAGAACAACTTAAAGGAGAAGTGGCAACCTTGGAAGGTGCCAGGCGATTTGCTCAGCAGAAACTTGAAACATTTCGAAGCACCTTTAATCGATTGAAAAATAATGTTTATTTCTAAATTTTTATGTGTAATATTCGAACAACGCCATTTTGGCATTCTATCTTGCCATCTTGGCTCTTTATAATATTTTTGTTTACGTTGTTATTATTCGAATCTCTCGCAGGCTTGGCTTATATTTCTTTAAATATTTCCCATTAACCTTTAGGACACATTTATCATCCAAGAGTTCTTCGACTTCGTATGCATTGTTTGAGAATACTTTTAATATTCGAAAAGGTCCTTCCCAATGAGGTGACCATTTACCTAATGCTTTGTTCTTCTTATCCATAGGCAATATGACTCTCCAAACCAAGTCATTAATAACAAATACTTTTTTCTTTACCCTTTTATTGTATGTTCTGGCCACTCTTTCTTTTTGCCTCATCAAAATTTCCAACGCATGTAACCTAATTTCGTCCAACTCAACTAATTCATTCATCATCATTTCCCAATATAATGCAGCTGGAATTTCGTTTTGTTTCTGGATTCGAACTGATTGCAGATGAATTTCTACTGGTAACACTGCATCATGGCCGAATGTAAGTTGGAAAGGCGTAGTGTTAGTGGCTTCCTTAGGAGATGTTCTACAAGCCCATAACACTTGGTCCAGAGTTTTGTGCCAATTTCTTGGCTTCTTGCCAATATGCTTCTTAATTAATCCTATTATTACTTTATTTGCTGCTTCGACTTGTCCGTTCGCTTGAGCATAGTATGGTGTTGATGTTAGCAATCTAAACCCCATTTCTTGGGCAAATCCTTGCATCTTTCTACCAGTAAATACAGAGCCTTGGTCTGTAGTTATACTTTCTGGCAATCCAAACCTATAGATAATGTGCTTTTGTATAAATTCGATAATTGCCTCTTGATCAGCAACTACCAAAGGTATAGCTTCGATCCATTTGGTAAAATAATCTACTCCTACCAAGATATATTTCTGACCTTTGGACGAAGCAGGATTTATCTCCCCTATCAGATCCAATGCCCATCCTCTGAATGGCCATGGTTTGATGATCGAATGCAACTCACTTGCAGGGGCATGTTGAATTCCTGCATGTTTCTGACATTCCTCACATCCTTTAGCAAAGTCTATGCAATCTTTGAGCATGCTCGGCCAATACAAACCATATCGAAATAGCAGCCATTTCATTTTATGGCCTGCTTGGTGTGCCCCACATGCCCCATTATGGACTTCAGACAATGCTAAATATGCCTCACTTTCTCCTAGGCATTTCAATAAAACACCTTCTTGGGTCTTTTTGAACAATTCGTTCCCCATGAGGAGATATGACAATGCTCTATATTTTGTTTTTCTATCTACCTTTAGAGTTGGGTCTGCTAAATAACTCTTTAATGGACTTCGCCAATCTGTATCTGACAAAGTATTTATGGATAGAATTTCGAATCCCTGTTTCTCAGCATATCCCAATCTCATACTTTCCAGATCCGATGGTGTGAATCTAGTAGCCATAACTCTTCCCTTTATTTCGACCAAATCCTTAAGATTCTTGGTAGATACTCTATAACCTGAAGCCAACTGTGCTAAGTCATTTGCTTCTTGGTTTTCTAATCTTGGTATGTGTTGAATATCCATGTATTCAAACTTTCTCAATAGCCTATTGACTATGACGAAGTATACCATTAGATTTTCCTTTATGCACTTGTATTCTTTTGTGATTTGTTTGACCACCAATTCAGAGTCTCCTTTAATTTCGACTCTGGTTGTCCCCAATTCCAACAAAGCTTCAAGTCCAACAATGAGCGCTTCATACTCAGCTTCGTTGTTCGAACAACGAGGACCATCCAATTTATACTTGAATTTTGTTGGAATTCCTTCAGGAGAAATTAGAAGGACTCCAACACCACTTCCATTCCTGTGGGTTGAACCATCAAAGTACAATTTCCATGGTTGCATTTCGACGTAACTCATGCTTGTCTGCTCAACCAACGAATGATCCACAATGAAATCAGAAATCACTTGACCTTTCATAGCTTTTAAGGGCATGAACGTCAATGAATATTCTGTTAAGGCCAGAGCCCACTTTCCAACTCTACTATGCATTATTGGCTTTGAAAGCATATGTTTAATGACATCGAAGTGAGACGAAACATAAACATCAACAGGTTTTATATAATACTTGAGTTTCATACAAGAGAAATATAAACAGAGACATAGCTTTTCTAAATTGCTATATCTGGTCTCTGCATCATTTAGCACTCTACTTAAATAGTATATGGCTCTTTCGACGCCATTGTTATCCTCTTGTGCTAACATACTACCTATGCTAACTTCAGAGGCAGATATGTACAATCTCATGGGCTTCCCCCATGATGGTGGAGACAAAATAGGAGGCTGGGAAAGATATTCTTTTATTTTGTCAAACGCCTCCTGGTGAGCTTCGTTCCATTCGAAGGCCTGACCTTGCTTCAGACGAAGTAACGGAGAGAAAGCTTGGGTCCTTCCACTCAGGTTCGAAATAAATCTTCTGAGGAAGTTAACTTTCCCTAGTAGAGATTGTAACTCCCTTTTTGACGCAGGTGCTTTCGTCTCCATTATGGCTTTGGTTTTGTTCTGGTTGATTTCAATTCCTTTCTTGTGGACCACAAAACCAAGAAAATCTCCAGCCTGCACAAAAAATGCACATTTAAGGGGATTCATTTTAAGCCATGTTTTCTCATTCGTTCGAATGATTGGCTTAAATGATGCAAATGTGCTTCTGCAGATATAGATTTGATGACTATATCATCAATATACACCTGCATGAAGGTTTCGATGAAGTCGTGAAAGATTGAATTCATCGCCCTTTGATAAGTTGCCCCAGCATTTTTTAAACCAAAAGGCATCACCACCCATTCGTAGGTGCCTAAGGCTCCTGGGCAACGAAATGCTGTTTTTGCAACATCTTCTTCAGCAATGAAAATCTGGTTATATCCAGAGTATCCATCTAACATGCTCAAGTATTCGAATCCTGCAGCAGAATCTACTAGCATTTCTGCCACGGGCATGGAATACTCATCCTTAGGGGTTGTAGTATTTAAATCCCTAAAATCTATGCAAATTCTTAAAGAACCATTTTTCTTAATAACAGGTACTATGTTTGCTAACCATTCAACGTACCTTGTTGTTCTGATGAATTTGCAGCGAAGCAACCTTTCGATCTCAGCTTTAATTTTTGTGAGAACCGCTGGTGCGAATCTTCTGGGAGTTTGTTTGATGGGCTTCTTGCCATCTTTGATTGGCAGTCTATGTTCGACCAACTCCCTCTTTAAACCAGGCATCTCATCATAATCCCATGCGAAACAATATTTGTTTTCCTTAAGGATTTCGATCACTTTTTCCTTGAGGCCTGGGCTAAGTTTAACACTTACG
Source organism: Vicia faba (assembly GCA_948472305.1). Lineage (NCBI taxonomy): Eukaryota > Viridiplantae > Streptophyta > Magnoliopsida > Fabales > Fabaceae > Vicia > Vicia faba. The sequence continues at coordinate 188,548,421 of OX451738.1, read as the reverse complement.
TAAGTTACTCTTTTCGTTTTTTCATCCCCTAAGTTGACTTCTTCGAGCGGGTCCTGTGCCAACATTTTGACACCTGAGTTTATGGGGTCCCTTTCGAAGCCTAAGGGTTCTTTGTCATAGATGGCATCCAACCTTTGATCCATCTCCAACTCTTTGAGGGGTGAGCATTTCGAACCCCCTCCACTAACTTCATTCGTCTTTACAGTTGATTCATTTATTTCAGCCTCTAGGGCCGCTTTCGATTCATTCTCAGCCATATAGGCCGAAATCCTTTCGAAGAAGGTAGACTCAGTCATGGTTAAGGTTGTCGAAGTCCCAGCCTGCTGGCCGTTTTTGTATAGCACCTTCAATTTCCTCTTCTTCACTGATTATTGTTCTATCCCAGTAAAGACCATCATGACGAAGTGTCATGTAGTAGTGGGCGTTTCTAGTTTCATTCATCTCATCGTTTGGAACACATGGAGCAATCTTTGCCAGATTTTTATCATAATCCCTTTTGTCAACTAAATTGACAGTTGACATAAAGTAACTCTGGTCTGCTTCGATGTTTTCCACGATTCCGTCATCCCTCCACATAACTAGTCGTTGATGCATTGACGAAGGAACTGCCCCCACGCCATGGATCCACTCTCTTCCTAGCAGTAGGTTATAGTTGGCTTTGGCTTCGATAACCATAAACATGGTGGGCCTGCAACTTGAGCCTATTGTCAATTCCAACTGGACCACCCCCAGTGTTTTGCCCACTTTTCCCTCATAATTGGATAGAACCATGTTATGGGGCTTGATATCTCCTTCACGGATCTCTAACCTTTTTAGCATAAAATGGGGAATCAAGTTGACTGCAGCACCCCCATCCACTAGAACTTTGTTCACACCATGGACACCTACTTTCGCTCGAATGAAAAGTGGCTTGAGATGATTCTTCATTGCAGGCTCTGGACGTTCGAAGAACGCATTTTGTTCCTCAACAGCCCCATTGTCCATCACGTAGTAGCACACGGGCCTATGTTTCATTAAATCTGTGGTGTCTTCCTCCTCATATTCATTGATTTCGGTTTCTTGCCCAAATTCGCAGGGAAGCACAGACACCACGTTACAGTTCAGGTTGAATGAAGACTCCCCCTCCGATTCGAAGTTATCTGTTATCATATCTTCGTCCTCTTCCGGGCCTGGAGTGTATTCCTTTGGTTCGTCTCGTTGGTCTTCAGAAAAAAGCCTCCTATTGACTGGAGGTTTCTCTTCAGTCTGATTTTTTGGTTTGTTGGTGCTCGATTCACCTTGTAACTTCGTTGAAGTATCCCCTTTGTTTGCCACAGCTTCTCTCTCAGCCTTTCGAATCCTTTGCTGTCTGCGCCACTGGGATCTTGACATGGGGTTCCTTCCTTTATAATTCTCTAATCTCACTTCCTCCCTTTTTTGTGTGTGGAATTGCCTCCTGTATGTCACAGCATGGCGTGCATTTCGTTCAGCACCCCTCCATTTGTCTTTGCCTTTGTCATTTCTGACTTGTAGCCACCTATCGGTTGGTACTTCAGCAGGGAGTTTGAAAGTCACTCTTCGAGCAACTTTGGGGTGAGGGCTATCAGGTCTTCGCTGTTTGTATCTGCTGTCGAAACGCGGGCCCATCTGGGCAGTTTCTTGATGGTTCCAGCAAGGGGCGAAAGGGATCGTTTCGAAGGCCCTGGCCATGCTTTGGTCATACACAGCAGAACACCTTGGGCAAACCAAGCACTTAGTTGCCCCCTTGTAGCAGCGAAAAACAAACTCCAACAAACTCTCTCCAGCCTTGGGATAGCACCTAAAGAGTTGGTTATCCTGGCGCCAATTGTTGCCAGTTCGAGCCCTCTGTACCCTTTCGAAATTTGCAGCAATTCTTTGGTTGCAGAGGATGCTGCACATAGGGCACAATATCATGCCTGGATCTCCTTTGTGGCATGTCATGAGATAATCTTTGAGAGTAGCATCTCCAGTGTGATTATCCCCCATTCGGTGCTTTTCTTTTTCTAAGTATTTTTCCACTTCCTCCATCTCAGAACGGGGTCTTTCCATATCCACCATATTTATTTCCACATCCCCCTCTTTAGTTTCGTCATCGCCCCATCCTGTGGGCTTTATATCTTCGATCTGGACCTTCGAACTTTCTGGGGCAGAATATTTGACCAGATAGTCGAATTTTCCACTGGGTTCCCCCAGAGTGTCCCATATTTCCTTCTGAAGGGGAACTGGCTGCGTAATTTGGACTTTCTCCAATTCCAGCCTCAAGCCCTCAGCGACTTGTGTCAATCCTTCGTTTTGATTCCCCTGGCCTTCAGTAGCCTGGGTTTCTCCTGCAACAGCCACAGGTGCAGCAATCGAAGTGTCTGGCGTATTCTGGATGTCTTCAGTGACTTCCTCGCTGACTTCGACCATCACCCCGTTTTCGACTCCGGTGTCCTTCTCTCCTGTTGGGGCGTCGCTTCGATCGGTTTCCACCATGTTGACCTCTCCAATGCATGCAGGCTCGGAGTAGTTGGTGTCTGCGACGTCCAAAGGATCTTCGTCCACTTTCATCTTCACCTTATCAGCAAACTTTAGTCTGCCATCTTTGATCGCGTTTTGAATCAAGTCCCTGAAAAGAAAACATTGTGAGGTCTTGTGGCCTAGGAAACTATGATATTTGCAAAATCCCCTCTTCTTCCTCTGTTCCAAGGGAGGTATTTTGACATTTGATGGCACAATTAGTTGGCCATCCTTGACAAGCAAGTCAAAAATTTCGTCACACTTAGTGACGTCGAAGGTATAAACCTTCTTTGGAAACTTGTCACTTTTCTCATTTTCAACAATATCTTTCCCTTTCGTGGGAACTAACATTTTGCAGGAGTAAGGTGGGGCCTGTTTTAATTCAGCGAGGTCGATTTCGACCTCTTCGAATTCGAATTCAGGATAGTCTTCTACTTCCTCAGTCCCAACATAGGAAACCCTTTCTTTCTTACTATTCTTAAAGACTCTGGCTTTTTCAGCTTTTAGTCTTTCGACCTGTCGAACCCTATCGGCTAATTGAGCCATATCCCTCAAATACTGAGTATCTAATTTCTTTCGAATAGAATAATCCAACCCCCCAGCGGCCATTTCGACTAACTCATGTTCAGGCACTACTGTGTAACATCTGGATTTTAACAGCCTAAACCTATTCAAATAATCATCTATGGGTTCAGTGAACTTTCTCTTAACACTGGCCAATTCCTTCAAACTTATTTTCGATTGTCCCATGTAAAATTGTTCATGGAATAATCTCTCTAAAAGGGTCCAAGTGTCAATAGACCCAGGAGGCAACGTGGTAAACCAAGTGAAGGCGTTTTTTGTTAAGGAACTTGGGAAGTATTTGATCCTGAGATCTTCATTATTGGCTATATCTCCCGCTTCGGTTAGATATCTCGCTATGTGTTCGACTGTTGATTCGTTGGTATCCCCAGCGAACTTTGTAAATTTAGGGACTTTATATCCCCTTGGTAAATCAGTATGCATTATACAATCCAATATAGGAGAAGCGTAATTTGGCCTCCTCATTCCCGTATTGAGGCCATTCTGGGCCATGATCCTCTCTATCATGGTGGTTAGGTTATTTTCTGCCAAGATGTTATCGTTTCGAATCCTATGAACGACGGCATCGGCATCTTGATTTCGACCGACCAAAACAACTCCCCTAGGTTGTTCTTCTCGAAATTCTGGGGCTTCTGGCCTTTCGATCCTTGCCCCTGGTTCCATAACTTCCCTTTGTGGGCCCGGAATTATTGGGGCTTCCAACCTTGGTGCTCTGGCCCCTAAGTTAGCTTCTTCCCTGGGTAGTCTATGAATTGGGTCGTTAGTAATTTGTTCTATGACAGGCATGTTTGTTCGAAATCCCGCCTGGTTCTGCCTACGCCTTTCTGTGGGAGCAAAGAAGTCTGCTATTCGACTCATATTGTCAGCGTTTTCCCTGTTCGTCACAGTCACATTCTGAACTATTGGGGCAAATATTTCCTGCATGGTTTGCGCTAACACCCCTATCATATTGTGGTTGCTGTCATCCATCAATTGCCTAAAAGCCAACTGGTTATCTGTGGTTAGGATAGGCAACGTGCTATAACCCACTGACCCTTGGTTATTTGTCATAAATTGGTTCGCCCCAGACCCCGATCCTAGTTGTGGGGATGAATTCGAAGTGGAATTGTGTAAACCTGCCATAAAAGATGTTGGCATTCCGTAAGAAGAACTTCTAATTCTATTCCCATCGAAGCCGGGTGGTCTAGTTGATGGTGTGGCGAAATGGGATTGTGTTCCTGGTGGTGGAACGAATCCCCCAGGGTAGCCCATAGTTCCAGTATTTCCTAAGATCGAACTGTTAGTTGATATGCCACTCACTCCATTGGTGGCCATGTTACTGGTTGAAGATGCAACAGACTGTGCATTCGAAGGGATTACATTAGATGTTCCGCTCGAAATGGACGCGTTAGTGCCTGTTGCCTGTGGGCCACCTTGGTCTCCTTGTTGATTGTCTGAATTAGACATTTTGTCCAAACGTTTTCTTCTGGATAGAGGTTGGTTGCTGTTGGTTATCTTACCACTTCTCAGGTTCATAAAACAACAAACTTCTTAGATTCCTACGTTTTTGGGATGGCTATGTCTCGACAATCCTTAATTCTGATATCCAACTATTGGTCCCACCGGGTGTGCCAATTTGTTTCCAGTGATTTCTGGTAAACAACCGCTAGTCTTCCAAAATATCGAATAATCTTTGTTAACGCTATTCAATCTCTCTGGTAACTTACAGGATCGACTAGATTGATCCTAGGACTCCTTGGATATTAAGGTTACTCTCACAATCGAACAATTATTCATGGTTGCTATTGTACAGGTGTTTGGTTTATTTCGATCCCTCTCTCTAAGAGTTTAAGAATGTGGTCAAAATGTATATGAAAACTAAATTATACGAATAAATGCTAATTGTAATGCTGATTGAAGAGACATATAAAACTGTATGAATAATGAAGTAAATGGTTTCGATTTATAAAACATTTAACATAAAAGGTTTCTGGAATGTAGAAGTTAAAAATGTGAAGAAAGCGTTTAATGCAAGAAATCTATAAATGATTTTAAGTAAAAGTATGCGCTTGAAAAACAATACTTGAAAGTAAAGGTATTGAAAGTGTAATAGTTCTCTGAAATATAAAGTGCTCGAAGTATAAAGAAAGTAGTAAAACGTAAAACTTTGAGGAAAAGACTTTGAAATGAAAAGACAGTAAATAAAGAAACTTGCAAATGTTATTCGACAAAAAGAAAAGAAGAAAGTGCTGGAAATGGTAAAAAGGCTTTCATTAAATTAGAAATACATGGTGCTATCATACATACATTTCTCTCGCATTCGTTTCCCTTGCCATGTGGTAGTTTGAATGTTATTGAGTATTTTGTATAACAGATATGACACACTGAAATCCTAATACTAAGACTTCTATTTATACTAATTCGACCCTAACGGTCTCGCTATAGGATCATGCCACGTTTCGAACATGCAAGACAATGCTTCTTTCATCTTTCCACGTGTCCCCAAATGCTCCAACACATAACTTTCAAACTTTGAAAGTCCCGCTTCCATTTGAATTTTAAATGTTTTGGTGTTTCTCCGTTTCGAACGCTCTTCCCAAACCTAGCCTCGCTGTTTTTTCGAGACCCCTTTGGATATGTTCCCAAAATCATCGTTCGAAGCTTCAAGCTTTGACACACTTATTCGAAACACTGCTTCTGCAACTTCGAAATATGGCGTTAAATTCCACTTCGATCAGAACTTTTAACTCTTTTGAATTCTAAATAACATTATCAAAATCTTCAGCCAACACCCACATCAACATTATGAACTCATATGGACCATTTGATCAAGTTTGGATCACAATTCCACAAGAAATTTGATCAGATCACCAAAAGGGCAAAATGGTCATTCTTAGGGTTTTGACTGCACAAAGGCAATTTTTGACTGTTTGACCTAGCCAATGGCAAATCAAGCTCACATATGGACTCAAGGACTCAATGAAATGGTCTTGACACATTCATCAAGCTCAAAAGATCCCAAGTACACAAGGTTGACAGTTGAATTTCCCAGTCAATTGATCAATTTTGACTGTATACTGAAAAGTCAAACTTTGACTTTTTGGTCAAAATCAAGAGTCAAGATTCATTTTTCATCAAAACATGCCAAATCATGAAACTTGTTCACCAAGAAATCACAAAATGCAAATTAGGGTTAGAAAATGGAATTTTTCATAACTTAGAATTTTTCTAAGTTATGAAAAACCCTAATTTTTTCCCAACTTTGCCCCATCTTTTCACCAAGATCCATTTGGATTCAAACAAAAGTCAAAACATGAAAGTTGTAGCTTGTTGCATAATCTACAACCTTGATTCACAAAGTTTTCTCATTTGAAGCTTGTATCTCAAGTTACAATTTTTTGAATAAGGGCACTAAACCATTTTTAACTTAGTGAAATTTTAACCTATTTTGACAAGGTTTTCTACCCCACTTCAAGGCCATTTTTCATACCCTTCCACTTGGAATTTCAATTTGCATTTCAAAGATGGATTGTAGTACACATTCCAAGCTTTCCAAAATGTCCAAGAACTCATCAAACAACCTCATAACTTGAGAGATTTGAATTTCACAAGTTGGCAAAAATTCACTTTTTGTTCTTAACCAAAACATGTTCATAATCTTGCAATTTGAACTCAGCTTGCTTTAGGCTAGATTACAGGTCCTTAAACCAAGTTACACTCAAGAATTAAATGCAAAACCAATGTGCCAAGTTGTTATTCTAAGCATTTGGACATTACATGATGAACTAACCCTAAACTAGATAAAGTGAACTTTCCATTTTTGAAAAGATTAGCTTTATGTCCAATTGCAAATCAAGAAGGTACATAGCAAATCTGCTTGGCACAAGATTATGTGCATAACACACTGATCAAGAGAAGCTTATGCAGCACATTAGGGGGTCCTCTACTGACCTAGAAAGCCAAGTTGCATTTTGTTGCTTCACATAGAAGAAAAGTCCATAACTTGTAACCACTCTCATCTCAGCATACACACACAAGAACAAACTGATCAAACACCTTCCAAAGAACATAACCAAGCTGAGACACGACCCTTGCACCTCCAAAACACCCTCCATCTCAGAATCATCCTCAAACTGCAAAAACAGAGTTGCCTCTGTAGTTTGAGTGCCAACTTCATTTTCCCTCGAGCATTCTTGCTAAAATCAGTTCATACACATTCCCTAGCATAGATGCAAGCTAACCATGACCTAAAACCTGACCTGTAATACCTCTAACAGCTTCCACCATTTTCACATTCTTGACTTGCAGGTGAAGTTCTATAGCTTGATTCAGAAGCTCTCAAGACCAAGTAAGCATTGAAACAGCATCCCTGGACCTCAAGGAAGCTTTTCCAATCATCACTTTGCACTGGAAGTTCCTCATTCCCCATATAGAAGTTCAACTACACAGGTAAAACTTTGAACTCGTATCTCTCTTATTATGTATTTTTAGTCTTAAGTTTGTGAAGAAACAAGGTTCTATTCATAGCCCTGAACATGTACATATCTTTACATTTCATTTCTTTTGCCTGAGTAGAGAGAATTTGGAGTTTGAAAATGGCAGAAAAACTAGGTTAGGATTTGGGGGAGGAGAAATTCTCCCTCATCTTAGAGAGTTAGGTCAAGTTCCATACATGGTTAGAATCGTCTCTTCATGCTGAACATTTGTTGTGTTATGAGTTTTTGCTAAAAAGCCAGGAATCAAGAGTTGGAAGATGATGAACATGGCGCGCGTTTTTTCAAATATGGTTGCTGGAGGTTGAAGACAGTGGTCTTTGGGCTGGGCTTGTGTGTTTTTTCTTATTTGCACCACTATTTTGCTTTTACACCCCCAAGGCCCATTTGCTGATTCCTTTGACTTTTTTGACTTTTTCTTTTTTATTTGACTTTGTTTATTTTTTCCCAACATATTAAAATTTTGAAAATATTTTTCTCATCATTTTTTGATTTTATTTGGGTTTTGTTTGATTTTCTTTCAATTTATACATAAATATATATATATATATATATATATATATATATATATATATATATATATATATATATATATATATATATATATATATATATATATATATATATATATATATATATTATTTAGATTAAATATAAAAAATAGTGCGAATATATTTTCATTTTTATTTTTATTTTATATTATCCTCTGAAAATATCTCCTATAAAAAATACTATTTTCCAAAAAAATTAATTATTATTATTATTTAGGATAATATAAATATACATATATATATATTAATATACTTAGAATTAAAAATGCCAAAAATGTACATATTTTATTTTTTACTAAAAAATGACCTTTTTTACAAATATACCATATTTTATCTATTTTTGTATATAAATAATAAATATTATATGAATTAAGTAATTAATATCCATTTTAATTGAAATTAGGGTTTTTGCCCTAAAAGTTGAAAACACTCAAAATAATACCTTTTTATTTTCTTATTTTATTTTACATAAACCATACTTTTTTCATACATATAAAAACTTTCTTTTTGCATTTGGCATATTTATTTAATTTCCATTTAATTATGCAATTTATTTACTTTGCAAATATTCAAAAATGATGTAATAATTTAGATTTACATTACTTGTCAATATCCCCATTTGAACATTTGTACCCCCCTTCCCATATTTGGTTTTGTAATAGCTTAGTAAATTTATTTTTGCACTTTATTGCTTTCTAATGATAACTTGTTAGAATTAGGGTTTGTATGCGAAAAAACGATAAAAAATAGTCTGACCTAATACAAGATGAATGAGCATGAAAATAAACAACACATCTCACACTTGCACCCCTAGGGTACTCCACTTTGTTGCCTTCAAATAAAAGGGCCATATTGCATGTTAGGTCTCTTTGGGCAAAACAACAAATTGAATGATCATAGTCCCTCGATAACATTTTTCAAAACAAATAAAAACAAATGATCAAGTCCCTTAAAGAAAATGCCCAAAGAGACTTGACTCCATTGCGATTATGGTCCAAACGATGACCCGCGCCTGTCCCTTTCACATCCTAACACAAGGTTGTCCACCAAATACAATGGTGGAACAAACTTGTTAAAAGGGTTAAAAACGTAGCAATAATCTTTTGAGAAATTTAGGAGTAGATAACCTCTTAGTTACTTGATTCAAACTTGCAAAACAAAACACTTGCCTATTTCAAAAACCACACATCACTGCACTTTCAAAACAACTTTCAAAAACAAATGAAAACCTTTTCAAAAGACATACATCTTTGTATACATCCCCCACATGGATCATTACAAAGGTTGCCACCACATTGGCCTCTTTTCAAAACATTTTCAAACCCACCTACTCAAGCACCATTTAAAACAATTGAAAACAAAAGGCAAGTGATCTAAGCAAGTAACTAAGAGCCCATGGATAACCATGGATAGAAAGGGTGCTAATACCTTCCTTTTCTATAATCTACTCCCCGAACCCAAGAAAACATCTCAAAAGGTTTTTGCTGTGCTTTTAACCTTTCCTTAGGATAAAATAAAAAGTCGGTGGCGACTCTTGCTCAACCGAAACATTTGCGAAAACAAACGCAAAACTCACAGTCAGTTCTCCCACCGTATCACAGAACTGGCGACTCTGCTGGGGAGTTCTTTAAAAGTGGAGTAACCTTAGGGCTTAGATCACCTTTGTTTTCAATTGTTTGCTTTGTTTGCTTTTATATTTGTGGGCTTTGCATCGGAGTTTCATAGATCCTAATCCGGATCTGGGAAATACCCTTTTTAGGTAGCATAATCTGTGAGGGACCTGTCCGGCATAGACCGACATGGGTGAAGCAGTGGCTACGTTGGTGTGGCATCTTAGTCTATACCTATATCCCTTGTGTTGCAACGGGGAGAATATAGGTCTTCTAAGGAGTCATTAAACACCAACCAACCTTAGAACCCTAAATTGACCAACTTGGCTATTAGGACAGTAGCAGTATGCTACACTCATTGAGGCTAAACTCTCGAGATGGTTCTGGCCGCGAGAAAAGATTGCGATGCTGGAGTTATGACCGATTGAGGGTAGCCAATGATTTGAGATCCTCTAGAACCCGGTTACTTTTGATAGGACAAGTTTTAACCAACAAAACCAAAAGAGGGTAATACCTGAAACTCATGCTGGCCTGAAACCTAAGGGTGTCTTGTGTGACTTGTGTGCCTTATTTGCCTATGTGAATACTTGTGGTGTGCTTCATCATAGCATCATGCCATCATACCATTGCATGCATCCTGTATAAAGGGCTAACCCATTTCAAAGACAAAAAAGGTTTCATCTTTGCTCTGTTTTGCAGGACATTATGATGCCCGTGCGTAGGAATACTGTCCGGCTCAACTTTGTTCAACCACCAGTTTTACTCAAGGATTTGGTTGGTAGGATTCCAAACACTTCTTCCTTCATCAACAGACATGGGTCTCTCCTTGGCTTGATCACTGCAAAGTGGGACCAACAACTGATAAGTGTTCTGACCCAATTTTATGACCCTCTGTATCATTGTTTCACCTTTCAAGACTTCCAGCTGGTTCCTACCCTGGAAGAGTTCTCTTATTTGCTTGGGATCCCTGTCTTGGAACAAACTCCATTCACTGGTTTGGAAAAGACTCCTAGGCCTGAAGAGATTGCTGCAATTCTCCCCTTGACCAAAGAAGAGGTATTGTCCAACTGGGAAACTAGAAATGGGATCAAGGGCTTTTTGGTCAAATTTCTGGTTGGCAAGGCTAATGATTTCTGGAATGACTTGGACTTCAAGGCGTACGAAGATATTCTGGCTCTTTTGATCTATGGTCTGGTATTGTTTCCCAACCCTGACACCTTTATCAGTACCCATGTCATAAGGATCTTCATGTCTCGGAATCCGGTACCCACTCTTTTGGGGGATATTCTACAACAACTCTATGCTCGTACTACTCGAAAACGGGGAACTCCGTGGTGTTGTGCTCCTTTGCTAATAAGGTGGTTTATTTCGCACCTTCCTAAGTTCGCGCTGAAGAATGAAGAAGGAAAAGGTTGGGCTAGGAGGTTAATGTCTCTCACTGATAATGACATCACTTGGACTCTCAGAGGTTTGGATGAGGTAGCTGTTATTGACTGTTGTGGAGAATACCCTAATGTTCCGTTGATTGGTATCCAAGGAGGTATCTCTTACAATCCATGCTTAGCTCTCCGTCAGTTTGGAAGAGCCAGAGGAGATGGGCCTCATGAAATGCTGGTTCCTCACTTCCATTTTGAGTTTCAGGCAGACAGTGACAAACTACGCCAGGGATTCATTAGAGCTTGGGACAGAATCCACAAAGCCAACCCACATGAGTTGGGACCAAAGACTTCTCTGCCATTGAAGCCCTATTGCAAATGGGTCCGCATCCGTGCTCAGAGGTTAGGTATGCCCTACGAAGCTGTTAGACCTCTCATTCTTGAGCCTCCTGTTGAAGATGGGGTTCCTCCAACTGTCCTCCCTCCTCAGATACCTACTGATTTTGACACCATGAAGAGATCTTGGGCGCAGCTAAAAGAAGAACGGGATTTCTATCGGGAGAAATTCAACGAACAGGAACGGAAGATCCAGAGGCTGACTAAGCAGTTGGAGGAAGAACGGGTCCTGAACAACTACATCAGCACTGAAAGGAGGAGGCCATGGGAGCATTGATGAGCTTCGGATATTTCCTTTTATAGTTTATTTCCTTTCCAGTATTTTTCATTCCTGTAACGCCTAAGGGCAAATTGTTGAACAATTGAGAATTTTAATCTAATGAAGTGTGTTTCCTTTTTGTTTACAAAGTTGAATCTCGTTTGTCTTTGAAAACATAAAACATACGCATTCCATTGCACCATATGCATAGCAGGTACCCTATTTCACAGGTTGCTTAATCTCCTTCGCTGTTTATTTTGCACAGTCATCATGAATCCAGACTCCTCCAGCGAGCAAGCAATCAAGGCCCTTCAGGCCCAGAGTGCACAGTTTCAAGAGATGGTCCTAAGCCTAGCCCAAGGTCAGCAAGAGTTGAAGACTCTACTCCTGAAGAAGAAGAAGAAAAAGAGGACTGCGTTGTTCAACACCGGACGCAGGTTTGGGAACACACTCCATAATGAGGCTGATCCAACTAATTCTTCTGCTGAGAAAAACAGTCCCCAAGGGGGAGGAGCTCCTAGTCCCGCAGTCTCCGACAACGAGACAGACTATAACGACGAACAATACCCACCTGCTGCTGACAGATACAAACAATTGGAGGACCGCTTGAGCGCCATGGAAATTCAGAATGTGCCGGGGCTGGATTTCGGAGATTTGGGGTTATCTTCTGGGGTAGTGATTCCACACAAGTTTAAGGCGCCTGCCTTCGCCAAGTATGATGAGGTCTCCTGCCCAAAGCTGCATCTGAGGTCGTACGTAAGGAAGATCCAACCTTACACAGCGGATAAGAACCTTTGGATTCACTTCTTCCAAGATAGCCTCTCGGGGTCACAGCTTGAGTGGTTCTACCAATTAGATGGAACTAGCATCCGACACTGGGAAGATTTGGCAAGCGCATTCTACAGACAATACCAATACAATTCTGATCTCGCTCCTACGCGTACCCAACTTCAGGGTATGTCTTTAGGAACGGGTGAAGGGTTCAAAGAGTACGCTCAAAAATGGAGAGATTTGGCTGGCAGGGTGCAGCCTCCATTGACTGATCGTGAGCTGGTTGATATGTTTCTAGGGACGTTATCTGGTCCGTTTTTCAATCATTTAGTTGGTAACTCCTCCGCTGGGTTTACAGATTTGATATTGACGGGAGAAAGAATTGAAGCTGGCATCAGGTCAGGCAAGATACAAAAGGCTGCCTCCACAAGTGCTGAGAAGAGGCCGTTTAAGAAAGAAGCAAGCGCCGTCTACGGTCCTAGAAGACAAATCAAGCCCGAAAGTCGCCAAGCCGTCAATGCTTTGGTCATCTCGAAACCTGTTGCTGCTCCTCAGCAGTACAATCAACAAAGAAGCGAAAGGCCCAAGAGGCAGTATACCCGACTGAGTATGACCTTATCTCAGATTTTACCCCAACTGTTATCCACCAACCTGGTGACCCTCAAAGAAGCTCCTAAGGTCGTCAACACTGCGTCTCCTAAGTATAACCCGAATGCCCGGTGTGCTTATCATTCTGATAGTCCCGGGCACACTACTGATGATTGCTGGGCCTTGAGAAACAAAGTGCAAGATCTGATCGACGCAAAGGAAATTCAGTTCGAGGCGCCGGAGAGACCAAATGTTGTAACTGCTCCTATGCCCCAGCATAGAGTAAATGCCATTGAGGAAGAATTGTATGCTGTTTCGGTAAATGAAGTTGTTACCCCTCTGAAGACCGTTAAGAAGAACCTACTGCGGACCGGTTTATTTCCGGGTTGCAGTGAAGGTTGCCTGTTCTGTGCTGTTTCCCTATCTGGTTGTCCCTTGCTGAGGTTAGGCGTCCAAAGCCTAATGGATAGCAGGGAGATTCTGTTTAAGAAGTCTGCTGTTCAGTTGGTTCCGGTAAAAGAAGTTTCTGTGGTTACCATCTTCAAAAATCCAGTCAAGGCTCTCCCGAAGAAGCCTGTTCAAATTACGACTGTTGCACCTGTGATTATTACTGTTCCAGGGCCTCTCCCCTACGTATCTGATAAGGCTGTCCCCTGGCATTATGGGGCAGACGTATATGTAAATGGAATCAAACAAGAATTCGACACTGGCGCCAGTATCTGCGATATCACTGGTCCAGCCAAGGTCACCCGCAGTGGCAGTCTCTTCTCGCCTGATATTGCACCGCCCGCCATTCGAAGACCCCTCCTTATAACACCTACAAGTGTACCTGTTACTGTTGCTGATCAAGTTGTTTCCCCTGCCGCCGAGTCATCTAATGCTCGGGGCAAAGGGATTGAAGAAGAGCCTGCCCGGATGGAGGCACCAATACCCGTAAATGCTGAGGCCTCCCAACAAGAAATGGAGGAGATCTTGAAAATAATAAAGAAGAGCGACTTCAATGTTGTGGAACAGCTGGGGCACACGCCCTCCAAAATCTCCATGCTCTCTTTATTGCTGTGCTCTGAGGCCCATGCTAAGGCCTTGATCTCATTTCTCAAAACGGCCCATGTGCCGCAGGAAACGTCTGCAGTCCAGTTCACTGATTGCGTAGCAAATCTGACAGCAGACAATGGCTTGGGTTTTTCAGATGCTGACCTGACTGCGAAAGGAAGAGACCACAATGATGCCCTGCATGTCTCTATCGAATGCAGGGGCACTACTCTGGCGCATGTATTGGTGGATACTGGCTCTTCCTTGAATGTTCTACCGAAAAAGGCTTTAGACCGTTTGGATTATGAAGGCCTAGAACTGAAACCCAGCAATATCATCGTCAGGGCCTTTGACGGTTAAAAAAGGATGGTTCATGGAGAGGTTGACATCCCTATTCGTGTGGGTTCTCAAGTTTTTGACTCTACTTTTTATGTGATGGATATACGTCCATCGTACTCTTGTCTACTGGGTCGACCTTGGATCCATAAAGCTGGGGCAGTGACCTCTACCTTGCACCAGAAGCTGAAGTACCCTGTCAGGGGGAAGATCGTCACTGTGCAAGGAGAAGAGGAATATATGGTGAGCCATTTGAATTCCTTCAGATACATTAAGATGGATGGGGAGTTTATTGAAACCCCCTTTCAGCATTTCGAGGAGGTGCATCCAATTTCAGCAGCAGCAGAAACAACAGTCAAAGAGAGTGATTCCTTGAAGATGGCTTCCCTAAGGGATGCCCGGGTTGTGGTTCAGAAAGGCAATTGTGCAAACTGGGGTCAGCTTCCTGACTTCACTCAGAAGAACGACAAGTTTGGGCTGGGCTTTACTGCAGAGGCTCAGAGGGCTGTGCGCAAAGAGAAGGTCAGAAAGGCTCCGGTGTTTATCTCCAGCTCAAGGGTGAATGCTATCGAGGAAGATGCAGAGGAAGCAGAGTTCGACAGTTGGATCTACCCGACTACCAGCGACGGACCAAGCAACTAGACGGAAAAGGATTTTACACCTATCACATTTGTCACGCAATAATTGATTTCTTTTGATTTCCAAATTTGTAACAAACAATATGTTAAAACTTTGTTGGCACGGTGTCCTACCCGGGGCATCGTAGCTCCATTTGTGAGGGCTTTTTGTATGACATTTTCATATATCATCAATCAAAACATTGGACGTTTGTTGCATTTCAAATCTTGTGCTCTTTTCCTTTCTGTGTTATATATATTGCAAAACAGCTATATTTACACACACTCACTTATACAGGTTTCAATCCACTCTGGATCTCACTGGTAACAGCTCTGCTACCGCCAATTATGACTTCGAAAATCCGATCAACTTGGCCGAAGACGAAGGTGAAGATGATTGCAAAGTGCCTGGTGAACTCGCAAGACTGCTACTCCAAGAAGAGAGAGCTATCCAGCCACATGAAGAGCCGGTGGAGACAATTAACCTGGGTACCGAGACAGATAGGAAAGAGGTCAAGATTGGTGCCAATCTAGAGCTCAGCGTAAAGCAACGATTGATCCAGATGCTACAAGATTACATGGAGATTTTTGCTTGGTCCTATGAAGATATGCCTGGTTTGGATGCCGACATTGTAGTTCACCACCTGCCAACCAAGGAAGAGTGCCCTCCGGTAAAGCAAAAAGTCCGACGGATGCGTCCAGAGATGTCTGAAAAGATCAAGGCCGAGGTTATGAAACAGTTTGATGCCGGGTTCCTTGCAGTGACTTCTTACCCTCAGTGGGTTGCCAATGTGGTGCCTGTACCGAAGAAGGACGGTAAAGTCAGAATGTGTGTTGACTACAGGGATTTGAACAGGGCCAGCCCCAAGGATGACTTCCCCCTGCCTCACATTGATGTCCTTGTTGATAATACTGCTCAACACAAGGTTTTCTCCTTCATGGATGGTTTTTCAGGATATAATCAGATCAAGATGGCTCCGGAGGATATGGAGAAGACTACCTTTGTGACTCAGTGGGGCACCTTCTGTTACAAGGTCATGCCATTCGGATTGAAAAATGCTGGGGCAACCTATCAACGTGCCATGGTTGCTTTATTTCATGATATGATCCATCATGAGATTGAGGTATACGTTGATGACATGATTGCAAGGTCTCAAACTGAGGAGGAGCACCTTGACCATCTGAGGAAGTTGTTTGACCGACTCAAGTTATACAAGCTGAGGTTGAATCCCAACAAATGCACCTTTGGGGTAAGATCTGGAAAATTGCTGGGTTTCATTGTGAGTGATAAAGGTATTCAGGTGGACCCTGCCAAGGTAAAAGCCATACAAGAGATGCCGACTCCAAAAACAGAGAAAGAAGTCAGAGGCTTCCTGGGACGACTGAATTATATTGCCCGATTCATCTCACACCTGACTGCTACTTGTGAGCCAATCTTCAAATTACTGAAGAAAGATCAAGTAGTACGCTGGAATGATGAATGTCAGGCCGCCTTTGAAAAGATAAAGGAATATCTCCAAGAGCCACCCATTCTTATGCCACCGGTGGAAGGAAGACCTCTGATACTATACTTGACAGTGCTTGACAATTCAATGGGGTGTGTGCTGGGGCAGCATGACGAGTCTGGCCGAAAAGAGCACGCTATTTATTACTTGAGCAAAAAGTTTACCGGCTGTGAGTCTCGTTACTCACTGCTTGAGAAAACTTGCTGCGCTCTTGTATGGGCTGCTCGCCGGCTGAGACAGTATATGCTGACTCACACTACTTTATTGATTTCAAAAATGGATCCCATCAAGTACATATTTGAAAAGCCCGCTCTGTCTGGAAGAATAGCGAGATGGCAAATGATCTTAACAGAATATGATATCCAGTATACAACTCAGAAAGCAATTAAGGGAAGTGTACTGGCGGATCATTTGGCACACCAACCTGTGGACGATTACCAATCATTGAACTTTGATTTTCCGGACGAAGACATCATGGTGGTAACGGACTGTGAAGTACCTGGATCGGATGAAGGACCTGAGGAAGGATCCCGATGGTCTATGCATTTTGATGGAGCCTCCAATGCTTTGGGTAACGGCGTCGACGCTGTAATCATATCTCCCAAAGGAACTCATACTCCCCTCACCGCCCGATTATGTTTCAGCTGCACCAACAATATGGCGGAATATGAGGCATGTATCATGGGTTTACAAGCTGCAATCGACTTAAGGATCAAATTTCTAAGTGTCTTCGGAGATTCCGCTCTCGTGATCAATCAGATCAAGGGCGAGTGGGATACGAAACACCCGAATCTTATTCCTTACAAGGAGTATGTGTCGACCTTGCTTCCCCACTTTGAAGAGATAACTTTCGAACACTTTCCAAGAGAAGAGAATCAACTGGCGGATGCGTTAGCTACAATGTCTTCTATGTTCAAGGTCAAATGGGACAATGAGGCTCCCCGGATCATCATCTGGAAACTGGACGAACCGGTATACTGTTGCGATCTCGAGACTGAACTGGTGACTGAGAAGCCTTGGTACCATGAGGTGAAGAGATATCTGGAAGCTCTGGAGTACCCTGAAGGTGCCTCTATCAATGATAAGAAATTTCTGAGAAGGTTTGCCGCAAAGTTCTTCCTTAGCAACGACATCTTATACAAGCGAAACCATGATTCAACCTTACTGCGTTGTGTGGACAAGACGGAAGCAGAAAGAATCATGGAAGAGCTACATGAAGGGACCTTTGGTACACATTCCAGTGGTATTATTGGTCCACAATGGAAGCTGACTGCTATCAACATTCTAGGACATGCCATAAGTGCCAGATTTATGCAGACAAGGTGCATGTTCCTCCGGTTCCATTAAATGTTCTGACTGCACCTTGGCCGTTTGCAATGTGGGGCATAGACATGATTGGCGAGATTAAACCTGCGGCATCTAATGGGCATCCCTTTATCTTGGTGGCGATCGACTACTTCACGAAGTGGGTTGAGGCAGCGTCCTACGCCACAGTAACCAAGAGCGTCGTGGCACGTTTCATCCGACATAACCTGATCTGTCGTTACGGCGTCCCGGAAAGAATCATTAAGGACAATGGTACCAATCTCAATAACAAAATGATCACTGAACTCTGTGAACAATTCAAGATACAGCACCACAATTCTTCTCCCTACCGGCCGAAGATGAATGGGGCTGTAGAGGCAGCCAATAAGAATATCAAGAAAATTGTGCAGAAGATGACAGTGACCTATAAAGATTGGCACGAGATGTTACCATTCGCTCTTCATGGGTACCGTACCTCAGCCAGAACGTCAACCGGGGCAACTCCCTTCTCCTTGGTCTATGGCATGGAGGCAGTCTTGCCAATTGAAGTCCAGATACCCTCTCTCCGGATAATGAAGGATGCAGACTTGAATGAAGAGGATTGGATCCAAACTCGACTTGATCAATTAAATCTGATTGACGAAAAGAGGCTCACTGCTATCTGTCATGGTCAAACGTATCAAAAACGGATGATCAGGGCATTTAACAAGAGAGTCAGACCACAAGAGTATCAAGTTGGGGACCTGGTAATCAAACGCATCATCCTTCCTCAAAGTGATCCAAGGGGTAAATGGACCCCTACGTATGAAGGGCCATTTGTGGTTAAACGTGTGTTCTCAGGAGGAGCCATGATCCTAACCACCATGGATGGTGACGACCTTCCTCAACCCGCCAATGCAGACATAGTGAAAAAATACTACGCATGAATAAAAGACCCGCTAGGTTGACATACCTAGGCAAAAATAAGGGCTTCCCGGCGAACCAAAAGGGTTCGGGCAAAAATAAGGGATGAAATGAATAAAAAAAAAAATCTGTACACCCGGCAAGTCGAAAACCTGAAAGGGCGGCTTGAGCAAAAATGGGTATCCCGGTGGACTGAAAACCCGAAAGGGCGGTCCAGGCAAAAGTTAGGGATAAAAGCGTAACACTATGTCTCATTGGATCACTTCGCATCCGGAATTCGGCATCAACTATCCGGCTCCAGGTTTCGGCATTGACCAATCAGCTTCATCTTCAAATTAGGCAGCAAAGCGATGAGACGTTCGAAGACATAAAGGCGATAGCAGAGTTGGAACCCAGTGGGTTTGTTCACATAGCTGTTTTGTTTCCTTTTTCAAATTGTAAACTCTATGTTATTTGGCGGCGTCCTCTTACTAGGATGTCAGCCTCTTGTACAAAAACGCCTATTCACAGGCAAAGTCTAAATCAATACAAATTCACTTGTCCATACAAATTACCATTGTTTTCCTTTTTCTGTTTTGTCTTGCAAAGAACGTCCAATGTTCATTTTTGATATATGCATTTGATATTAAATTGCTGATTCATAAATGTTTACATATGAAACAAGAGATTGATTACAGGTGACATCAGAAACAAGGGCAATGTGAAGTTGTCTAATGAAGTCTGGTTGCTTTGTCCGCCAAGGTACCAAGGTAGATTCGACTGAAGAATGTAACCAAATCATCTCAACTCCCCGCAGAGTAAAACAAGGTTCAGTAGTACTTTCCCCGAGCAGAGTTGGTCCCCCGACAATCCTGAAAAGGGACAACATTCCCCGGCAGGTCTTAAAGCTCATCCCCAGTAGATTCTGGAAGCTTGTTCCCTATAGTACACAGACGTCTCTCCCGAGTTTTATTTAGAGTTATTTCCTCACAAGGACTTATAACTGGGTTATCCTCCGCTAAAAACCACGGAAGACCGCCCTCGGCAAAATTCCTTCAATCCCCAGCGGAGTTTATCGTCATTATCCTCAGCGGAATCCATCATTAAAGTCCTCAACGGGCCTCTCAGTAAAGCTTCGGCCAATTTTCTCACCACAGAGCAACTCCCCGGCCGTTCGTCAAGGATTTATTTTCCTAAGACGAAGTTACATTCATAAACATTTCACATTTTCATACATCTTGCTTACATATCTTATAAAGCGCATACAACACCATCTCATGTTGAACATCATGACATCATGCATATCATACATCATGACATTGCATACAACTTACGTTTTTGCCTTTCCAGGAAAAATACAATCCCAAAAACAACTACTTTCAACTGTCACAATTC
Organism: Vicia faba; assembly: GCA_948472305.1. Lineage (NCBI taxonomy): Eukaryota > Viridiplantae > Streptophyta > Magnoliopsida > Fabales > Fabaceae > Vicia > Vicia faba. The sequence goes on along the minus strand of OX451738.1, from coordinate 188,528,245 downwards.
CAGATTCGATACCTGTATCTAGCCAGGGCACATTTGAGAGTGATCAGTTTCCAGACTCGATTCCTGTATCTAGCCAGGGCACGTCTGAAAAGTTCGAAGATTCGATTTCTGTATCCAGCCAGGGCACATCTATCAACTACAACATCTCCAGATTCGATTCCTGTATCCAGCCAGGGCATATCTGTTGACCACGTTTCCAGACTCGATTCCTGTATCTAGCCAGGGCACGTCTGAAAAGTTCGAAGATTCGATTCCTGTATCCAGCCAGGGCACATCTATCAACTACAACATCTCCAGATTCGATTCCTGTATCCAGCCAGGGCATACCTGTCGACCACGTTTCCAGACTCGATTCCTGTATCTAGCCAGGGCACGTCTGAAGAGTCCGAAGATTCGATTCCTGTATCCAGCCAGGGCACATCTATTAACGACTATTTCCAGATTCGACTCCTGTATCCAGCCAGGGCACATTTGTGAGCAACCAATTGTAGATTCGATACCTGTATCCAGCCAGGGCATATCTGCATAAGGATACTGAAGATCAAACACTTGTAACAAGCCAGGAAAACATCCGTCTTTCTCAAATACACAAGTTCTCGCTAAGGAATCTCTTATGCGATCGACACTTCCAAATGGCATCTATAAGCCCATTCCCGACAAGGTTCTGTCACATCTCCAGATGGCCTCTATAAGCCCATCTCCCTATCCCTCACCTCTCCAAATGGCATCTATAAGCCCATTCCCGACATCACCCTGTTGAGACTCCAGCATGCGAGTGCAAATTTCCGGGCACTCTAGTGTCCAATCTCCTTTTACCCTCGAGTCACGAAAGGCAAACTTGCCAATATAACTCTTCAGGTCCAAGAAGATTGAACAGGGGCAACTGTTGTACCCCAAAATTTGCCCTCCCAATTCCTCAACATTTTCTCATCACAAGACCTTTGAAGATCAATATCCAATTAGGGTTTTCTCTGCTCAAGACTTCTCCTTGCACTGTTTACCCAAATTAGGGTTTGGAGTTGAACAAAGATGTTTTGACCTAAAATGCCTAAGATGACTTTCATGCTTCATGTTGGACTCCCAAGATTATCCATACCAAGTTTCAAGTCTTGATTCCAAATTTTGCCCAGTCAATTGGACAGTTGACCTAGAAATCAGCTGTATTGGGGAAAAAGTCAACTGTGGTCAATTGACAGTCAAATCTCATGAAAATTGACCCACATCAACATTATGAACTCATATGGACCATTTGATCAAGTTTGGATCACAATTCCACAAGAAATTTGATCAGATCACCAAAAGGGCAAAATGGTCATTCTTAGGGTTTTGACTGCACAAAGGCAATTTTTGACTGTTTGACCTAGCCAATGGCAAATCAAGCTCACATATGGACTCAAGGACTCAATGAAATGGTCTTGACACATTCATCAAGCTCAAAAGATCCCAAGTACACAAGGTTGACAGTTGAATTTCCCAGTCAATTGATCAATTTTGACTGTATACTGAAAAGTCAAACTTTGACTTTTTGGTCAAAATCAAGAGTCAAGATTCATTTTTCATCAAAACATGCCAAATCATGAAACTTGTTCACCAAGAAATCACAAAATGCAAATTAGGGTTAGAAAATGGAATTTTTCATAACTTAGAATTTTTCCAAGTTATGAAAAACCCTAATTTTTTCCCAACTTTGCCCCATCTTTTCACCAAGATCCATTTGGATTCAAACAAAAGTCAAAACATGAAAGTTGTAGCTTGTTGCATAATCTACAACCTTGATTCACAAAGTTTTCTCATTTGAAGCTTGTATCTCAAGTTACAAATTTTTGAATAAGGGCACTAAACCATTTTTAACTTAGTGAAATTTTAACCTATTTTGACAAGGTTTTCTACCCCACTTCAAGGCCATTTTTTATACCCTTCCACTTGGAATTTCAATTTGCATTTCAAAGATGGATTGTATTACACATTCCAAGCTTTCCAAAATGTCCAAGAACTCATCAAACAACCTCATAACTTGAGAGATTCGAATTTCACAAGTTGGCAAAAATTCACTTTTTGTTCTTAACCAAAACATGTTCATAATCTTGCAATTTGAACTCAGCTTGCTTTAGGCTAGATTACAGGTCCTTAAACCAAGTTACACTCAAGAATTAAATGCAAAACCAATGTGCCAAGTTGTTATTCTAAGCATTTGGACATTACATGATGAACTAACCCTAAACTAGATAAAGTGAACTTTCCATTTTTGAAAAGATTAGCTTTATGTCCAATTGCAAATCAAGAAGGTACATAGCAAATCTGCTTGGCACAAGATTATGTGCATAACACACTGATCAAGAGAAGCTTATGCAGCACATTAGGGGGTCCTCTACTGACCTAGAAAGCCAAGTTGCATTTTGTTGCTTCACATAGAAGAAAAGTCCATAACTTGTAACCACTCTCATCTCAGCATAGACACACAAGAACAAACTGATCAAACACCTTCCAAAGAACATAACCAAGCTGAGACACGACCCTTGCACCTCCAAAACACCCTCCATCTCAGAATCATCCTCAAACTGCAAAAACAGAGTTGCCTCTGCAGTTTGAGTGCCAACTTCATTTTCCCTCGAGCATTCTTGCTAAAATCAGTTCATACACATTCCCTAACATAGATGCAAGCTAACCATGACCTAAAACCTGACCTGTAATACCTCTAACAGCTTCCACCATTTTCACATTCTTGACTTGCAGGTGAAGTTCTATAGCTTGATTCAGAAGCTCTCAAGACCAAGTAAGCATTGAAACAACATCCCTGGACCTCAAGGAAGCTTTTCCAATCATCACTTTGCACTGGAAGTTCCTCATTCCCCATATAGAAGTTCAACTGCACAGGTAAAACTTTGAACTCGTATCTCTCTTATTTTGTATTTTTAGTCTTAAGTTTGTGAAGAAACAAGGTTCTATTCATAGCCCTGAACATGTACATATCTTTACATTTCATTTCTTTTGCCTGAGTAGAGAGAATTTGGAGTTTGAAAATGGCAGAAAAACTAGGTTAGGATTTGGGGGAGGAGAAATTCTCCCTCATCTTAGAGAGTTAGGTCAAGTTCCATACATGGTTAGAATCGTCTCTTCATGCTGAACATTTGTTGTGTTATGAGTTTTTGCTAAAAAGCCAGGAATCAAGAGTTGGAAGATGATGAACATGGCGCGCGTTTTTTCAAATATGGTTGCTGGAGGTTGAAGACAGTGGTCTTTGGGCTGGGCTTGTGTGTTTTTTCTTATTTGCACCACTATTTTGCTTTTACACCCCCAAGGCCCATTTGCTGATTCCTTTGACTTTTTTGACTTTTTCTTTTTTATTTGACTTTGTTTATTTTTTCCCAACATATTAAAATTTTGAAAATATTTTTCTCATCATTTTTTGATTTTATTTGGGTTTTGTTTGATTTTCTTTCAATTTATACATAAATATATATATATTATTATTTAGATTAAATATAAAAAATAGTGCGAATATATTTTCATTTTTATTTTTATTTTATATTATCCTCTGAAAATATCTCCTATAAAAAAATACTATTTTCCAAAAAAATTAATTATTATTATTATTTAGGATAATATAAATATACATATATATATATATATATATATATATATATATATATATATATATATATATATATATATATATATATATATATATATATATATATATATATATATATATATATATATATATATATATATATATATATATATATATATATATATATATATATATATATATATATATATATATATATATATATATATATATATATATATATATATATATATATATATATATATATATATATATATATATATATATATATATATATATATATATATATATATATATATATATATATATATATATATATATATATATATATATATATATATATATATATATATATATATATATATATATATATATATATATATATATATATATATATATATATATATATATATATATATATATATATATATATATATATATTAATATACTTAGAATTAAAAATGCCAAAAATGTACATATTTTATTTTTTACTAAAAAATGACCTTTTTTACAAATATACCATATTTTATCTATTTTTGTATATAAATAATAAATATTATATGAATTAAGTAATTAATATCCATTTTAATTGAAATTAGGGTTTTTGCCCTAAAAGTTGAAAACACTCAAAATAATACCTTTTTATTTTCTTATTTTATTTTACATAAACCATACTTTTTTCATACATATAAAAACTTTCTTTTTGCATTTGGCATATTTATTTAATTTCCATTTAATTATGCAATTTATTTACTTTGCAAATATTCAAAAATGATGTAATAATTTAGATTTACATTACTTGTCAATATCCCCATTTGAACATTTGTACCCCCTTCCCATATTTGGTTTTGTAATAGCTTAGTAAATTTATTTTTGCACTTTATTGCTTTCTAATGATAACATGTTAGAATTAGGGTTTGTATGCGAAAAAACGATAAAAAATAGTCTGACCTAATACAAGATGAATGAGCATGAAAATAAACAACACATCTCACACTTGCACCCCTAGGGTACTCCACTTTGTTGCCTTCAAATAAAAGGGCCATATTGCATGTTAGGTCTCTTTGGGCAAAACAACAAATTGAATGATCATAGTCCCTCGATAACATTTTTCAAAACAAATAAAAACAAATGATCAAGTCCCTTAAAGAAAATGCCCAAAGAGACTTGACTCCATTGCGATTATGGTCCAAACGATGACCCGCGCCTGTCCCTTTCACATCCTAACACAAGGTTGTCCACCAAATACAATGGTGGAACAAACTTGTTAAAAGGGTTAAAAACGTAGCAATAATCTTTTGAGAAATTTAGGAGTAGATAACCTCTTAGTTACTTGATTCAAACTTGCAAAACAAAACACTTGCCTATTTCAAAAACCACACATCACTGCACTTTTAAAACAACTTTCAAAAACAAATGAAAACCTTTTCAAAAGACATACATCTTTGTATACATCCCCCACATGGATCATTACAAAGGTTGCCACCACATTGGCCTCTTTTCAAAACATTTTCAAACCCACCTACTCAAGCACCATTTAAAACAATTGAAAACAAAAGGCAAGTGATCTAAGCAAGTAACTAACCATGGATAGAAAGGGTGCTAATACCTTCCCTTTCTATAATCTACTCCCCGAACCCAAGAAAACATCTCAAAAGGTTTTTGCTGTGCTTTTAACCTTTCCTTAGGATAAAATAAAAAGTCGGTGACGACTCTTGCTCAACCGAAACATTTGCGAAAACAAACGCAAAACTCACAGTCAGTTCTCCCACCGTATCACAAACGTCTATAAAACATTCCAAATACAAATCCTAACTATGAATATCAGTTTTACAATTAGAGTTATCCAAACGACCAATACCCTATTGGATCAATCTAGTCGATCCTGCAAGTTACCAGAGAGATTAAATAACAGTCATTAAGATTATTTGATAGTTTGGAGGACTAGCGGTTGTTTACCAGAAATCACTGTAAACAAATTGGCACGCCCAGTGGGACCGTCATTGGTCGTTACGAAATTTAGAACAAAGTAAAGATTGTTGGGACATAACCATTGTAAAAGTGCTTTCTGAGTGATAAGTTCGTTGTTATATGAACCTTAGAAGTGGTAGAATAACCAATAGCAATCAACCCTTACCCAGAAGAAAATGTAATAACAAGATGTCTAATCCAAACAATCAACAAGGGGAACAAAATATCTCACATGGAACAGGCACTAATATGTCTGCTTCGACGGGAACGTCTAATGCGATCCCTTCGAACACACAGTCTGTTGCATCTTCTACCAGTAGTGTAGCCACGAATGAAACAAGTGGCATGTCGACTAACAGTTCGATCCTAGGAAATACAGGAACCATTGGTTATCCTGGGGGATTCGTCCCACCATCAGGGACACAAACCCATTTCGCCACCCCACTAACTAGACCACCCAGTTTCGATGGTAACAGACACATAAATTCCTCTTATGGGATGCCAACATCTTTTATGGCGGGTCTGCACACTTCGACATCGAATACGTCACCATAATTAGGGTCTGGATCTGGGGCTAATCAATTTATGACAAATAACCAAGGGTCAGTGGGTTATAGTGCAATGCCTATCTTAACCACAGAAAATCAGATGGCTTTTAGGCAATTAATGGATGATAGTAACCATAATATGATAGGAGTGTTAGCACAAACTATGCAAGAGATCTTTTCCCCAATAGTACAAAATGTAACTGTGACAAACAGAGAAAACGCGGATAACATGAGTCGAATAGCAAATTTTTTCGCTCCCCCAGAAAGGCGTAGGAAGAATCAGGTGGGAGTTCGAGCAAACGTACCTATCATAGAACAAATTTCTGATGACCCACCCTATAGACCAGCCAGAGAGGGGGTTAATTTTTGGGCAAGGGCACAAAGGTTAGAAGCCCCAATGATTCAAGGTCCACAAAGGGAAATTATAGAACCAGGGGCAAGGATCGAAAGGGTAGAAGTCCCAGAGTTTCGAGAAGAACAACCTAGAGGAGTTGTCATGGTGGGTCGAAATCAAGATGCTGATGCAGTCGTTCACAGAATTTGAAACGATAACATCTTGGAAGAAAATAATTTAACCACCATGATAGAGAGGATCATGGCCCAAAATGGCCTCAATACAGGAATTAGAAGGCCAAATTATGCCTCTCCTATATTAGATTACATAATGCATACTGATTTACCAAGGGGATATAAAGTCCCTAAGTTTACAAAGTTTGCTGGAGATACCAATGAATCAACAGTTGAACACATAGCCAGGTATCTAACCGAAGCAGGAGATATAGAAAATAATGAAGACCTTAGGATCAAATATTTCCCAAGTTCCCTAACTAAGAACGCTTTCACATGGTTCACCACTTTGCCTCCTGGGTCCATAGATACTTGAGCTCTGTTGGAGAGATTATTCCATGAACAGTTCTACATGGGACAATCTAAAATAAGTCTGAAGGAACTAGCCAGTGTCAAGAGGAAGTTTACTGAACCCATAGATGATTATCTGAATAGGTTCAGACTCTTGAAATCTAGATGCTTCACAGTAGTTCCTGAACATGAGTTAGTCGAAATGGCTGCTGGCGGCCTGGATTACTCTATTCGAAAGAAATTAGATACACAATACTTGAGGGACATGGCTCAATTGGCCGATAGGGTTCGACAAGTCGAAAGGCTAAAGGCCGAAAAGGCCCGAGTTTTTAAAAATAACAAGAAAGAAAGGGTCTCCTATGTTGGAGCTGAGGAAGCAGAAGATTACCTTGAATTCGAAGAGGTCGAAATTGATCTCGCTGAATTGAAACAGGCTCCACCTTACTCTTGTAAATTATTAGTTCCCACAAAAGGGAAAGAAATTGTTGAAAATGAGAAAAGTGACAAATTCCCGAAGAAGGTGTATACTTTCGATGTGACAAAGTGTGACGAGATTTTTGATTTGCTTGTCAAAGATGGCCAACTCATTGTGCCATCGAATGTCAAAATACCTCCTTTAGATCAAAGGAAGAAAAGAGGATTTTGTAAGTATCATAGTTTCCTAGGCCACAAAACCTCACAGTGTTTTCTTTTCAGGGATCTAATTCAAAATGCAATTAAGGATGGTAGATTGAAATTCGCTGACAAACCAAAAATGAAAGTAGATGAAGATCCTTTGGATGTTGCAGACACAAATTACTCCGAGCCTGCATGCATTGGAGAAATCAATATGGTGGAAGCAGATCAAGATGACACTCCATTAGGAGAAAAAAGCACTGAGAATGAAAACTGGGTGGTAGTCGAAGTCAACAAGGGGGTCACTGAGGACGTCCACAAGCAACTAGAGGCTTCGATCGAAGCAGTACCTTTGGCTGTTTCGAAAGAGATCCAGGCTACTGAAGGCCAGGAGAACCAAAAGCAAGAGTTGATACAGGTTACTGAAGGCCTGAGGCTAAAATTGGAGAACGTCCAGATCACAAAGCCAGCCTCCCCTCAGAAAGAAATATGGGATACTTTAGGAGAGCCCAGTGGAAAATTTGACTACTTGGTGAAGTATTCTGCCCTAGAAAGTTCAAAAATCCAAATCGAAGATGTAAAGCCTACAGGATGGGGAGATGATGACATAAAGGGGGAGGATGTAGATGTCAACATGGTGGATATGGAGAGACCTCGTTCTGAAATGGAGGATATGGAGAGATACTTAGAAAAAGGAAAATACAAAATGGAGGATAATTATGCTGGGGATGCCAGTCTTAAATATTACCTCATGTTGTGCCACAAAGGAGATGCCGAAATGATACTATGCCCTAGATGCAGCATCATCTATAACCAGAGAATTGTTGCAAACTTCGAGAGGAAACAAAGGGCACGAACTGGCATCAACTGGCGCCAGGATAACCAGTTATTTAGGTGTTACCCTAAAGCTGGAGAAAGTTTGTTGGAGTTCTTGGTTCGCTGTTACAAAGGGGCAACAAAATGCCTAGTATGCCCAAGATGTTCTGCAATGTACGATCAAAGTATGGCCGGAGCCTTCGAAACAATCCCTTTCGCCCCATGCTGGAATCACAAAGAGACTGGGCAGATGAGCCAACGTTTCGAGAGCAAGTACACTCAACGAAGGCCTGATAGTCCCCATCCCAAAGGCGCACGAAGTGTAACGTTCAAAATTCCTGCTGAAATACCAACAGACAAATGGCTGCAAGTCAGAACTGACAAGGGCAAAGACAAATGGAGAAATAATGAACGAAACGCACACCACGCCATGACATATAGAAGGCAGTTCAACATGGAGAAGAGGGAAGAAGTGAGGTTTGAAAATTACAAAGGAAGAAACCCTATGTCAAGATCACAATGGCGAAGGCAACAGAGAATTCGAAAGGCTGAAAGGGAAGCTATGGAAAATAAAGGAGCAACTTCGATAAAAAACCAAGGAGAATCAAGCACCAACAAACCCACACCAAATAATCAACCTGAGGACAAACCCCCAGTTAGTAGGAGACTCTTCTCTGAAACACAACCAAATGAATTGAAGGAATACACACCAGGTCCAGAAGAAGACGAGGATATGCTAACGGACAACTTCGAATCAGAGGGGGAGTCTTCACTCAATATCAACTACAACGTGGTATCTGTACTACCTTGTGAGTTTGGACAGGAAACTGAAATCGAAGAGTATGAGGAGGATGATACAATAGATCTGATGAAGCATAGGCCTGTGTGTTACTACGTAATGGATAACGGAGCTATCGAGGAGCAGAATTCTTTCTTCGAGCGCCCAGAGCCAGCTATGAAAAATCATCCGAAGCCATTATTCATTCAGGCAAAGGTTGGTGCCCATGGCGTAAATAAGGTCTTAGTGGATGGGGGCGCTGCAGTTAACTTAATACCCCATTTCATGCTGAAAAAGTTAGAAATACGCGAGGGTGACATCAAACCAAACAACATGGTCCTGTCCAACTACGAAGGGAAAGTAGGTCAAACATTGGGGGTAGTTCAACTGGACTTGACGATAGGATCGAGCTGCAGGCCCACCATGTTCATGGTGATCGAAGCCAAAGTGTGATACGGTGGGAGAACTGACTTGAGGTTTTGCGTTTGTATTCGCACTTGTTCGGTTTAGCAAGAGTCGCCACCGACTTTTTATTTTATCCTAAGGAAAGGTTAAAAAGCACAGCAAAAACCTTTGAGATGTTTTCTTGGGTTCGGGGAGTAGATTATAGAAAGGGAAGGTATTATCACCCTTTTTATCCATGGTTATCCATGGGCTCTTAGTTACTTGCTTAGATCACTTGCCTTGCATTTTCAATTGTTTGAAATGGTGCTTTCAATTGTTTGAAATGGTGCTTTGTGTGTGGGTTTGAAAATGTTTTGAAAAAGACGCCTTATCTAGGCAACCGTTGTAATAATTCTTTACTCGAATGTTTTACAAAGGTGTGTATCTTTTCGAAAAGATGTTTCAAATGTTTTTGAAAGTTGTTTTTTGAAAGTGTATTGTGAAGTGGGTTTTGAAAAGTAGGCAAGTGTGTTTTGCAAGTTTGATCAAGTAACTAAGAGTTGTCTACCCCTATTGTACTCAAAGGTTTTTCTCATGTTTTAACCCTTTTAGCAATTTTGTTCCACCATTGTATTTGGTGGGCAATCTTGCGTTAGGATGTTAACAGGACAGGCGCGGGTCATCGTATGGACCATGAATGCAATGGTGCCAAGTGTCTTTGGCAATTTGCTTGAAGGGACTATGATCATTTTGATAGGCAACTTTCGAAAGCGTCATCGAGGGACTATGATCATTTTGTTTTGCCAAAGAAACTCAACGTGCAAGCATGGCCCATTTTGGAAGGCAACATGTGGGATTACCCTAGGGGTGCAAGTGTGAATGGTGTATTGATTGTCATGCATTTATCTTTGTATTAGGTTATCTAGCATTTGATTTTATGTACATATAAACCCTAGGTCTAACCATGGTATATTTGAAAGCGATAAATTGCGAGAATTTAAAGTCTACGCTATTACAAATAAGTATCCGGGAGTGGGGGTACAAATATTTACAAATGGGGATGAGACTTATTAGGAGAATAGTGTCCAAGTAATTTACAACCAAATCGAATTGCGATCTCAAATGTAATATGTATCAATGTATAGGAATAAAGCAATGTAAATGTATCAATGTATTTGTGTAAGTGATTTATTTACAAGTGTGAAAGATATTTACTTAAGGCAAAATTAGCTATTTATTTATTTTTTTTGGATATTTTCATGGTTTAGGGCAAAACCCTAATTTTGTAAATAAATAGTATTTATTATTTATATCATATACAATATTTATTAATTATATACAAAAAATAAATAAAAGGGAAGTGTATTGTAAAAAAGTAATTTTTGAGGTCAAATATTAATAAAAATAAAAATGTATTATTTTTATATTTTTATCCTAAATATTCTAATAAATATATAAGTATTTATATTATGTATTAAATATATTAAATATATACAACAATAAAATATTAATTATTTACAAAAAAAGTATATTTTTTTAGAAAATGTTTTCAAAAAATGCAAATAAAAAATAATAACTAAAAGTATATCTTTTCACATTTTTTTTTTTTATGTTTTGAATAAAAGTATTATATTTATTTATATATACAAGTTTAAATAAAGCAAAAAAAATCCAAATAAAATGCAAAAATGGTTGAAAAAATGTTTTTAATATTTTTTATGTTTTGACAAAAAATAATAAGTCAGAAGAAAAAATAAAAAGTCAAAAATAATTAAAAAACACACAATGGGCCAAAGGGGTGTAAGTGGAAAATAGTGGTGCAAACAGAAAAATAAGTCAGGCCCAGCCCAAGGGGCTTGTCTTCAACCTCCAGCCATTGTTTGAAACAAAGAAAACGCGCGTTCCTTGCTCAACCTGCTAACTTCTGATTCCTTGATTTTTAACAAAAACTTACAACATCAAAAGTGTAGAGCATCTTGTCACGATTCTAAATATATAAAAAAGTTGTTCTAACTCTCAGAAATGAGAGAGAATTTCTTCTCCCCCAATTCCTGACCTAACTTTTTTCTAATGTTCAGGTTCCAGATTCTCTTAACACACACAATATAAATGAAAAGTGAGGATATAGGTAGCTTTAGGGCCATGAATAGGACATACTTTCTTCACAAACCTAAGCCTAGATATGCTTGGATAGAGAGATAGAAGTTCAAACTTTTACCTGTTCAGCTTGAATCGTGTACAACAATGGATGTACTTTCAATGAAGTTTGAGGACTTGTACAGCTTGCTTGAGGTCCAAGGATGCTCTTCCAACCTCTAGCTTGCTTTGAAACTAACTGAATCGAGCTATGTAACTCAACCTGCACAGATGAAAAATGAAAATGGCAACCTTGGTTATGGATGTTACAGTTCCAGTTCAATGCTTGGAATAGCTTCAATGGGTGGTAAGGAGTGTGTATGAAGAGGTTTTAGCCAAAACGCACGAGGGAAATGAACTGTGGGAGCCAATCTGCAACAGGGACTCTGTTTTGCAGAAGAAATGTGCTTTGATGGATGAGGAGGTATTGAGGGTCAAGGGCTCGTGTTCTAGGTCAGTTAGGGAGTATCAAATGTGTTCACAAAGTTTGCTTGAGTTGGTTCTTGCAGGAATGTGTGTTGTGATTCAAAAATGCAAGTTTTCTTCTTATCTAAGCAAGAGTTGTCAAGTTAGATTGTAGGCTCATACAGGCCCCTCAAGCATGCTGCAAATTTCCTTCTTGATCAGTGGGATATGTCCATAATCTTGTGCCCAAAAGATCTGGCATGTACTTCTTTGATTTGCTTTTTGACATAAAGTATATCTTTACAAGAATGGCAAAATTGCTTTTTTCATATATGGCTTAATCTTGTATGTAATGGTTAAATACACAAAACAAGACATGAACACAAAGGATATGCATTAAATTATTGAGTGTGAATGAGATTAGAGGCCTGTAATCTAGCTTGGATCATGATGAGTTCAAAATGCCAATGTTATGTACATGAATTTGGCCATGAACAAAGTGACTTTTGCCCATCTTGACAAATTCGAATCTCCCTAACCACAAGGGTGTTTGATGAGTTCTTGGACAATTTGGAAAGCTTGGAAAGTGTACTACAATCCATCTTTGTAATGCAAGTTGAAATTCCAAGTGGAAGTATGTGAAAAGTGGCCATGAAGTTGGGCAAAAATCCTGCCTAAAATAGGTCAAAAATTTTCTAAGTTAAGAATGTTTTGCACCCTTGTTCCAAAAATCATAACTTGAGCTACAAGCTTATTTTGAGGAAACTTTGTGAATAAAAGTTGTATATTTTGCAATGGACTACAACTTTCATGTTTTGAGTTTTGTTTGAATTCAAATGTATCTTGATGAAAAGATGGGACAAAGTTGGGAAAAAATAAGGGAATTTCATAACAGAAAATTTCTAAGTTATGAAATTTCTTCATTTTAAACCCTAATTTGTAAATTTTGGTTTCTTGATGAACAAGTTTCATAATTTGACATGTCTTGATGAAAAATGAATCTTGGCAATTGATTTTGACCAAAAAGTCAAAGTTTGAATTTTGAGTATACAATCAAATTTGGATCAGTTGACTGGAAAATTCATCTGTCAATCTTGTGCATTTGGAATCTTTTGAACTTGTTGAACATGTAAAGACAATTCCATTGAGTCCTTGAGGCCATAAGGGAGCTTGGTTTGCCATTGGTTAGGTCAAACAGTCAAAAATTGCCTTTGTGCTGTCAAAACCCTAAAAATGACCATTTTGCCCTTTTGGTGATCTGATCAAATTTCTTGTGGAATTGTGATCCAAACTTGACCAAATGGTTCATATGAGTTCAATATGTTGATGAGGGTCAAATTTCATGAGGTTTGACTGTCAATTGGCCACAATTGACTTTTTTCCCAATACAACTGATTTCTAGGTCAACTGTCCAATTGACTGGGCAAAGATTGGAATCAAGGCTTGAAACTTGGTATGGATAAACTTATGGGTCCAACTTGAAGCATGAAAGTCACTTTGGGAATTTCAGGTCAAAACATCTTTGGGCAAACTCAAACCCTAATTTGGGTCAATAGTGCAAGGAGGAGTCTTGAGCAGAGCAAACCCTAACTTGATCTTGAGCTTCAAGGGTCTTGTGGTGAGAAAATGTTGAAGAAATGAGAGGGCAAATTTTGGGGTACAACAGTTGCCCCTGTTCAATCTTCTTGAACCTGAAGAGTTAGATTGGCAAGTTTGCCGTTCGCGACTCGAAGGTAAAAGGAGATTGGACACTAGAGTGCCCAAAAAATTTGCACTCGGTGATGTGATGGTAGAGGGAATGGGCTTACAGATGCCATTTGGTGATGGGATTAAAGATGCCATCTAGGGATGTGACAGAATCTTGTCAGGGGATGGGCTTAGAGATGCCATCTAGAAGTGGGCTTAAAGATGCCATCTGGAAATGGGCTTAAAGATGCCATTTGGAAGTTGCTGGTAGGAGGATGGGCTTAGAGATGCCATCTGGAAGTTGTTGAACTGTATGTCATTGGTGAGTGGACGAGTATCAGAAAGGTATCCATGTTTTGGAACATCTCTGAACAGGGGTTCTGAACAAGCGATAGATTGACATCCATGTTTGGAGAATCCGTAAACTGTTTTCAGAAGTTGAAGAATCTGAACAAGCGATAGGTTAACATCCGTGTCTGGAGAACCCGTAAACTGTTTTCAGAGGTCTTGAAAGTTGAATAAGCAATAGAGCAGCATCCATGTTAGGAAGCGTCCGTAAACTATTTTCAAAAGTTGAGAAGAATCTGAATAAGCGATAGGTTGACATCCGTTACTGGAGAACCCGTGAACTGTTTTTAGAAGTCTTGAAGTGGAGGAGGAACCGGTGTAGGGTTTCCTGATGATGAGTCCGTGAAAAACTGCATCTGGATGAATCTGGAATAAGTATCAAAATGTCGCCGTGTTTGGGTCACATCTGAACTATTTCTAGAAAGAATCTCGGAAGATGATGATCTTTGTCTATCGACTGATCTTACCTGAAAAGGTAAAGAGTTAGTTGTATGCAATGTCATGATGCATGATGCGATGTATGTTATATCAATGTTTATGATATGAATGTGATGAATGCGCATGTAAGCTGATGAGCTGTCTTGCTGAAGATAGATGAATCCTGGATGGCTGGAGACAAAAGAATCTTGACTGCTGCCGAGGAAAATGAATCTTTGACTGCTGCAGGGGATGGCAAGAATCTATTGATCGCTGTAGATGAGAAGTCCTGGGACCACTGTTGGGGAATCAGGAGCTTGGGTTGTATGCCAATCTACTGGGGATTCCTGTCTTGAGGAGATCTTCACTGGAGAATATTCGAATACTCTGTGAGGAACTGAGAATGAGAGTCTTCACTCTGCTTGGGGATTGATAGTTGGAAGTTTTAGCTCCGCTGGGGATTTTGAATCTTGACTCTGAGGGGAATTAGATTATGTAAGGCTCTCTGGCTGGGGATTGCAAGAATCTTTTGATTGCTGCAGGTGTTGATCTGGAATAAGTTACGGAATGTCGCCATATCTGGGTCACATCTTGAACTATCTCTGGGTCACATCTTGAACTATTTCTAGAAGGAAATCTTGAATAAGTTACGGAATGTCGCCAAATCTTGGGTCACATCTGAACTATCTCTAGAATGAAATCTTGAATAAGTATCGGAATGTCGCCAAATCTTGGGTCACATCTGAACTATTTCTAGAATGAAATCTTGAATAAGTTACGGAATGTCGCCAAATCTTGGGTCACATCTGAACTATTTTTGGAAGGAAATCTAGAATAAGTTACGGAATGTCGCCAAATCTTGGGTCACATCTGAACTATTTCTGGAAGGAAATCTGGAATAAGTTACGGAATGTCGCCAAATCTTGGGTCACATCTTGAACTATTTCTAGAAGGAAATCTTGAATAAGTTACGGAATGTCGCCAAATCTTGGGTCACATCTGAACTATCTCTAGAATGAAATCTTGAATAAGTTACAGAATGTCACCAAATCTGAGTCACATCTGAACTATTTCTGGAAGGAAATCTTGAATAAGTTACGGAATGTCGCCAAACCTGGGTCAAATCTGAACTATTTCTGGAATGAAATCTGGAATAAGTTACGGAATGTCGCCAATCCTTGGGTCACATTTTGAACTATTTCTAGAAGGAAATCTGGAATAAGTTACGGAATGTCGCCAAACCTAGGGTCACATCTTGAACTATTTCTAGAAGGAAATCTTGAATAAGTATCGGAATGTCGCCAAACCTGGGTCACATCTTGAACTATTTCTAGAAGGAAATCTTGAATAAGTATCGGAATGTCGCCAAACCTGGGTCACATCTTGAACTATTTCTAGATCTTGATTTTGTTAAGGGTCAGAAATTTGGAGTATACCAATCTTCTGAGGTGATAAGGATGAGAGTCTTCACTCTTGAGAGAAACAGATTTTTAGGAGCTTCAATTGTCCGTTATTCTGTCGGTGGTTGTAACTTCCAGTAGGTGATGAGGGAATTGTTGAACACTTTCGACATTCGAATTCCCCCAGTGATGATGAAGGAATTGTTGAACACTTTTGACATTCGAATGCCCCCAGTGATGATGAAGGAGTCTTGAATCAGATTACTCTGCGACTTGAGAGATTTCTTGAAATCTTGACTGGACTGCCCCAGGTTAACTGAACTTTGAAAGATCTGTTGAAACCTTGACTGGACTGCCCCAGGTTAATTGGATAGTGACATGTCGTGCCCCTTGTTGATAGGAGATTTGTCAATGGAAGTGTCATCCTTTTTGAAGTGATTTTACTCACTGAGAGAGTTTTCGTTCCTCCGAATATTCGCTGTATGAATTTCTTCGCTGTCAAACAAATAACCAAATGCAAACAGTGATATTCAAACAATGCAAAGTTTATGTTTGTCTCGAAGTTTTGAAAAATTCTTTTTTTAGCTGAAAACTTTTTTATAAGACAAATCAACACAAGATTTTAGAGCAAAGCCTTACAGGAGTCGGGATACCTTTTGTAACAGTATGCTTTCGAACTAACCCATGCTTCAATTAGGACTTTTGAAGGGTTGTAACGTGGCTTGGTTCACGGTTTAAGAAACAAAGGATAAAGGCTCAAAGTATATTTGTACCCACCCGCTCTTCGTGATGTTCTTCAATCCTAAGCTCAGTTAATTGTGCGTCGCACTCTATTCGAGTTTGGAACGACTTTTTGGGTGATGGTTCACCAGTTGAATTTTGGAGGCAATCATCATCTCCTTTTTTCTTTTGCAACATTTTTCATGTTGTTGAGGATTTGTAATGACCTCTTTATTTTGATTTTGATTTGTTATCCCTAACTTTTGCCTGACTGTTCCTGTTTTTGGGATTACAGTCAGCGGGATGCCCCAGCTTTCTTGAGTTTCCTTTGTAGGTTTTGGCTTAGTGGGCTTTTCTTTTTTTGATAGATTGACTGCCTATGTGACAGGGAACCATCACTGTCTTCTGATTCCAGAGGAATGCCCTTTTTTTTATGTCGTTCGTTGTATTACGAACTGAGAGTTTGCGACTTCAATGCGCACCTTTTTTGAATTAACTGAGAGACTACCCTGCCCCAGGTTTATATCAAAGGTTTTGATTTGTTTAGAACATAAAACTCCTACTTCTTTGGCTCGAAGGGGTTGACTAGGGATTATCTTCCTTATAACTCCAGTGTTTGGGAATTGAAAGAAATGCCTGTACATCATCAGCAAGGTCTGTTCGAAAGCATACTGTATGAGATTATGGTATTGTTTCGTCATCCTCCCTTTAAAGGCTTGCAGCTTTTTATCAAGAGTCAAATATCATAAAGAAAGCATAAGAGTAGTGAAAACGAATGGATGAATTCAAGACAAACACATGCAATGCATTAATGAAACAAAGTTTGACATTAAAATATAATTGTTTGAACAACAAAAGATATTACAACTTTGAAAATTCAAATGAAAGAAAGACATTCTCAATGAGCTGGCATAGGAGCAGTGATCATGCTGGAGTCTCTGGAGGGTCAAACTCGATCTCCTTGGCATCAATCATGTCCTGGATCTTGTTCTTCAGAGGCCAACATTTGTTGGTGTCATGCCCCGGACTGTCAGAGTGGTATGCACACCTTTCATTGGGATGATAGGTAGGAGCAGAAGTATTTGGGTTCCGGAGGGGAGCCCTCAATGTAATCAGATCCTTCTTCAACAAGTGTTGCAGTGCTTGAGACAGTGACATGTTGATCTTGGTGAACTGTCTCTTAGGTGCGACCTCCTTATGCTGATGCCCCTGCCTTTGTTGAGCAGGCGTAGGATTAGAGATCAAGATTGACCTTACGTGTTGGTCATGACGACCCTTTTGACTGTTCGTAGCATTGGACTCTTTCTTTCCTTTGTAGGGAATTATTTGAGTATCCGAGGATGTAGTTCCTTGGATCTTTCCGCTCTTGATGCCAGCTTCGACCCTCTCGCCGGTTGCTGGCTCCTAAATTCGACACCCTTGCTTTTATTAATATCAGCCATTAAAAGTTGAAGGATGTTTTCGACCAGCTGGGTCTGTCGAAATGCCCATCGAAAGGTGGCAATGTACTTAGAGGATTTCTTCCAAGGGAGAAGTTGGTTGCCTTCGACGTCGAAGGTGTTTCTCGTTGAAGATGCTTCTCGACGAAGGTGTTCGATGGTTCAGAGTGGAACGGTTTGAAATTCAAGCGTTTGGAGGGAAAACGGTTTCTAGCGGTTACCAAGTGCAACGTGCAAAGATCTGGAGCGTCGAACGCTGAGAACGTGCCAAGTGGAGTCATCTCGAAGCAGTGTAACTGCCCGACGGTTACTTGGGATGTTTTAGTATAAATAGTAGTAGGTCACGCAGTTTTTCGCGTGTGTTCACAAATATATACAAAGTCACTCATATAGATTCGAGTACCCAGCGTGTGAGAAAGAATTGTTGAGAATGTATGTGTGAAACACCACTTTTATTAATCATAGTCATTTATTTTCCAGAAACTTTACTTGCTTTCTTCTTTACTTTTCCTGTCGAAGCCCTTTATTTCAAGCCTTCATTTATTTTATCAAGCCCATTCCTTCATGCAATTTACTTAAAGCCTCTTTATTTTCTTGTCATTTAACCATTATCCAACTTAATCAAAACCTCAAAATCAACCATGTCTTAGGATCAATCTGATCGATGCTGCGAGTAACCAAATAAGTAACCATTTGGAGGATCAGCGGTTGTTTACCAATAACCACGGTAAACAAATTGGCACACCTGATGGGACTGTGTGTTGATTTTTGAAGTTTAACCTTTTAAACATAATCTCATCTTTTTCGAGGAGTGTTGTATGTTATTGAGAAGTGGTAGAATATACACTAACGATACCAATACTGCCAGAAGAAGAGAAGAGATGGCGAATCCGCCAAACAATAACGAAATCCCACAAACGAATGTGGGAGCAACGGTTATCCCGACCGTAAGTGAAGCGATAACCGCTGGTTCAACACCAGCAGTAACGGTCACAACAACGGGGCCATTACCTCCGTTCACAGGCCCCAGAGTGCCTTTGGGAACTCCCCCACCAAGGGGAAATTTAGGCACAAGGCCTTATGTTCCCCCAGGATTTATGACAGGCGGTCATAATCGAGAACCACTCTATGGCATGCCAACTTCTGACTTGGCTAGCCTGACGAACGCTGCGTCCACTTTTTCAGACCCTTTAGTGAGTGCCTCTTCGCCACTCCAAGGTTCTGGAGTAGGTATGGCGAATAGAAATAGGACCCAACTCTTAGGAGGAACGTCCCAAGTAGCACATGGCCTTACAAATGCCTCGACAGCAGTCTTGAGGCAACAAATGGATGAAAGCAACCATGATATGGTTCAAATGTTGGCACAAACTTTAAGTACAGTGCTGAACCCTCTAATACAAAACACTACTCAATCGAATCAGCAGATGACAGCGCAAATGACGCGTTTGGCTGATTTCTTTGGAGTACCCCAACCTATTCGACAGCCCCAAAGGGCGCAAATAAGGGGAAACCAGGGTGTATTCTTAGAGGAAGAAACCACTATCAACCAAGTCCAACAGCCTGTCGAAGAAAACCTTAGGGCACGATTGGAGCAACCTGTCGAGGAACCTAGGGTAATAACCCCAGAGGTAAGGTTAGTTAACAGAAACCAAAATGCTGACGAAGTAGTTCAGCATATCCAATACCAAAACATGGGTTTGGAAAATAATCTGGTAACCATGATCGAAAGGATCATGACTCAAAATGGGATGAACATGGGCTTTCGAAGGCCCAACTTTACATCCCCGTTGTCAGAATACGTGTTACAAACAGACTTACCTCCTAGATGTAAAGTCCCCAAATTCACTAAGTTCTCTGGGGACACGACAGAATCTACTGTCGAACATGTGGCGAGATACTTGATCGAAGCAGGAGATATTTCGAACAATGAAAACCTGAGGATTAAGTACTTCCCAAGTTCTTTAACAAAGAACGCTTTTACTTGGTTTACAACTCTCCCCCCCAATTCGATCCATCATTGGACCCAGTTGGAAAGATTGTTCCATGAACAATTCTACATGGGGCAAACCAAGATAAGCCTGAAAGAATTGGCCAGTGTAAAGAGACGTTTCACTGAACCTATAGACGAATATCTAAATAGGTTTAGGTTGCTCAAAGCAAGATGTTTTACACAAGTGCCAGAACATGAGTTAGTCGAAATAGCCGCAGGCGGTTTAGATTATTCCATTAGGAAGAAGTTAGACACTCAATACCTGAGAGACATGGCCCAACTGGCCGATAGAGTTCGACAGGTAGAACGCCTCAAAGCTGAAAAAGCAAAGGCAACGAAAACTCATAAGAGAGAGGATAGCGTATGTTGAGATGGATGACGAAGATCCAGAATCCTTCGACGATACTATAACTGTCGAAGAAGGAGAAGTCGATTTAGCGGAACTAAAACAAGGGCCACCATACTCTTGCAAACTATTAGTCCCCTCAAGTGGGAAAAACCCCACTGGTCCAGAAAGGACCAACGATAGGTTCCCCAAAAAGACTTATAGTTTTGATATTACAAAATGTGATGAGATCTTTGACTTGCTTGTAAAAGATGGCCAAATGATAATACCCCCAGGGGTAAAAGTGCCTCCTCTTGATCAAAGAAAGAAGAGAGGCTTTTGTAAATATCATAATTTTCTGGGCCATAAAACGTCTCAATGTTTTCTTTTCAGGAATCTTGTGCAAGACGCTATCGAAGAAGGGAGGTTGAAGTTTGCTGACAAGACCCCCATGGATGTGGACTCTAATCCGTTGCAGGCTGAAGCCCATTATGCTGAACCTTCAGAGGTGAACGTGATCGAGGCATCCAGAAGCCAGTCGAAGAGGCCAGGAATCACAATGGTCGAAGTCTCAAAGGACCATGTCAACATGCCAATCTTTGGCAGTTTTTCTGGGAATCTATCCAGAAAGACAATTGAAGCGGTTCAGAAAGCGGTCGAAAGCCCAAAGCTGGAGACAGTTGGAGCCCAAAAATCTGGACCAAAACCCAGTTCTCACTTGGCCACAGTTCAAGGCCAGACAGAGGACTTGGAGATTCAAATGAAGCAGTTGACTCTTGCCAACAAAGATACCATGAATGTCAACATGGTCGAAGTCTCTGACCCAAAAGCATCAGAGGAGGCCATGAGGAAAGAACAAGCTAACAAGACTGCTTTCCCTCGGGAAAATGAAAATCTGGCAGATTTCCTGCAAAGATGCCAGAAAAAGAAGTCAGAAGTGATGCTGTGTCCAAGATGCAGTTCGATCTTTGACAAAAAAGCTACTGAACATATTCAAGGCGTAAGAGCAGCAAATAGGAGAAGGGAAAATGTTGATCTTCGACATGATCCCAGAAGAGCCTCCCAAAGAGGTTCAAACCAAGAAAAGAGGCCATTGACTTTCAGGCCTCCAACTAATGTGCCAGTAGATACATGGTACAAAACATCTGGTCGAAAGAGGCCAAGCGAAGAAAGATGGCACTCTTTCGACGTGCCAAGGGGTTCATCTTTAACACAAAAGAAAGAGCCTCAAGTTGCTGCCCTTAAAGTTACACAGGTGTCAAGCAACTACAAAGGGAAAAATCCCATGTCTCGATCTCAGTGGAGGAGATACCAGAGGCGACGAAAAGCTGAGAGGGAGGCTGCCAATGAACCAAAGGCAGAAACCAGTTCAAATGTTCCTCTAAGGAAGCAAAGGAAACCTCTGGAAAGAGAGCCAGTAACCAACAGGCTAGTTTGGCCTAACCAAGGTGAAATTGAGGACGAAGATGGTTCTGAGTCTGATGATACTTTGGACATCATGGTGAATATAGTCTCAGTGCTGCCCAGAGAGTTCAACCGACAGGTGGAGGTCGAAACAAGTGATTGGGAAGTGGAGCAAGAAATGGCCAAACATAGGCCAGTGTGCTATTTCGTCATGGACAATGGCACTACTGAGGAGCAAAATGGTTTCTTCGAACCACCTACAGAGGCGATGAAAAATCACCTCAAGTCTTTATTTATAAGGGCTAAACTCGAAGAAACTACAGTGAATAAAATCTTGGTGGATTGTGGGGCAACCATCAACATTATTCCTCACTTTATGCTAAGGAAAATAGGCAAAAGGGATGAGGACATCAAGCCTCACAACATGGTCCTGTCGAACTATGAGGGCGGCATAGGGACCACTATGGGAGTGATCCAACTGGATATCAAGGTGGGATCTATCCTTCGACCAACAATGTTTATGGTCATATCGGCCAAACCTAACTACAATCTTTTGTTGGGCCGTGAATGGATTCATGGTGTTGGGGCTGTGCCATCATCAATGCACCAGAGGTTGCTGCTATGGCGTCCAGATGGGATGGTCGAAAACATAGAAGCAGATCAAAGCTATTACCTGGGCGAAGTGAATCACCTAGGGTTGGCAAATTTCGACAAGAACTTGGCTCACATAGGGCCATGTCCAATACCTGACTTCGACTTGGCGCCAGCGCCAAATACTTTTTGTTCCCTATACCTGCACCCTGAGCATGGTTT
The DNA here is from genome assembly GCA_948472305.1 of Vicia faba. Lineage (NCBI taxonomy): Eukaryota > Viridiplantae > Streptophyta > Magnoliopsida > Fabales > Fabaceae > Vicia > Vicia faba. The sequence goes on along the minus strand of OX451738.1, from coordinate 188,505,603 downwards.
TCAATGGGACAGAGAAGACTTGTCCCACATAGACTTCAGTGGGTTAACTGATATCCAACCAACTGGTTGGGGAAGTGAATTCAGTGATAATGACTGAGTCACAATCATTGAAGCGAATTTCGGCTTATGTAGCCGAAACAAAGATGATAACGGCTCTCGAAGCCGAAGTAAAGTACATGGCCACACAAGCCAATGATCAACAGTTATCTGCTGCAGGTCCTGGAAAGGATTTCGATCCAGAACCCCCTGATATCATGCCAGAAGGAATGCAGGAACAAAGGCTCGACGCCATCTATGACGATGAGCCTTTGGGCTTCGAAAAGGACCCCTTGGCGAGCAACATTAAAATGTTAGCGCAAGATCCTTTAGAAGAAATCAACTTAGGCGAAGGGTCAGAGAAAAATCCAACTTACATCAGCGCCAAAATTGACCCAGAACTTAGGTTGGAAGTAATCCAATTGTTGAAAGAGTTCAAGGGCTGTTTTGCATGGGATTACGACGAAATGCCTGGTCTCGACAGAGGATTGGTAGAACTTCAGTTGCCAATCAAACCTGGGAAGAAGCCAATAAAGCAAAGTCTAAGACGCTTCGCTCCAGAAATACTGTCGAAGATCAAAACGGAAGTCGAAAGACTGCTGAGGTGCACATTCATACGCGTTACGAGGTATGTCGAATGGATTGCAAACATTGTGCCAGTAATTAAGAAAAATGGTACATTAAGGGTGTGCATAGATTTCAGAGATTTGAATGCTGCTACGCCCAAAGATGAATATCCTATGCCTGTGGCGGAAATGCTAGTCGATTCTGCCGCTGGCTATGAATACCTGAGTATGCTCGATGGTTATTCAGGATATAATCAAATATTCATTGCTGAAGAGGATGTGTCGAAAACAGCTTTTCGATGCCCTGGGGCTCTAGGCACTTACGAATGGGTAGTGATGCCTTTTGGCCTAAAGAACGCTGGGGCAACATACCAGCGAGCAATGAATTCTATCTTCCATGATTTTATTAACACTTTTATGCAAGTATATATTGATGACATTGTTATAAAATCTGTTTCCAGGAAGAATCATATTGACCACCTTCGACAATCATTCGAAAGAATGAGAGAACATGGTCTGAAGATGAACCCTTTGAAGTGTGCATTCTGTGTGAAAGCTGGGGATTTCTTGGGCTTCGTTGTCCACAAGAAAGGAATCGAAATCAACCAGAACAAGACGAAGGATATTTTGGAAGCGAAAGCGCCATCGAATAAGAAGGAACTGCAATCTCTGTTAGGCAAGATAAATTTCTTGAGGAGATTCATATCTAACCTAAGTGGGAAAGCTCAAGCCTTTTCACCCTTACTTCGACTGAATAAAGAGGGATTCGAATGGGGGCAAGAGCAACAAGAAGCCTTCGACAAAATCAAAGGGTACCTCACCAAGCCACCTATTTTGGTGCCTCCTTGTAGCAATAGGAGTATGAGATTGTACATAGCTGCATCCAACAAAACTTTGGGAAGCATGTTAGCCCAAGAAGATGAGAATGGAGTCGAAAGACCCATTTACTATCTTAGTAGAGTTTTGAACGATGCAGAAACTAGATATAGCGAAGTTGAAAAATTGTGTCTATGTCTGTATTTCTCTTGTACAAAACTCAAGCAATATATAAAACCAGTTGATGTGTATGTTTCGTCTCATTTTGATGTTTTCAAGTACATGTTGTCGAAACCCATCTTGCACAGTCGAATTGGCAAGTGGGCACTAGCATTAACTGAATACTCCTTGACCTTTATGCCTCTTAAGGCAGTAAAAGGACAAGTGGTTGCAGACTTTATAGTCGACCACTCAATTCAAGTTGAGAATGTTAATTATGTGGAGATAGAACCTTGGAAATTCTACTTCGATGGTTCCAGCCATAAAGATGGAACAGGAGTAGGAGTCTTGATCATTTCTCCAGAAAAAATTCCAACAACATTCAAGTACAAGATATCAGGTTCTTGTTCGAACAATGAGGCTGAGTATGAAGCTCTAATTACTGGCCTTGAGATATTGTTGGAATTGGGGGCAACTCGAGTCGAAATAATGGGAGACTCAGAGTTAGTCATTAAGCAAGTCACAAAAGAATATAAATGCATAAGAGAAAATCTCATTATGTACTTTGTGATAGCAAATCGTTTATTGAAAAAATTTGAAATGGTCAATATTCGACACATACCCAGATTGGAAAATCAAATAGCCAACGACTTGGCACAAATTGCATCTGGATACAAGATTTCAAAAACGAGATTACAAAGAGCAATCGAAGTTCGAGAAAAGATAAAAGCAACTTGTCTATCACCAACAGACTTGGAATCGACAAGACTAGGATATGCTGATCAAAGTAACTTCGAAATTTCGTTCATAGATAATTTGTCAGAGCAAGATTGGAGGAAGCCCATTGTGGATTATCTTCAAAATCCAGTAGCTTCGACAGAACGAAAAACAAAGTACAGGGCGTTGAGTTATGTACTCATGGGTAATGAGTTATTTAAAAAGACACCTGAAGGGGTATTGCTAAAATGTTTAAGTGAAACTGAGGCATACATAGCCCTTTCGACTACGCACGCTGGAGCATGTGAGGCTCACCAAGTAGGCCATAAGATGAAATGGTTGTTGTTTCGACAAGGACTATACTGGCCCACCATGTTGAAAGATTGTGTCGAGTTCGCTAAAGGTTGCCAAGAATGTCAAGTCCATACAGGCATCCAACATGTACCAGCAAGCGAACTTCACTCGATAGTGAAACCTTGGCCCTTTAGAGGATGGGCGTTGGACCTCATTGGAGAGATTCGACCAGCGTCATCAAAGAGTCAGAAGTATATATTGGTAGGCATTGATTATTTTACTAAGTGGATCAAAGCTATCCCTTTAGTCAATGTGGACACAGAAAATGTCATTGAATTTATTCAAAAGAACATTATCTTTAGATATGGAATCCCTGAGACTATAACAACTGATCAAGGATCAGTTTTCACCGGTCGAAAGATGCAGGAATTCACTCAGGAAATGGGCTTTAAACTCCTAACATCAACGCCTTATTATGCACAGGCAAATGGTCAAGTCGAAGCAGCGAACAAAGTAGTGATTGGCTTGATAAAAAAGCATGTTGGGAAGAAGCCAAAAAATTGGCATAAGACGTTAGACCAGATTTTGTGGGCCTGTCAAACGTCCCCAAAAGAAGCCATAGGTACAACACCATATAGGCTAACTTTTGGCCATGACGCAGTGTTGCCAGCAGAAATTTGTCTTCAATCTGCAAGGGTTCAGAGACATTATGATATTCCCTCTGAAATTTATTGGGATATGATGTTAGACGAACTAGTGGATTTAGACGAAGAAAGATTGCACGCTCTTGACCTACTCAGGCTTCAGAAGAAAAGAGTAGAAGACTCTTATAATAAAAAGGTGAAACCTAAGGCATTTTCGCCTGGAGAACTAGTTTGGAAGGTGATTCTTCCCATGGATCGAAGGGATCTAAGCATGGGAAAATGGTCACCCAAATGGGAAGGACCATTCAGAGTTATCCAGACTTTTTTTGGTGGAGCTTATGAAGTCGAAGAGCTAGGTGAAGATAAAAGGCTCTTGAGAGTAAATGGTAAATATTTGAAAAAGTATAAACCTATACTCCAAGAGATAAAAATAAATAACAAGTAACGACTAAATTAACCATAAATTAGCCAAAATGGCAATATTGTCGAATACATATTACAATATATGGTTAAAGGGCTGAATCAATCAGAAGGGGATGGAATCCTTGAGTCGAAGGTATTTAGTTTGCTGTAACTCCAATCTTTTGTTGCACAAGGCATTCGCCTGCGCAAGCTTGGCAATTTGATCGTCGAAGGCTTGAGCTTTCTCAGCAAATTCTAGGCCTTGTTTGATTTCAGCTTGACTTTCGGTGTCTGGAACAGTCGAGAGAAGTTCTTCCTTGCGTTTAGTATTGGCATTCATCTTAGCCTCTAGTTCTTCGATTTGCGCCTTGATGGAAGCATTCTCTCGATCGATGGCATCAACTTCTTCTTGTTTAGATGCTTTTTGCTTCGACAACTCCGCAATTCGAGAAGTTGTCTCTGCTACAGCAGTCCATGCAGAAGAGCTTTTGCCATATAACACTTCAAGCTGGCTATTAAAGCCCCTTTGTCGCCGATAATCTGCTGAGACTTGATCAATAATGGAGTGTAACTCCATGATAAAGCCTGAAAGCCCTAACACCTCTATTGAAGAAATGGAGGTCGATTTTCTCCTTAGCAAGATCTTCATTATCCTCTGCATCTTTCTTGGAGCATCCAACCGGTTTGAGTTTTTCAAGTACCGGAAAATAGCTTTTGATCTTCATGGCTTCAGCAATGCTTGGGTATAATGGGCCAGACATGGCAAAGATTTGGTTGGAATATCCAACCGGAATCATGAGGTGGCGTGAATAAGCATCACGTACAGCAATGTCCAAAGGCTCAGGGACCCTTCGTTGGCCCGTGGGAGTCACTACGGGAGCAGTGGAGAAAATCCTGGGTTTGACATTTCCAGAGGAAGTGTTGGCGCTAGGAGCGTTGGAAGAACCAGATGCCATTGTTGATACTAAGGTTGAAGATGAAGCGAAAAACAGGTGGTTTGCAAAGGAGGCAAGAGTTTGTATGCAATGAGGAATATCTGAAGGCAAGGTAGCGTGAAAAAGTCCCACAATGGGTACTTAGCGCTATTTATAGTAGTTGGGGAAATCCCCAAATTCGAGGACATTTAATGCCATTTAATGTTACAGAAGGTAGTGGGACACGCGGTGTCTCCCTGTTGTTGTAGCCGTTCTGTAGAAATGGAAGGGTGCAGCGTGCGCCCTCGTTTTTGGGAATTGTCATGATGACAATTTGTGAAAAGACGTTTGGCACACTGCACGCCGTACTGAAGTGACGTCTTAGGTACGGATGAAATGATGGCTTTTCCTTGGGATTGTCAGTGGTTGGTAGAAGACAGAAAAAGTGCACAATTTAATTTGTGACTAAGAATGAAAAGACAGGTGTCGAATGGCATTTCAAAGAATGCCTTTTTCTTTCAGAGTCGAAATAAGGCATTCTTGGGGGGCAATTTGTTGGCTCCTAAATTCGACACCCTTGCTTTTATTAATATCAGCCATTAAAAGTTGAAGGATGTTTTCGACCAGCTGGGTCTGTCGAAATGCCCATCGAAAGGTGGCAATGTACTTAGAGGATTTCTTCCAAGGGAGAAGTTGGTTGCCTTCGACGTCGAAGGTGTTTCTCGTTGAAGATGCTTCTCGACGAAGGTGTTCGATGGTTCAGAGTGGAACGGTTTGAAATTCAAGCGTTTGGAGGGAAAACGGTTTCCAGCGGTTACCAAGTGCAACGTGCAAAGATCTGGAGCGTCGAACGCTGAGAACGTGCCAAGTAGAGTCATCTCGAAGCAGTGTAACTGCCCGACGGTTACTTGGGATGTTTTAGTATAAATAGTAGTAGGTCACGCAGTTTTTCGCGTGTGTTCACAAATATATACAAAGTCACTCATATAGATTCGAGTACCCAGCGTGTGAGAAAGAATTGTTGAGAATGTATGTGTGAAACACCACTTTTATTAATCAAAGTCATTTATTTTCCAGAAACTTTACTTGCTTTCTTCTTTACTTTTCCTGTCGAAGCCCTTTATTTCAAGCCTTCATTTATTTTATCAAGCCCATTCCTTCATGCAATTTACTTAAAGCCTCTTTATTTTCTTGTCATTTAACCATTATCCAACTTAATCAAAACCTCAAAATCAACCATGTCTTAGGATCAATCTGATCGATCCTGCGAGTAACCAAATAAGTAACCATTTGGAGGATCAACGGTTGTTTACCAATAACCACGGTAAACACCGGTCAGTATTAGCTCGGTGAACTCGGCTGAGGAGCTTCCAATTAAGTGATTGAAGAAAGGCCCGGTCAAAGTTCCCATGAAGATGTCAATCAGCTCCCTATCAGTTAAAGGAGGTTGCACCCTACCAGCCAAATCTCTCCACTTTTGGGCATATCCCTTGAAGCTCTCGTCAGAACCCATGGTCATGCTCTGCAATTGCACACGAGTTGGTGCAAGATCAGCATTGTACTGATACTGCTTATAGAAAGCAAAAGCTAAGTCCTTCCAGGTGTGGATGCGAGAACTCTTCAATTGATAAAACCACTCAAGTTGAGCCCCTACTAGACTTTCTTGGAAGAAATGGATCCAAAGCTTTGGATCAGTTGCGTATGGTTGGATCTTGCGGACATAATACGTTAGGTGCATCTTAGGGTAAGAAACTCCATCGTACATGGCAAAGGTAGGGGCCTTGAACTTTGGCGGGATGACCAATCCAGGAACTAAACCCATGTCTCCTAGATCCAAGCCAGGTATTTGTTGAATCTCCATAGCATTGAGGCGATCCTCCAACTCTTTGTACTTGTCATCAGCGGGAGGATATTGTTCTTCGGAGTAACCAGCTTCATCAATCTCCAAATTGTGGTCTTCTTCAAGACTATCCCCTATGTTGGATGGAGTTGCAAGGTCCAGGGTCTTAGGTCTTCTTCTCAAGTTCAGGATGCGGGCCGCCTTCTTGGACTTCTTCTTCTTGTCTTTGAGAAGAAGAGCTGTCAGATCCTCTTGCCCTTTACCCATAGCCAGCAACATTTGTTGGAATTGAGCATTTTGAGCTTGGAGATCCTTTACCGTTTGTTCCATATCCATCTTACTGAAATAAACAGTAGGAAGGTAAGGAGACCTGTATGGGAGAAACATGTTATGCAATGATATGTATGATATATATGCAATGTTTTCAAGTATCTCTTGGGGTAAACACAAGAGAATGTTAGAGGTTGAACTTTGATCTTTGATTGGAGAACTTTGCACCGGTGGATGTCTTTCCACGAGAATCAAGCTCACCATGTCAAGTGGGTCATAGCCCTTGATTCAAGTTGTTGCACTTGATCTTTGATGGCATTTGTTTAGAGGAGAAACCTCTTGCCCTTTGGTAGACGTCTGGTTCAATGTAACCCTGCATCAAAAGAACCCTCGAGATCCTTGAAATGGTTATTGAAAAATGCTATGGTATAATGTCATGATGTTATGTACATGTATGCAAAAACAAGTAAGTGTATATACAGACAAACATATTCACACAAAGAAAACAAGTCCTTAGGTTTAGGCTTGCATGGGTTGTAGGTAAGTACCCTCTTGAAGTTAGTTGGCTCATCCTGTCCTAAAATAGAAACCGGGTTCTACGGAGCTCAATATCACCGGATTGTTTTCTATGTTCATTGTTTTGGTTTAGCCACTTAACTGGCGACCAAAATATTCCAAGAAAACAACCCTCAATGAGTGCAGTATCGAGTATCTACCAACTTCGGACTGCACCAAAGTCGGTCATCTCACTACCCTTAAAAAGGCTAAGATGGTCAATTAAGGTTCTAAGAGTTCGTTAGTGCTTCACGACATCACTCAGCGGCCCCGTACTCTCCTTGATTGAACTCAAGGGTTACCGGTACTCACAAATATGTCACACTAACATAGCTTACTACTTCAACCATGTCGGTATACCCCGCACAGTTCCCTCACAGTTTTTTTGCTATTTACCTAAAAAGGTGCCCCAAATCCGGGTGTAGGATTTACAACAAACCCAAACAAGGACCCAAAAAAAGTAAAGCAATCAAAGCAATCAAAGCAAGAATGTAAAGGTGATCTAAACCCTAAGGTAACCCCACTTTTAAATTTCTCCCCAACAGAGTCGCCAGTTCTGTGATACAGTGGGAGAACTGACTTGAGGTTTTGCGTTTGTATTCGCACTTGTTCGGTTTAGCAAGAGTCGCCACCGACTTTTTATTTTATCCTAAGGAAAGGTTAAAAAGCACAGCAAAAACCTTTGAGATGTTTTCTTGGGTTCGGGGAGTAGATTATAGAAAGGGAAGGTATTAGCACCCTTTCTATCCATGGTTATCCATGGGCTCTTAGTTACTTGCTTAGATCACTTGCCTTGCATTTTCAATTGTTTGAAATGGTGCTTTCAATTGTTTGAAATGGTGCTTTATGTGTGGGTTTGAAAATGTTTTGAAAAATACGCCTTGTCTAGACAACCGTTGTAACAATTCTTTACTCGAATGTTTTACAAAGGTGTGTATCTTTTCGAAAAGATGTTTCAAATGTTTTTGAAAGTTGTTTTTTGAAAGTGTATTGTGAAGTGGGTTTTGAAAAGTAGGCAAGTGTGTTTTGCAAGTTTGATCAAGTAACTAAGAGTTGTCTACCCCTATTGTACTCAAAGGTTTTTCTCATGTTTTAACCCTTTTAGCAATTTTGTTCCACCATTGTATTTGGTGGGCAATCTCGCGTTAGGATGTTAACGGGACAGGCGCGGGTCATCGTATGGACCATAAATGCAATGGTGCCAAGTGTCTTTGGCAATTTTCTTGAAGGGACTATGATCATTTTGATAGACAACTTTCGAAAGCGTCATCGAGGGACTATGATCATTTTGTTTGTTTTGTTGTGCCAAAGAAACTCAACGTGCAAGCATGGCCCATTTTGGAAGGCAACGTGTGGGATTACCCTAGGGGTGCAAGTGTGAATGGTGTATTGATTGTCATGCATTTATCTTTGTATTAGGTTATCTAGCATTTGATTTTATGTACATACAAACCTTAGGTCTAATCATGGTATATTTGAAAGCGATAAATTGCGAGAATTTAAAGTCTACGCTATTACAAATAAGTATCCGGGAGTGGGGGTACAAATATTTACAAATGGGGATGAGACTTATTAGGAGAATAGTGTCCAAATAATTTACAACCAAATCGAATTGCAATCTCAAATGTAATATGTATCAATGTATAGGAATAAAGCAATGTAAATGTATCAATGTATTTGTGTAAGTGATTTATTTACAAGTGTGAAAGATATTTACTTAAGGCAAAATTAGGTATTTATTTGTTTTTTTTGGATATTTTCATGGTTTAGGGCAAAACTCTAATTTTGTAAATAAATAGTATTTATTATTTATATCATATACAATATTTATTAATTATATACAAAAAAATAAATAAAAGGGAAGTGTATTGTAAAAAAGTAATTTTTGAGGTCAAATATTAATAAAAATAAAAATGTATTATTTTTATATTTTTATCCTAAATATTCTAATAAATATATAAGTATTTATATTATGTATTAAATATATTAAATATATACAACAATAAAATATTAATTATTTACAAAAAAAGTATATTTTTTTAGAAAATGTTTTCAAAAAATGCAAATAAAAAATAATAACTAAAAGTATATCTTTTCACTTTTTTTTTTTTTTTATGTTTTGAATAAAAGTATTATATTTATTTATATATACAAGTTTAAATAAAGCAAATAAAATCCAAATAAAATGCAAAAATGGTTGAAAAAATATTTTTAATATTTTTAATGTTTTGACAAAAAATAATAAGTCAGAAGAAAAAAATAAAAAGTCAAAAATAATTAAAAAACACACAATGGGCCAAGGGGGTGTAAGTGGAAAATAGTGGTGCAAATAGAAAAATAAGTCTGGCCCAGCCCAAGGGGCTTATCTTCAACCTCCATCCATTGTTTGAAACAAAGAAAACGCGCGTTCCTTGCTCAACCTGCTAACTTCTGATTCCTTGATTTTTAACAAAAACTTACAACATCAAAAGTGTAGAGCATCTTGTCACGATTCCAAATATATAAAAAAGTTGTTCTAACTCTCAGAAATGAGAGAGAATTTCTTCTCCCCCAATTCTTGACCTAAGTTTTTTCTAATGTTCAGGTTCCAAATTCTCTTAACACACACAATATAAATGAAAAGTGAGGATATAGGTAGCTTCAGGGCCATGAATAGGACATACTTTCTTCACAAACCTAAGCCTAAATATGCTTGGATAGAGAGATAGAAGTTCAAACTTTTACCTGTTCAGCTTGAATCGTGTACAACAATGGAGGTACTTTCAATGAAGTTTGAGGACTTGTACAACTTGCTTGAGGTCCAAGGATGCTCTTCCAACCTCTAACTTGCTTTGAAACTAACTGAATCGAGCTATGTAACTCAACCTGCACAGATGAAAAATGAAAATGGCAACCTTGGTTATGGATGTTACAGTTCCAGTTCAATGCTTGGAATAGCTTCAATGGGTGGTAAGGAGTGTGTATGAAGAGGTTTTAGCCAAAACGCACGAGGGAAATGAACTGTGGGAGTCAATCTGCAACAGGGACTCTGTTTTGCAGAAGAAATGTGCTTTGATGGATGAGGAGGTATTGAGGGTCAAGGGCTCGTGTTCTAGGTCAGTTAGGGAGTATCAAATGTGTTCACAAAGTTTGCTTGAGTTGGTTCTTGCAGGAATGTGTGTTGTGATTCAAAAATGCAAGTTTTCTTCTTATCTAAGCAAGAGTTATCAAGTTAGATTGTAGGCTCATACAGGCCCCTCAAGCATGCTGCAAATTTCCTTCTTGATCAGTGGGATATGTCCATAATCTTGTGCCCAAAAGATCTGGCATGTACTTCTTTGATTTGCTTTTTGACATAAAGTATATCTTTACAAGAATGGCAAAATTGCTTTTCTCATATATGGCTTAATCTTGTATGTAATGGTTAAATACACAAAACAAGACATGAACACAAAGGATATGCATTAAATTATTGAGTGTGAATGAGATTAGAGGCCTGTAATCTAGCTTGGATCATGATGAGTTCAAAATGCCAATGTTATGTACATGAATTTGGCCATGAACAAAGTGACTTTTGCCCATCTTGACAAATTCGAATCTCCCTAACCACAAGGGTGTTTGATGAGTTCTTGGACAATTTGGAAAGCTTGGAAAGTGTACTACAATCCATCTTTGTAATGCAAGTTGAAATTCCAAGTGGAAGTATGTGAAAAGTGGCCATGAAGTTGGGCAAAAATCCTGCCTAAAATAGGTCAAAAATTTTCTAAGTTAAGAATGTTTTGCACCCTTGTTCCAAAAATCATAACTTGAGCTACAAGCTTATTTTGAGGAAACTTTGTGAATCAAAGTTGTATATTTTGCAATGGAATACAACTTTCATGTTTTGAGTTTTGTTTGAATCCAAATGTATCTTGATGAAAAGATTGGACAAAGTTGGGAAAAAATAAGGGAATTTCATAACAGAAAATTTCTAAGTTATGAAATTTCTTCATTTTAAACCCTAATTTGTAAATTTTGGTTTCTTGATGAACAAGTTTCATAATTTTTGACATGTCTTGATGAAAAATGAATCTTGGCACTTGATTTTGACCAAAAAGTCAAAGTTTGAATTTTGAGTATACAATCAAATTTGGATCAGTTGACTGGAAAATTCATCTGTCAATCTTGTGCATTTGGAATCTTTTGAACTTGTTGAACATGTCAAGACAATGCCATTGAGTCCTTGAGGCCATAAGGGAGCTTGGTTTGCCATTGGTTAGGTCAAACAGTCAAAAATTGCCTTTGTGCAGTCAAAACCCTAAAAATGACCATTTTGCCCTTTTGGTGATCTGATCAAATTTCTTGTGGAATTGTGATCCAAACTTGACCAAATGGTTCATATGAGTTCAATATGTTGATGAGGGTCAAATTTCATGAGGTTTGACTGTCAATTGGCCACAGTTGACTTTTTTCCCGATACAACTGATTTCTAGGTCAACTGTCCAATTGACTGGGCAAAGATTGGAATCAAGGCTTGAAACTTGGTATGGATAAACTTATGGGTCCAACTTGAAGCATGAAAGTCACTTTGGGCATTTCAGGTCAAAACATCTTTGGGCAAACTCAAACCCTAATTTGGGTCAACAGTGCAAGGAGGAGTCTTGAGCAGAGCAAACCCTAACTTGATCTTGAGCTCCAAGGGTCTTGTGGTGAGAAAATGTTGAAGAAATGAGAGGGAAAATTTTGGGGTACAACACAAAGCCAACTACAACTTGTTGTTGGGAAGAGAGTGGATCCATGGCGTAGGAGCAGTTCCTTCGTCAATGCATCAGAGGTTGGTTTTATGGAGAGAAGATGGGATTGTGGAGAACATTGAAGCGGACCAGAGTTACTTCATGACAGCAGTCAACTTAGTTGACAAGAGGAATTATGACAAAAATTTGGCCAAGATTGCTCCTTGTGTCCCTAATGACGAAATCAACGAAACCAGGAACACACACTATTATATGACCCTTCGCCATGATGGCATATATTGGGATAGAAGAATAGTCAGTGAAGATGAAGGAGTCGAAGGTACTATGCAAAGACGGCCAGCAGGCTGGGAGTTCGACAACCTTGCTCATGGTTGAGTCCTCTTTCTTCGAAAGGATTTCGGCCTATAAGGCTGAGAACGAATGGAAAGCGGCCTTAGAGGCTGAAATAGATAAATTGGCTGTAGAAGTGAACGAAATAAATGGGGATGGCTCGAAACGCTCACCCTTTTAAGAACACGAAATAGATCAAAGGCTAGATACCATCTATGATAAAGAACCCTTAGGCTTCGAGAGGGACCCCATAGACTCAGGTGCCAAAATGTTGGTGCAGGATCCACTCGAAGAAGTGAATTTGGGGGATGAGAACACGAAAAGAATAACCTACATAAGCGCAAAACTTAACCCAGGCCTCAAGCAGGGAGTGATCGAAGTACTCAAAAGAAACAAAGATTGCTTCGCGTGGAACTATGATGAAATGCCTGGTTTAAAGAGGGAGTTAGTGGAACACAGACTTCCAATCAAGGATGGCAAGAAGCCCATCAAGCAAACTCCTAGAAGATTCGCACCAGCGGTTCTCACAAAGATCAAAGCTGAGATCGAAAGGTTGCTGCGCTGTAGATTCATCAGAACCACAAGGTATGTCGAATGGTTAGCAAATATAGTGCCTGTTATTAAGAAAAATGGCTCTCTGAGAATTTGCATAGATTTTAGGGATTTAAATACTGCAACCCCTAAAGATGAGTACTCCATGCCTGTGGCAGAATTGTTAGTAGAATCTGCTGCAGGATTCGAATATTTAAGTATGTTAGATGGATACTCTGGGTACAATCAGATTTTAATTGCTGAAGAAGATGTTTCCAAGACAGCATTTCGTTGCCCAAGAGCCTTAGGCACCTACGAATGGGTAGTGATGCCTTTTGGTTTAAAGAATGCTGGGGCAACTTATCAAAGGGCAATGAATTCGATTTTCCATGATTTCATTGAAACCTTTATGCAGGTGTATATTGATGATATAGTCATCAAATCTATATCTGCAGAAACCCATTTGCATCATTTGAGCCAATCATTCGAACGAATGAGAAAACATGGCTTAAAAATGAACCCCCTTAAATGTGCATTTTTTGTGCAGGCTGGAGATTTCCTTGGCTTTGTGGTTCATAAAAAGGGAATCGAGATCAATCAAAATAAGACCAAAGCCATAATGGAGAGGAAAGCACCTACATCAAAAAGGGAGCTGCAATCTTTGCTAGGGAAGATTAACTTTCTCAGAAGGTTCATTTTGAATCTGAGTGGAAGAACCCAAGCTTTCTCTCCGTTGCTCCGTTTGAAGCAAGGCCAAGCCTTCGAGTGGAACGAAGCCCATCAGGAGGCATTTGATAAGATAAAAAGATATCTCTCTCAGCCTCCCATCTTGTCTCCACCTTCACGGGGAAAGCCCATGAGATTGTACATATCTACCTCTGAAGTTAGTATAGGTAGTATGTTAGCACAAGAGGATAGCAATGGCATCGAAAGAGACATATACTATTTAAGTAGGGTATTGAATGATGCAGAGACTAGATATAGAAATATAGAAAAGCTATGTCTCTGTTTGTACTTTTCTTGTATGAAACTTAAGTATTATATAAAGCCTGTTGATGTTTATGTTTCATCTCATTTCGATGTTATCAAACACATGCTTTCGAAACCAATAATGCATAGCGGGGTTGGTAAATGGGCTTTAGCCTTAACAGAATATTCGTTGACTTTCATGCCTTTAAGAGCTGTGAAAGGTCAAGTAATTTCTGATTTCATTGTGGACCATTCACTGGTCGAGAATACTGTCATGGGTTACGTTGAAATGCAACCTTGGAAATTATACTTTGATGGTTCGACCCATAGGGATGGTAGTGGTGTTGGAGTTCTTATAATTTCTCCTAAAGGAATTCCAACAAAGTTCAAGTATAAGTTAGATGGTCCTCATTGCTCGAACAATGAAGCGGAGTACGAAGCGCTTATTGTTGGACTCGAAGCTTTGTTGGAATTGGGGGCAACTAGAGTCGAAATTAAATGAGACTCAGAGTTAGTGGTCAAGCAAATAACAAAGGAGTACAAATGCATAAAGGAAAATCTGATGACATACTTCGTCATAGTTAACAGGCTACTTAGAAAATTCGAATACATGGATATTCAACATATACCAAGAATAGAAAACCAAGAAGCAAATGACTTAGCACAGTTGGCTTCAGGTTATAAAGTTTCTACCAAAAACTTTGAGGATTTGGTCGAATTAAGAGGTAGAGTTATGGCTACTAGATTCATACCATCAGATCTAGAGAATATAAAATTAGGTTATGCTGATAAACAGGGATTCGAAGTACTAGCCATAGACACCTTATCAGATGCAGATTGGCGAAGTCCACTTGTGAGTTATTTAACAAATCCAACTTTGAATGTTGATAGGAAGATAAAACATAGAGCATTATCATATGTCCTCATGGGAAATGAATTGTTCAAAAAGACCCAGGAAGGCGTATTACTGAAATGCCTAGGAGAAAGTGAGGCATACTTAGCAGTGTCAGAAGTCCACAATGGGGCATGTGGGGTACATCAAGCAGGTCATAAAATGAAATGGTTGTTATTTCGATATGGCATGTATTGGCCCAGCATGCTCAAAGATTGTATAGACTTTGCTAAAGGGTGTGAAGAATGCCAGAAACATGCAGGAATTCAACATGCTCCTGCAAGTGAGTTGCATTCGATCATTAAACCATGGCCCTTTAGAGGATGGGCATTGGATTTAATAGGAGAAATTAATCCTGCTTCGTCTAAAGGACAAAGATATATCTTGGTAGGAATAGATTATTTTACCAAGTGGATCGAGGCAATACCATTAATAGCTGCTGATCAAGAGGCTATTATTGAGTTCATACAGAAACAAATTACCTATAGGTTCGGATTGCCAGAGAGCATAACCACAGACCAAGGTTCTGTGTTTACTGGTAGGAAGATGCAAGAATTTGCTCAAGAGATGGGGTTTAGATTGCTAACATCAACACCATATTATGTTCAAGCAAATGGTCAGGTCGAAGCAGCCAATAAAGTGATAATAGGGTTAATTAAGAAACATGTTGGTAAAAAGCCAAGGAATTGGCACATGACTTTGGACCAAATACTATGGGCCTGTAGAACATCTCCTTAAGAATCTACTAACACCACGCCTTTCCAACTAACATTTGGTCATGATACAGTTCTGCCAGTAGAAATTCATCTACAATCAGTTCGAATTCAAAGACAAAATGAGATCCCATCTGCATTATATTGGGAGATGATGATGAATGAGTTAGTTGAGTTAGATGAAGTTAGATTGCATGCATTGGAAATCCTAATGAGACAAAAGGAAAGGGTAGCCAGGGCATATAACAAAAGGGTGAAAGGAAAAGCATTCACTATTAATGACTTAGTCTGGAAAGTCATATTGCCCATGGACAAGAAAAATAAAACATTAGGTAAATGGTCACCTCATTGGGAAGGACCTTTTCGAATAGTAAAGATATTTTCAAACAATGCATATGAAATCGAAGAGTTGGCTGATGATAAGTGAATCCTAAAGGTTAATGGGAAATATTTAAAGAAATATAAGCCACGCCTGCAGGAGATTCGAATAATAACAACGTAATCGAAACATCATAAAGGAATGCCAAAATGGTAATATAGATTGCCAAAATGGTGTTGTTTGGGTATTACAGACCAAAATTCAACCAAGTTTTAAAACTAATTAAATAAACAGAGATTTAAAAATAGGCATTGTTCCTCAATCTATTAAAAGTACTCCGAAAAGACTCAAGCCTTTGTTGAGTAAAACGCCTTGCTCCTTCTAGGGTAGCTACTTCTCCCTTAAGTTGCTCTGCTGCTTCCATTTCTGCAAGTCCTTTGTTGAGGAGCTCTTCGAACTGATTGCCAGCAGTATTGGTTTCATAGGCCAATTGTTGTTGTTGAGCCTCCTTAACCTTTTGTTGAAGCTCTTGAATTTGCTTTTCCCAGAGAAGAATAGACTGAGCTCGAGCTTCATAGTCAGTTTTGGCTTGCTTTATATGCATGGCTTGGTCTTCAGCTTCTTTAGAGAGCTTCGAAGCATGCTCATAAGCAGCGTCCATGGAAGTTCGTTTCTCTTGGACCTTTCTAGTAGCAAATTCATCTTGAAGAAGACACCCAGTCACGTTATCTAACAAAGATTGAAGATCGAATAATATGGTGCTGACTGGCAAAGAGCAGGTGGCGAGGTTAACTTGCGTGAGCAACTCCTTCATGGTATAACAAGCTGTACTATCTTGTTTGAGCACTTCGAACAAGTCCACATCAAGGATTGTTCTCCTAATTCTGTTAAGGAGTACAACTCTATCATCTGAGGGCAATGGATTGATAGTCGAACTAGTGCCAGCCCTAGCAAGAGGAATGTCCCTTTGAGCTAGTTTAGCCTTCATATACCCAATTGGGTCATTTCGTCTTAGGAGAGCTAGCTCCTCTTCAGTCATTTGAGATTGAGACGATTGAGGAAGTTCCATGCGTAAGGGAGTCACATCCATTTCGACTTCCATAGGCTCTTTGGTCTGGTCACCATCACCTTCACTTTTTTCTTGCTCATTTCCTTCTTCATTATCAACCAGATCCACCACTTCGATATCATTGTTCTCACTGCTATTGACATCTGACTCTGCTCCGTCAGTCGAACCATTCTGGGCATCTTCGTCCTCAGATCCTTCCTCTGCAGATTCTTCGTTCTCTTGATCAGAATCAACCTTCTCTTCTTCAGCATGAATGTCCTTTGGGTTCTCTTGAAGGGTTTCGGGAGGAGACTTTTTGAGAGAAGTTTCTGGTAAAATCTCTGCAGATTCATGAAGCATTTCTTCATTCGTTTCTTTCAAAGGAGGAGAAGTGCTTTGGTCATCTTGTTTCTCTGAAGCCCTAGTCGGAACCGCCATGTTGGAGGATCCTTTGTTAAATGTGAGGGTTTTTTTGAAAAGGAAAGAAACTCCTACTTCAAGGCTCAAAGGGGTTAACGAGGTTCTATCTCCCTTATATCTCCGGTGTTTAGGAATTGAAACAAGGCCTGTACATCGTCAGCAGGGTTTTTATTCAAAAGCACGACGTTCAAATTTTTGGTATATTACTCATCATCCTCCCTCCAGAGGTTCTTTTCCTTTATTTAATCAAGAGTTAAGTATCAAAAAGTCAAAAAAAACATTAATGAGTGAATATGAATGGATTAGTTCAAGACAAACATATTTAATGCATTATGATTAACATTAAAAAATATGCAAGTTTTGCATACAAGAAAGTACTGAAAAAAAACAAAGAAAGATTACAAATGAGAATGCAACTGTAATTTGAAATGCCATGTTGAGGAGATTAGTCTCCGTATGGAGTTGTTGCTTCAAATGATGCGCTGTAAGTCTTGATATCTACTGAGTCAACAGAGACTTCAAATCTGACTGGCTGGCCCGACATTAATAGCCTTTGCATCCATCACGTATTGCACATTTTCTTTGAAAGCTCTGCAATCTTCAATGGAATGGCCCAGTGCCCCAGCATGGTAATCACATTGCACATTAGGATTGAAATCCATAGAATAAGGAGGAATGACAGGCTTCAGTGGCTTGGGTTTCACCAAAGAAAGCTTCAGCAACTAAGAGAACAGCTGACCATAAGTCATGGGAACAATGTCGAACACTCTCTTTGGCTTCATATACCTTTTCTTACCTTGTTGCATACGTCTCTGTTGATAGGTTTGTTGCTGAGTAGCACACCGAACTTTTATGAACATGAGGAACATTCTGATTTTGATTAACCATCTGATTTCCATAACTTGTAAACAACTGTTGGTGAGAACTATCTGAGAGTATATGTTATGGATGATGTGACTCAAGTCGCGAGATTGAACTTTGAAGAAGAGAAGGCGTGGCCCTAATCTTTGTAGCAGTTGGC
Organism: Vicia faba; assembly: GCA_948472305.1. Taxonomy (NCBI): domain Eukaryota; kingdom Viridiplantae; phylum Streptophyta; class Magnoliopsida; order Fabales; family Fabaceae; genus Vicia; species Vicia faba. The sequence continues at coordinate 188,487,435 of OX451738.1, read as the reverse complement.
ATAAGATTGACTTGCACGCTCAGACCTTTGGGGGTGAAGAGAATTATCCCTATATCAAGTAGATCATGGACTTGGTGCTTAAAAGCTATGCAATCTTCAATATCATGGTCAGGTGCCCCAGAGTGAAATTCACACCTAACAGTATCGTTAAAACAAAGGATCCTCCAACATGGCGGTTCCGACTGGGGCTTCAGAGCAACAAGATGACCAAAGCACTTCTCCTCCTTTGAAAGAAACGAATGAAGCAACTCTTCATGAATCTGCAGAGATTTTACCAGAAACTTCTCTCAAAAAGTCTCCTCTCGAAACCCTTCAAGAGAACCCAAAGGACATTCATGATGAAGAAGAGAAGGCTGATTCTGATCAAGAGAACGAAGAATCTGCAGAGGAAGGATCCGAGGAAGAAGATGCCCAGAATGGTTCGACTGATGGAGCAGAGTCAGATGTCAATAGCAGTGAGAACAATGATACCGAAGTGGTGGATCTGGTGGATAATGAAGAAGGCAATGAGCAAGAAAAAAGTGAAGGTGATGGTGACCAGACCAAAGAGCCTATGGAAGTCGAAATGGATGTGACTCCCTTGCGCATGGAACTTCCTCAATCGTCTCAATCTCAAATGACTGAAGAGGAGCTAGCTCTCCTAAGACGAAATGACCCAATTGGGTATATGAAGGCTAAACTAGCTCAAAGGGACATTCCTCTTGCTAGGGCTGGCACTAGTTCGACTATCAATCCATTGCCCTTAGATGATAAAGTTGTACTCCTTAACAGAATTAGAAGAAGAATCCTTGATGTGGACTTGTTCGAAGTGCTCAAACAAGATAGTACAGCTTGTTATACCATGAAGGAGCTGCTCACGCAAGTTAACCTCGCCACCTGCTCTTTGCCAGTCAGCACCATATTATTCGATCTTCAATCTTTGTTAGATAACGTGACTGGGTGTCTTCTTCAAGATGAATTTGCTACTAGAAAGGTCTAAGAGAAACGAACTTCCATAGACGCTGCTTATGAGCATGCTTCGAAGCTCTCTAAAGAAGCTGAAGACCAAGCCATGCATATAAAGCAAGCCAAAACTGACTATGAAGCTCGAGCTCAGTCTATTCTTCTCTGGGAAAAGCAAATTCAAGAGCTTCAACAAAAGGTTAAGGAGGCTCAACAACAACAATTGGCATATGAAACCAATACTGCTGGCAATCAGTTCGAAGAGCTCCTCAACAAAGGACTTGCAGAAATGGAAGCAGCAGAGCAACTTAAGGGAGAAGTAGCTACCCTAGAAGGAGCAAGGCGTTTTACTCAACAAAGGCTTGAGTCTTTTCGGAGTACTTTTAATAGATTGAGGAACAATGCCTATTTTTAAATCTCTGTTTATTTAATTAGTTTTAAAACTTGGTTGAATTTTGGTCTGTAATACCCAAACAACGCCATTTTGGCAATCTATATTACCATTTTGGCATTCCTTTATGATGTTTCTATTACGTTGTTATTATTCGAATCTCCTGCAGGTGTGGCTTATATTTCTTTAAATATTTCCCATTAACCTTTAGGATTCGCTTATCATCAGCCAACTCTTCGATTTCATATGCATTGTTTGAAAATATCTTTACTATTCGAAAAGGTCCTTCCCAATGAGGTGACCATTTACCTAATGTTTTATTTTTCTTGTCCATGGGCAATATGACTTTCCAGACTAAGTCATTAATAGTGAATGCTTTTCCTTTCACCCTTTTGTTATATGCCCTGGCTACCCTTTCCTTTTGTCTCATTAGGATTTCCAATGCATGCAATCTAACTTCATCTAACTCAACTAACTCATTCATCATCATCTCCCAATATAATGCAGATGGGATCTCGTTTTCTCTTTGAATTCAAACTGATTGTAGATGAATTTCTACTGGCAGAACTGCATCATGACCAAATTTTAGTTGGAAAGGCGTGGTGTTAGTAGCTTCTTTAGGAGATGTTCTACAAGCCCATAGTATTTGGTCCAAAGTCTTGTGCCAGTTCCTTGGCTTTTTACCAATATGTTTCTTAATTAACCCTATTATCACTTTATTGGCTGCTTCGACCTGACCATTTGCTTGAGCATAATATGGTGTTGATGTTAGCAATCTAAACCCCATCTCTTGAGCAAATTCTTGCATCTTCCTACCAGTAAACACAGAACCTTGGTCTGTGGTTATGCTCTCTGGCAATCCGAACCTATAGATAATTTGTTTCTGTATGAACTCAATAATAGCCTCTTGATCAGCAGCTATTAATGGTATTGCCTCGATCCACTTGGTAAAATAATCTATTCCTACAAAGATATATTTCTGTCCTTTAGAAGAAGCAGGATTAATTTCTCCTATTAAATCCAATGCCCATCCTCTAAAGGGCCATGGTTTAATGATCGAATGCAACTCACTTGCAGGAGCATGTTGAATTCCTGCATGTTTCTGGCATTCTTCACACCCTTTAGCAAAGTCTATACAATCTTTGAGCATGCTGGGCCAATACATGCCATATCGAAATAACAACCATTTCATTTTATGACCTGCTTGATGTGCCCCACATGCCCCATTGTGGACTTCTGACACTGCTAAGTATGCCTCACTTTCTCCTAGGCATTTCAGTAATACGCCTTCCTGGGTCTTTTTGAACAATTCATTTCCCATGAGGACATATGATAATGCTCTATATTTTATCTTCCTATCAACATTCAAAGTTGGATTTGTTAAATAACTCACGAGTGGACTTCGCCAATCTGCATCTGATAAGGTGTCTATGGCTAGTACTTTGAATCCCTGTTTATCAGCATAACCTAATTTTATATTCTCTAGATCTGATGGTATGAATCTAGTAGCCATAACTCTACCTCTTAATTCGACCAAATCCTCAAAGTTTTTGGTAGAAACTTTATAACCTGAAGCCAACTGTGCTAAGTCATTTGCTTCTTGGTTTTCTATTCTTGGTATATGTTGAATATCCATGTATTCGAATTTTCTAAGTAGCCTGTTAACTATGACGAAGTATGTCATCAGATTTTCATTTATGCATTTGTACTCCTTTGTTATTTGCTTGACCACTAACTCTGAGTCTCCTTTAATTTCGACTCTAGTTGCCCCCAATTCCAACAAAGCTTCGAGTCCAACAATAAGCGCTTCGTACTCCGCTTCGTTGTTCGAGCAACGAGGACCATCTAACTTATACTTGAACTTTATTGGAATTCTTTCAGGAGAAATTATAAGAACTCCAACACCACTAGCATCCCTATGGGTCGAACCATCAAAGTATAATTTCCAAGGTTGCATTTCAACGTAACCCATGACAGTATTCTCGACCAGTGAATGGTCCACAATGAAATCAGAAATTACTTGACCTTTCACAGCTCTTAAAGGCATGAAAGTCAAAGAATATTCTATTAAGGCTAAAGCCCATTTGCCAACCCCGCTATGCATTATTGGTTTCGAAAGCATGTGTTTGATAACATCGAAATGAGATGAAACATAAACATCAACAGGCTTTATATAATACTTAAGTTTCATACAAGAAAAGTACAAACAGAGACATAGCTTTTCTATATTGCTATATCTAGTCTCTGCATCATTCAATACCCTACTTAAATAGTATATGTCTCTTTCGATGCCATTGCTATCCTCTTGTGCTAACATACTACCTATACTAACTTCAGAGGCAGATATGTACAATCTCATGGGCTTTCCCCATGAAGGTGGAGACAAGATGGGAGGCTGAGAGAGATATCTTTTTATCTTATCAAATGCCTCCTGATGGGCTTCGTTCCACTCGAAGGCTTGGCCTTGCTTCAAACGGAGCAACGGAGAGAAAGCTTGGGTTCTTCCACTCAGATTCAAAATGAACCTTCTGAGAAAGTTAATCTTCCCTAGCAAAGATTGCAGCTCCCTTTTTGATGTAGGTGCTTTCCTCTCCATTATGGCTTTGGTCTTATTTTGATTGATCTTGATTCCCTTTTTATGAACCACAAAGCCAAGGAAATCTCCAGCCTGCACAAAAAATGCACATTTAAGGGGGTTCATTTTTAAGCCATGTTTTCTCATTCGTTCGAATGATTGGCTCAAATGATGCAAATGGGTTTCTGCAGATATAGATTTGATGACTATATCATCAATATACACCTGCATAAAGGTTTCAAAGAAATCATGGAAAATCGAATTCATTGCCCTTTAATAAGTTGCCCCAGCATTCTTTAAACCAAAAGGCATCACTACCCATTCGTAGGTGCCTAAGGCTCCTGGGCAACAAAATGCTGTCTTGGGAACATCTTCTTCAGCAATAAAAATCTGATTGTACCCAGAGTATCCATTTAACATACTTAAATATTCGAATCCTGCAACAGAGTCTACTAACATTTCTGCCACAGACATGGAGTACTCATCTTTAGGGGTTGTAGTATTTAAATCCCTAAAATCTATGCAAATTCTCAGAGAGCCATTTTTATTAATAACAGGCACTATATTCGCTAACCATTCGACATACCTTGTGGTTCTGATGAATCTGCAGCGCAGCAACCTTTCGATCTCAGCTTTGATCTTTGTGAGAACCGCTGGTGCGAATCTTCTAGGAGTTTGCTTGATGGGCTTCTTGCCATCCTTGATTGGAAGTCAGTGTTCCACTAACTCCCTCTTTAAACCAGGCATTTCATCATAGTCCCACGCGAAGCAATCTTTGTTTCTTTTAAGGACTTCGATCACTCCCTGCTTGAGGCCTGGGTTAAGTTTTGCGCTTATGTAGGTTATTCTTTTCGTGTTCTCATCCCCCAAATTCACTTCTTCGAGTGGATCCTGCGCCAACATTTTGGCACCTGAGTCTATGGGGTCCCTCTCGAAGCCTAAGGGTTCTTTATCATAGATGGAATCTAGCCTTTGATCTATTTCGTGTTCTTCAAAGGGTGAGCCTTTCGAGTCATCCCCATTTATTTCGTTCACTTCTACAGCCAATTTATCTATTTCAGCCTCTAAGGCCGCTTTCCATTCGTTCTCAGCCATATAGGCCGAAATCCTTTCGAAGAAAGAGGACTCAATCATGAGCAAGGTTGTCGAACTCCCATCCTGCTGGCCGTCTTTGCATAGTACCTTCGACTCCTTCATCTTCACTGACTATTCTTCTATCCCAATATATGCCATCATGGCGAAGGGTCATATAATAGTGTGCGTTCTTGGTTTCGTTGATTTCGTCATTAGGGACACAAGGAGCAATCTTGGCCAAATGTTTGTCATAATTCCTCTTGTTAACTAAGTTGACTGCTGTCATGAAGTAACTCTGGTCCGCTTCAATGTTCTCCACAATCCCATCTTCTCTCCATAAAACCAACCTCTGATGCATTGACGAAGGAACTGCTCCTACGCCATGGATCCACTCTCTTCCCAATAACAAGTTATAGTTGGCTTTGGCTTCGATCACCATGAGCATGGTGGGCCTGCAACTCGATCCTATCGTCAAGTCCAGTTGAACTACCCCCAATGTTTGACCTACTTTCCCTTCGTAGTTGGACAGGACCATGTTGTGTGGTTTGATGTCACCCTCGCGTATTTCTAACTTTTTCAGCATGAAATGGGGTATTAAGTTAACTGCAGCGCCCCCATCCACTAAGACCTTATTTACGCCATGGGCACCAACCTTTGCCCGAATGAATAATGGCTTCAGATGATTTTTCATAGCTGGCTCTGGGCGCTCGAAGAAAGCATTCTTCTCCTCGACAGCTCCGTTATCCATTACGTAGTAACACACATGCCTATGCTTCATCAGATCTATTGTATCATCCTCCTCATACTCTTCGATTTCAGTTTCCTGTCCAAACTCACAAGGTAGTACAGATACCACGTTGCAGTTGATATTGAGTGAAGACTCCCCCTCTGATTCGAAGTTATCCGTTAGCATATCCTCGTCTTCTTCTGGACATGGTGTGTATTCCTTCGATTCATTTGGTTGTGTTTCAGAGAAGAGTCTCCTACTAACTGGGGGTTTGTCCTCAGGTTGATTATTTGGTGTGGGTTTGTTGGTGCTTGATTCTCCTTGGTTTTTTATCGAAGTTGCTCCTTTATTTGCCATAGCTTCCCTTTCAGCCTTTCGAATTCTCTGTTGCCTTCGCCATTGTGATCTTGACATAGGGTTTCTTCCTTTGTAGTTTTCTAACCTCACTTCTTCCCTCTCCGCCATGTTGAACTGCCTCCTATATGTCATGGCGTGGCGGGCGTTTCGCTCATTGTTTCTCCATTTGTCTTTGCCCTTGTCAGTTCTAACTTGCAGCCATTTGTCTGTTGGTATTTCAGCAGGAATTTTGAACGTTACTCTTCGTGCGCCTTTGGGATGGGGACTATCAGGCCTTCGTTGAGTGTACTTGCTCTCGAAACGTTGGCTCATCTGCCCAGTCTCTTTGTGATTCCAGCATGGGGCGAAAGGGATTGTTTCGAAGGCTCCGGCCATACTTTGATCGTACACTGCAGAGCATCTTGGGCATACTAGGCATTTTGTTGCCCCTTTGTAACAGCGAACCAAGAACTCCAACAAACTTTCTCCAGCTTTAGGGTAACACCTGAATAACTGGTTATCCTGGCGCCAGTTGATGCCAGTTCGTGCCCTTTGTTTCCTCTCGAAGTTTGTAGAAATTCTCTGGTTGCAGATGATGCTGCATCTAGGGCATAGTATCATTTCGGCATCTCCTTTGTGGCACAACATGAGGTAATCTTTAAGACTGGCATCCCCAACATAATTATCCTCCATTTTGTATTTTTCTTTTTCTAAGTATCTCTTCATCTCCTCCATTTCAGAACGAGGTCTCTCCATATCCACCATGTTGACATCTACATCCTCCCCCTTTATGTCATCATCTCCCCATCCTGCAGGCTTTACATCTTCGATTTGGATTTTTGAACTTTCTGGGGCAGAATACTTCACCAAGTAGTCAAACTTTCCACTGGACTCTCCTAAAGTATCCCATATTTCTTTCTGAGGGGAGGCTGGCTTTGTGATCTGAACTTTCTCCAATTTTAGCCTCAGGCCTTCAGTAACATGTGTCAACTCTTGCTTTTGGTTCTCCTGGCCTTCAGTAGCCTGGATCTCTTTCGAAACAGCCAAAGTTACTGCTTCGATCGAAGCCTCTAGTTGCTTGTGGACGTCCTCAGTGACCCCCTTGTTGACTTCGACTACCACCCAGTTTTCATTCTCAGTGCTTTTTTCTCCTAATGGAGTGTCATCTTGATCTGCTTCCACCATATTGATTTCTCCAATGCATGCAGGCTCGGAGTAATTTGTGTCTGCAACATCCAAAGGATCTTCATCTACTTTCATTTTTGGTTTGTCAGCGAATTTCAATCTGCCATCCTTAATTGCATTTTGAACTAGATCCCTGAAAAGAAAACACTGTGAGGTTTTGTGGCCTAGGAAACTATGATACTTACAAAATCCTCTTTTCTTCCTTTGATCTAAAGGAGGTATTTTGACATTCGATGGCACAATGAGTTGGCCATCTTTGACAAGCAAATCATAAATCTCGTCACACTTTGTCACATCGAAAGTATACACCTTCTTCGGGAATTTGTCACTTTTCTCATTTTCAACAATTTCTTTCCCTTTTGTGGGAACTAATAATTTACAAGAGTATGGTGGAGCCTGTTTCAATTCAGCGAGATCAATTTCGACCTCTTCGAATTCAGGGTAATCTTCTGCTTCCTCAGCTCCAACATAGGAGACCCTTTCTTTCTTGTTATTTTTAAAAACTCGGGCCTTTTCGGCCTTTAGCCTTTCGACTTGTCGAACCCTATCGGCCAATTGAGCCATGTCCCTCAAGTATTGTGTATCTAATTTCTTTCGAATAGAGTAATCCAGGCCGCCAGCAGCCATTTCGACTAACTCATGTCCAGGAACTACTGTGAAGCATCTAGATTTCAAGAGTCTAAACCTATTCAGATAATCATCTATGGGTTCAGTAAACTTCCTCTTGACACTGGCTAGTTCCTTCAGACTTATTTTAGATTGTCCCATGTAGAACTGTTCATGGAATAATCTCTCCAACAGAGCCCAAGTATCTATGGACCCAGGAGGCAAAGTGGTGAACCATGTGAAAGCATTCTTAGTTAGGGAACTTGGAAAATATTTGATCCTAAGGTCTTCATTATTTGCTATATCTCCTGCTTCGGTTAGATACCTGGCTATGTGTTCGACTGTTGATTCATTGGTATCTCCAGCAAACTTTGTAAACTTAGGGACTTTATATCCCCTTGGTAAATCAGTATGCATTATGTAATCTAATATAGGAGAGGCATAATTTGGCCTTCTAATTCCTGTATTGAGGCCATTTTGGGCCATGATCCTCTCTATCATGGTGGTTAAATTATTTTCTGCCAAGATGTTATCGTTTCGAATTCTGTGAACGACTGCATCAGCATCTTGATTTCGAGCCACCATGAAAACTCCTCTAGGTTGTTCTTCTCGAAACTCTGGGACTTCTACCCTTTCGATCCTTGCCCCTGGTTCTATAATTTCCCTTTGTGGGCCTTGAATCATTGGGGCTTATAACCTTTGTGCCCTTGCCCCCAAATTAACCCCCTCTTTGGCTGGTCTATAGGGTGGTTCATCAGCAATTTGTTCTATGATAGGTACGTTTGCTCGAACTCCCACCTGATTCTGCCTACGCCTTTCTGGGGGAGCGAAAAAATCTGCTATTCGACTCATGTTATCCACGTTTTCTCTGTTTGTCACAATTACATTTTGTACTATTGGGGCAAAGATCTCTTGCATAGTTTGTGCTAACACTCCTATCATATTATGGTTACTATCATCCATTAATTGCCTAAAAGCCATCTGATTTTCTGTGGTTAAGATAGGCATTGCACTATAACCCGCTGACCCTTGGTTATTTGTCATAAATTGATTAGCCCCAGATCCAGACCCTAATTGTGGTGACGTATTTGATGTCGAAGTGTGCAGACCCGCCATAAAAGATGTTGGCATCCCATAAGAGGAATTTGTGTCTGTTACCATCGAAACTGGGTGGTCTAGTTAGTGGGGTGGCGAAATGGGTTTGTGTCCCTGATGGTGGGACGAATCCCCCAGGATAAGCAATGGTTCCTGTATTTCCTAGGATCGAACTGTTAGTCGACATGCCACTTGTTCCATTCGTGGCTACACTACTGGTAGAAGATGCAACAGACTGTGCGTTCGAAGGGATCGCATTAGACGTTCCCGTCGAAGCGGACATATTAGTGCCTATTCCATGTGGGATATTTTGTTCCCCTTGTTGATTGTTTGGATTAGACATCTTGTTATTACGTTTCCTTCTGGGTAAGGGTTGATTGCTATTGGTTATTCTACCACTTCTAAGGTTCATATAACAACGAACTTATCACTCAGAAAGCACTTTTACAATGGTTATGTCCCAACAATCTTTACTTTGTTCTAAATTTCGTAACGACCAATGACGGTCCCACTGGGCATGCCAATTTGTTTACAGTGATTTCTGGTAAACAACCGCTAGTCCTCCAAACTATCAAATAATCTTAATGACTGTTATTTAATCTCTCTGGTAACTTGCAGGATCGACTAGATTGATCCTATGGGGTATTGGTCGTTTGGATAACTCTAATTGTAAAACTGATATTCATAGTTAGGATTTGTATTTGGAATGTTTTATAGACGTTCAACTCACTTCGATTACCATATTAAAAGGATCTAATGACATGATCAAGTAAAGACATACGAAACTGAATTGCATGAATAAAGATTCGATTGCAAATAAATGTTAAAATGCAAGAAATAAGTAAATGACTTTGAATGTAAAGATTTTAATGTAAGAAGCATGAATATAAAAGCATGGAATGTAAAAGAGTTTCTGAAATGTAAAGGATTCGAAATAGAAGAAAAGCGTTTAAATGCAAGAAATCAGTAAATGACTTTGAAGGTAAAGGTGTTTGAATGACATTGACATGAAGATAAAAGATAAACTGGAAAAGATAAAGAGTTTTACTGAGTTATAAATGTTTGGTGTTATCATACGTACATTGTTCGAGCATTCGTTTCCCTAGCCATGTGGTATTTTGAATGTTTACTGAATTTTGTACAATAGATATGACACACAAAATCCTAACGCTAAGACTTCTATTTATACTACTTCGACCATAACGGTCTTGCCTATAAGATTCTGCCACGTTCAGAACATGCAGAGCACTGCTCCTCTCTAGCTTTCACGCGTCTTCGAATGCTCCAGCGCATATATATTTGAATTCCAACATCCCGCTCGCGTTTGAATTTCAAATGCCTTGGCAATCTTCGCTTCGAACTCATTTCACAGACACAGTCTCGATACCACTTCGAGGCCTCTTTTAAATATATCTTCAATTGTCACTCGAAGCTCCGTGCTTAGACATGCCCACTCGAAGAACCGCTTCTACTATTCCGAACTGTAACATTCTGCTTTATTTCAACGAAACATCCATATTGCTTCATTTCGAACTGTGTCATCAAAATCTTCAGCCAACAAAATTCCCCTTTAAAATATGTATTTTGATCCTTTGAGAAACACTTATTTTAAATATATTTGCAAGATTTTGATGTGACATTTGAGTAATCGTAACATTTATTGTGTATGACTCCAATCACGTCAATCACGACGCCTCTTGGATTTCTTAACCGTGATTGGCGTGATTGGAGTCATACACAATAAATGTTACGATTACTCAAAGGTCACATCAAAATCTTGCAAATATATTTAAAATAAGTGTTTCTCAAAGGATCGAAATACATATTTTAAAGGGGCATTTTGTTGGCTGAAGATTTTGATGACACAGTTCGTAATGAAGCAATATGGATGTTTCGTTGAAATAAAGCAGAATGTTACAGTTCAGAATAGTAGAAGCGGTTCTTCGAGTGGGCATGTCTAAGCACGGAGCTTCGAGTGACAGTTGAAGATATATTTAAAAGAGGCCTCGAAGTGGTATCGAGACTGTGTCTGTGAAATGAGTTTGAAGCGAAGATTGCCAAGGCATTTGAAATTCAAACGCGAGCGGGATGTTGGAATTCAAATATATATGCGCTGGAGCATTCGAAGACGCGTGGAAGCTAGAGAGGAGTAGTGCTCTGCATGTTCTGAACGTGGCAGAATCTTATAGGCAAGACCGTTATGGTCGAAGTAGTATAAATAGAAGTCTTAGCGTTAGGATTTCGTGTGTCATATCTATTGTACAAAATTCAGTAAACATTCAAAATACCACATGGCTAGGGAAACGAATGCTCGAACAATGTACGTATGATAACACCAAACATTTATAACTAAGTAAAACTCTTTATATTTTCCAGTTTATCTTTTATCTTCATGTCAATGTCATTCAAACACCTTTACCTTCAAAGTCATTTACTGATTTCTTGCATTTAAACGCTTTTCTTCTATTTCGAATCCTTTACATTTCAGAAACTCTTTTACATTCCATGATTTTATATTCATGCTTCTTACATTAAAATCTTTACATTCAAAGTCATTTACTTATTTCTTGCATTTTAACATTTCTTTACAATCGAATCTTTATTCATGCAATTCAGTTTCGTATGTCTTTACTTGATCATGTCATTAGATCTTTTTAATATGGTAATCGAAGTGAGTTGAACGTCTATAAAACATTCCAAATACAAATCCTAACTATGAATATCAGTTTTACAATTAGAGTTATCCAAACAACCAATACCCCATAGGATCAATCTAGTCGATCCTGCAAGTTACTAGAGAGATTAAATAACAGTCATTAAGATTATTTGATAGTTTGGAGGACTAGCGGTTGTTTACTAGAAATCACTGTAAACAATTATGCAGCTTGAAGATGATTTGAGATTGAAGAGAAAAAGATAGATGGGAGTTTTGTTGTTTTGTTTGTTCTTCCTCGAACCACTGAGACTCTGTTTCACACTTCTTCTACTCGAATTTCTACATATGTTTTTGATTGAAATGGTTATTGTTGTTATGAAATATGCAGATTTGTTAATGAAGGTGATGAAGAAATTCTAAGGATTTTTGTGGTGACTGTTGTAAGTTGAAGCTAGAAGGTGCAGTTATGTAGAGATCTTGAAGGGGGTTCAAGAAGGAAGGTTATGGATGTTGAAGAATGAAGTCAAGATTCAAGGGAGATTCTCAAGAGAACGATGGTTGAAGGAATAGGAAGAGATAGTGAAGGTCGATGAAGATAGAGTGAGTGGAGGTTGAAAGAAGGCAGAGAGAATAGTGAGAAGATGAGAATCTTGTTCTGTGATTTTGATGATTCTGCAGAATATTCCCGGATCCCCGAATTGGTGAGTCCTCTTTCTGTTTTATACTCCTGCCAATCTGTATGGTTGCAATTAGTACAATTAGAAGTTGGTTAGAGGTTTTTAGAGTTAGTTAGGAATTGGTTGGAGTTTGTTAGAATCGTTGTAAATAGTGAAAATATGTTAACTTTAGTTTAGGGAAGTTAGAAGTTGGAAACTGTTAAAAAATAGTTAGGGGTTTAGACTGCTCCTTTAGTTGGTTTTGGTTAGGAGATATTAGGAAAAGTTGTTAGATGGTTGGGTAGAGGTTAGAGAGAACTAACTAGGCCTTGGCAGTTATGATTTCGTTTAGTTTTTTTTCTGTTATAGGATTATATGATTTTCTTAGAGATTTGGTTAGGGAGCTTTATCAGCCCTGTTAGTTTTTAGAATAGTTAGTTAGGACTTGGTTTGGAGTTAGTTATGTATAGAGGTCAGAAGTTAGTAAATGTTGTTAGTTTAGTTAATTGATTCTGTTGTGGGGATGTTAGGATGTTAGAAATCTGTTAGTTTGTAGAATTCTGTTAGGAATTTTCTGAAGTTGGTTAGAAATTTCTTTTTGTTTCTGTTAATCAGTTAGGATTAGTTACAGTTATTTTTGAATCAGCTAGAAGTTGGTTAAATTCCGTTAGTTTGTTATGAATTCTGTTGAAGTCTGTTTTGACAGTTAGTTGCAATTTTTTGAGGTTCTGTTTGACGGTTAGAAAATTAGTTGGTAGTTAGTTACTAATTGTTTTAAGTTTGGTTAAAGAAATTTTGTTTGTCAACTGTTAGTTAGAAACGGTTAGCCGGTTAGAAGCTAGTTAGATAACTCGAAATTCAGTCGCAAGTTAGTTATGGGGATCCAAAGACTTAGTTTTAAATTTTGTTAGCCATTAAAGCATCCTCAGGATCAAATCTACTTAAAGCCAGTTGGACTACCAGAGCAAAAATTTACATAACAAGACTGTTAGCAATTAGGCTGCATAAGGACTCCATCCTCTATTAGTGCAAGAAGCTTAAAGTAAAAATGCTAATTTAAAACACCAAGCCATTAACTAAATCCCCTTAGACAAAACTTGTTATGCTAGAAAGAGTCAGCTATGAAATATTGAAGTTCTGTTAGATGGCTAAGAAATTAATTTAAGTTGATTACTAACTATTAAAGGCTATTTAGATGCTGTTAGTTCTTAGTTCTATTGGAACCATTAAAAAAACAAGTTAGTTCTATTAGATGGCTAAAAAAAAGGTTGAAAGTTAAAACTCTGTTGGTTTAAATTCATTCCTGATTTTCTATTAGTGAATGCAACTTAGTCATTAATCTGCTATTTACTTTGTTTTTTCGATTTTTTCTAATTTCTGGTATGAACAAAATGCATGGATGATTTATAGTTTTGGGTTTCAAAATTGAGGATTGTTGAACTATGTTTATGAACATAGCAGGGCAATGCATCTGTTTTTTTTTAAAAATCCAACAGGTTGGTTCACTCGGAGCGCAAAGATTGAAGAATACATGAAGATGGATAATTAATGTTAGGGATATGCATAGCATGGTGGTGAATCATGTAATTCGAAGGATAGTCAAGATCTTAGCATGGAGATTGGAATACAAAATTCGCATGAAGAAAGATTGGAGATTTTAAGTTTTTGATAATTTTTCATGTAATATTCTTGTGCGTAGTTTCCTACGGTTTTGTAATGATTTCTCTTGAATTTAATTGAATCGACAAAAATGGTGTATAGAACTTGAAATTGAAATGACTTATGGTGAATTTGTAATGAATTAACTTGTTGGAATTTTTGTTGAACATGGAATGAAGAATTTTTGAAATGGTGAATGGAACTTGAATGTGAAATTAGATGAACTTGAATATTATAGTGTGAACCAAGGTAATGTAGTATGATCTTGCATACAAATGCAACTTTGGAAACTCTTGAATCAAAATGACAAATTATCAAGGGTGCAAACTACTTTCTATTCATTTGATTTTTAGTTTCCCGAGAAAGAAGTGTCTTCCTTTCTTCTTGAATTTGATATCCCAAGTCCTTCATTGACCTTATATTTGTGAAATTCCAATGTCTCGCATTCTATCCATTTAGATGAACTCCCCTGCTTGAATATCTTCAAATGAACGAATATAGGTTTCCTTAAATCAACTTGAATGAATCCATACTTACACGTCTGCATGTCCTTATATCTAAAACCCTAATCTTCCATACAAAGCTTTTTAGATCTTGATCTCAAAGCAATTAAATGAAATCCGAAGAAAATATATTGTACTTCAAGTAAGCCAATCGACCAGATGAAGAGCTTTGCATTATAAGGCATACAAACCCTAATTCGTGAAGAAGGTCCAACTGAATCTTCTTCTCTATAATAGGACTGTTTCCCACATAACTAGAGATTCAAGCAATGTTTTCCTTCTTATTTGCCAAAGATATATAAATTGAAACCCTGGTTGTTCATGGATGATATCCATTGATTATAGCCTTTCCTGATAATCACAACTTCACAGAGAAAACTCTCTTGAATGGTACATGATTTAGAGAAATAAACCCTAATCAAAGGATGACGTTGAGCACAAGGAGATAATGAATTCCTGATTTAGTAGCCCTTAGATGACCTCGTAGAACAACTTGGAAATGAACATAGGAATGCAAAAAGAAATATGACCAAGATGGCCATGACTTAAGAAACCTAATGAACCTCAGTTGATGAAATACTGACAAGCACACACTCGGTGGAGAAAAATTCCAACTCTTGTCTTGAATTCATCTGAATGAGTAATAACCCCCTTAACTTGAAGAGAACGAAACCCTCAATAAGCATAGGTTGCAATCCTAATTCCACATTTCACTACTTGAAGGATAATCAGAAGAACCAGGCTTTATTGGATACGAACACCTTAACCGCTGCGAAACCCTAATATCGCACAACCACTGAACTTTGAACCTCAAGCTCTTCTGAATGCAAATGTATGTTAATAACCTAATGGAATATATACATATGAATGCAAGAGTCTAAGCCAGATAGAAGAAATTAGGAGGGCAAATTTTGGGGTGCAACAACTGCCCCTATTTAATCGCCTTAAACCTGAAGGTGAGATTGGCGCTAACCTTTCGAACTTTCAGGGTGGAAGAAGATTAAATACTTGAAGAACCCGAAAATTTGCACTCCGAAGCCAGTCAGGAATACATTATATTTTTGGTTTTCTGTATTTTCTTTTTTCTTTCTAGGTAAAAGGGGTTATCAGGGTAGATGTATGTTCAGCCAGAGTTTGACACACAGAAGAATAACTTGGTTATCAAGGAACACTTGTTGGAATTTAGTAAAAAACACCTGTAAGAAAGATATCAAAAGGTATATGCCTGAAGTCTGTAGCAGACATACGAAAGAGGTATCGGAAATACATATCCGGGGTCGGTATCAGATACGCACGAAAGAGACATCAAGGATATCGAGAACACATGTCTGAGATTAGTAGCAGACATATGAAACTGGTATAAAAAAAATACATATCTGTGGTCGGTATCGGATACACACGAAAGAGACATCAAAGATATCAAGAACACATGTCTGGGATTGGTAGAAGACATATGAAAAAGGCATCAAAAATACATATCCGCAGTTGGTATCAGATACGCACGAAAGAGACATCAAAGAAACGTATCCGGGGTTGGTAGCGGATACACACGAAAGAGACATTAAAGATATCAAGAACACATGTATGGGGTTGGTAGAAGACATATGAAAAAGGCATCAAAAACACATATCCGTGGTCGGTATCGGATACGTAAGAAAGAGACAGACCGAAGAAAGCTCTTACAAATATATCAAGAACACATGTCTGGGAATGGTAGCAGACATATGAAACATGTATCAAAAATACATATCCATGGTCGGTATCGGATACGCATGAAAGAGACAGACCGAAGAAAGCTCTTACAAAGATATCAAGAACACATGTCTGAGATTGGTAGCAGACATATGAAACAGGTATCAAAAATACATATCTGTGGTCAGTATCGGATACGCACGAAAGAGACAGACCGAAGAAAGCTCTTACAAAGATATCAAGAACACATGTATGAGATTGGTAGCAGACATATGAAACAGGTATCAAAAATACATATCCGTGGTTGGTATCGGATACGCATGAAAGAGACAAACCGAAGAAAGCTATTACAAAGATATCAAGAACACATGTCTGGGATTGGTAGCAGACATATGAAACAGGTATCAAAAATACATATCCGTGGTCGGTATCGGATACGCACGAAAGAGACAGACCGAAGAAAGCTCTTACAAAGATATCAAGAACACATGTCTGGGATTGGTAGCAGACATATGAAACAGGTATCAAAAATACATATCCGTGGTCGGTATCAGATACGTACGAAAGAGATAGACCGAAGAAAGCTCTTACAAAGATATCAAGAACACATGTCTAGGATTGGTAGCAGACATATGAAACAGGTATCAAAAATACATATCCGTGGTTGGTATCAGATACGCACGAAAGAGACAGACCGAAGAAAGCTCTTACAAAGATATCAAGAACACATGTCTGGGATTGGTAGCAGACATATGAAACAGGTATCAAAAATACATATCCGTGGTCGGTATCGGATACGCACAAAAGAGACAGACCGAAGAAAGCTCTTACAAAGATATCAAGAACACATGTCTGGGATTGGTAGAAGACATATGAAACAGGTATCAAAAATACATATCCGTGGTCGGTATCAGATACGCACAAAAGAGACAGACCGAAGAAAGCTCTTACAAAGATATCAAGAACACATGTCTGGGATTGGTAGCAGACATATGAAACAGGTATCAAAAATACATTTCTGGGGTTGGTAGAAGATACGCACGAAAGAGATATCAGAGATACATATCTAGGGTCGGTATCTGATACACACGAAAGAGATATCAAAGATACATATCCGGGGTCGGTATCAGATACACACAACAGAGATATCAAAGATACATATCTGGGGTCGGTAGCGGATACATAATAAGGGAAGAGGCCGGAGGAAAGGACTCTAACCAAGGATATTAGGAAATATACGTCCGGAGGAAAGGGCGTATAACAAAAAATAATGGGAAAATATGTCCGGAGGAAAGGACATGTATAACCAAAGGCTTGCAATGGTAAGAGAGAATCACAACTTACTAAGACAATCGGAAATACCAAAGACTCGACTGGTGGTAGATCAAACATCCTTAGCTGGGGAAACAAATTAGAATCACCCTAGGCTTCTTGTGGAGATAGTTCAAATCTGAATGCATAACAATTTGGTTACTGCAAGTAAACACAATTGGCTTGTACTCATGCATGTTTGAAAAAAAAAATTCATAGCGTAATGCTCCATACAATGGAAATGCTATGCGTTTGGTAGATGCAATGTAATGATGCATGTTTAGTAATGCACTAAGAAAACACAACAATAATCGGCTGCTGAGAAGGCAATGAACTTCTGAACGATTATTCTTGCACATCTAATCTTTTGTGGAGAAAAGGAAATTTGTACTTCAATGGGGAACCGAGATTTGGAACCACCAACCTCTAAAGATTGATATTACTGGGGAAGTAACTTCCTGGGAAGAACACTGCAAACATAAATTACAGTTCAGAGAAAATCCTGAATTCTGATCAAACTCCCAACTTCACGGGGAACAAATTTTTTATCCTCTGTTAGAGAGAGAAAAGCTTTACTGGGAATGGAAACTTCTGGCATAGAAACTCTTTGACGAAGATAACTTCTGTTGGGGAGTATAAAAATTCTTAAATAAAAAGAATTCTACTCAGACCACCCTGGAGATAACATTGCTGGGAGGTAAAAGATTCTCACTTGGGGAAGAAATAAACATCCCGGGATAGAAACTCCATTAGGGATATCTCAACAAAATCTTCTATCATTGGTAACGAAAGAGTTATGACCGGAGTTCTCTTGTACACCTCACCCGAGAGATAGGACACTTGCTCCACTAGGGAAAGAAGAATAGTTCCACTAGGGAAATTGGATCTCATTATATGAAAATCCTCATGTTGGTCACATACAGACCCTTCTTGATTCATTTGTTGGTATGCTTCTTGTCATAAAAGACCAACAGTACTTGCAAAAACAGAATTTGGGGAGATATGCCCCTGTTTGGAATGGAAAACCTTACTGAAGAATAGAAAATCTTGAACTATCAATCACCGGGTAAAAACCGCGATGCAAGATTGCAACTTCAACATGTCAACTCCGAGGAGAAATGCCACTAAAAAATGGACTTTAGAGGAGATGCTGCAAAAATAAATTGCAGTCCAATGAAAAGGAAACATCTTGACTTAAAAAAACTCCTAATTTCATGAGGAGAAAGACCGTTCTCCTCCTGCAGAGAAATGATGATGCTTCACTGGGGAGAAAATATCTTAGAAGATAAACCCTTTGGAAACAACATTTTTGTCAAGTAGCAACAAGTCTTTTACTGGGAATAGGCATCCCCCTAGGAAACAATATTTCCATCGCGTCTTGTACGAGTAAACAAACCCAAATGATCTTTGCGTTACTGCTCATATCCTACTGAGGATAACAATCCAAACTTCAATTGGGGATAATAACCTTGACTCAGGACAAAGGATATCAGTGAATGGACTTGAGTCTCTGATAAGTCGAAGATAACAATCTCGACTTCTCGGCATGATTTTCAAATTCGTAGGTCATTTAGCCTGCATATGGACTTGGTCTGATCAACCACTGAAGAAGAGAGAAATCCCTCGCATAAATTCTTGCCCCGGTCTGTAAGGCTTTTGCAGAAAATTGCTTTGAGAGGACTTTTTGAGATTTATACTATTAAAGATAATCTGCCCCAGTGTTATGAACTTTGGAACATGATGTTTAGATAACCAAAATTGGAGATGATTCCAACTATGCTTGAGTGAATGCCCATACATCTTCAAATTCTAGAAAGATTCTTCTCTGATCAACGCATTCTCAGAGAGATTTTTCAAATATTAGTATAACTACCCCATTTTGAATTCACTTTGAGGGATAAAATCCCGACTTGAATGCCTCAGATTGGCTGAATACCTACTCGACGGAGTATTCGACACACTTGCCCCTACTCAACAGAATCTTGACAAACTTTTTCCTTTACCTCATGCTCACGGAGGGATGAGAAACTAGAGGATTTTCGAAGGAAACATAACCTTAGAATGGTTGGATTATATCTTGAAAGTAGGTTACTTCACAACCATACTTCTTGACTTGAAATGCTGCGTTCTCGAGCAAATACTTGAAGCAATATGTCCCTTGGGACCAACTGAAAGTAATGCACCATTGCTTGACAGAGACTCTGGGCACCCAACTTTTGCAATCTACTTCAGATCATTTCTCAAACTGGTATTCTTTTACTCAACAGAGTCAATAGAAGATTTGCCCCAGATTAAGACCATTCTCATAAATGATTCACCTTTAAACGGTATCCTGAAGCAACTTGTCCCTTGAGATGATCAAATTTTCATTTGATGCTCATTATGCAAACTTACTTGATGTTTAAGCACTTGCTCATATGCAAAGAATGTTTATTCTAAGAATGATAATTCTAATGCAAAACTCATGTTTGTCTTGAAGTTAAAAAACTTGTATCAAAAATATGTTGAAACATCAAACAATTTTGTACAAAATATAGTAAAAAGATGGAGTGATACCAACTCAAAAAGTTTTTTTTTGCAAGCCTCATAGGAGTCAGATTACCGTATTCTTGTTACAATGTGCTTTCAAATTAACCCATGCTTCAGTTAGGACTTTTAAGGGTTGTAACGTGGCCTGGTTCACAGTTTTAGAAAAAAAGGATTTAAGGCTCAAAATATTTAGTGCCCACCCATTCTCCGTGATATTCTCCAGTCATAAATTCAGTTAAACCAAAACGAGCACTCATCCCTCAAAAGAAGTTTACCATGGTTGAGGAGGATATGGCAGTCACTCACCTCTTTCATTCTTGGTGTTCGATCGCACGACTTCATCCTTTGTGGAGGATCTTTATTTGTTAATCCCCTTTTCTCTTTTCGTGCTTTTTGCTTTCTTTTTGTATTCCCTAACTTTTGCCTGGATAAATTCCTTTCAAATTTGACTTTGGATTCCAGCGGGTTGCCCTGACTTTTTCCTAAGCGGCTTGTCTTTTCAAGTTTCGGCTTAGCGGGGCTTTTTGTCTCTTTCTCTCATTGTTTCATTTTGTTTGAACTAGTCATGCAACTTTGAGTCATTCTTTGACTTGCTGAAAAGGTGTAACTTCCTTGCTGTTTGGTTGACGAGGAACAACCATTGCGATATCGTCGTCTTTTAACCTCTTGATGCGCGAGAGATAACCATTTTGGTATCGTTCTATTTGATGCACACTGCTAATATATGAGAGTTAACCATTGCAGTTTTTTACTTTCCTTAACCTTTTGATGGATAACCACTATTGTATCCTTATGTGCGCACTCCTGATGAGTTCTAAACGCTCGATCAGATCAACTGAAGTCTACCCTGCCCCGGGTTAAATGTGAGGGTTTTTCTGAAAAGGAAAGAAACTCCTACTTCAAGGCTCAAAGGGTTTAACGAGGTTCTATCTCCCTTATATCTCTGGTGTTTAGGAATTGAAACAAGGCCTGTACATCGTCAGCAGGGTTTTTATTCAAAAGCACGACGTTCAAATTTTTGGTATATTACTCATCATCCTCCCTCCAGAGGTTCTTTTCCTTTATTTAATCAAGAGTTAAGTATCAAAAAGTCAAAAAAACATTAATGAGGGAATACGAATGGATTAGTTCAAGACAAACATATTTAATGCATTATGATTAACATTAAAAAATATGCAAGTTTTGCATACAAGAAAGTACTGAACCAAAACAAAGAAAGATTACAAATGAGAATGCAACTGTAATTTGAAATTCCATGTTGAGGAGATTAGTCTCCGTATAGAGTTGTTGTTTCAAATGATGCGCTGTAAGTCTTGATATCTACTGAGTCAACAGAGACTTCAAATCTGACTGACTGACCCGACATTAATAGCCTTTGCATCCAGCAGGTATTGCACATTTTCTTTGAAAGCTCCGCAATCTTCAATGGAATGGCCCAGTACCCCAGCATGGTAATCACATTGCACATTAGGATTGAAATCCATAGAATAAGGAGGAATGACAGGCTTCAGTGGCTTGGGTTTCACCAAAGAAAGCTTGAGCAACTAAGAGAACAGCTGGCCATAAGTCATGGGAACAATGTCAAACACTCTCTTTGGCTTCATATACCTTTTCTTACCTTGTTGCATACGTCTCTGTTGATAGGTTTGTTGCTGAGTAGCACACCGAACTTTTATGAACATGAGGAACATTCTGATTTTGATTAACCATCTGATTTCCATAACTTGTAAACAATTGTTGGTGAGAACTATCTGAGAGTATATGTTATGGATGATGTGACTCAAGTCGCGAGATTGAACTTTGAAGAAGAGAAGGCGTGTGTTGTACCCCAAAATTTGCCCTCGCATTTTTCCCCAAGAAATCTCAGCTTCAAGCCTTTCCGGATTCTTCAAACTGGCTCAAGAATCGGACAAACGGACTTTTCTTGTCAGTCAAGCGAAATTAGGGTTTTTACTGATTTTCAGGACTCTGGATTGTTTCACAGTTGGCTTAGGGTTTTGGATGATTTTTGGTTCAATTTTGATCAGGTGAGCGTTATTTGGCATTTAATCAGGAATTAAGGTTTTGTGGGCATATTCTCAGAAAGATTTAAATTCCACAGCACGTCGCAGTTTATTCCGAGATTCGGGTTAAATTCGCATTATCTTGATTTAATCAGTAAAAGAGACAGTTGGGTTGAATTCATGTTGTTTTGTTTGAGCCAGTCAAAAGAAAGATGCAGTTTGGATTTACAGTGCTTGGTAAGAAATCAATAAGAAAGGATTGCGTCTGATCAGTTTTTTTTGTGTTCGACTGTGCGTTGCTTTGAATGATGGAGACGTCAAGTTCATTTGTTTTGATTGACGAAGAAACAAGGTTTAGTTGATTATTTATGTTTCTAAGAATTAAATATTTGGAATTTAACTTTCATTTTATTTAATTTAAGGAACTATAAATAACAAGTAAATAATTAAAGAAAGGGAATTGAAAAGAATTAAATGAATCAATGGAATTTTTATTTCATATTTAATAGTTGTTACAATTATTATTTGGATACAAGTATTTATTACGAAGTATTTAAAATAATAATGGTTTACAATAATTAAATTGAAAATAAAAACTATCCTATTTGTTCTAAACATTTTCTAAATCCCTAATCTCTTCATTCTTCACTTCGCTCCGGTGCTCCATTATTCATCTGCAAAAAAGAAAAGGAAAAGTCAAAAGCAGTTGAATTAATTAAAGACAGATAAAATTTGCAATCATCATTAGGGGCCACTGACTGGGATCAGTTGACCCTCTCTGCAAATCACGGGATTTCTCCCGGTTCACAAAGAGGGAAGAATTTTATCATAAATGAAAATGTCAAAATACATATTTTTAAAATGTCAAATGCATAAATTCAAAAGTTCAAACTGCATAGTTCAAGTTCAAACTAAACTGAAAATCCAATTCCACTTTCTATCAAAAGCCAAAGGTACAAACTTACTGTCAAAAATATCAAGAAATCTACCCAAGCTGTCAAAAGCAGATTTGGCAAAGATATGGAAAATAAAAGTCTATTCAAAAGCTGTCAAAGAAAGATAAAGATGCAGAGGAAATCCTATATGCAAGCAAGTTCTTTTTTTCCATCATTTCCCATCAGTGGCCCCTTCAGAAAGTACAGTAAAAAAACATTTTAAAATTCTTTAAACTGTACTAAGAAAGTAAGAAGAAGAGAGATAAGAGGCAAGGGTTCAGGCTTTATGCAGAAGGAGGATAGAGAGAAAAAAAATATACAAACTCAAAGAGCCTGAAGCCTCACATTACTGTCAAGGCCAAACATACATCAAAAAAACACCAAACCTGTAACTATGCCTTAAAACCTCCAGCCCATAAACCAGTTTAAGGCCAAGCCTCACAAAATCACCCAAAGACAAAAACCTGCTAATGCCCTAAACCTGCCTGTCATCAAATTGAAACAAACACATAACCTGCAAGCTGAAACCATACAAAGCAAGCATCGACCTGCATTAAGCCAGAACCTGCTAAGCCTCAACATACAAATCTGCATCAGTAAAACCATCAAACACATAACCTACTGCAAGCAAAAAACCTGCATTATCCAAGCCTTAAAACCTGATGAGCTCAAAGCCTGAACCATTACAAACGCATAACATAAAACCTGCTGAACCTAAACCAACAAGACCAACCTGTCACAAACATCTTACTTGCCAACACCACCAAGCCAATCAGAACCATTTTTCTAACCCTCTAAGCCTCAGAAACCCTTTTATCATAGGCAGTAAAAATCTAAGGCAAACTCAACGAAAGTCCTAGGCAACTGTAAGAGAAGATACAGAAGCAAGCAATCACATATATCAAGCAAGTATTCAGAACCAACCCTAGGCCCTCAGCAAACATACATCACTGGGCAATAAAACAAACATCAAGGCATACCATATTCCAAACCCACGACAACCCTCAGAACATTCATCACAGGGTAGAAGGTCAAGCACTAAAAGCATATCAATCTCAGAGGGCCAGCAACAAACATTCCAAGCAAGCATATAGAAGAGGCATCCAACTCAACGAAAGTTCAGGGCAATAGGAGAATAAGAGAGAAAATATTCAAGAGCAAGCATCATATTCCAATCAACACAAAGGGACAGAAGAAGAAGAGGAAAGAAGAATATAACAGGTTTTCAGTACAAAGATCATCATCAAACCCCTAAGGAAGAAGAAAAGATAAAAGTTACCAAAGTCAGCTTCATCGCGCAAATCTCCCTCCGCTCGTTCCGGCCTCCTGAGCGCCACATCCCCTATCTCACCTCCTTCTCCAAGGTCAGGTAGTACAATCTTCTCCCTCTTTTCTTCTCCTTCACCTCATAATAAAAGATTAAGGTTAAGATTCAAATCGAAAACGCACGCAAATTCGTAAAAAAGGGAAACATAAACATTGAAAATGAACCTTGTATCAAGAGAACACTGAGCTCATGCCATGGAGGGAAGAGAGATTTGGGGAGAGCGACGCTGGTGGCTGGACGGAGGAGCTATGACCGGAAGATGAAGTTGAACGAACAAGTACAAACGGCGCTGTCCAAACCCTAAGCATGTTCCCAAACTGAACAAACCAAATCCCTAACCCTAAAACGTTGTTTCAAGACCATGGGCCTGACCCGTTTCTAATTCCCTCAGAAGCCCAACAAAGTCACTAACATTTTTTATACAAACATTTGATTAATACTAACCTTTTTTTTTTCTTTTTATAAACCATATATTCTTTTTAACTTATCATATTACAAATATCATATTAATACTAATACATAAAAAACATATTTTATCTAATTTAAACTTTCTTTTCTATACTTAATTCAATTAATTTTAAAACACTTTCGAATATATATTGAACACACATACATAAAGAATACATTTTTGCACTATACTATATAATTGAAAATATCTTTTTCTTTTAAATATACTTTTGTACATAACAATTAAGAATACACTTCTTTTTATACATAATTCAATTTTTTGACATTTAATACATTTTTTATATATAATGTGATTAAATTAAAAACATTTCTTTTCACTTACTTTTTGTACATAACAATAAAAAATACCTTTTTTCTGAATATGCATAATTCAATTCTTGACATTTAAATATTTTTGTACATAACGCATGGAAATATACTCTTTTTCTCAAAATATCATTTTCACAATTTAATTAAAACTTGAGCATTTAATTTAAAATAATTTTCTTTTTGTACATATTAAAAGAAATACAAGATCACTAGTTAATTAAATAAACATTTAATTTTAGGTCAAAACAATACCTAACAATACTTCATTAATTTCACCTTGTCGCACCTGTAAATAATTACATACTCATATAAATGTACACTTACACAAATACATTCACATTGCCCCATACACATTTGTTTATCTTATATTTGTATATTCGATATTTACATTTTGTCGCAAATTCGATTTGGTTGTAACTTATTGGATACTATAAGTCTCATCCCCATTCATACACATGTACCCCCAGTCCCGGATACTATTTTGTAATAGCGTAGATTTTACATTTTCGCAATTTACAGTTTTCCAGTTATACCATGGTTAGACCTAGGGTTTGCATGTACATAAAATCAAACGCTAGATAACCTAATACAAGACAAATACATGTAATCAATACACAATCACACTTGCACCCCCTAGGGTAATCCCACATGTTGCCTTCTAAAATGGGCCATGCTTGCACGTCGAGTTTCTTTGGCTAAACAAAATCAAATGATCATAAGTCTCAAAGTGTTGCCTAAACGGAATGATCATAGTCCCTTCAAAGCAAATTGCCAAAGACATTTGGCACCATTACATTCATGGTCCATACGATGACCCGTGCCCGTCCCGAATAAACTTCCTAAACGCAAGATTGCCCATCAAATTCAATGGTGGAACAAAATTGTTAAAAAGGGGTTAAAACATAACAAAAACCTTTGAGTACAATAGGGTAGATGAACTCTTAGTTACTTGAGATCGACTTGCAAAAACACTTGCCTTCTTTTCAAAAACCACAATCCACAAGCACTTTCAAACAAACTCTCAAAACATTTTGAAACATCTTTTCGAAAAGATACACACCTTTGTAAAATATTCGAGTAAAGAATTGTTACAAGGTTAGCCTAAGACAAGGCATCTTCTTCCAAAACATTTTCAAAAGCACCCACACACACCATTTTCAAAGCAATCGAAAATCAAGGCAAGTGATCTAAAAAACCAAGTAACTAAGAGCCCATGGATAACCATGGATGAAAAGGGTGCTAATACCTTCCCTTTTCATAATCTACCCCCCAAACCCACGAAATATCTCAAAAGGTTTTTGCTGTGCTTTTTTAACCTTTCCTTTAGGATAAAGTAAAAAGTCGGTGGCGACTCTTGCTCAACCGCACAAGTGCGAATACGAACGCAAAACACTAGTCAGTTCTCCCACCGTATCACAGAACTGACGACTCTGCTGGGGATAGATTTAAAAGTGGGGTTACCTTAGGATTTAGATCACCTTTACCTTCTTGCTTTGATTGACTTGATTGCTTTATCTTTTCGGTTCTTGTTTGGGTTTGTTGTAAATCCCCCACCCGGATTTGGGGCACCTTCTTAGGTAAATAGCAAAAAAACTGTGAGGGAACTGTGCGGGGTATACCGACATGGTTGAAGCAGTAAGCTATGTTAGTGTGACATATTTGTGAGTACCGGTAACCCTTGAGTAGTCAAGGAGAGTACGGGGCCGCTGTGTGATGTCATGAAGCACTAACGAACTCTTAGAACCTTAATTGACCATCTTGGCCTTTTTAGGGTAGTGAGATAACTGACTTTGGTGCAGTCCGAGGTTGGTTGATACTCGATACTACACTCAATTGAGGGTTGCTTTCCTGGAATATTTCGGTCGCCAGTTCAGTGGCTAAATCGAAACGATGAACGATGAAAGCAATCCAGTGATATTGGGACCCTTAGAACCCGATTACTTTTGATAGGACAGGTTTTAACCAACGAAACTGAAAGAGGGTAGTACCTGAACCTCATGCAAGCCTAAACCTAAGGACTTGTTTGCTTTGTGTGAATATGTTTGCCTGTATATACACTCACTTGCTTGTGCATACATGTACATAACATCATGACATCATACCATAGCATTTTCAATAACCATTTCAAGGATCTCGAGGGTTCTTTTGATGCAGGGTTACGTTGAACCAGACGTCTACCAAGAGGTAAAGGGGTTTCTCCTCTAACCAATCCAGTCAAAGTTCAAGTGCAACAACTTGAATCAGTGGCTATGACCCACTCGACATGGTGAGCTTGATTCTCGTGGAAAGACATCCACCGATACAAAGCTCTCCAATCAAAAGATCAAGTACAACAACTTGAATCAGTGGCTATGACCCACTCGACATGGTGAGCTCGATTCTCGTGGAAAGACGTCCACCGCTGCAGAGATCCCCAATCCAAGAGCAGAGTTCAACCTCTAACATTTTCTTGTGTTTACCCCAAGAGATCCTTGAAAGAATGCATCCACATATCATGCATTGCATTTTGACAATCTTTCCTTTTTCAGGTTTCCTTACTCTCCTGCTGTTTATTTCAGCAAGGGATGGCTCTAGAAAGGTCTATCGAAGACATCCAAGACCAGACTGCTCAGCTGCAGGAGATGTTCCTGAACTTGTCTCTGGGGCAAGAAGAGATGAAAGCTCTCCTCACCAAGGGCTTGGGGAATTCCAACAATGCCAGGAGTGATCAGATTGCGGAGCTGCAGTTTGACCTGACAACCTTGAGGACTCAAATGATGGGACAGTTGGTGGGCCAGATGGCTCTCATCCAAGACCTATCCCAAAGACAAGAGGAACTCAGAGTTCTTGTCCGCCAACTGCTTCCAAACAACCAACTGGGGCAAACATCTGAGGTCGAAGAGCAAGTCACCGCTCAACCTCCATCCACTCAAGAAGACAAGGGGAAGGCTCCTTTGCTCGCTTCAGGGTCACAAACCCATCAACAACCTCGCCAACGTCAACGGGGTAATCGGCGTAAGCAAGAAAAGTCGGGAAGACAATTCACGGAGACTGAAATACCATCATTCTTTATACTGAAGCGCCTGTTGGAGGTCAATTTGCTTACCGTAAAGGATCCTCCTCAGAAGCCCAATGTCTCCTCTCCTCACTATAATCCCGACGCCTTTTGTGTTTACCACTCCTACAGTCCGGGACACGACACCAACGACTGTTGGGCCTTGAAGAAGAAGATTCAAGATCTGATCGACATTGGGGTACTGGAATTCATGCCAGACGGCGAGATGAAAATCTTCCGTTAAAGGGTTCTCCACTTGAAGTGACGAAGCTCGAGCTGAAAGACTTTTGCTTCTTTTTGAATTTTCAAAATTGTAATTTCTTTTGCTGTCAAACAATTATTTGTTGATGTTAAAACTCTGTTTTCATTAATGCATTGCATATGTTTGTCTTGAATTCATCCATTCGTTTCACTACTCTTATGCTTTTCTTTATGATATTTGACTCTTGATAAAAAACTGCAAGCCTTTAGAGGGAGGATGACGAAACAATACCATGATCTTATACAGTATGCTTTTGAACGGACCTTGCTGATGATGTACATGCATTTCTTTCAAATCCCAAACACTGGAGTTATAAGGAAGTTAATCCCTAGTCAACCCCTTCGAGCCAAAGAAGTAGGAGTTTTCTGTTCTAAACGATCAAAACCCTTGATATAAACCTGGGGCAGGGTAGTATCTCAGTTAATTCAAAAGAAGATGCGCATCGAAGTCGCAAACTCTTAGTTTGTAATACAACGAACGATGTCAAAAAAGAAAGCATTCCTTTGGAATCAAAAGACAAGGGTGGTTCCCTATCATATAGACAGTCAATCTCTCAAAAGAGAAAAGCCCGCCGAGCCAAAACCTGTAAAGGAGGCTTAAGAAAGCTGGGGCATCCCGCTGACAGTAATCCCGAAAATGGGAACAGTCAGGCAAAAATTAGGGATAACAAATCAAAATCAAAATAGTGAGGTCATTACAAAATCCTCAACAACATGAAAAATGTTGAAAAAGAAAAAAAGAGATGATGACTGTCTCCCCAAATTCAACTGGTGAACCATCGCCCAAAAGTCGTTCCAGACTCAAAACAGAGTATGACACACAATTGACTGAGCTTAGGTTGAAGAACATCACGAAGAGCGGGTGGGTACAAATATACTTTGAGCCTTTATCCTTTGTTTCTTAAACCATGAACCAGGCCACGTTACAACCCTTCAAAAGTCCTAATTGAAGCATGGGTTAGTTCGAAAGCATACTGTTACAAAAGGTATCCTGACTCCTGTAGGGCTTTGCTCTAAATCTTGTGTTGATTTGTCTTATAAAAAGTTCTGCTAAAAACGCATTTTTCAAAACTTCGAGACAAACATAAACTTTGCATTTATTCGAATATCACTGTCTGCATTTGACCCTTTTGTTTGACAGCGAAGAAATTCATACAGCGAATGTTCGGAGGAACGAAAACTCTCTCAGTAAGTCAAAATCACTTCAAGAGGATAACACTTCCATCAAATCTCCTATCAACAAGGGGCATGACATGTCACAATTCAATTAACCTGGGGCAGTCCAGTCAAGGTCCAACAGATCTTTCAAAATTCAATTAACCTGGGGCAGTCCAGTCAAGATTTCAAGAAATCTCTCAATTCGCAGAGTAATCTGATTCAAGACTCCTTCACCACCACTTGGGGCATTCGAATGTCAAAAGTGTTCAAAAACCGATGCAGTTGTACACAAGCTCATCATCAGGAAGCCCTACACTGGTTCCTCTTCAAGACTTCTGAAAACAGTTCATGGATTCTTCCCAAGTAACGGATGTTAATCTATCAGCTTGTTCAGATGCAACCTCTGAAATTAGTTTACGGACGCTTCCCAACAACGGATGCGGCTCTATTGCTGATTCAACTTCAAGATTTCTGAAAATAGTTCACGGGTTCTCCAAGTAAACAGATGTTAACCTATCACTTGTTCAGATTCTTCTCAAGACTTCTGAAAACAGTTCATGGATTCTTCCCAAGTAACGGATGTTAATCTATCAGCTTGTTCAGATGCAACCTTTGAAATTAGTTTACGGACGCTTCCCAACAACGGATGCGGCTCTATTGCTGATTCAACTTCAAGATTTCTGAAAATAGTTCACGGGTTCTCCAAGTAAACGGATGTTAACCTATCACTTGTTCAGATTCTTCTCAAGACTTCTGAAAATAGTTCATGGATTCTTCCCAAGTAACGGATGTTAATCTATCAGCTTGTTCAGATGCAACCTTTGAAATTAGTTTACGGACGCTTCCCAACAACGGATGCGGCTCTATTGCTGATTCAACTTCAAGATTTCTGAAAATAGTTCACGGGTTCTCAAAGTAGCGGATGTTAACCTATCGCTTGTTCAGATTCTTCTCAAGCTAACCACCACAGAAGATCGCGCTCGCCAAAATTCTCCCTATCCCCAACGGAGTTCATCAAAATTCCCCAGCAGTAACTTATCTTTGCAAATCCCCAGCCAGAGAATCCTCCGGAATTCAATTCCCCTCAGAGTTTAAGCTTCAGTATCCCCAGCGGAGCCAGACCATTGAACCTTCTCCCCACAGAGTTTTGGGAGGGCAAATCTTGGGTCCCCTAGTGAAGTCGCCAGAGTTACTTCCCACCAAGCTGAAGATTCTCAATCTAGCCTCCCCAACATGAGTCTACTAATTTGGAATTCTCCAGTAGAGGTCATCAGGAATTCTCTTCCCCAGCAGCAGCCAAGGATTTATTTTCCCCGGCAGCAGTCAAGATGCTTTTATCTTCAGCCATCTCGGATTCATTTATCCTCAGCAAGATTATCTCATCAGCTCACATGCGCATCCATCACATTCATAAATATTGATGTCACGTACATTGCATCATGCATCATAACATTGCATACAACTAACCCTTCACCTTTTCAGGTAAGATCAGTCGACAGACAAAGATCATCTCCCGAGATTCATCCAGAAATAGTTCAGATGTGACCCGGACACGGCGACATTCTGATACCTATTCCAAATTCATTCAGACGCATCAGCAGGAAACCCTACATCGGTTCCTCTTCAACTTCAAGACTTCTGAAAACAGTTTACAGATTCTTCCCCACAACGGATGTCAATCTACCAACTTGTTCAGACTCTTCTCAATTCCTGAAAACAGTTTACAGATTCTTCCCAACAACGGATGTCAATCTACCAACTTGTTCAGGTGCAACTTTTGAAAACAGTTTACGGATTCTTCCCTACAACGGATGTCAATCTACCAACTTGTTCAGACTTCTGAAAATAGTTTATGGACGCTTCCCAACAACGGATGCTGCTCCATTGCTTATTCAATCCCAACTCCTGAAAATAGTTTACAGATTCTCCAGACATGGACGTCAATCTGTTGCTTGTTCGGACCCCGATTCAGAGATGTTCCGAAACATGGAGGCCCTTCTGATACTTGTCCACTCACCATTGACATACAGTTCAACATTTCCAGATGGCATCTATAAGCCCATCCTCCTACCAGCAGTCACCAGATGGCATATCTAAGCCCATCCCCCGACAAAATTCTATCGCACCAGATGGCATCTCTAAGCCCATCATCAAATGGCATCTTTAAGCCCATTCGCCTCTACCATCATATCGCCGAGTGCAAATTTTCTGGGCACTTTAGTGTCCAATCTTCTTTTACCTTCAAGTCGCGAAAGGCAAACTTGCCAATCTAACTCTTCAGGTCCAAGAAGATTGAACAGGGGCAACTGTTGTACCCCAAAATTTGCCCTCGCATTTTTCCCCAAGAAATCTCAACTTCAAGCCTTTCCGGATTCTTCAAACTGGCTAAAGAATCGGACAAACGGACTTTTCTTGTCAGTCAAGCGAAATTAGGGTTTTTACTGATTTTCAGGACTCTGGATTGTTTCACAGTTGGCTTAGGGTTTTGGATGATTTTTGGTTCAATTTTGATCAGGTGAGCGTTATTTGGCATTTAATCAGGAATTAAGGTTTTGTGGGCATATTCTCAGAAAGATTAAAATTCCACAGCACGTCGCAGTTTATTCCGAGATTCGGGTTAAATTCGCATTATCTTGATTTAATCAGTAAAAGAGACAGTTGGGTTGAATTCATGTTGTTTTGTTTGAGCCAGTCAAAAGAAAGATGCAGTTTGGATTTACAGTGCTTGGTAAGAAATCAATAAGAAAGGATTGCGTCTGATCAGTTTTTTTTGTGTTCGACTGTGTGTTGCTTTGAATGATGGAGACGTCAAGTTCATTTGTTTTGATCGACGAAGAAACAAGGTTTAGTTGATTATTTATGGTTCTAAGAATTAAATATTTGGAATTTAACTTTCATTTTATTTAATTTAAGGAACTATAAATAACAAGTAAATAATTAAAGAAAGGGAATTGAAAAGAATTAAATGAATCAATGGAATTTTTATTTCATATTTAATAGTTGTTACAATTATTATTTGGATATAAGTATTTATTACGAAGTATTTAAAATAATAATGGTTTACAATAATTAAATTGAAAATAAAAACTATCCTATTTTTTCTAAACATTTTCTAAATCCCTAATCTCTTCATTCTTCACTTCGCTCCGGTGCTCCATTATTCATCTGCAAAAAAGAAAAGGAAAAGTCAAAAGCAGTTGAATTAATTAAAGACAGATAAAATTTGCAATCATCATTAGGGGCCACTGACTGGGATCAGTTGACCCTCTCTGTAAATCACGGGATTTCTCCCGGTTCACAAAGAGGGAAGAATTTTATCATAAATGCAAATGTCAAAATACATATTTTTAAAATGTCAAATGCATAAATTCAAAAGTTCAAACTGCATAGTTCAAGTTCAAACTAAACTGAAAATCCAATTCCACTTTCTATCAAAAGCCAAAGGTACAAACTTACTGTCAAAAATATCAAGAAATCTACCCAAGCTGTCAAAAGCAGATTTGGCAAAGATATGGAAAATAAAAGTCTATTCAAAAGCTGTCAAAGAAAGATAAAGATGCAGAGGAAATCCTATATGCAAGCAAGTTCTTTTTTTTCATCATTTCCCATCAGTGGCCCCTTCAGAAAGTACAGTAAAAAAACATTTTAAAATTCTTTAAACTGTACTAAGAAAGTAAGAAGAAGAGAGATAAGAGGCAAGGGTTCAGGCTTTATGCAGAAGGAGGATAGAGAGAAAAAAAATATACAAACTCAAAGAGCCTGAAGCCTCACATTACTGTCAAGGCCAAACATACATCAAAAAAACACCAAACCTGTAACTATGCCTTAAAACCTCCAGCCCATAAACCAGTTTAAGGCCAAGCCTCACAAAATCACCCAAAGACAAAAACCTGCTAATGCCCTAAACCTGCCTGTCATCAAATTGAAACAAACACATAACCTGCAAGCTGAAACCATACAAAGCAAGCATCGACCTGCATTAAGCCAGAACCTGCTAAGCCTCAACATACAAATCTGCATCAGTAAAACCATCAAACACATAACCTACTGCAAGCAAAAAACCTGCATTATCCAAGCCTTAAAACCTGATGAGCTCAAAGCCTGAACCATTACAAACGCATAACATAAAACCTGCTGAACCTAAACCAACAA
This sequence comes from Vicia faba, assembly GCA_948472305.1. Classification (NCBI taxonomy): domain Eukaryota; kingdom Viridiplantae; phylum Streptophyta; class Magnoliopsida; order Fabales; family Fabaceae; genus Vicia; species Vicia faba. The sequence continues at coordinate 188,453,851 of OX451738.1, read as the reverse complement.
GACCAACCTGTCACAAACATCTTACTTGCCAACACCACCAAGCCAATCAGAACCATTTTTCTAACCCTCTAAGCCTCAGAAACCCTTTCATCATAGGCAGTAAAAATCTAAGGCAAACTCAACGAAAGTCCTAGGCAACTGTAAGAGAAGATACAGAAGCAAGCAATCACATATATCAAGCAAGTATTCAGAACCAACCCTAGGCCCTCAGCAAACATACATCACTGGGAAATAAAACAAACATCAAGGCATACCATATTCCAAACCCACGACAACCCTCAGAACATTCATCACAGGGTAGAAGGTCAAGCACTAAAAGCATATCAATCTCAGAGGGCCAGCAACAAACATTCCAAGCAAGCATATAGAAGAGGCATCCAACTAAACGAAAGTTCAGGGCATTAGGAGAATAAGAGAGAAAATATTCAAGAGCAAGCATCATATTCCAATCAACACAAAGGGACAGAAGAAGAAGAGGAAAGAAGGATATAACAGGTTTTCAGTACAAAGATCATCATCAAACCCCTAAGGAAGAAGAAAAGATAAAAGTTACCAAAGTCAGCTTCATCGCGCAAATCTCCCTCTGCTCGTTCCGGCCTCCTGAGCGCCACATCCCCCGTCTCACCTCCTTCTCCAAGGTCAGGTAGTACAATCTTCTCCCTCTTTTCTTCTCCTTCACCTCATAATAAAAGATTAAGGTTAAGATTCAAATCGAAAACGCACGCAAATTCGTAAAAAAGGGAAACATAAACATTGAAAACGAACCTTGTATCAAGAGAACACTGAGCTCATGCCATGGAGGGGAGAGAGATTTGGGGAGAGCGACGCTGGTGGCTGGACGGAGGAGCTATGACCGGAAGATGAAGTTGAACGAACAAGTACAAACGGCGCTGTCCAAACCCTAAGCATGTTCCCAAACTGAACAAACCAAATCCCTAACCCTAAAACGTTGTTTCAAGACCATGGGCCTGACCTGTTTCTAATTCCCTCAGAAGCCCAACAAAGTCACTAACATTTTTTATACAAACATTTGATTAATACTAACCTTTTTTTTTCTTTTTATAAACCATATATTCTTTTTAACTTATCATATTACAAATATCATATTAATACTAATACATAAAAAACATATTTTATCTAATTTAAACTTTCTTTTCTATACTTAATTCAATTAATTTTAAAACACTTTCGAATATATATTGAACACACATACATAAAGAATACATTTTCGCACTATACTATATAATTGAAAATATCTTTTTCTTTTAAATATACTTTTGTACATAACAATTAAGAATACACTTCTTTTTAGACATAATTCAATTTTTTGACATTTAATACATTTTTTATATATAATGTGATTAAATTAAAAACATTTCTTTTCACTTACTTTTTGTACATAACAATAAAAAATACCTTTTTCTGAATATGCATAATTCAATTCTTGACATTTAAATATTTTTGTACATAACGCATGGAAATATACTCTTTTTCTCAAAATATCATTTTCACAATTTAATTAAAACTTGAGCATTTAATTTAAAACAATTTTCTTTTTGTACATATTAAAAGAAATACAAGATCACTAGTTAATTAAATAAACATTTAATTTTAGGTCAAAAAAATACCTAACAATACTTCATTAATTTCACCTTGTCGCACTTGTAAATAATTACATACTCATATAAATGTACACTTACACAAATACATTCACATTGCCCCATACACATTTGTTTATCTTATATTTGTATATTCGATATTTACATTTGGTCGCAAATTCGATTTGGTTGTAACTTATTGGATACTATAAGTCTCATCCCCATTCATACACATGTACCCCCACTCCCGGATACTATTTTGTAATAGCGTAGATTTTACATTTTCGCAATTTACAGTTTTCCAATTATACCATGGTTAGACCTAGGGTTTGCATGTACATAAAATCAAACGCTAGATAACCTAATACAAGACAAATACATGTAATCAATACACAATCACACTTGCACCCCCTAGGGTAATCCCACATGTTGCCTTCCAAAATGGGCCATGCTTGCACGTCGAGTTTCTTTGGCTAAACAAAATCAAATGATCATAAGTCTCAAAGTTTTGCCTAAACGGAATGATCATAGTCCCTTCAAAGCAAATTGCCGAAGACATTTGGCACCATTGCATTCATGGTCCATACGATGACCCGCGCCCGTCCCGAATAAACTTCCTAAACGCAAGATTGCCCATCAAATTCAATGGTGGAACAAAATTGTTAAAAAGGGGTTAAAACATAACAAAAACCTTTGAGTACAATAGGGTAGATGAACTCTTAGTTACTTGAGATCGACTTGCAAAAACACTTGCCTTCTTTTCAAAAACCACAATCCACAAGCACTTTCAAACAAACTCTCAAAACATTTTGAAACATCTTTTCGAAAAGATACACACCTTTGTAAAATATTCGAGTAAAGAATTGTTACAAGGTTAGCCTAAGACAAGGCATCTTCTTCCAAAACATTTTCAAAAGCACCCACCCACACCATTTTCAAAGCAATCGAAAATCAAGGCAAGTGATCTAAAAAACCAAGTAACTAAGAGCCCATGGATAACCATGGATGAAAAGGGTGCTAATACCTTCCCTTTTCATAATCTACCCCCCGAACCCATGAAATATCTCAAAAGGTTTTTGCTGTGCTTTTTTAACCTTTCCTTTAGGATAAAGTAAAAAGTCGGTGGCGACTCTTGCTCAACCGCACAAGTGTGAATACGAACGCAAAACACTAGTCAGTTCTCCCACCGTATCACAGCGTGGCCCTAATCTTTGTAGCAGTTGGCATAAGATTGACTTGCACGCTCAGACCTTTGGGAGTGAAGAGAATTATCCCTATATCAAGTAGATCATGGACTTGGTGCTTAAAAGCTATGCAATCTTCAATATCATGGTCGGGTGCCCCAGAGTGAAATTCACACCTAACAGTATCGTTAAAGCCATGAGGTAGCCTTTCATGTGTAGTGAAGCTCTGGAGTTTGACTAAATGAAATCCTAGCAGGGGAGGAAGCAATTGTGCATACAATATTGGAATAGGATCAAATTGTCGTTCAGGATGTTTTGGCCTCTGTTGACGGAATTTGCCTTTTGGGTCGTCTTGGGAAATGACAACTGGTTGTAGATGGGAAGATGATGGAACATAAGGCGGTGGAGGAGATACTCCCTGACTTAAAAGAGACCCCAGATTATAAGGAGGAATGGTAGCTCCTATTGTAGCAGGCATGGAAACATCTTCTTTATTCAACATCGTCCCCAAAATTCCCATAACCAAATTCAATTGAGTCTTCAACTGACTATTTTCTTCTTTCAAGAGTTCTTGTCCACAGACCAAATCCTGTATGTCTAACATCGAGAACCCCATTTGTTCTTTCATCTTGTCTAATTCCCCACGAAGTTCTTCCATAACTTGAATCTGATCACAGAGCAGCGAGAAATCAAGATTTGCAGTTCTGAAAAGAAAACACCGAGTATGAATATGGATTCCCCATTCTGAGTACCTTCTGAGTACCTGCTATGGATGCATGAAGATGCATGAGGTGAGTGAGAGAATTCCCCTTCTAATATGATTTGGACACCACAGTCTCTGGATTGATCTTGTCTTGGTCCTTGTCTCTAATCTAATGATCAGTTTCCCCAGAATAATATGCTTAGAAGATTCCTTCAGGAGAACAAATTAATGCTTTACCAAGCGAATCGATATAAACTGCATCATCAGGCATATTGCGCCACAAAAAAAATACAATCTGTCTTCTATCAGAACAAAAGAGACATCCACCTGGTGAAAAAAGAGTGTGGCAGTTGGCCAAATAGGAATTAGACCTTTGGAAGAGACGCCAAATAGGTGCATGGCTTTATATTTTAACCCCTTTGTAGTCTTTAATATCAAAACTGGGTTCCCCAGAATAGGGGATGCATCTAGCCTGTGTATGGCAATCAGAAGAGCTGTTTGTGGGAGGAGGACCCCACAAATCAGATCTGGAGATAATAGGATGTAGTGCAATGGGCTTGTAACAACATGCTCATCAGGCATCTTCTGTCTTTGCTTAAAAGCTTTGCCCTATGAATTCACTTGGGGAATAAAGACTGGTTGCTGTTGAACAGATCAGTGAACACAAAGTTATGAAGGATGCCCCTGATTAAAAGTCCGATGCCCCGATGTGGCAACCACATCTGACGTTGGGAAACAAGAACGAAGCACTGATATAAGATCCTATAGTAAATGGGAACCATCTGCTGATAAGATGTTCCAAGAACTCAGGATTGCGTAGCACTCCATGGTTGGAAGCAATTCCCAAAAGGTGATGAGAAGAGAGAACCTTTACTGTGATAGTAGGTGCAAGATTGTTGACATCATCATAAGAGATTTCATGACCTGGCTCATCTGAGTTTTCAATCAATTATCTTCCTACTTGAAGAGATTTCTGACCACGGGCCAAAGCTTGCATGTATACCACACAGAGTTATTCCCTAACTGATCCCTGAACAAATGCAGTAAGAAATCAAGTTGAACCTCCGAGGAGAGTACCATGTCTGAATAAGAATCCCCAATCTTCGAGTACCTATTATGAATGCATGAATATGCATGGAGCGCATGAATGGATGCCATGTCATGTTCCTTCATTCCCAAGGAATTTACGTGCTTTGATTTTGATTTTACGTAAGTCAAAGATGGAAAGGTTCAACAAAAGGCTTGCAAATATGATTCCTTGGAATAATAGAACATGTATGTTAAGCATGTGGTTAACCATGTTATGTATGCAAAGGCATGAGATCAAATGGGATCAAGGTTCCATCATTTTTGAATATGATTTCTGCACTGCTTCTGAACCATGCGAGTATCATCAAGTCAAAGGTTTGTCATAGCTTTCGCTCATATAAGAACCAAATACCATGTAGATCTCCCATTGTACGAGGTCAAGGCTTCTGGAACATCGGATACTGTTGAGAATTTTCTGAATATGCTGGGAATGCCAAGATCGAAGTCTCGAATGAACCTCCAAGTAAATAAGTCAGGAACTCAGAAAATAAATCTGAGAACCATATAGTCACCAACAGAATATAGCATATGAATAAGTCATTGACAGAAATCCAGAACATAGCCATTAGAACCAATAGTCACTGTCTGATTATAGTCTCCATCTGAGCATGAGTAACCATCTGAACATAGTCACCATCTGAACCTGTAATAAGAATTCCCTCCCCACTCACGGGTGAAGACTAGGTCAGGGTAAGGCAAGGGTAACTCGCAATCACGGGTCCGTCTGAAAGTGCTATCGCCTTACCCACAGACGTGTGTGCCGATAGTAATTCATTTAAACCTCATCTGAGCATGGTATATGACATGACTGCACTAATCGGATCATGTCCTATAGTCGTCATGCCCCCACTCTATTCCTAGTGTCCTAGTGCATTTTGTCCTGGGTACCGGGCCTTTTACCTCAATAGTAACACCCACCCAACATGGAAAACCAGAATCCATCATAATAGATAACCAATATGGAAAACAATAAAATGTAATGCAAACTTATGCTCAAATAAACATGTACAAATGAGTAAACTGGAAGCATAAAAATAAACACCTAAAGAAAAGAAAACAAGAGCTAGGATTGCCTTCGGGATGGACCAGCAATAGGTCAATCTGTCCCCAGTGAAGTCGCCAGCTGAAACAACCGGCTGAAAATCATCAAACAATGAAATCACCATCGAACGTTTTTTATCCCACGGGAAGGGAAAGGTAAACATCGAGTAAACCTGAGAAGGGTGAAATCAAGTCCGAACGACCAAGAGATAAGGGTAAGGGAGTCTGTTACGCGAGGGGAAGGTATTAGCACCCCACGCGCCCATAGTACTCTACGGTATCCACTCTTATTGTTCTAATCAAAGGGTGTGTTCAATCTATGCTTATTGTTTACTATACTACTGAAGGGGGAATGCATGCAAAAGAAAGAAGAAAAGAATGTAGGGAAAATAAAAATTGTGCTCGTTCGGGCCCTACCCCGATGCCTACGTATCCCTTTTAAGGAATCAGAGCAGCCGTAGTTCGGCTCCAAATGTTTTTGTTGGTTTATATTTTTTTAATGAACAATGTTAATTTCGCCTTCTGCCGCAACTCGACCTTTGGAGACTTACGCGTCATCACATAAGTGAATTAACATGTCCTTTTGAAAAGTGTTTGAAAGAAAAGGTGCTTGGGTGCACAAAAAAGTTTGAATTGGTTTCTGTTTTTTTGATGAACAATATTAATTTCGCCTTCTGCCGTAACTCGACCTTTGGAGATTTATGCGTCAGCACAGAAGTGAATTAACAGGTTCTTTTGAAAAAGTTTTGAAAGAAAAGCCCATAGGCAAAAGGAGTTTGTGTTTGTTGGTGTTTTTGCTTGTGGATAATAGCTAGTTAATCTCAAGAGAGAGATTTTAGCCATTTCTCTACTTATTCATGAAATGAGTCTTTGAGACTTGAACCATGACAAGGCTTAGAATGGAAAAACAATAAGATCGAGAAGAGACCCGCTTATCATTTCTCATGCCCAACAAAGGCGCGATTCTCATCAGTAATTTTTAAGTGTTTTTGAAGTTTGCAAGAAAAAGAAGTTTTTGTTTTTGTTTTAAATGCATATGCAGAAAAAAAGGGAAAGAAAAGTCTAAAGGGAGACTAACCTAAATCTATCTCTAATATTATCATACTTCACACAATCTCTAGGAAGTGTTGAATGCAAAGAGAATGTGGCAAGAAAATATACCAAACAAGTACTAGCCCGTAGAGCAAAGCAAAAGCAACGAAACCCGACGATCTTCGCGAAAGCTTCACCATTCAAAGAAAAGAGTTAGAAATCAAATGTCCGGAATAAGTGTTGACGCATCATTGATTGTGAAAAATGAATCACAGTCAAAGTGTCAAGCGCATCCGCATAATAAACCTGCATAAGGCTCCAATCTCACCAAGCAACGGTGGATCGTGAAGTATTAGAAGCAAGATGATTATCTAAACATAAAACATAATAGATAATTCTAACAAAATTCTAAAAAAAATCTAGGGGAATTATATTATATTCCTAAAAAACAATTAGCAAAATTTTTATTGTTTTTATTTTTAGTTTTGATTATCAAAAATTATAGAAAGGAACCTAATGAGAAAAAGAACCAGAATTCTAGTCAGAAGGGGGTACAGACTGAAATCCAGGGGTGTAGAAATAATTTGCGCGCTAAGCCCATCAGATTGAATCCATTACCCAAAATTTATTTAATGCCATGCTGACTCCAAAAAGATTATCATGGGCTCAGTGTAAAGGATGGCCCGGTCCAATTATATTCCAGCACAAAAACAAAACCTTCAGCATTATTATTTTCCTTTTTTTTTTCAAAATTTAAAAATTAAGATAATAAATAATAAATAATAAAAAAAAAATTGAAAGAGGAATTAGGTTTGGGAATTCGATTTTGTGGCCCTTCAACTTCAGCGCAAGAAATTTCCTGCTCATTCTCTTCTCTCTCAACCACGACGGCGACCCACTTCCGCTCCCATCTTCCCCGATTTGAACATTGATGAAGGGCTAACAGTACTGCTTATGACGAGTTCCGTATCGTCTCCGCTTTCATCTTGCTCGACACAACTGGTGCGGTTCTCTTCTTCATCATCAATTCATCCTGATGCTGTATCCATGATGTTCACCGATTCGAAGCTCCTCTGCTTATATTCTTTTTCAAACATCTCCGATTTCGTTTCCGTTCTCTCATTCGCTCGTATGTAATGTATTTACCAGCCGGAGAATCGTCCGACGCGTCTTCTAGAAGATGATAATGATAATCAAATCGGAGAACTTCGGCTAAGGCTTAGGTACGTGTTTTATGATTGAAGCGTTCCTGTCTTCTTATGATCCGACGATCCCTTCTTGATTCATTTTTGATCCGTGACTTGGTGATATATAACACTGAGCAATTATGGTTGTTTGAACTATGTGCAGAGATGAATGAAGATTTCGAGGAACGAAATCCATGGAAGTACGTCAAATATGGAGGAGTATCAAGAGGTTTTTGTTGTGAAGCTACAGACTGAAGCATAGTGGCGCCGATTAATACCGAAGTTGCAGAGAAAAAGAGCATTGAAAATATAGGGAATCAGAGGGGGCTTAGAGGTTGTGATTTTCAGAGAGTGTGCAAAGCAGTGATAGATATTATGCAGCTTGAAGATGATTTGAGATTGAAGAGAAAAAGAGAGATGGGAGTTTTCTTGTTTTGTTTGTTCTTCCTCGAACCACTGCGACTCCATTTCACACTTCTTCTACTCGAATTTCTGCATATGTTTTCGATTGAAATGGTTATTGTTATTGTGAAATATGAAGATTTGTTAATGAAGGTGATGAGTGATGAAGAAATTCTAAGGATTTTTGTGGTGATTGTTGTAAGTTGAAGCTAGAAGATGCAGTTATGTAGAGATCTTGAAGGGGGTTCAAGAAGGAAGGTTATGGATGTTGAAGAATGAAGTCAAGATTCAAGGGAGATTCTCAAGAGAACAATGGTTGAAGGAATAGGAAGAGAGAGTGAAGGTCGATGAAGATAGAGTTAGTGGAGGTTAAAAGAAGGCAGAGAGAATAGTCAGAAGATGAGAATCTTGTTCTATAATTTTGATGATTCTGCAGAATATTCCCAGATCCCCGAATTGGTGAGTCCTCTTTCTATTTTATACTCTTGCCAGTCTGTATGGTTGCAGTTAGTACAATTAGAAGTTGGTTAGAGGTTTTTAGAGTTAGTTAGGAATTGGTTGGAGTTTGTTAGAATCGTTGGAAATAGTGAAAATCTGTTAACTTTAGTTTAGGGAAGTTAGAAGTTGGAAACTGTTAAAAAATAGTTAGGGGTTTAGACTGCTCCTTTAGTTGGTTTTGGTTAGGAGATATTAGGAAAAGTTGTTAGATGGTTGGGTAGAGGTTAGAGAGAACTAACTAGGCCCTGGCGGTTATGATTTCGTTTAGTTTTTTTTCTATTATAGGATTATATGATTTTCTTAGAGATTTGGTTAAGGAGCTTTATCAGCTCTGTTAGTTTTTAGAATAGTTAGTTAGGACTTGGTTTGGAGTTAGTTATGTATAGAGGTCAGAAGTTAGTAAATGTTGTTAGTTTAGTTAATTGGTTCTGTTGTGGGGATGTTAGGATGTTAGAAATCTGTTAGTTTGTAGAATTCTGTAAGGAATTTTCTGAAGTTGGTTAGAAATTTCTTTTTGTTTCTGTTAATCAGTTAGGATTAGTTACAGTTATTTTTGAATCAGCTAGAAGTTGGTTAAATTCTGTTAGTTTGTTATGAATTCTGTTGAAGTCTGTTTTGACGGTTAGTTGCAATTTTTTGAGGTTCTGTTTGACGGTTAGAAAATTAGTTGGTAGTTAGTTACTAATTGTTTTAAGTTTGGTTAAAGAAATTTTGTTTGTCAACTATTAGTTAGAAACGGTTAGCCAGTTAGAAGCTAGTTAGATAACTCGAAATTCAGTCGCAAGTTAGTTATGGGGATCCAAAGACTTAGTTTTAAATTTTGTTAGCCATTAATGCACCCTCAGAATCAAATCTACTTAAAGCCAGTTGGACTACCAGAGCAAAAATTTGCACAACAAGACTGTTAGCAATTAGGCTGCATAAAGACTCCATCCTCTATTAGTGTAGGAAGCTTAAAGTAAACATGCTAATTTAAAACACCAAGCCATTAACTAAATCCCCTTAGACAAAACTTGTTATGCTAGAAAGAGTCATCTATGAAATATTGAAGTTCTGTTAGATGGCTAAGAAATTAATTTAAGCTGATTACTAACTATTAAAGGCTATTTAGATGCTGTTAGTTCCTAGTTCTATTGGAACCATTAAAAAAACCAGTTAGTTCTATTAGATGGCTAAAAAAAGGTTGAAAGTTAAAACTCTGTTGGTTTAAATTCATTCCTGATTTTCTATTAGTGAATGCATCTTAGTCATTAATCTACTATTTACTTTGTTTTTTCGATTTTTTCTGATTTCTGGTATGAACAAAATGCAGGGATGATTTACAGTTTTGGGTTTCAAAATTGAGGAATGTTGAACTATGTTTATGAACGTAGCAGGGCAATGCGTCTGTTTTTTTTATAAAAATCCAATAGGTTGGTTCACTCGGAGCGCAAAGATTGAAGATACATGAAGATGGAGAATTAATGTTAGGGATAGGCATAGCATGGTGGTGAATCATGTAATTCGAAGGATAGTCAAGATCTTAGCATGGAGATTGGAATACAAAATTCGCATGAAGAAAGATTGGAGATTTTAAGTTTTTGATAATTTTTCATGTAATATTCTTGCGCGTAGTTTCCTACGGTTTTGTAATGATTTCTCTTGAATTTAATTGAATCGACAAAAATGGTGTATAGAACTTGAAATTGAAATGACTTATGGTGAATTTGTAATGAATGAACTTGTTGGAATTTTTGTTGAACATGGAATGGAGAATTTTTGAAATGGTGAATGGAACTTGAATGTGAAATTAGATGAACTTGAATATTATAGTGTGAACCAAGGTAATGTAGTATGATCTTGCATACAAATGCAACTTTGGAAACTCTTGAATCAAAATGACAAATTATCCAGGGTGCAAACTACTTTCTTTTCATTTAATTTTGAGTTTCCCGAGAAAGAAGTGTCTTCCTTTCTTCTTGAATTTGATATCCCAAGTCCTTCATTGACCTTATATTTGTGAAATTCCAATGTCTCGCATTCTATCAATTTAGATGAACTCCCCTGCTTGAATATCTTCAAATGAACGAATATAGGTTTCCTTAAATCAACTTGAATGAATCCATACTTAGACGTCTGCATGTCCTTAGCTCAAAAACCCTAATCTTCCATACAAAGATTTTTAGATCTTGATCTCAAAGCAATTAAATGAAATCCGAAGAAAATAGATTGTACTTCAAGTAAGCCAATCGACTAGATGAAGAGCTTTGCATTATAAGGCATACAAACCCTAATTCATGAAGAAGGTCCAACTGAATCTTCTTATCTAGAATAGGACTGTTTCACACATAACTTGAGATTCAAGCAATGCTTTCCTTCTTATTTGCCAAAGATATATCAATTGAAACCCTGGTTGTTCATGGATGATATCCCTTGATTATAGCCTTGCCTGATAATCATAACTTCACAGAGAAAACTCTCTTGAATGGTACATGATTTAGAGAAATAAACCCTAATCAAAGGATGACGTTGAGCACAAGGAGATAATGAATGCCTGATTTAGTAGACCTTAGATGACCTCGTAGAACAACTTGGAAATGAACATAGGAATACAGAAAGAAATATAACCAAGATGGCCATGACTTAAGAAACCTAATGAACCTCGGTTGATGAAATGCTGACAAGCACAAACTTGGTGGAGAAAAATTATGACTCTTGTCTTGAATGCATCTGAATAAGTAATAACCCCCTTAACTTGAAGAGAACGGAACCCTTAATAAGTATAGGTTGCAATCCTAATTCCACATTTCATTTCATGAAGGATAATCAGAAGAATCAGGCTTTATTGGATACGAACACCTTAACCGCCGCGAAACTCTAATATCGCACAACCACTGAACATTGAACCTCAAGCTCTTCCGAATGCATATGTATGTTAATGACCTAATGGAATATATACAGATGAATGCAAGAGTCTAAGCCAGATAGAAGAAATTAGGAGGGCAAATTTTGGGGTGCAACAACTATGTAATGAATGATGGTTCAATCGATGAAGATCGAGCCATTTTTGAGAAGCTAGATATGGCCATGCAACAACACCTAAAGCCTTTATACATCAGGGTAACGGTAAATGGTGTGGGAATAAATAAGGTTTTGATCGACTATGGATCATGTGTGAACTTTATGCCCCAATCCCTCTAGGATTGATTCAAGTTGACATGGTCGTAAGGACTACAACAAGACCAACTCTATTCGTTGTAGTACCTACAAAGGAGAACTATAACTTGCTTTGGGGAAGAGAATGGCTACATGGGGCAAGATGTGTCCCTTCATCCATGCACCAAATAATTACTATATAGAATCCCGATAGAATTGTCGAGCATATTGAGGAAGATCAACATTCCTATATAATAGATGTAAACCACATTGATAGAGAAAACTTTGATCGAAAATTGGAGAACATTTTTCAATGTGGCCCTGCATGAGAAGGTTTTAACTTTGAAGGAAGCGATGTGTACTATTCGGTGAACCTCCATCCTCTACATAGGTTTACATGGGAGTATGAGAATGTCATAGGCTATAACCGATGGTCTGAATCTGAGGAAAATAATAATTGAGTTGAGCGTGTTAGCTCGTATTTTGTCCTATGTAGCTGAAAAGAACAATAGCAGCTCGGATTTTGTCCTATGTGGCTGAAAACCGAATAATAGTGACTCTAGAAGTCGAGTCTCAACAAGTAATGGTTTTCAAAACCAGTAGAATTGAGAATGCTCAGATAAATCAATCTGGATGTACCGATCAAACAAAAACGTCAGAAAGTCAGAGGATAGATTGCATCTATGGCGACGAGCCTTTAGGGTTCGAAAAAGATCCAACAGTGTCAACCAAGAAAACTAAAGCACAAGATCCTTTAGAAGACGTTAATTTAGGAGATTGGACGACAAAATTGCCGACTTATATCAGTTCCAAACTCGCTCCATGTCTCAAAGAATAGGTAGTAAAAGCATTGAAAGAGTTCAAGGATTGCTTCACATGGGATTATGATGAGATGTATGGACTTAATCTAGATTTAGTAGAGCTAAAGCTACCAATCAAACCTAATAGGAGGCCAGTGATACAAACTCCAAAGAGATTTGTGCCAGAAATCAAGTCGAAGATTAATGCTGAAATCGAGAGGCTGATCCGAAACAAGTTCATCAAGCCTGCCAGGTATGCCGACTGATTAGCAAGTATAGTTTCAGTAATTAAGAAAAATGGCACTCTCAGAGTCTTCATTTATTTTAGAGATCTAAATGATGTAACTCCTAAAGACAAGTATCAAATGCTAGTAGCTGAAATGCTAGTAGACTCAGTTATAGGGTACAAGTACCTTAGTATCCTCAATGTTTATTCTAGATACAACCAAATATTCATTGTAGAGGAAGAAGTATCAAAAATAACATTTTGATATCCAGGAGCCTTAGGCACACACGAGTGGGTAGTGATGCCTTTTGGTTTGAAAAACACTGGCACCACCTATCAAAGGGTGATGAATTTGATGTTTCATGATTTCATCAGAACATTTATGCAAGTGTATATTGATGACATAGTCATCAAAGATTCATATGAGAATGACCACTTAGACAATCTTCGACAATCGTTCAAAACAAAATCCATACAAAATACTACAATGCTGACCAACAAGAAACAACTCCAATCCTTGTTGGGAAAATTCAATTTTTTTAGAAGATTCATCTAGAATCTAAGTTGCAAAATAAAGGTGTTTTCACCATTGCTACGTTTGAAGAAAGAGAAAGGTTTCATATGGGAATTCGAACATCAACAGGCTTTTGATGCTATCAAAATGTACTTGTTAAAGCCTTCAATGTTATTAGCCCTTATGAGAAACAAAGCTATGAAGTTGTACATTGTTGCATCTGAATCGACAATTGGGAGCATGTTGGCCAAAGAAGATGATGATGGTATAGAAAAGGCTATATATATATATATATATATATATATATATATATATATATATATATAAGTCGAGTTATGAATGATGTTTAGACTAGGTAGATAAATTATGCATGTTATTGTATTTTTCCTGTACAAAACTCAAGCATTACATAATTTTTTTTTGATGTATTCGTGTATTTGCACTTCAATGTTATTAAACACATGTTGTCGAAACCTATTCTACAAAGTAGAGTTGGAAAATAGGATCTAGCCTTGACTAAATATTCTTTGACATATGCGCCCTTAAAGGCCATCAAAGATAAAATTGTTGCTGATTTTATAGTGGGTTACACAATAACCAACGTTTCACAAAACTATGCTGAGTTCCTAACATGGAAATTATATTTTGATGGTTTCACCCACTCCAAAGGAACGAGTGTGGGGATTTTCATTGTGTCCCTAGAGGGAATCCCGACTAAATACTAGTTTAAAATCAACAGTTGTTTTTTCTAACAATGAAGCTGAATACGAAGCCTTAATAACCGGTCTTACAATTTTATTAGACTTAGAGGCATCCAAATTCGAAATAAAAGGCGACTCTGAGATGGTAGTAAATCAACTAACAAAAGAATACAAATGCATTAAAGAGAACTTATTAAGGTATTTTGTGAAAGAAAACTCATTGCTAAAACAATTCGTCAGAGTGGACATTGAACATGTGCCACGAATAAAAATCCAAGAGGCCAATGACTTGGCCCAAATAGCCTCATGGTACAAAGTGTCCAAAAGGGAACTAAAAATCCTGATTGAAGTCAAGAATAAACTAGTGTCGACTAGGGTTATTCAACCAAAGTTGTCGATGTTAAAACTGTAAGTATTGGGTGCGTCTAAGAGGGGGTGAATTAGGACTTTAAAAATTTATCCGATTTTAGAAAAACGTTGTTCTTATTTTTCTGGTTTGGTGCAAGAGTTTAAAAATGTGATTCTCTCTTTTTTGGTTATGGTTTAAGATGAAAGCGATAAATGCAGAAAAGTAAAGAACACAAGGATGTATCCTGGTTCCCCTCACAGTCCAAGAGTACTATAGTTCCCTTTCAACATGAAAGAGATTGCATTATTGTTAGATCTCTAGACAAGACAACCTATCCTTTCTATACAAGACTCTAACCAATAAAACCACCAAGAACAATCCTGTTGGATAAACCAAGTTGAAATGAGAACAATCATCTCACTTTCAACCTCTTGCTTCCAACAATCTTGGACAATAAGGAATACAAAACCAAGTAATCTTAATTCCAACAATAATGGAAAATAAGATATGAATACAACAAGAGTTTTTAAGAATGTGAAATTTGTAAAACAATTATCACTTTGAGTGATGCATCAATATAATTGATCTTCCCTTCAAACAAGAAACTTATAATGATAGAATATAGTACTCAAGTGTATAATACATTGTGAGAACTGACTTGGGTGTTTAGCATTTTATCGCAATTATTGCGGATATCAAGAGTCGCCACCGACTTTTCTTTTACCCAATAAAAGAAAGGGTGAAAAGAACAGGAAAGACCTTTTGAGAATTTTCTTGAGTTCGGGGGGTAGGTTATGAAAAGGGAAGGTGTTAGCACCCTTTTAATCCGTAGTTATGTACGGTCTCTTAGTTTCTAGCTCACTTTGAAAATGCTTTGTTTGAAATGTGTTTGTGATTGTTTTTGAAAGTATTTTTGAAAAGTGCCTTCATTTCGGCAGACTTTGTAATGATTATCGTCTCTATAAGAATGTATACAAAGTGTTGACTTTTGAAAATATTTCATTTGAAAGTGTTGGTGTGTTTTAAACATGTTTTCAAAATGGTTGTGAGCAAGCAACTATGAACTTTCTACCTACTCAAAAATTCTAAGTTCTTTTCCTTCTCCTTTAGATGTTTCTATCTTACTATTGATTGGTAAGAAGCCCTACCATTGGATGTGAAGGGACGGGCGTGGGTCGTCATACATTCATAGAAGGAAACATTATAGGATACCTTAGCAATTTGTCTTAAGGGACTAAGATCGTTTATAGAAGGCAACATTGATGGGTCATCGAAGGACTACGATATTATAATCGAGGGTCATTGCTCAAGTACCCCACGTTCGAGGGACATGACTGCTTATTCATAAGCAATAAGCATGGGTTACCTTAGAGGTGCGTATGTGAATTGTGTTTTGATTGCATGCATTTTTGTCTTAAAATTAGGGTTCTCTAAGAATGATTTTATCTTGTCATACACACCCTAATTACTAACAATTATATTAAAACCGATAACTTGCGGAAATTTAAAGTCCTACATTATTACATGGCCTTGGGAGTGAGGGGTTCAAGTAATAAAAATGTGGGAAAAGTAAAAAATCCTAATTATGTTTTACAACCAAATTGAATGAAAATAATAGAAAAAAGTCAAAAATTAAGATTTTTGGTGTCTGGTCTGACACGGGCCGTGTCCTGTGACACAGCCACCCGTGTCAGGACCCTGTAATAATCCATGCGTGTGTATTTTTTATCCCAGTTGAGCTGGCACGGGCCATGTCCTGTGACACGGGCACCCGTGTCAAGACCTTGTCCTTCCAATTTGTCACGTTTTCAGTTCCAGTTAATCTGACACGGGAAGTGTCCTGTGACACGGCCACCTGTGTGAGCACCCTGTCCTCCTTTTTTGCATGTTTCCAGTTCCAGTAGATCTGACACGGGTCGTGTCCTGTGCCACGGGCATACGTGTCAGCACCTTGACGTGCATTTTTTTGTTAAGTTTTCAAACAGTTGAGTTGACACGGGCCGTGTCGTGTGACACGGGTACCCGTGTTAGCCCCCTGTCTTGGATTTTTCGCTGAGTTTTCTTCTTTTGATCTATCTTTGTTTTATATAACTTTTGAACACAAAAACCAAATGATGTATGGATAAAGATATCACAATTTGGAAAAAAGTTTACCTATCGAAGCAAAAAATTTAGAGTATGTACGGATGCCGCCGGGTGGGAAGTTATGATTGATCGAGTTCCTTTGGACCTTATTGAAGTTGCTTCAATCCTTGCTCTGTGCCGCAAAGTTCTCGAATCGCTACAACCCAGTCAAGTTATAAAATACTGGTTTTTGTTTGTGTTTGGAAGGTGATGATAATGGTATTACAAAATTGTTCCTGTGTTTGAACAATTTCTATGTGATGTATATCAAGTGTTTGGGTAGTTGGTTTAGGGGAAAGCTTGCAAGGTTGAACAGTGGATTAAGGTTTTTTCTGTTTCTCAATTTTTGTTTTGTGAAGGAAAGTAGATGAGCAGATTTTACAAAGAATTCTATTAGGTTTTTCCAAATCTTCTTTTTTCTCTTCCCTCTTTTCTCTAAAAAAAACCTCTTTTTTCTTGTGTGTTGTGAAATAGCTTATTTATAAATGAAATTGTCCGAAATTTTGGAGGGAAATAGATAAGATTTTGAACTGTTTAGGTACACTGTTTCATTGCTTTTTAGATGCAGCTCTTATGTGCTAAGTTTGTGCAAATATGAGACTAATATGATGCAGATTTTTCAGGGCAACATTGCAGGTTTTGGAGCAGGTTTTTGACAGTTTTCTTGGCATTACTATGCAGGTTTTGGACAGCAGGATATGTAGCATGATGCAGGTCTAGTTTTATGGACAAATTTATGCAGCTTGTAACAAAGACAGGGCATATTTGTGGACAACATAGTGGCAAAGTTTGAAGATTAAGCCAAAGGGAAAAGTTCAAACAAGACAAAGCTTAGGATTTGTAACTTGCAATTTTTAACTTAAAAATGCAGCCTTGTTGTTTACTTGAAAACTTGTAACAACTTGAATTATCTTGAATTGTGGTGAAAATATATCATGAAGTAATGAAATTAACATGTATAAAAAACACTTAGAAAAATTTCTAAGTCTTGAAAAGTTTGACTTTTCAAAATGACTTTTGACTTTCTTGATTTCTTGATGATCAAATTTCATATTTTTAATGTCTTGATGAAATGTGATCTTTGAAAATGAAATTTGATCAAAAAGTCAAAGTTTGACTTTTTAGTGTACAGTTCACTTTTTTCACAAGTTGACCAAATTTCATCTATCAATCCACTAATCTTGGGAGATGAATTGAAATATGCGGTTAGGTAAAAATGATGTACTTGAATCCTTGAGATCATTTTTCAAACCAATAAGTCATGTACTAGGTCAAAAGTCAAAGATTGATCATTCTTAGTCAAAACCCTAATTTTGACCATTTTGCCCTTTTGATGTTTTGAACAATTTTCTTGGGGAATTGTGATCCAATCTTGATCAAATGATACATATGACTTCAAAATGTTGATATTGGTCCAAAATCTTGAAGTTTGACTGTAGGTTGACCATGGTTGACTTTTTATCCAATCAGTTGATTTAAGACCACCTGATCAATTGAGTGAGCAATTTTGTGATCCAAGACTTGAAACTTGACAGGAGAAATCATGAGGGTCCATAATGATCCATGAAATTAATTTGAAATATTAGAAGTCCAACTGTCCTTGTGCAAACTAAAACCCTAATTTGAGGCATCAATGTTAAGGAGATAGCTTGACCTAGTCAATACTTGTGCAAGCTTAAATCATTGAAGATCTTTGTGGGAAATATCTTGAGAAAAGGGAGGGAAAATTTTGGGGTACAAAAGATGCTCCTGTTCAATCTTCTTAAACTTAAAGAGTTAGATTGGCGGGTCCGCTATTCGTGACTTGAAGGTGGAAGATGATTGAACACTAAAGTGCCCAGAAATTTGCACTTGATGATGTGTTAGTTGATTGTGTTGGGAATGGGCTTAAGGTGCCATTTTGAGATGTGATAAAGATTCATCAGAGATGGGCTTACAGATGCCAACTAGAGTGACTGTTGGTAGAAATTTTAAGAAGTATCAGAATAAATCTTTGGTAGATTTATACTGAAACAATAGATGTTTTATGCTTGTTTTTAACTGGAAGAGATAAATCTAACCAGAAGAGGTCTGTTGTTTGGCGACTTCACTGGGGAAATAATCTTAACCATAAGAGGTCTGTTGATTTCCAGAAGAGGTTTATCTATTTGCCTATCATTAACTGGAAGAAGTAAATCCAACCAGAAGAGGTCTTCGTTTGCCTGTCTTTAATCTTAAAGAAATAAATCTAACCAGAAGAGGTCTTGTTGATTGACTTTTCCTGCAAGGAAGAGGGTTAGTTGCATGCAAATGTATGCATATTCTCAAAATAAATGAGACTATGCTATATGTATTTGTCATGTATGTGCTATGATGTATGAATGTGAAATGTTTATTGAAGTGTATCCTTGTCTAGGAAAATAAATCCTTGATAGAATGTTGGGGAGTATTGGGAAGCTGAATCCCAGACTATCATGGAGATAAAGAGTATGTGTATCTTCAACTTTGTTGAGAATACTTCCGCTGGGAATTCCTGTTTGCTATTTGAGGGAACTCCGCAAGGAATGTTAATTTCTGCTTGGGAAATAGAGTTCAGGAACATGGGTTATCCATTACTCTACCAGGGAATCATAACTTGACTGGGGATAAAAGAGATGATTAAACTTTCGTCTTGGAGAGGATAGTTGATTGGTATCTGGTCGAAATCCAGGCATTACAATAACTTTCTGGGAGGATGAAGCTAACTATTATCTGGCCGGTTTCCAGGCTTCGCAATAACTTACTAGGGAGGATGAAGTTAATCATTATCTGGTCGGTTTCCAGGCTTCACAACAACTTACTGAAGTTAAATGTTGTTTGGTCGGATTCCAGGCTTCCCAGCAACTTTATGAGGTTAACTGTTATCTAGTCGGATTCCAGGCTTCACAGTAATTTTCTGAGGTTAGTTGTTATTTGATCGAATTCCAGGCTTCGCAACAAATTTCTAAGGTGGATGAAGTTAATTGTTATCTGATCGGATTCCAGGCTTTGTAACAACTTATAGAAGTTAACTGTTATCTGGTTGGATTCCAGGCTTCGCAACAACTTTATGAGGTTAACTGTTATCTGGTCGGATTCCAGGCTTCGCACCAACTTTTTAAGGCGAATGAAGTTAATTGTTATCTGGTCGAATTCCAAGCTTCACAATAACTTACTGAAGTTAACTGTTATCTGGTCGAATTCCAGGCTTTGCAGTAACTTAATAAAGTTAACTGTTATCTGGTTGGATTCCATGCTTCGTAGTGTCTTTCTGAAGTTAATTGTTATCTGGTTGGATTCCAGGCTTCACAGCAACTTTCTGAGGTGGATGAATTTAATTGTTATCTGGTCAGATTCCAGGCTTCACAACAACTTACTGAAGTTAACTGTTATCTGGTCGAATTTCAGGCTTCGCACCAACTTACTGAAGTTAACTATTATCTGGTCGAATTCTAGGCTTCGCATCGACTTTCTGAAGTTAACAGTTATCTGGTCGGATTCCACGCTTCGCAACAACTTTTTGAGGTTAGCTGATATCTGGTAGGATTCCAGGCTTCGCAATAACTTTCTGAGGTGGATGAAGTTAGTTGTTATCTGGTCGAATTCCATGCTTCACAACAACTTACAGAAGTTAACTGTTATCTGGTCGGATTCCAGGCTTCGTAGCAACTTTTTAAGGTTAACTGTTATCTTGTCAGATTCCAGGCTTCGCAACAACTTTCTGAGGCGGATGAAGTTAATTGTTATTTGGTTGGATTCCAGGCTTCGTAACAACTTACTGAAGTTAACTGTTATCTAGTCGAATTCCAGGCTTCACAACAACTTACTGATGTTAACTGTTATCTGGTCGGATTCCAGGCTTCACAGCGAATTCCTGAAGTTAATTGTTATCTGGTTAGATTACAGGCTTCGCAGAAACTTTTTGAGGTGGATGAAGTTAATTGTTATCTGGTAGAATTCCAGGCTTTGCAACAACTTACTGAAGTTAACTGTTATCTGGTCAGATTTTAGTCTTCACAACAACTTTATAAGGTTAACTATTATCTGGTCGGATTTCAGGCTTCGCAACAACTTTATGAGGGGGATGAATTTAATTGTTATCTGGTCAGATTACAAGCTTCACAATAACTTACTGAAGTTAACATCAACTCCATTCGGGACAAAGGGGTTTTGTCCGTTGATTTTTAACGGTTTGAGAAAGGAACTCGAGCTGGGGAATTCGTAGCTTGTTGGGGGAAATAAACCCTGTTGAGAAGGATATTTTGGTGTCCTTATTGGAGAGATGACTTATTTTGGGGAAGATCTCTTCAAAGTTTATTTTTTTAGTTAAGTTGAACTTAGTTGGGGAGATGATTTCCAGGATATGGGAACTCCGGAGGTATACTGGATGAATTCAAACTCTGTGGGGATAATTCTTTGAAGCAACTCTGTGGGGATATTCTGAATCCTTAAGAAAATGTTTATTACTATTTTTAAACATACATTTGTTAATAGTTGATCATGTTCATATGTGTTGTACCCCGAAATTTTCCCTCTCATATTATCAAGATTTTCCTCACAAGACCTCTTGGACTCTAGACAGGATTAGGGTTTGCTCAGCTCAAGATCTCCTCTTGCACCGATGACCTGAAATTAGGGTTTGAGTTTGCACAAGGATTTTTGTACCATCAATGCTTAATGTATCTTTCATACACCATTTTGGACCCCTAAGATTGCTCATACCAAGTTTCAAGCCTTGAATCACATTTTTGCCCAGTCAATTGGAGAGTTGACCTAAAAATCAACTATATTAGGGAAAAAGTCAACCATGGCCAATTCACAGTCAAACTTCATAATTTTTTATCCCTAAAAACATTCTAGGCTCCTATGTACCATTTGATCAAGTTTGGATCACAACTCCTCAAGAAATTTGATCAAATCATCAAAAGGGCAAAATGGTCAAAATTAGGGTTTTGACTGAGAAAGGGAAATTTCTGATTTTTTGACCTAGCCAATGACCAATTGGGTTCAAGAATGATTTCAAAGACTCAATAGAATCATCTTTATCTAGTTACATAGTTCAAAAGATCTCAAATGCATTGGATTGACAGATGAATTTTCCAGTCAACTAATCAAAAATCAACTGTACACTGAAAAGTCAAACTTTGACTTTTTGGTCAAAATCAAGTGCCAAGGGTCATAATTCATCAAGATAGGTAAAAATGTGAAACTTGTTGACCAAGAAACTTAATTTTTCAAATTAGGGTTTTAGTTTGAAATTTCTCATAACTTAGAATTTTTCTAAGTTATGGAAATTTCTTATTTTTTCCCAACTTTCCATAACTTTTTCACCATGATGCAATTGGATTCAAAGAAAACTCCCAACATGAAAGTTGTAGTCCTCCATGAAATATACAACTTTTATTCACAAAGTTCTCCCAAAAGATTCTTGGATCTCAAGTTATGATTTTGTGAATAAGGGTCCATAAACTTTTTAACTTAGTGAAATTTTGCGCTAGTTTAGGCAGATTTTTGACCTAACTTCATGGCAACTTTTCACCTAGTTCCAAGAGGAATCTCAAGATGCATTTAAAATATGGATTGTAGAGCATGTTACAAGCTTTCCAAAATGTCCAATAAGTCTCCAAGATAATTTATGGTTAGGGAGAATCGAAGAAATGAAAATGGCAATTTATCACTTTTGTCCAAGGCATTTTTCACAATGGTTCAAGTTGCAAATCTGTCCTAACATGCTTGTACTTGGTTTTACAGGTCCTAATCCTTTCTACACTCCATAATTGAATGCTAATTCAGTGGACAATGGCTTTATTCTGACCTATGGAGCTTTGCACATTGAATTAATCCATTTATGGCATAAAGTTCACATTGCTACTTTGATAAAGCTTGCTTTTTCCAACTTTACAAATCTTGAGCCATGGACCTAATCTTTTGCTGCAAACAATATCCAAAAATATCAGGCAACTTGTACCAACTATGTGCAGCTAGCAAGCAAGCCTGTACAGGCTTTGGCATTATCACTTCCAACTTTTCTTCAAAAGCAAGAAACTTGCAAAAGTCAATACAACTCATCCATCTGATAAAGGCAAGCCTTGGCCTCATTTGAAAGAACTTCAGAACATTGTAACAAGCAAGAAACATGAATTCACAACCTCCAAAACACTCTAAAACACAAAAAACCCAAGTTCCTGCCCAAACAGGGCATCTTCTGCAGAACCATTTCCAAAACAATATTGGCTCGTGCGTTTTGCTTTGAAACACTTCAAACACATTCCATACATCACACCTAAACTGTCCAGGCCCTTGTCTTGCAACTGTAACCACTGTTTCAAGCTTCACCATTTTCATTTTGAAGGTTTGCAGGTTGACTCGTGCAGTAAGATTCAAGCATCTACAAGGCAAGCTGAGCATTGGAGAAGCTTGAGGGAACTTCAAGGAAGCTCACAAGAACTTCAGGCCTCACTCAAAGTTCCCACATTGCCATATCCAAACTCAACTGAACAAGGTATTTGTCAAGTTTCTATCTCTCTATTTAGGCATCCTTAAGCTTAGGTTTGTGAAGCAAAAATGTAGTCCCTAACTTGCTTAAGCTGTACATATGCATAGTTTGTATTTATATTAACTGAGCTAGGAGTATTTAGTTTTTGAACATGCTGAAAAAACTAGGTCAGAAATTAAGGCCATTAAAATTCTCCTTGGTCTTTTAGAGTTAGGTCACGTTTTTTATATCATTGGAATCGTGATAAAAAATGCTACAAGTTTTATGTTGCAAGATTTTGTTTTTGTGTAAAGAATAAAGAGTTGCAGGTTGAACTGAACCAGGCGCGCGAAGGAGACAAAGGTCAGGGATGAAGGCTGGCTTGGGCTTGGCGCGTTTGGGCCTGTTTGTTTTACTTCCCATACCCCCCATTTTGCTTTTGCACCCCCCTGATTCATATTTTGTTATTTTTCATATTTTCTTGTTATTTTTATATTTTTGACTTTATTATTATTTTTTGAACATTAAAAAAATCCCTAAAATATTTTCTTAATTTTTTGCATTTTTATTTTATTATTTTTATTATTTTTTATGGCATAAAAATAGTTTATTAGGTATAATAGAATTTATTTTCTTAAATAAACTTGTAAATAGTAATAAAATACTTAATATTTTATTTTACATTTTATACACATAAAAATATTACTTTCTCACATAATTTAATTTTTAATATTTATACATAATATTATTATTATTTTTCTTAAACAAAAATGGACAAGAATATTAGAAAACATATATTTTTCTTTTACACAAAAACTAGGGTTTCCCCTTTAAAAAATAAAAAATTATTTTTCTTATTTTTTAGGACTTAGATAATTTCATTTTCTCATACATAAAACAATTACAAAACATTTTTTGCATATTTACATTTTATTGCATATTTAAATAATTGCTTATTTATTTATTGTACAATAAATTCAATTGGGTTGTAATAGTGAATTAGGGTTTTATTTTGTGCAAATATCCTCATTCAAAACTTGTATCCCCCTTCCCATAATATTGTTGTAATAGTTTAGATTTACTTTACGCAATTTATCGCATTATATGCATGTTTAGTAAATTAGGGTTTATATGATAAGACAAAAATCAAACAAATAGCATGACCTAAATACAAGACAAAGATGCATGAAAAATGACAACACCTTGCACACATCACCTATAGGGTTTTACCCACTTGGTTGCCTAAACAAAATGGCCATGGTATGCATGTTAGGTATCTTGGAAAAACAAAACAAAACGAAAGATCATAGTCCCTCGATGACGCTATCTTGGTTGCCTAAAAACAAATGATCTTAGTCCCTCAAAACTTGCTAAGATACTTGGCAATATTGTTATCATGGTCATACAATGACCCACGCCCGTCCCGTTTAACATCCAAAGATAGGTTTATCTACCAAAACAATGGTAGGTTAACAACATCAAAGGAATAAAAATGTATAGGAAAGACTTTTGAGTAGGTAGATGCTTCTAGTTACTTGATCAAACTTGCAAACCATCCTTGCTATTTTCAAACACACACACAATTTCAAAACATTTCCAAATAACTTTCAAAACATTGAAACAATTTTCAAAAGACAAACATCTTTGTATACATTCTTATGAACGAGAATCATTACAAAGATTGCCTAAACAAAGGCCTCTTTTCAAAATACTTTCAAAACCACACAAAGCACCATTTCAAACAATTGTCAAAGCAAAGCAAGTGATCTAAAACAAGTAACTAAGAGCCCATGGAAAACCATGGATGAAAAGGGTGCTAGCACCTTCCCTTTTCATAATCTACCCCCCGAACCCAAAAACAATCTCAAAGGTCTTTCCTGAGCTTTTTTACCTTTCCTTTTGGATAAAATAAAAGTCGGTGGTGACTCTTGCTAAACCGTAACATTTGCAAACACAAATGCAAAACCTCAAGTCAGTTCTCCCACCGCATCATAATATGCATATATGTTCATTCAATTTTAGTCATTGGACACTTTTGCACTCAAAATAGAAGAAAAAAACACAAAAAGTTTGCACTTCAAAATATACTTGTATTGATGTTTAGCCTATAAACAGCCTTTTTTTGTACAAGGAGACATAAATACTAGTAAGAGGAAATCTTCGGAAGCATGAAAGGAATACAAAGTGAAAAAAAATAATATCCTTGTGGAAGTAATCTCATTGGGTTCCAACTCCGACATTTCCCCTATGTCTTCGAACATCATTTGTTGCCGTTGAAAGAAGTTGATTGAATTTGATCTTATACCATTGAACTTGGACCTTGGTAATAAAGCTGGTTGTAGTGAATTCACGGGACATAGTCATACGCTTTAATCCTTAACTTTTGCCTAGACCTCCCTTTCAGGTTTTTAGCCCACCAGGATACCCTTTTTTGCCCAAGCTGCCCTTTGAGGTTTTTGACTTGCCGGGTGTACAACATTTTGTATATATCCCTAAATTTTTCCAGAACCTTTTGGTTCGCCGGGATGCCCTTATTTTTGCCTAGGTATGTCAACCTAGTAGGTCATTTTTATGCGTAGTATATTTTTACTATGTCGGCGTTCACAGGATGCGGAAAATCTTCACCGTCCATAATACTTAGCATCATGGCGCCACGATAGAATACTTTCTTAACAACAAATGGCCCTTCGTAAGTGGGAGTCCATTTTCCTCTGAGAACGCCTTGTGGTAAAATGATGTGCTTTATTAACAATTCTCCAGTCTGATACACTCGAGGCTTGATCTTCTTATTGAAAGCCTTGATCATACACTTTTGATACATTTGACCATGACAAACAGCAACCAGTCTCTTCTCATCAATCAAATTCAACTGATCCAATCTTGTCTGAATCCATTCGTCTTCGCCTAAACTCTCTTCTTTCATAATTCTTAGAGAAAGAATATGTACTTCAACAGGAAAGACAACTTCCATGCCATAGACTAAAGATAAAGGAGTTACCCTAGTTGAAGTTTGATCTGAAGTACGGTAGCCATGGAGAGGAAACGGTAGCATCTCATGCCAGTCTTTGTAGGTCACCACCAACTTTTGCATAATATTCTTTATGTTTTTATTTACAGCTTCCACCGTGCCATTCATCTTGGGTCTATATGGAGAAGAATTGTAATGCTTGATTTTAAACTGAGTGCAAAGCTCTGTAATCATAGCATTATTAAGATTGGTTCCGTTGTCAGTGATGATCCTTTCAGGGATACCGTATCGGTAGATGAGGTTATTTTTGATAAAATGCGCTACGACATTCTTTGTAACTGAGGAAAATGAAGTATCTCCGACCCATTTGGTGAAGTAGTCAATGGCAACAAGGATGAAATGATGTCCATTGGAGGCGGTAGGTTTGATCTCTCCAATCATGTCAATGCCCCACATTGCAAATGACCATGAAGCAGTCATGACATTTAGAGGTATTGGAGGCACGTGAACTTTGTCGGTATAGATCTGACACTTATGGTAAGTCCTTGAGTGATGGTGACAATCAGTTTCCATTGTTGACCAATAATAACCAGCCCTTACAATCTTCTAGGCCATAGTGTGCCCACTAGAGTGAGTTCCAAAGAGGCCATCATGCATGTCCTCCATGATCTTCTCTGCCTCCTTCTTGTCCACACACTGGAGTAAAGTTGAATCATGGTTGCACTTGTACATGATTCTATTGCTTAGGAAGAATTTAGCTGAAAATCTTTGGAAGAATTTCTTATCATTGATGGAAGCTTCTTCAGGATACTCTTGTGCTTCAAGATATCTCCTTACTTTATGATACCAAGGTTTTTCTTTGTTAGTGTCAATCTCACAACAGTGCGTTGGTTCGTCAAATCTTTCGATGTAATTCTAGGAGCCTCGTTGTCCTAATCGACCTTGAACATGGATGAAATTGTTACTAAGGCATCTACTAACTGATTTCATTCTCTTGGGAAGTGTTTCAAAGGTAACCTCCTCAAAGTATGAGATCAAAGTTAACACAAGCTCTTTGTAAGGAATCAAATTAGGATGTTTGGTGTCCCACTCTCCTTTAACTTGACTGATTACTAGGGCCGAATCTCCAAATACGTCCAAGAGCTTGATTCTTAGGTCGATAGCAGCCTTTAGACCCAAACTGCATGCCTCATACTCAGCCATGTTGTTTGTACAGTCGAAGCAAAGTCTAGTAGTGAAAGGTGTATGGCAACCCTCAGGAGAAATGATCACAATACCAATTTTGTTACCTAAAGCATTGGAAGCTCCATAAAAACCATAGTCCATCGGGATCCTGGTTCAGGTCCTTCATACAGTCCAGGCTTTTAGAAGTCGGTTATCAACATGATATTCTCATCCGAAAATTCAAAGTTCATGGATTGGTAATCATCAACACCTTGATGGGCCAAATGATCTGCTAGCACACTTCCCTTGATTGCCTTTTGTGTAATGTATTGGATGTCATATTCAGTCAAAATCATTTTCCATCTAGCTATTCGTCCGGAGAGAGTTGGATTCTCGAAGATATACTTGATATGATCCATCTTAGAAATCAATAGAATGGTGTGAGTCAACATATATTGTCTTAGCCAGCGAGCAACCCATGTCAAAGCGTAACAAGTTTTCTCGAGCAATGAATATCTAGTTTCACGGTTGGTAAACTTTTTGCTAAGGTAGTATATTGCATGCTTTTTTCATCCAGACTTGTCATGTTGTCCCAACGCGCACCCCATTGAATTCTCTAATACAGTCAAGTACATAATCAGAGGTCTTCCTTCAACTGAAGGCATCAGAATGAGAGGTTCTAGTAAATATTCCTTGATCTTCTCAAAGGCTACTTGACAGTCGTCGTTCCATATGACTACTTGATCTTTCTTCAATAGTTTAAAGATTGTCTCACAAGTAGCAGTCAAGTGAGATATGAATCGAGAAATGTAGTTGAGTCAACCTAAGAAACCCCTGACCTCCTTCTCAGTATAAGGAGCTTGAATTTCTTGTATGGCTTTGACTTTTGCAGGGTCGACCTCAATACCTTTTCCACTGACAAAAAACCCTAAGAGTTTTCCAGATCTTACCCCGAAGGCGCATTTGTTGGGATTGAGCCTTAGCTTTTATTTCTTCAACCTCTCAAACAACTTATGAAGATGATCAAGGTGTTTTTTCTCAGTTTGAGACCTTACAATCATATCATCAACGTTGACTTCTATCTCATGATGGATCATGTCATGGAATAGGGCTACCATAGCTCATTGATAGGTTACCCCTGCATTCTTCAAACCGAAAGGCATAACCTTGTAACAAAAAGTTCCCCACTGTGTGACAAATGTGGTCTTCTCCATGTCCTCGAAAGCCATTTTGATTTGATTATAACCTGAGAATCCATCCATGAGGGAGAAAACTTTGTGTTGAGTTGTGTTGTCGACCAAGACGTCAATATGTGGTAGTGGGAAATCATCTTTGGGGTTTGGCCTATTCAAATCTCTATAGTCTACGCACATACGGACCTTTCCATCCTTCTTTGGTACAGGGACCACATTTGCCACCAATTGGGGATAAGATGTTACTGCCAGAAAACCTGCATTGAATTGCTTCATTACCTCAGCTTTTATTTTCTCAGACATGTTTGGCCGCATACGACGAACCTTTTGCTTGACTGGAGGACAATCTTCCTTTGTTGGTAGACGATGAACTACAAATTAGTATCAAGTCTCGGAATATCTTCATATGACCAAGTAAACACCTCAACATAGTCGTGCAACATCTAGACCAATTTGCTTTTGACATCGTATTCCAAGTTGGCGCCAATATTGACTTCCCTCTTGTCTGTCTTAGTACCTAGGTTGATCACTTCAACTGGTTCCTCGTGCGGTTGAATGGACTTTTCCTCTTGTATCATAAGTCTGGCTAATTCCCCAGGTATTTCACAATCTTCTCCGCCTTCGTCTTCGGCTTGGTAGATTGGATGTTCAAAGTCATAGATGGCAATAGCAGAGTCGTTGTCAATGAGATCTGGAGTGGATGAGGATCTGCAAATGTGTGTGTGTGTATGTAAGATACATGGCTATTTTAAGAATGCAATAAAATGAAAGAAAGATAATAAACGCAAAATTGAATGCAAAAAGTGTTCAATGTTTTTTCATTAAATGATCATATGCCAGATGAAAATGAACAAACCCTTAACAAATGGACCATAGTGCCTCGGGCTAGGCACATGGCTTAAAGTCATTGTTTTAATTAAATTACAGACAAAGTTCTTGAATAGATAAAAATAGTAAATGGTAATTAATCCTCGTTGAAGGAGATGGGAGTGAAATCTTTGGCACGCCAGTTGTCGAGTCCTTCATCAGAAGTCGGGTAAATCCAATCATCAAAGTCACAGCCATCGTCGGAGTCTTCAAGAGTATCCACTTCATGATCACTGATGCAAAGAGGTGGTTTTCCTATACGAGCACGTCTAACCTCCTTTTGAGCTTTGGTAGTGAAGCCCAAACCACATTTGTATGATTTGGAAGGAATGTCAGGGAGTTGTCCCAAAATTATACAACCTCCATCTTCAATCACAACGTGAGCATCTTTGAGGGAAGCCATCCTTGGCACATCTTGAGCAGCTTTTGTAATGTCCAGAGAGACTTTGGCAGCAACGACCATGGGAGAAACCACTTCGAAGGCTTGACATGGAGTTTCTATGAACTTTCCGTCCCTCTCGACATACTTAAACGAATTCTGGTGGCTAAACATGAACTCTTCTTCACCACAGATGGTAACAATCTTTCCTTTAACTGAATATTTCAATTTTTGATGAATAGTGGATGTCACCGCTCCTGCCCCATGTATCTGAGGGCGTCCAAGTAGGAAAGAGTAGGCAGGACGAATGTCCATCATGTAGAAAGTTGAATTGAAAGTATGAGCACCAACCTTGATGGGGAGGTCAACCTCTCCATGAACCATTCTCTTAGATCCGTCAAAAGCCCTTACCACTATGTCACTTGGCTTCAACATAAAAACTTCGTAATCCAACCGATCTAGGGCACCTTTAGGTAGGACATTCAGAGAGGATCCAATATCCACCAATACATGGGCCAGAGTGGTTCCTTTGCATTCGATAGAGACATGCAAAGCCTTGTTGTGGTTTCTTCCGACTGGAGTCAGATCAGCATCAGAGAATCCCAATCCATTATCGATAGTAAAACTCGCCACACAAATTTCAAACTGGCCGGTTGTAGTATCTTGAGGAGCATGTGCATTCTTCAAAATATTTATCAACACTTGAGCATGTGCATCAGAACATAGTAATAAAGATAGCATAAAAATAATTGAGGGGGTTTGCCCCAACTTCTCTACTATCTTATAATCACTCTTCCTTATGATCTTCAAAATCTCCTCCATCTCTTGGGTGGAGGGTTCCTCAGTAGTAACTTCCTTGGCAGGCGCCTATATCTTGGCAGGCTCAATCATCTTCTCTTTGCCCCTAGCATTAGTATTAGGTTTATCAACAATAATGCAAACAGGTGTAGCTGTGGTGGTTAGAGGTGAAATGTTAGGAGAGAAGATTCTCCCCGTCCTTGTCACCTTGCTAGAGCCAACAATGTTGGTGATGTCATTAGTATTGTCTTCATTAATCCAGGAGTCTTGTTTAATGCCACGGTAGTATACTTCTGCCCCATAATTCCAGGGTACCACTTTATCGGAAGAATATAGGATTGGCCCCAGTGTGGTAATTATCAGTGGAGCGATATCTGGTTCATTGAAAATCCTAACAGGACTTTTTGAAGTGATCCTAATAGGTTTGTCGAATATGGTGATGATGGATATTTCTTCAGCTTTTTAAGGTATAACTTTAGTCAAACCTTTTACGGACGGAGTTCTTTCGAATAAAATATCATGGCTATCTATTATTTGTTGGACATCTTTTCACATCCATTCACATCCATTAACTTGTTTGGCACAACAATGACAGTCTTCAAGACAACCAGGGAAGACCCCAGCTTTCAACAAATTTTCTTTAACAATGGTCTGTGGAGTAGTCAAATCTTCAACCAAGGAAATAAGAGTAGTATCTTCAATTGCATTGACACCTTTGCCATGATTTGGCATAGGCGCAATGATTACATTCAGAGTTGGAGGAGGATCAAATTCAATGGTCTTGTTGTAGATGAGGTCTTGAATTTTTCTTTTCAAAGCCCAAATTGATCAGTGTCATGTTCGGGGCTATTGGAGTGATAAGCGCATTTGGTGTTTGGGTTATACTTTGGAGATGAAACATTGGGGTTTGAAGGTGGATCACACAATGTTACCAAGTTAGCCTTCGACAGGTGTTGCAAAGCTTGAGATAGTGACATGTTGATCCTTGTAAATTGTCTTCTTGGAATATCAGGTCTTTGGTAGTTAGCTTGTGGTATTTGAGTAGAGGTTGGGATGGAAATCAGAACTGCATTTACAAATTAGCGATGGTCCTTCTTGACATGGCCCCTTGAACCATACACGACATTAGTTCCCTTCTTGCCAGTAAAAGGTTTCTTCATAGTATTGGATGTAGAGGCAGAGGCCATAGGAATCTTTCCACTTTTAATACCGCTCTCAACTCTTTCACCAGTTAAAATTAACTCAGTGAAACCAGATGATGAGCTCCCAATCAACAAATTAAGTAACGGCCCAGTCAATGTTCCCATGAACATATCCACCAGCTCCCTATCATTCAATGGTGGCTGCACTCTACCTTCCAAGTCTCTGCATTTTGTGCATATTCTTCGAAACCTTCGTTGGAACCTGTGATACGGTGGAAAAACCGACTATTAATACTGGTTTGCGTTTTGCGTTTTTTGTTTGCAAAATGTCGCGGTAAGCAAGAGTCGCCACCGACTTTTATTTTATCCAATCAGGAAAAGGAAAAAGAACAGAAAAAACCTTTTTTGAGATGTTTCTGAGTACGGGGGTTAGATTATAGAAAGGGAAGGTGTTAGCACCCTTTCTATCCATGGTTTTCTATGGGATCTTAGGTACTTGCTCATATTTTTAAAATTTCTTGTGTATGTGCTGTGTTTTTGAAAAGTTTGACTTCGTGATAACCCTTGTATCAGTCCTCAAAGGTGTGACGAAGTTGTTTTGAAAGTTTGTTTGAAAAGTGTAAGTGTGAAAAGTTTTGATTTGAGCAAGTACCTACTAGCATCTACTTACTCGAAAAAAGATTGTTTCTATTCTCGTTTCCTTTAGACAGTGCTATCCTACTATTGATAAATAGGTAGCACCGTCATTGGAGTAGTAAGGGTCAATTCGAAAGGGACATACGATCACTAAAGAAATATTAGGACACCTTAGTAGTAACCCTAGAGTCTTAAGATCATATTCGAGGCAACATTTCCGAGGAAACATTCGAATGGGACATTTGACCTTTTTAGACAGGAGGGCAACCACTAAGACACCCTAAGAGTATACCCTAAGAGTGACATGTGCGAGTGATTTGTTTCAATTATTTATCTTTGCACATTAGGGTTTTCTAACCGTATTAATTTGTCATGCATTCTTGTCATACAATCCTATTAGCATGCATCTAGGAAGTTAAATATTTGCAGAAATTAAAAATGCGAGAAAGTAAATCTACGCTATTACAAGGCTTTGGGGAGGGGGATTTAATTACATAGCCAAAAACCCGGGGAAAAAGCGATAAGTAAAAACGCTAAATTAACTATTACAAACCAGTGAGCAATTACAAAATATTGACAAAATAAATAACAAGCGCGTGATGAATTAAATGCGAGACGATTAGGGTTTTGACCCTTGACTAAACCTAATTGACGATTGATAAAAAAATGTTTTTGTTATTTAAGAAAATAATGAAATAGTTAAAAGGAAAAGGAAATCCTAATTCTAATTAATTTTAAATTAAGTAAAATAAATTGATTCACTCTAAAAACCTATTTTTGTATTTTTATTTATTTGAGAAAAAAGAAAAAAATTAAATCAAGAATTTAACCTAATTTCTATTTGATTTTATTTATAAAAAAACAAGTTAAAATTGCCCTAAGTTAAACTAAATTAAATTAATTTTGATAATAAAGAAACTAATTCTAATTTTTTTGAAGTCTTGATTTTATGATTTTATATAAAAAAATGATTAATTTGTTAATTTAAATGATTAAAAGAAAAATTAAAAGAATTAGAGAAAAGAAATAAGAAAAAAACAAGTTAGAGATGGGCCTGCTGTCAGCAGATCTGAGGGTGCTTAACTTCTGATGGATCGAGAGGATGATGATCCTCAAAAGATGCTGGCACTAGATCTGGTTCTGGCTGATGGATCCAGAAGATGATGACCCTCAGGAGATGAGGTGCGCTGGATCTGGTTCTGGCTGATGGATCCAAAAGATGATGACCCTTAGAAGGGGTATGTGCTGGATCTGGTTCTGGATGATGGATCCAGAAGGTGACGACCCTCAGAAGATGAGGTGCGCTGGATCTGGTGAAAACAATGGAGAAAATGCCAAAAGCTCACGCCTGGGATCGAACCCAGAATCATGAGCTTCTGACTTTCTTCCTCTGACCAACTGCGCTGGATATTAACTTGTTAATATAATAAAAACAAATAATATATCAGAAAAAAAGTTTCTGGCCAGAATAACGCACCAGAATTTAAACCAGACATTCAAGTTGTGACACACTGTTGTCTTCTTCCCTGGAATCGTCATTTTAGGCTCTGAGCCTTTACCTACTGACGCAGGTCTGTTGTTGAAACCCGTGTCATTCAAAAATCAAGCACACACAATATAAATTCAATTGGGGACCATGGATCAATTGGGTTTGAAACTCTTATCATTATGATACCCATTATCAAGCCTAATTTTTCTTGAAAACCAAAACCCTAAACTGGAGCATGAAAACCTAACAATTGCAGAAGCTTATTCCTGCATTGTAAATTAAATCAAACTATCCAGAAACATTGCAAACATGATGATGAACACAAATATGTAACTTAAACATGCTAAAGATGCAAGAATTACAGTAATTGAATTTGGATAATTGTGCAAACCGTGAGAGTGGCAAGGCGTGATTCAGGATGTTCTGACGCCTGCGAACGATTGGGAATACTTTGCTGAGATGCCCAGGAATGGATTGCTGGCCTTGAATTGCTCTCAAAGGTCCTCTACCCTGAAATCATAACCTCACTTTTTTTTCCAGATTTTTGAGTTTTGTTCTGGTTCTTAGAGGCAGGTTATCCACGAAAAAATCTCTCCTCAGGGTTCCATAAACTTTAGTATATGTATTGAATCCAATTAGGTTAACAATTTTGGATCCAATCTTGAGAATTCATGAATGGAATATTTGATTTTTAAGATATATGATATCTTTCCATAATCATGCCAATCATGCCTTTCTTATCCCAATTGCAATTGATATGATTTGATTATGATCTTCCAGTATAATGAGCTTGTGATTCTGTCAAAAAATCCAATCAAAACAAATTTTTGCTATTATTTACCAATTATTTGATTTAATTTAATTTTTAATAAATAAAAAATCAAAATAAATAAATAATGAAGCAAATAACATGTGAGTGCACGTTTAGGTCGTGGACCAGGTTATAAGTGAAGTGCAAGCATAAAAAGTTGGGCCCATTTAACAAAAATGCAAATTTGAGCACATTTGACTTTTGGCAAATTTGCAAAAGTGATCAACTTGGCCAATGCATAACTCTCTCAATTTTGACCCTAGAGAAGTATTCTTAGACTTTTTAGAAATATTAGAATGTCCTCTAAGCAACCCTTTCGGTCTCATCTCAATTTAGTCTTCCATGTTCATGTATGAAGCTTTGACCCAAAAGGTGTTTTTGTTGACTTTTCAAAAGGACCTATAATGTCAAAATTCATATCTTTTTGTGAGTGCATATTCTGAACTTGGGAGATGAAGATGAATTGTAGGTAATTGAATCCTCTTAAAAATGAGCTTTGGATGGGTCATTTCTGATAAATTATGAGAAAGTTATGCTTGGTCAAAGATGAGTTGACTTTTCCTACAAAACCCTAATTTAGCAACTTTTGGGTTTTGATGAATTGTGAGCAATCCTTGAGGAATCATGATCAAACCTTGATCAAATGATGGATAATACTTCAAAATGAGGATGTTGACCAAAAATCTTGAAGTTTGACTGTATGTGGGCCACATTTGACTTTTGACCTAGGATAGTTGATTTTCAGGCATTTTAGCAATTGACTGAGAAAACTTCCTCTGCAAGGCTTGAAACTTGACATGGATGATCTTGATAACATATTAGGACAATGGTGAGAATTTTATTCCTTTGTGGTCCACACATCTTGATGAAAATAGAGACTCTAATTTGAGGTAGACTGCCTTAAGAGAGAGTTTGTCTGATCAACTCTTGAACTTCCTTGGGCAATTTGGGGACCTCACTTGACATTTGTTGAGAAATATGGGAGGGAAAATTTTGGGGTACAACAGCTGCCCCTGTTCAATCTTCTTAAACCTGAGGGTGTAGATTGGCTCGTCTGCCTTTCGTGATCTGAAGGTGGAAGATGATTGAACACTAGAGTGGCTATAAATTTTCACTCGCATGAAGAGATACTTGATTTGTGATATCAGGAATGGGCTTATAGATGCCATTTGGTAATTGCTAGAGAATTGTCGGAGATGGGCTTAAAGATGCCATTCGAAGAAGTGTCGATCGCATAAGAGATTCTTTTGTGAGAACCCGTGTACCTGTTCTTGAGGAGGACTTCGTTGGGGAATGCTGGTCTCTGTCTTGAGAGAAATAGAGTTTTAGGAGCTTTAGTTTTCCGTTACTCTACTAGGGAATAATTCCAGTTCAGGAAGCGGAAGTCAACTGTGTGTCTGGTCGTTGTATATGTTGCACCGCGACTTTCTTGGGAAATGTAAAATCAATTGTGTTTGATCGGGTCCCGGTCTTACAGTGTTGTGGACTGTTGTCCGGGGATAAGAGAGGAAGAACCTGGATAGTAAGTTTATGAGAAGGAACCTGGATAGTAGGGTTACTTCGAGATGAAGGATTGGATAGTAGGGCTGTGAGAAGGAACCTGGATAGTAGGGTTACTTCGATATGAAAGCCTGGATAGTAGGACTGGAGAAGGAACCTGGGTAGTAGGGTTACTTTGATATGAAAGCCTGGATAGTAGGGCTGAAGAAGGAACCTGGATAGTAGGGTTACTTTGATATGAAAGCCTGGGTAGTGGGGCTATGAGAAGGAACCTGGATGGTAGGCTTACTTCGATATGAAAGCCTGGGTAGTAGGGCTGTGAGAAGGAACCTGGATAGTAGGGTTACTTTGATATGAGAGCCTGGATAATAGGGCTGTAGGAAGGAACCTGGATAATGGGGTTACTTCGATATGAAAGCCTGGGTAGTAGGGCTGTGAGAAGGAACCTGAATGGTAGGGTTACTTCGATATGAAAGCTTGGGTAGTAGGGCTGTGAGAAGGAACCTGGACGGTAGGGTTACTTCGATATGAAAGCCTAGATAGTAGGGCTGTAAGAAGGAACCTGGATAGTAGGGTTACTTCGATATGAAAGCCTGGATAGTAGAGTTGTGAGAAGGAACCTGGACAGCAGGGTTACTTCGATATGAAAGCCTGGATAGTAGGGCTGTGAGAAGGTACCTGATAGTAGGGTTACTTTGATATGAAAGCCTAGATAGTAGGGTTGTGAGAAGGAACCTGGATAGTAGGGTTACTTCGATATGAAAGTCTGGATAGTAGGACTGTGAGAAGGAACCTGGATAGTAGGGTTACTTCGATATGAAAGCCTGGATAGTAGGGCTGTGAGAAGGAACCTGGATAGTAGGGTTACTTCAAAATGAGTTTGGGTAAAACTACAGAGGGAACCTGGGTAAGGTTGCTCTTGTCGCACCGATGATTACTCTGTTTAGCTTCGAGTGTTGGTCATGGACCTGCTGGAAATTGTTGATAATAACTGTCTTTCCTGAAAGAAATACAGGGTTAGTTATGTCTGATGTATGAGATGCATTGTATGATGACGTTCTCAAAATAAATGAGACTATGTTGTATGTGATGTATGCACATGTCATGATGTATGAATATGAAGTGCGGGCATAATAATCTGAGTCCGGGAAAATAAATCCCTGACTACTGTTTGGAAAGTATGAGAATTGGTATTCTTGACCGCTGTAAAAATCCATAGTTTCTCTACTTCTGTTGGGGATGGTGAACAAAGATGACTATACTGGGGATTTTCTATCCATTCAGCTGGTGAGTATTCTGCCGGAAGCGACCCTGTCTGAGGATAACTCTATGGGGGATAACTCTGTTGGAGAGGAGATTCTCTGGTGATAGATCTGTTGAATTGGAGAAATAAAACTCACCGGGGGTGAATTTCCGTTACTGGTGATAAGGAATTCTGTTGGAGATTGAATTTCTGCTTGTGAGAGAAATAAACTCTGCTTAGGAAAAAATTTACCAACTCACTCGCGATTGTGAACCTCAGCTGGGGAGAGTTATGTCCTGTTCGGGAAAGCTAACATTACTGTCTTTGGATACCTTTTACTCTGTGGGGAGTGTATGTACCACTGCTCATGTTCTCAAGCTGGCTCTATCCATGTACCTGATGGGCAGAGTAACTGTAGGGTTTGGGCACTTCTTGTTTGTCCTGTTCCTGAAATTACGAGTAATCGTCTTTGTTTCTTGTGTAAATATTTATGAGTAGCAATCATTTTCAAATGCATATATCAAAAATAAATCATTGGACGTTTTTGCAAAACAAAACAGAAAAAGAAAAAAAAATTGAAATTTCTTGTGAAAATGAATTGTATTGATTTTGAAATTGGCCCGTAATAGGCGTTTTGTACAAAGAGGCTGACGTCCTAGTAAGAGAACGCCGCCGAAAGAAATTACAATTTGTATAAAAGAAATAAAAAACAGCTATGTAAAACGACCCCATTGGGTTCCAACTCTATTATTGCCTTTATATCTTCAAGCGTCGCATCACTTTGCTACTTGGTCGAAGATGGATCAGATTGATCGGCATCGTCTGAGCTTGATAGTCGATACCGAAGTCGGGTTGCAAGATAATCCAATGAGACATAGTGTTACGCTTTGATCCCTAATTTTTTACTGGACCTCCCTTTCGGGTTTTCAGTCCACCGGGATACCCCTTTTTGCCTAAGTCGCCTTTTTAGGTTTTTGACTTGCCGAGTGTACAGTTTTTTTGCATTTTCATCCCTTACTTTTGCCCGAACCCTTTTGGTTCGCCGGGAAGCCCTTATTTTTGCCTAGGCCAGTCAACCTAGCGGGTCTTTGATTATGCATAGTATCTTTTCACTATGTCTGCATTGACGGGGTGAGGACGGTCATCACCGTCCATGGTGGTTAGAATCATAGCTCCTCCTAAGAAAATGTTCTTAACCATAAATGGCCCTTCGTATGTGGGGGTCCATTTGCCCCTGGGATCACCTTACGATAGTATGATGCTTTTGATCACCAGACCTCCGACTTGATATTCTTGACGTCTGACTTTCTTGTTAAAAGCCTTGATCATTCACTTTTGATACGTCTGACCATGATAGATAGCAGTAAGTCTCTTTTCATCGATTAGATTCAGCTGATCAAGTCGAGTTTGGATCCAGTCATCTTCGTTCAAACCCGCATCCTTCATAATCCTGAGAGAAGGTATATGGAATTCTATGGGTAGGACTGCCTCCATGCCATATACCAGAGAGTAGGGTGTTGCCCCTGTCGACGTCCGTGCTGAGGTATGGTACTCATGAAGAGCGAATGGTAACATCTCGTGTTAGTCTTTGTATGTCACTGTCATCTTCTGCACAATCTTCTTGATGTTCTTGTTAGCCGCTTTGACAACTCCATTCATCTTTGGCCGGTAGGGAGAAGAGTTATGATGCTGTATCTTGAACTGTTTGCAGAGCTCAGTGATCATTGTGTTATTGAGATTTGTACCATTGTCAGTAATAATTCTCTCTGGGACACCGTATCGACAGATCAGATTGTTTCGGATGAATCGCACCACGATGTTCTTGGTTACTGTAGCAAAGGAAGATGCCTCAACCGACTTCGTAAAGTAATCAATGGCTACCAGAATGAAACGATGCCCGTTAGGCGCGGTAGGTCTGATCTCGCCGATCATATCGATGCCCCACATTGCAAAGGGCCGAGGAGCTGTCAAGACATTTAGGGGAACCGGAGGTACATGCACCTTATCAGCATAGACTTAGCACTTATGACAGGTTTGAGAGTGTTGATAATAATCGACTTCCATAATGGACCAGTAGTATCCTGCCCGTAGGATCTTCTTAGCCATGGTATGTCCACTAGAATGGGTTCCGAAAGTGCCTTCATGTAGATCTTCCATGATCCTTTTTGACTCGCTCTTGTCTACACACCGCAATAAGGTTGAATCATGGTTACACTTATAGAGGATTCCATTACTGATGAAGAACTTCGCAGTGAACCTTCTCAGAAGCTTCTTATCATTAACATATGCCCCCTCGAGGTATTCTTGAGCCTCAAGATACCTCTTTACCTCGTGAAACCAGGGTTTATCTGCTACTTCTTCAGTCTCAATGTAACAACAATGTGTGGGTTCGTCCAACCTCTTAATGGTAATCTGGGGAGCTTCATTATCCCACCTGACTTTGAACATAGAAGACATAGTAGCTAGCGCGTCCGCCAACTGGTTCTCCTCTCTTGGGAAGTGTTCAAAGGTTATTTCCTTAAAGTGTGGGAGCAATGTCAGGACATGATCTTTGTAAGGAATAAGATTCGGGTGTTTCGTATCCCACTCGCCTTTGATCTGACTTATCACCAGAGCGAAATCTCCGAATACACTCAAGAACTTAATCCTTAGGTCAGTAACATCTCGAAGACCCATGATACATGCTTCATACTCCGCCATGTTGTTGGTGTAGTTAAAACTTAATCGAGCGGTGAATGGAGTATGACAACCCTCGAGAGATATAATTACAGCGCCAATTCCATTACCCAATGTGTTTGAGGCTCCATCAAAATACATAGACCATCGGGATCCCTCCTCGGGTCCTTCATCCGGTCCAGGTTCTTCGCAGTTGGTTACCAACATGATATTCTCATCCGAGAACTCGAAATTCATAGACTGGTAGTGATCCACGGCCTGATGCGCCAAATGATCCGCCAATACACTCTCCTTGATTGCCTTTTGGGTTGTGTATTGGATGTCGTACTCGGTTAAGATCATCTGCCATCTTGCTATTCTTTCGGATAAGGCGGGCTTCTCGAAAATATACTTGATCGGATCCATCTTTGATATCAACAAAGTAGTGCGAGTCAGTATATACTGTCTCAGTCGGCAAGCAGCCCATGCCAAAGCGCAACAAGTTTTCTCGAGCAATGAGTATCGGGTCTCACAGTCGGTAAACTTTTTGCTAAGGTAATAAATGGCGTGCTCTTTTCGACCAGACTCGTCATGCTGCCCCAACACACACCCCATTGAATTGTCTAGCACTGTCAAGTATAATATCACAGGTCTTCCTTCAACTGGAGGCATCAAAATTGGTGGTTTTTGAAGGTATTCCTTGATTCTTTCGAAAGCGGTCTGGAATTCATCATTCCACTTTACAACTTGATCTTTCTTCAGCAGGTTGAAGATTGGCTCACAAGTAGCAGTCAGATGTGAAATGAACCTGGCGATGTAATTCAGACGTCCCAAGAAACCTCTAACTTCCTTCTCTGTGCGGGGAGCCAACATCTCTTGTATGGCCTTTACCTTTGCAGGGTCCACCTGAATACCCTTATCACTGACAACAAAACCCAGAAGCTTACTAGATCTTACCCCGAAGGTGCACTTGTTTGGATTCAACCTCAGCTTGTACGTCTTCAACATGTCAAACAGTTTCTGGAGATGATCAAGGTGTTATTCCTCAGTCTGGGACCTGGCTATCATATCATAAACATAAACCTCGATCTCGTGGTGAATCATATCATGGAACAAAGCGACCATGGCACGCTGATAAGTTTCCCTAACATTCTTTAACCCAAAAGGCATTACCTTGTAACAGAAGGTTCCCCATTGTGTAACAAAAGTTGTCTTCTCCATGTCCTCAGGAGCCATCTTGATCTGGTTATATCCAGAAAAACCATCCATAAAGGAGAAGATCTTGTGTTGCACGATGTTTTCGACCAGAACATCAATGTGAGGAAGTGGGAAGTCATCCTTGGGGCTTGCCCTGTTCAGATCTCTATAGTCCACACACATCCGTACCTTACCGTCCTTCTTAGGTACCGGAACGAC
The DNA here is from genome assembly GCA_948472305.1 of Vicia faba. Classification (NCBI taxonomy): domain Eukaryota; kingdom Viridiplantae; phylum Streptophyta; class Magnoliopsida; order Fabales; family Fabaceae; genus Vicia; species Vicia faba. Next base: position 188,412,535 of record OX451738.1, on the reverse strand, counting down.
GTTGGCAACCCACTGCAGATAAGAAGTGATAGCTAAGAATCCTGCGTCAAACTGTTTCATGACCTCTGCCTTGATTTTCTCCGACATTTTAGGGCACATACGGCAGACCTTCTGCTTTACCGACGGGCAGTCTTCTTTAGTCGGCAGGCGATGTACCACAATATCAGTGTCCAAACCAGGAATGTCTTCATAGGATCAGGCAAAGATCTCAACATAGTCGTGTAGTGTTGTACCCCAAAATTTCCCTCCCATTTTCTCAACATTTTCTCATCACAAGACCCTTGGAGCTCAAGGTCAAGTTAGGGTTTCCTCTGCTCAAGACTTCTCCTTGCACTGTTGACCCAAATTAGGGTTTGTGTTTGCACAAAGATATTTTGACCTAAAATGCCTAAGATGACTTTCATGCTTCATGTTGGACTCCCAAGTTTATCCATACCAAGTTTTAAGTCTTGATTCCAAATTTTGCCCAGTCAATTGGACAGTTGACCTAAAAATCAACTGTATTGGGGAAAAAGTCAACTGTGGCCAATTGACAGTCAAATCTCATGAAAATTGACCCACATCAACATTATGAACTCACATGGACCATTTGATCAAGTTTGGATCACAATTCCACAAGAAATTTGATCAGATCACCAAAAGGGCAAAATGGTCATTTTTAGGGTTTTGACTGCACAAAGACAATTTTTGACTGTTTGACCTAGCCAATGGCAAACAAAACTCACATATGGACTCAAGGACCCCATGGAATTGTCTTGACATACTCAACAAGTTCAAAAGATCCCAAATGCACAAGATTGACAGTTGAATTTCCCAGTCAATTGATCAATTTTGACTGTATACTGAAAAGTCAAACTTTGACTTTTTGGTCAAAATCAAGTGTCAAGATTCATTTTTCATCAAAACATGCCAAATCATGAAAAATGTTCATCAAGAAATCAAGAATTGCAAATTAGGGTTTGAAATGAAGATTTTTCATAACTTAGAATTTTTCTAAGTTATGAAAAACCCTAATTTTTTCCTAACTTTGTCCCACTTTCTCACCAAGATTCATTTGGATTCAAGGAAAAGTCAAAACATGAAAGTTATAGTCCATTGCAAAATATACAACCTTGATTCACAAAGTTTCCTCAAAAGAAGCTTGTAGCTCAAGTTACAATTTTTGGAACAAGGGTACCAAACCATTCTTAACTTAGAGAAATTTGACCTATTTTAGGCAGGATCTTTGCCTAACTTCAAGACCATTTTTCACATACTTCAACTTGGAATTTCAATTTTCATTTCAAATATGGATTGTAGTACACATTCCAAGATTTCCAAAATGTCCAAGAACTCATCAAACAACCTCATGGTTAGGGAGAATCGAATTTGGCAAGTTGGGAAAAAGTCACTTTGTTTATGGCCAAGTTACATGTTCATACATCTAGGCCATTTTGAAATCAGCTTGCATTCTTTGATTACAGGTCCTATATCTCATTTGCACTCAATAATTTAATGCATATCCCTTGTGTCAAGACCTTATTTTGTGTGTTCAAACATTATATGCAAGATTAAGCCATTTTTAGATAAAGCATTTTTGCCATTTTTGAAAAGAAGTGCTTTATGTCAATTTGTAAATCAAGAAGGTACAAAGAAAATCTATGAGGCACAAGTTATTAGACTAATCCCACTGATCAAGGAGAGATTATGCAGCATGCTAGAGGGGCCTGTACAAGCCTAAAACACCAACTTGCCATTTCTTGCTTAAGTTAGAGGTAACTTGGCATAACAAACAAGAACTTCACATTCCTGTCAAGGCAAGCTTAAGAAAAGATTGCAAACAAATTCCATACATCCTAACTGAGCTAGAACACGAGCCAACCATCTCCAACACCCTCTCAAACACAGAATCACCATAGAACTGCAAAAACAGGGCTTAGGCTGCAGTTGGATTCCCACAACTCATTTCCATCGTGCACTTCCATCCAAACCACTTCAAACACTTTCCCTACCATCCATACAAACTGTCCAAAGCATTGGAAGCAGACTGTAACACCTCTAACCAACATCACCATTTTCATTTTTCTGTTTTGCAGGTGGAGTTCTATAGCTCGATTCAGCTAGTTTCAAAGCAAACTAAAGGTTGGAGAAGCATCCCTGAACTTCAAGCAAGCTATTCCAATCATCACTTTGCACTGAAAGTACCTCCATTGCCAGATACGATTCAAGCTGAACAGGTAAATTCATGGACTTCTATCTCCCTATCCAGGAATTGTTAGCTCTAGGTTTGTGAATGAAAAATGTTCTACTCATGCCCCTGAAGCTGTACATATCTTTACTTTCCATTTATTTTGCATGTGCTATGAGAATTTAAGGTCTGAACATTGATGGAAACTTAGGTCAAGAATTAGGGATGGAGAAATTCTCTCTCATCTTAGAGAGTTAAGTCAAGTTCTTTATATGTCTGGATTCGTCTTTTAATGCTCTACATTTTTCATGTTGTGAGTTTTGCTTGAAAGTCCAGGAATCTGGAGATAGAAAACACGCGTTTTTGTTCATGTTCAAACAGTCTGGAGGTTGAAGACAACCCTTTTGGGCTGGGCTTGGTTATTTTTCCTATTTGCACCTCATTTCTACTTTTGCACCCCTTGGCCCATTATGCTTATTTTTATGATTTTTTGACCTTTTCTTTTTTGTTCTGACTTATTTATTTTTTCTCATAATATTAAAAATATAAAAATTATTTTTTAAACCATTTTTGTATTTATTAGGCATTTATTTGTTTAAATGGATATTTGTACATAAATAAATATATAGATATACTCTTATTCAAAATACTAAAAAAATAATGCAAACATGTTTATTTTCTGATTTTATTTTATATTACCTCTTGAAAACATTTTACATAAAATATACTTTTTTTTATAAATATTAAATAGTTTATTTTTGTATATATAATATATATTTAGTAAATAATATAAATACTTATATATTTATTAGTATATTTAGGAAAGAATATAAAAGTAATATATTTTTATTTTTTTATTAATATTTGATCTCAAAAATTACCTTTTTTACAAATATACTTCATTTTTATTTTATTTTTACATAATTAATAAACATTGTATATATTAAATAATAAATACCTTTTATTTGCAAAATTAGGGTTTTGCCCTAAATACATAAAAACTCCAAAAATTAATACTTTTTATTTTTGTTTATTTGACATATAAAAAACACTTTTTTCATACATATAAAAAAACATTTTTTTTTGCATCTTGCATATTTATTCCATTTTTATTTAATTATTGTATATTAAATAATTTGTATAATTCAATTTTGATGTAATAGTTAGGTTTAAATTCCTTGTCAAAATACCCCCATTTGAACATTTGTACCCCCCTTCCCATATATTGTGTTGTAATAACTTAGGAACTTTATTTTTCGCACTTTAAAGTTTTCTAAATATGCCATGATAGAATTAGGGTTTGTATTCCAATCAATTAACCAAAAATAGTTTGACCTAAATTCAAAATAAACAAGCATGAAAATGGACAACACTAATCACACTTGCACCCCTAGGGTATTCCACTTGTTGCCTTCAATAATGGGCCATATTGCATGTTAGGTCTCTTTGGGCAAAACAAAACAATCAAATGATCATAGTCCCTCGTTGACGCTTTCGAAAGTTGCCTAAAAATGATCAAGTCCCTTAAAGGAAAAATTGTCCAAAGATACTTGGCACCATTGCAATCATGGTCTAAACGATGACCCACGTCCGTCCCTTTCACATCCTAACACAAGATTGTCCACCAAATGCAATGGTGGAACAAAATTGTTTAAAGGGTTAAAACATAGCAAAAATCTTTGAGAACTTTAGGGTAGATAGCTCTTGAGTACTTGTCAACTTGCAAAAAAAAAACACTTGCCTATTTTTTCAAACCACACATCACTACACTTTCAAAACAACTTTCAAAAACCTTGAAACATATTTTCAAAAAGACAAACACCTTTTGTAAAACATTCGAGTAAAGAAGTGTTACAAGGGTAGCCTAGACAAGGCATCTTTTTCAAAACATTTTCAAAACCACGCACAAAGCACCATTTCAAACAATTGAAAATCAAGGCAAGTTGATCTAAGCAAGTAACTAAGAGCCCACGGATAACCATGGATAGAAAGGGTGGTAATACCTTCCCTTTCTATAATCTACTCCCCGAACCCAAGAAAACATCTCAAAGGTTTTTGCTGTGCTTTTTTAACCTTTCCTTAGGATAAAATAAAAAGTCGGTGGCGACTCTTGCTCAACCGAAACATTTGCGAAAACAAACGCAAACCTCAAGTCAGTTCTCCCACTATATCACATGTAGCATCTGTATTAACCGTTGTTTGACACTAGGCTCCAGATTCGCACCTATTTTAACCTCTTTCCTGTCTTTCTCTGTACCCAAATTCACTGATTCAACTGGCTCTTCATGAGGTTGTATATCCCTTTCTTCCTGCTGTAACAATCTAGCGAGTTCTCCAGGCACCTCACAATCATCCTCACCTTTGTCCTCGGCTTGGTTGATCGGATTTTTGAAGTCATAACCGGCAACAGCAGAGCTGTTATCAATGGGATCCAGAGTGGATATGGATCTGCAGTATGATACGTGAGTGTGTGTAAGAGAATAGCTGTTTTGATAAAGTGAGAGACAGAAAAGAAAAAACAAGGAGCGCAAAATTTGTATGCAAGAAACGTCCAATGCTTTATTAATGATATATGAAATGACAAATAATGGCCCTCACAAGCAAAGCTAAGGTGCCTTGGGCAAGGCACCAGGCCGTAAAGTTTCAAACTATTTATTACAAATCTTAAAACAAATGAGTCAATTACTGCAAAATAAAAGAAAAAAGTATGAAGTCCCTAGCCATCCAGTTATCCAGTCCATCGTTGGTTGTCGGGTAGATCCAACTGTCAACATCCGGGTTGTCATCATCAGCATCTTCTATGGCGGAGACAACCTCAATAGCATTGATTCCCGAGCCATGCTTGGGCATGGGTGCAGTTATGACGTTGGGCTTCTCTGGAGTGTCAAACTCTATCTCCTTGGCTTCGAGCAAGTCTTGTGCTTTGTTTCTCAGGGCCCAACAATCATTTGTATCGTGGCCTGGACTCTCAGAATGGTAGGCACACTGCGCATTGGGATTGTATCTGGGAGAAGTATTGTTTGGATTCATGGGAGCCTCTCTCAAGGTCGCCAAGTTGGATTTCAGCAGGTGAGGTAACACTTCAGCCAACGTCATGTTGATGCGGGTAAACTGCCGTTGTGGTCTTTCCACCCTTTGTTGATTGTTGCATTGTGGAGCAACCGCGGGTCTTGGTATCACTACAACATTTACCATTTGACAGTGTTCAGATCTGCTTTGGCCCCTCGGGCTATAGACTGCACTGGCTTCCTTCTTACCAGTAAAAGGCTTCTTTACTGAACTTGAGGAGGCATCCTTCTGTATTTTACCACTCTGAATTCTAGCTTCTACTCTTTCTCCAGTTAAAATCAGCTTGGTGAAACCAGATGATGAGTTGCCGATCAAGTGATTGAAAAACAGACTAGATAGCGTCCCTAGAAACATGTCTACCAACTCCCTGTCAAACAAAGGGGGTTGAACTCTCCCAGCGAAGTCTCTCCATTTTTTAGCATAATCTTTAAAACCTTCACCTACACCCATGGACATACTCTGGAGTTAAGTACGAGTGGGAGCAAGGTCGGAATTGTACTGATACTGCTTGTAGAAAGAAGCAGCAAGATCTTCCCAGTTTCGGACACTGGCTCCGTCCAACTGGTAGAACCATTAAAGCCGAGTCCCTGACAGACTATCTTGAAAGAAATGCACCCACAAATTTCTATCAGCAATGTGGGGTTGGATTTTTCGGACATAAGAGAAAAGATGGAGCTTTGGGCAAGACACCCCATCATACTTGGAAAAAACTAGAGCTTTGAACTTATGAGGGATGACCACTCCCGATACCAGTCCCAATTCCCTGAAATCCAAACCAGGGATCTTCTAAACTTCCATAGCACTCAGACGGTCTTCTAACTGCTTTTACCTATCCTCAGTAGGAGGATATTGCTCATCATCGTAATTAGTATCGTTGTCAGAAACTGCAGGACTAGGGTCCTTTTCCCTTCCTTGGTTATCCCCGTCCTTGGATGAAGAGGTCAGATCAGTTTGATGCTTCAACCTTTCTCCGAACCTTCTGCCTATATTCAGAATTCCGACCTCCTTATTCTTCTTCTCTTTCAGAATGAGGGTCTTCAGATCCTCTTGGCCTTTAGCCAGACTTATGAACATCTGTTGGAACTGGTCATTCCGCGCCTGAAGATCTTTGATGGCTTGATCAGAAGACATTTCAGCTGAAATAAACAGCGAAGAAGATGAGAAACCTGTAGGAGTACCTGTAATGATGTGTATGATAATGGGATGCGCATGTAATGATTTCAAAGACTTTGGTAGATTTATATTTGCAAACCAAAATAAACGAAAACTTTATTAGCTTAAACTTAAAGGGTTCAACATGCCTTTAAGGCTTTACAAAATAAGTAAATAAAACAAATCTAAAACTAGAAAGCAAAATCAAAAGTCCCATGGACGCTTTCTCTTTGTGCTGATGTAATCATTGAGTACTCTTTCTTCCTCGATCTGCCTGGTGAGCTTTAAAACCTTCCGCTCTTGCTCATGGAACTGCTCCCGGTAAGTATCCTGCTCATTCTTCAGCTGAATCCAAGACCTCTGTAACTCCCCGAGATCAGTGGGCATGTAAGGATAGAGAACCATGTAAGGAATGCCTTCTTCATTAGTGGGCTCCATAATCACTAGTAACACAGCCTCATAAGGCATCATAAGCTTCTGGGCACGAGCTCGGACCCATTGGAGATAAGGCTGCATATGAAGGGAAGTCTTCGGTCCCAACTCTTTGGGGTTAGATCTGTTTACCATGCCCCAAGCCCGTATGAACCTAAATCGATGCTCCTTAACATCCTCCTTATAGTCGAATACAATGTCCTCAAGAAGTAACTCATGGGGTCCGTCCCTTCGAGCACGACCAAATTGTCGTAAAGCTAGACAAGGATTGTAAGTTATACCCCCTCTGATACCAAGTAATGGGACATTAGGGTATCCCCCACAGCGGTCAATAACAGCAGTGTCTTCCATAGCCCGGAATACCAAAGAATATCCGTATGAGCAAGTGACATTATTCTGTACGACCAACCCAAAACTTCTTCATTCTTCAGCACAAACTTATGGAGGTGAGAAATAAACCACCTCAACAGCAACAACATGCAGCACATAAGAGTCCCTCTTCTCCTCATGGTACGAGTATAGAGAGCATGCAAGATATCTCCTAGCAAGGTAGGCACATGGTTGCGAGAAAGGAAAATCTTGACAGCATTCACATCTACAAAGGAGTCCGGGTTAGGGAAGAGAACCAAACCATAGATAAGAAGAGCCAAGACATCCTCAAAAGCCTGAAAATCCAAATTATCCCAAAATAGTTGAGCCTGGTCTATCAGAAATTCGGCTAAAAAACCCTCGACTTCGCTTCGAGTTTCCCAATTGGATACCACATCGATCCGTTTTAAATGCAAAGCTGCAGCAATGTCTTCTGGCCTAGGAACTTCTTCCATACCTGTGAAGGGTACCTGTTCAAGAATGGATATGCCCAATAAATGAGATAATTCTTCCAAAGTGGGTACCAGCTGGTAATCTGGAAAGGTGAAGCAGTGATGCTTGGGATCGAAGAACTAAAAAAGTATGCTCATCATCTATTCATCAAGGTTTGAAGTAACCAGGCTGAGAAGTTGACCGTGTCTCTTAATGAAAGTAGAAGTTTCGGAAACCCTTGATGCTAGCTCGTTAAGTTGGGCAGGTATCTGTACAAAGTTGATTCCGATAGTAATTCTGCGCACGGAAGCCATGATCTGCAAAACAGAACAAAGATAATTTCCCTTGGTCTTTGAAATGGTTAGTATAATGAAACATGAATGCCATGTTATGATGTATGATGTCATGATAAACCACAGGTATAACAAACACATATATTACAAACACAGTCAAATCACACAAAGCCCTTAGGTTTAAGGCTTACATGAGGTCAAAGGTAATACCCTCTTGAAGTTAAGTTGGTTCAACCTGTCCTAGAAAAGTAACCGGGTTCTAGAGGATCTCAATATCACTGACCATCCTCCATCAGTCATGGTTTCAGCTCACACAATCTTTTCTTGTGGACGAAATTATTCCAAGAGTATGATCTCAATGAGTGTAGCATCGAGTATCAACCAATTCTCAGCTCTACACCGAGGCCGGCTATCTCACTACTTTCTAATGGCCAAGTTGGGAGATTAAAGGTTCTAAGGTCAGTTGATGCTTAACGACACCATGCGGCGGCCCTGTATTCTCCTCGTTTCTCCACAAGGGATACCAGTACCAACCAAAGTGCCACACCAACGTAGCTACTGCTTCAACCATATCGGTCTACGTTGTACAGTTCCCTCACAGTCTATTGCTACTTACCTAAAAGGTATTCCCCAGATCTGGGTGTAGGATCTATAGTAACCCCAAACAAAACCCTTAAAATTAAAGCAAACAAAGCAATCAAGAGAAGCAATTATGATGACCTAGATCCTAAGGTATACCCCACTTATTTTTCCCCAGCAGAGTCGCCAATTCTGTGATACGGTGGCAGAACCGACTGTTAATACTGGTTTGCGTTTTGCATTTTTTGTTTGCAAAATGTCGCGGTAAGTAATATTCGCCACCAACTTTTATTTTATCCAATCAGGAAAAGGAAAAAGAACAGAAAAAACCTTTTTCGGGATGTTTCTGAGTACGGGGGGTAGATTATAGAAAGGGAAGGTGTTAGCACCCTTTCTATCCATGGTTTTCCATGGGCTCTTAGGTACTTGCTCATCTTTTTAAAATTGCTTGTGTATGTGCTTTGTTTTTTAAAAGTTTGACTTCGTGATAACCCTTGTATCAGTCCTCAAAGGTGTGACGAAGTTGTTTTGAAAGTTTTTTTAAAAAAGTGTAAGTGTGAAAAGTTTTGATTTGAGCAAGTACCTACTAGCATCTACTTACTCGAAAAAAGATTGTTTCTATTCTCGTTTCCTTTAGACAACGCTATCCTACTATTGAGAAATAGGTAGCACCATCGTTGGAGTTGTGAGGGTCAATTCAAAAGGGACGTACGATCACTAAAGCAATATTAGGACACCTTAGTAGTAACCCTAGAGTCTTAAGATCATATTCGAGGAAACATATTCGAGGCAACATTCGAATGGGACATTTGACCTTTTTAGACAGAAGGGCAACCACTAAGACACCCTATGCTTAATTATCGTTTACCGAAGGCAACCGAAGTGAGAGTATACCCTAAGAGTGACATGTGAGAGTGATTTGTTTCAATTATTTATCTTTGCACATTAGGGTTTTCTAACCGTATTAATTTGTCATGCATTCTTGTCATACAATCCTATTAGCATACATCTAGACAGTTAAATATTTGCAGAAATTAAAAATGCGAGAAAGTAAATCTACGCTATTACAAGGCTTCGGGGAGGGGGATTTAATTACATAGCCAAAAACCCGGGGAAAAAGCGATAAGTAAAAACCCTAAATTAACTATTACAAACCAGTGAGCAATTACAAAATATTGATAAAATAAATAATAAGCGCGTGATGAATTAAATACGAGACGATTAGGGTTTTGATCCTTGACTAAACCTAATTGACGATTGATAAAAAAATGTTTTTGTTATTTAAGAAAATAATGAAATAGTTAAAAGAAAAAGGAAATCCTAATTCTAATTAATTTTAAATTAAGAAAAATAAATTGATTCACTCTAAAAACCTATTTTTGTATTTTTATTTATTAGAGAAAAAGGAAAAGAATTAAATCAAGAATTTAACCTAATTTCTATTTGATTTCATTTATAAAAAAACAAGTTAAAATTGCCCTAAGTTAAACTAAATTAAATTAATTTTGATAATAAAAAAAACTAATTCTAATTTTTTGAAGTCTTGATTTTATGATTTTATATAAAAAAATGATTAATTTTTTAATTAAAATGATTAGAAGAAAAATTAAAAGAATTAGAGAAAAGAAATAAGAAAAAAACAAGTTAGAGATGGGTCTGCTGTCAGCAGATCTGAGGATGCTGAACTTCTGATGGATCCAGAGGATGATGATCCTCAGAAGATGCTGGCGCTAGATCTGGTTCTGGCTGATGGATCCAAAAGATGATGACTCTCAAGAGATGAGGTGCGCTAGATCTGGTTCTGGCTGATGGATCCAGAAGATGATGACCCTCAGAAGGGGTATGTGCTGGATTTGGTTATGGCTGATGGATCCAGAAGGTGACGACCCTCAAAAGATGAGGTGCGCTGGATCTGGTGAAAACAATGGAGAAAATGCCAAAAGCTCACGCCTGGGATCGAACCCAGAATCATGAGCTTCTGACTTCCTTCCTCTGACCAACTGTGCTGGATATTAACTTGTTAATATAATAAAAACAAATAATATATCAGAAAAAACAAGTTTCTGGCCAGAATAACGCGCCAGAATTTAAACCAGCCATTCAAGTTGTTACACGCTGTTGTCTTCTTCCCTGGAACCATCGTTTTAGGCTCTGAGCCTTTACCTACAGACGCAGGTCTGTTGCTGAAACCTGTGTCATTCAAAAATCAAGCACACATAATATAAATTCAATTGGGGACCATGGATCAACTGAGTTTAAAACTCTGATCATCATGATACCCATTATCAGGCCTAATTTTGCTTGAAAACCAAAACCCCAAACTGGAGCACGAAAACCTAACAATGGCAGAAGCTTATTCTTGCACTGTAAATTAAATCAAACTATCCAGAAATATTGCAAACATGATGATGAACACAAATATGTAACTTAAACATGCTAAAGATGCAAGAATTACATTAATTGAATTTGGATAATTGTGTAAACCGTGAGAGTGGCAAGGCATGATTCTGGATGTTCTGACGCCTGTGAACGATTGGGAATACTTCCTGATATGCCCAGGAATAGATTGCTGGTCTTTAATTTCTCTCAAAGGTCCTCTACCCTGAAATCAGAACCTCACTTTTTGTCCAGATTTTTGAGTTTTGTTCTGGTTCTTAGAGGCAGGTTGTCCATGAAAAAATCTCTCCTCAAGGTTCCATAATCTTCAATATATGCATTGAATCCAATTAGGTTAACAATTTTGGAACCAATCTTGAGAATTCATGAATGGAATATTTGATTTTTAAGCTATATGATATCTTTCCATAATCATCCCAATCGTGCCTTTATTTTCCCAATTGCCATTGATATGATTTGATTCGGATCTTCCAGCATAATGAGCTTGTGATTCTGTAAAAAAATCCAATCAAAACAAATCTTTGCTATTATTTACCAATTATTTGATTTAATTCAATTTTTAATAAATAAAATATCAAAATAAAATAAATAATGAAGCAAATAACATGTGAGTGCATGTTTGGGTCGTGGACCAGGTTATAAGTGAAGTGCAAGCATAAAAAGTTAGGCCCATTTAACAAAAATGCAAATTTGAGCACATTTGACTTTTGGCAAATTTGCAAAAATGATCAACTTGGCCAATGCATAACTCTCTCAATTTTGACCCTAGAGAAGTGTTCTTGGACTTTTTAGAAAGCTTAGAATGTCATCTAAGCAACCCATTTGGTCTCATCTCAATTGAGTATTCCATGTTCATGTATGAAGCTTTAACCCAAAAGGTGTTTTTGTTGACTTTTCAAAAGGGCCTATAATGTCAAAATTCATATCTTTTTGTGAGTGCATATTATGAACTTGGGAGATGAAGATGAATTGTATGGAATTGCATCCTATTCAAAATGAGCTTTGGATGAGTCATTTCTGATAAAGTATGAAAAAGTTATGCTTGGTCAAAGTTGAGTTAACTTTTCCTACAAAACCCTAATTTAGCAACTTTTGGGTTTTGATGAATTATGAGAAATCCTTGAGGAATCATGATCAACCCTTGATAAAATGATGGATAATAATTCAAAATGAGGATGTTGACCAAAAATCTTGAAGTTTGACTGTATGTGGGCCACAATTAACTTTTGACCTAGCACAGTTGATTTTCAGGCATTTGAGCAATTGACTGAGCAAACTTCCTCTGCAAGGATTGAAACTTGACATGGATGATCTTGAGAACATATTAGGACAATGGTGAGAATTTGAGTCCTTTGTGGTCCACACATCTTTATGAAAATAGAGACCCTAATTTGAGGTAGACTGCCTTAGGAGAGAGTTTGTATGGTCAACTCTTGAACTTCCTTGGGCAATTTGGGGACCTCACTTGACATTTGTTGAGAAAAATGGGAGGGAAAATTTTGGGGTACAACAGAACCCAAAGTCATTCCTTGTAACTGCACCCTTATTGGCACCAAATCGGTATTATACTGATATTGACGATAGAAGGCGTTGGCCAAGTCCTCCGAGTACGGATGTTGAACCTTCTAACTGGTAAAACCATTCCAATTGAGTCCCAGACAGACTCTCTTGAAAGAAGTGCACCCACAACTTCTTATCAATGGTATTCGGTTGAATTTTTCGGACGTAAGATCTGAAGTAAAGCTTTGGGCACGAAACACCACCGTACTTGGCAAAAATTGGAATCTTGAATTTGTGGGGGATCACTACCCCAAGAACCAAACCTAAATCACCAAAATCTAGTCCAGGAAGAGCTTGAATTTCCATAGCCTTCAATCTGTCCTCCAGTTGCTTATACTTATCTTCAGCCGGTGGATATTGTTCATCAAAATGATTCTCATCCTCAGAGTTTGGATTGTTTCCACCCCGACACGTGTACTCCTTGCATCTTTGTCTTGGTTCTCATCCTCCTCAGATGACTCTTATACCACTTACACTTGACGGACGAGGCCCTTGAACCTTTTTCCCATGTTGATCAAAGCCTTCTTCTTGGTCTTCTTCTTTCCAACCAGAAGTGACATCAGTTCTTGCTACCCTTTGGCCAAGGTGAGCAAGGTTTCTTGAAATTGAGAATTTTGTGTCTGCAAGTCTTTCACGGTATGCTCGAGATCCATCTTACTGAAATAAACAATAGAAAGATGAGGAGACCTATGTCATAAAACCTGCTTATGTTATGATGCATGTAATGCGGATGCAAATGTTTTCAAGGACCTTTAAGATTTAAATTTTTTTAAACAAAGAAGGAACAAACATTAATTGTATTAATAAGTTCAAACGATTTACTAAAATGCCTCTTGGGCTTACAATGGAAGAAGAAAAAATAAAATAAAATCCTAAAACACAAAGGACTTTGAGCTTCCCATGAGCGTATCCTCTTTGGTGCAGTGTAGGCATTCAAACTCCGCTCTTCATGAATTATCTCGTGAGCTCCAAAACCTTCTTCTCGCTTGTGTAGAATTAGGTTTCAAAGGTGTCTCGCTCTCCTTTTAGTTGAATCCACGATCTTTGCAAATCCTCGAGAGTAGTAGGCATGTTAGGATGAAGAATAGTGTAGGGAACATCTCCCTCGGTAATAGGCTCCATGATGATAGGTAGGATGGCCTCATATGGCATCATGAGGTTTTGAGCGGGAGCTCGCACCCATTTGAGATAAGGCTCCAAAGGAATGAAGTTCTTAAGTCCCAATGTCTTGCTATCAACTTTGTTCACCATGCCCCAAGCTCGTACAAATCTTTGACGGTAACCTTGGGTATCGTTCTCATAGTCAAATATAATTCCTTGGACAAGTGCGTCATGAGGGCCATCCATGCAAGCGTAGCCAAACTGTCATAGATCCAAACAAGGATTATAGGGGATACCTCCCCTAATTCCAAGTAAAGGGAATTTCCCATAGCAGTCAATAATGGTAACGTCCTCCAAAGATCAAGAACACCAATGAATATCTGAATACATGAGTGACATCAACCTACTAGACCATCTCATACCTTTTTCGTTCTTTAAAAAAGATCGAGGAAGGTGTGTGTGATACGGTGGCAGAACCGACTATTTATATATTGGTTTTTGTGTTTGTGTTTGCAAATGTTGTCGCCACCGACTTTTCTTTTATCCAAATTAAGGAAAGAGTGAAAAGAACAGAAAAATACCTTTTCGAGATTAGTCTGAGTAAGGGGGGTAGATTATGAAAAGGGAAGGTGTTAGCACCCTTTCCATCTGTAGTTATCTACGGGCTCTTATATGCTTAGCTCATTTGAAAAATACCTTGTGCTTTGTGTGTTTGGAAAAGTATTTTGAAGAATGCCTTAGTGCGGCGATTTGCTTTATGATAACTCTTGTATTAGTCCTCAAGAGTGTTGATAAAGCGTTTGAAAATGTTTTTGAAATGTTTTGTGTAAGTGTAAAAGTTTGTTTTTGAGCATAGCATCTAAGAACTATCTACTTATACTCAAAAGGTTTGTTCTTTTCCTCCTATCTTTTAGACAGTGCTATCATACTATTAGTGAGTAGCTAGCCCTATCGTTGGATGTTTAAGGGACATTCTAAGGGACATACAGTCATAAAGGCAACAATGTAGAGACGCTTTAGCAATTTCTGTTTAGGGACTAGATCATTTACCGAAAGGAAACTGTAGGGTCATAGAGGGACTATGATCTTTTAATTTAGGGGTCTTTGCTAAAGCATCCCTGTCTCGAGGGACATGACTTTTTTATTTCCGAAGGCAACCAAAGTGGACGTACCTTAGAGGTGCATATGTGCAATTGTGTTTAGTTCAAGTATTTATCTTTTGTTAAGTTTGCTAATCATTTAATTATTAAGTTCTTGTCGTGCATTCCTATTAACATACATTTAATAGTGAATATATGTAACGGAATTTAAATGCAGAAATTAAATCTATGTTATTACAAGGCTTTGTGAGAGGTACATTGGAGAAATGCAGAAAATAAAGTCCTAGTTACTATTACAAACCATGAGCAAGTACATTAATAATACAAATGTGAAATTAAATAAACGCATGTGAAATTGAAAATAACGTCTAAAAACATCCTAAGAAATAAAAATATTTTTGTTTGTTTCTGATTTTTTTTATTTAAGAAAATAATTAATTAATCCTAAAATCTATTTAGAAAATAAAATTAAAATAAGAAAAATAGTCTAAGCTCTTTTTAGTTTTTATTATGAAAAGAAAATGATTAAAACATAAATTTAGTCCTAAATTCTAACTCATTTTAAATTAAAGAAAATAGTTAAAATATTTATTTAATTTATTTACAAAATTAGTTTAATTAAAAAATTACTAACTTAATATTTTGAGATTTTTATGACTATTTAGTTAATTAAATAATTAATAGAGAAAACTAAAACAAATAAAAGGAATACAAAAATGGGCCTGATAACAAAAGAAAATAGGGGGGGTGAGATTGAATTTTCGCTAGGCCCAATATTGAAGAGAGCCCATGTCTGTCCTTGGATCCAGGGAGCAATGTGGTTCTTCGAACCAGGGAGGGGTATGATTTTTCGATCCAAGTAGGGAGTTGTCTTTCAATCTGGATCTGCAAGACAAATGTTGGCAAAAATAAAGATGCAGGACCTTGGTGTCGAACCCAGGTCTTTCTCCATAATTCAAATATTTTGTCCTCAAGCCTAAGCTTATTTTGGCTTGAAACTGGCTATACCACGAGTTTCGAAAGGCAAACCAAAATCATGCCTTTCGATGGCATGATTTTATTCCTGCATGTTACCTTACGTATGATATGTTCATATAAACATAAATGACATTAGCAGCACAGATATACCAACAACGTGTATTTAAAGGGCCTAGAAATACAGTTTTGACTTGGGTGAATGCTTACCAACTGGAAATGCTTCGATCTATGAATCTGGGCGTGGCTTGGCTTGGAGAAAAATCTTGGGAGTCTCAGGAACACAAGTATGGTCTTCGTTTGGATTGAGGGTGCTTACAAAACTGGTTAGAATTTTGATATGTTTTCTGTGGCGGTGTGAGTGTTATTTTCGATAGGCAATCTATATATGTGTGATGCAACATGTGTGGTCTCTCCTCTTTTTCGTCCCCCCCCCCCCCCCCCCCCCCCGTGTGTATGTATGTTGCCTCCTTATATAGAGGGGATAGAGGGGACAAGAAGGCAAAGGGGTAAACAACCATTAAGTTAGTGTTTTAAGGCCATGAATACCATTTTGAAACATTGCAAAAGACATGGTTTCTTGTCCCTTTTTGAATTTGAATGAACCTGGACATTTGACTGTCGAATGCCTTCAATCCCTGCCCTTAGATTGGCCTTAAGTTGCCTTCTTCGACTGGCTTTAGTTTCACCCAATTCGAATTGCTCAGGTCTTGATTTGAATTGTATAAGGCCTCAACATCCTGGCTTCTTTGATCATCCCCCTAAGCTTGCCTTCTTCGATAGCCCTGGACTTACTCAACTAGCCCAATCAAAAGACTTTACTCTGGCTAGTCGAAGCTACCTTTGGCAGGAATGTACCTGTACAGGGGCTTGGGCTTGGCAATATGCAGGATTTTGGCCAACAAGCATCTTGGACCAAAACTCACCACAAAGCCAACTTGTCTTCAATAATCATGTATCCTTCGAATGAGCCAGTGAATGCTTCTTCGAAGGGACCACATGAATATGCCTTCGAAGGGACTATCATGTGTGTCAAAGTGTGAAAAACTGTTTCAAGGGGAACCTTGCCCAGTCGAAGTTGGCACAAGGGCAGCCAATGCCTTGTGGGCGCTAGCATGAGGCAGGTCAAAGTAAGCGTAAAAGAGGCCATTTCCTAGTGACTTAGAATATACATGCAGGAGGCTACTATTTTTGGATCGAAGGGCATTTTTAGGGGATTCTCGCCTAAATGAAACTTGGACCAATGCTTGCTCGAAAGGGGAACTAACATGCAATCGAAGTTGATGGGCCAATGCTTGGTCGAAGGGTTTTAGAAGCCCAATCGAAGCTTTCCATTATGCTAATCGGAGGACACCGCTCTGATGTGCCAATCGAAGGACACTGCTCTGAGGTGCCAATTGAAGGACATCATTCAGATGCCAATCGAAAGGCATTGTTGGCATGCCAGTCGAAAGACCCTTTGCTATCATTCAAAAATTTCATTTTTCTTTAGGTAAGCGTTTGTAACCAACCATGTAAAAGAAACCTTGGGAAACATGAGAGGGCAAATTTTGGGGTACAACAGTAGCCCCTATTCAATCTTCTTAAACCTGAAGATATAGATAGGCTTGCCTGCCTTTCGTGATCTGAAAGTGGAAGATGATTGAACACTAGAGTGCCCAAAAATTTGCACTCGCATGAAATAACACTGTTAGTTGATGATGACGGGAATGGGCTTATAGATGCCATTTAGAGAAGATGACAGAGAGTTGTCGTAGATGGTCTTAAAGATGTCATCCAAAATAGATGTTGATTTCACACATGGTCCCTTTAGGGGTTCCTGTTCCTGCTGTCTGAGGAGGAGTCGGTTAGGGAATGTGGGCTTCTGTTGTTCTCTTGCTTGAGGAAAACTCTGGGGAATAGAGTCTAGGAACTTCAGTTGTCCAAGGCTTTACTGAAGAGTTATCTCTAGAGAGATGACAATTTGCTGTATTCTGGTTGAAATCCAGGATTCACAGTAATTTGTTGGGGCGAATGAAATTAACTGCTATCTGGAAATGTATCAGAAGAAACCTGTGAAGGGCTGTTCCAGGATGAGTGCATGTAAGACTTCATTTGGATGCTGAGAAGGAACCCGTGTAAGATTGCTTCATCTGGTCATGTAGATAGCTTTCTTGTCTGGTTTCAGGTGTTAATCTATAATCAAATTGTTCATAGATAGTTGTCCTGTCTGGTTTCAGGTGTTAATCTGTAATTTGAAAATTGTCGGTCATTGAGATAGTTGTCCTGGCTTGTTACATGTATTAATCTATGACCTGAGAAAGAAAGATATTTTTCTTGGCTTGTTACATGTATTAATCTTCAATCTCTTCATGTAGATAACTCTCCTGGCTTGTTACAGGTATTAACCCACAATCGGTCATCCACAGATAGTTCTCCTGGCTTGTAACGGGCATTAATCTGTGGCCTTCTGTTTTTGTTGGTAAGCCCATCTTGTTTCGGGAGTTCATACCACTTGGTCGTGCAAATAGTTTCCCTGTCCGGTTTCGGGCATTAATCTTTGACCTGCTGTAAAAGTTGATAGTGTTTGTATGTCTGCAAATTTAACCTGAAAAGGTAAAATTAGTTTCATGCGATGTCATGATGTATCAATTTCATGATGCTCCCAAAATAAATGAGATTATGATATATGTATTTGTATGCACATGCCGTGATGTATGACATGTAATGCTATTGCGCAGTATCTTTTTCTGGGAAAATAAATCCCTGACTGCTGCTAAAGAGTACCGAGAAGCTGAATCCTAGACTACTGTTGGTGAGTGAAGAAAGAAATTCTTCAATTTACACTGGGGATAATGAACGGAGATAGTTTTGTTGGAAATTCCCTTTCTCTACCGAGGATCTTCGACTTCTGTTTGAGAATGATTTTTCCGAGGGGAAGAGTTCTGTTGGAAGATTTCACCAATTTGGAGAAATAAACTCCGCTGGGGGATGAACTTCCGTAGATAGAGAAATAAACTCTACTGGGTATAAGGCTTTATAAACTTCTTGAGATTTATAAAACTATGTTGCTGAATACTTTAATTTTAGCTCTATGGGCGAACTTTGCTGGAGAGAGGGATTTTCCAGTGATTTATGGTAGAAACATACTCAAGCTGGGAAGTTTCTGAATAAATCCATGCCTTGATTGTATCTGAAGATGTATCGAATGGGTATCAGAATAATATTCATATTTGGAGCGTATCTGAATTGTATCTAAAAGAGAAATCTAGAATGAGTATCAGAATGACATCCGTACCTGGAGCGTATCTGAACTGTATCTGAACATTGTATTGAATGAGTATCAGAATGGTATCCGTATCTGGAGAGTATATGAACTGTATCTGGAAGCTATATAGAATGAGTATCAGAATGACATCCATATCTGGAGCATATCTGAATTGTATCTGAAAGCTGTATTGAATGAGTATCAAAATAGCATCCGTATCTGGAGCGTATCTGAACTGTATCTGAAAGCTGTATTAAATGAGTATCAGAATGGCATCCGTATCTGGAGTGTATTTGAACTGTATCTGAAAGCTGTATTGAATGAGTATTAAAATGGAATCCTGTGATACGGTGGCAGAACCGACTGTTTAATACTGGTTTGTTTGCATTTTTTATTTGCAAAATGTCACGGTAAGCAAGAGTCACCACCGACTTTTATTTCATCCAATTGGAGCGGAAAAAAGTACAGAAAAAATCCTTTTTCGAGATATTCTAAGTACGGGGGGTAGATTATAGAAAGGGAATGTGTTAGCACCCTTTCTATCCATGGTTTTCCATGGGCTCTTAGGTACTTTCTCATTTTTAAATTGCTTGTGTTTGTGTGCTTGTTTTTGAAGAATGTTTTACTTCGTGATAACCCTTGTATCAGTCCTCAAGGGTGTGACGAAGTTGTTTTGAAAATTTGTTTGAAAAGTGTGAGTGTGAAATTTTTTGATTTGAGCAAGTACCTACTAGCATCTACCTACTCGAAAAAGATCGTTTCTATTCTTGTTTCCTCTAGACAGCGCTATCCTACTATTAAGGAGTAGGTAGCACCGTCATTGTAGTTTGTAAGGGTCAATTCGAAAGGGATGTACGGTCACTAAAGCAATATTAGGACACCTTAGTAGCAACCCTAGAGTCTTAAGATCTTTTTGAGGCAACATTTCCGAGGCAACATTTCCGAGGCAACGTTCGAATGGGACATTTTGATCTTTTTAGACTGTAGGGCAACCACTAAGACACCCTATGCTTAATGATCGTTTACCTAAGGCAACCGAAGTGAGAGTATACCCTAAGAGTGAATATGTGCGATTGATTTTTTTCAGTTTATTATCTTTGTACATTAGGATTTTCTAACCATTTTAATTTTGTCATGCATTCTTGCCATACAATCCTATTAGCATACATCTAGACAGTTAAATATTTGTGGGAATTAAAAATGCGAGAAATTAAACCTAGCTATTACAAGGCTTCAGGGAGGGAGATTAATTACATAACCAAAAATCGGGGATTTAAACAGTAAATAAAAACCCTAAGTTAACTATTACAAACCCTGAACAGTTACAAAATAATGGCAAAATAATTAACAAGTGCGTGGCGAATTAAATGCGAGGCGGTTAGGGTTTTGACCCTTTGACTAATCCTACTTGCGAGTGATTAAAGAAAAATGTTTTTTTGTCATGTTTTGTTATTTGAGAAAATAATAGAGAATTAAACTAAAAGCAAATCCTAAGTTCTAGTTAATGTTAATTTTTGAAAATAAATTAATTAATTCTAAAAACCTATTTTTATATATTTTTTTGTTTTATTTGAGAAAAAAGAGAAAAATTAAAACCTAATTTTCTAATTTAATTTTAATTGTGAAAAAAAACAAATTAAAGTTACCCTAATTTAAATATTAATCTAATTAATTAACAAAAATTTAATTTAATAAGAAAACAACTAAATTTAGTTTTTTTATGACCTTTTTTGATTTTTTATGATTTAAGTAAAACTGATTTTAAAAAATAAAATAACTAAAAAAATTAAAATATAAAATAAAAAAATAAGAAATAAGAAAAGAAATTGAGAACTGGGCTTGTTGTCTTGCTGAAAGAGGGGGTGAATATCTGAATTCTTTGGCCCAAATACTCCAAGCCCAGTCAATGCGCTGGATCAGGCGTGGGCGTTGACTTGAGGACTACCATGGATCTTCATTGCTGGCACGTTGGATTTGGCTAGCTGAGCATCCAGTGGCCAAGCGTTGAGGGTGTATGGAAGGCGTGTGATGGAGTATTGCATTGGATCTACAAAGGGAAAATAAGAAAATGAATTTTGCTAGGACCTGGGATCGAACTCCAGGTCCTTGTACTCCCTACCAATGAAGCGTTGCCAACTGAGCTGCATTGTTAACTTGTTATTATAATAACAATAAAACATATTATAAGAAAAGAAAAAAGAGATGATTCCAAGGAGTGAAATTCAAACGTCCCAATGGCTGCTTGACACGCCAACGTCTTCTTCCTGGCAACCATCGTTTTAGAAAACAAGACCTTTACCTACATACGTTCACTATAGGTATAACCCTACACATTTCAAAACTGATGTACACGCAAGATAAATGAAAGGTAATGGTACCAATCAACTCGTCTCATCCTCATGAGTATCATGGTACCTGATTCAAGGCCTAATTTTTCCCGTACAAAAAGACCCTAAAAATAACTCAGAAACCCTAGCAATGGCAACATCACGTACAAGCATCAAAAACGCAATTAAATGGCATGGTTAGTTTACAAACATGATGAAAAACACAAATATAACAATCAAAAGTGCCAATGATGCAAGAATTGTGATAATCGAATTGAAAAAATGTGTCAAATCGGGTGAGGTGTAGTGCGTGTTTCTGGGTGTTTTAGGCCTTGCAAATGATTGGGATAGCTTCCTGGGACGTCCAACAATGGATTGGGATAGCTAGGATGGCTTGAGATGGCATGTGGAGTGAAAACCAATTCACACTTTTCTTTGAATTTTGTGACTTTGCTCTGCCTCTTTTCACGAATCTAACCCTTGTTTTTTGATCTAGAATTCTTCATTATATAACCTAGAGTGAATTAGGTTAACAGACATGGACTAAATATTTGCATTTATCCAAGATTTGATTTGATTTGCAAGCTATATGATATGTTGATATTTTGAGCCAAAACATGCCTTTCTTGTACCAATTTCCCTTGATTTGATTTGATCATGTTAACTCAGCATATCTTGATTGCCAATCTGTCAAAAAAACAAACCAAATCATATCTTTGTTAATTTTCATCATTTATTTGATTTAATTCACTTTTTAATTAATGAAAAATCAAAATAAATTGAAAAATGAAGCATATAATGGGTGAGTGAACATTTGAGTCGTGGACCACATTATAATTGAGGTGCAAGCATAAAAAGTTGGGCCCATTTAGCAAAAAAATGCAAATTTGAGCATATTTGCCTTTTGGCAATTTTGCAAAAATGGTCAACTTGGCCAATGCATAACTCTCTCAATTTTGACCCTAGAGAGGTGTTCTTGGACTTTTTAGAAATCTTAGGATGTCCTATAAACAACCCTATTGGTCTCATCTCAATTGAGTCTTCCATGTTCATGTATGAAGCTTTGACCCAAAAGGTGTTTTTGTTGACTTTTAAAAAGGACCTATAATGTCAAAATTCATATCTTTTTGTGAGTGCATATTATGAACTTGGGAGATGAAGATGAATTGTATGGAATTTCATCCTATTTAAAATGAGCTTTGGATGGGTCATTTCTGATAAAGTATGAAAATGTTATGCTTGGTCAAAGTTGAGTTGACTTTTCCTGTAAAACCCTAATTTAGCAACTTTTGGGTTTTGATGAATTGTGAGCAATCCTTGAGGAATCATGATCAACCCTTGATCAAATGATGGATAATACTTCAAAATGAGGATGTTGACCAAAAATCTTGAAGTTTGACTATATGTGGGCCACATTTGACTTTTGACCTAGTATAGTTGATTTTTAGGCATTTGAGCAATTGACTGAGCAAACTTCTTCTGTAAGGCTTGAAACTTGACATGGATGATCTTGATAACATATTAGGACAATGGTGAGCATTTGAGTCCTTTGTGTTTCACACATCTTGATGAATAAGGAAACCCTAATTTGAGGTATACTGCCTTAAGAGAGAGTTTGTCTGGTCAATTCTTGAACTTCCTTGAGCAATTTGGGAACCTCACTTGCCAAGTGTTGAGAAATATGGGAGGGAAAATTTTGGGGTACAACAGCTGCCCCTGTTCAATCTTCTTAAACCTGAGGATGTAGATTGGCTGCTCTGCCTTTCGTGATCTAAAGGTGGAAGATGATTGAACACTAGAGTGCCCAGAAATTTCCACTCGCATGAAGTGGCGCCTGATTTGTGATATTGGGAATAGGCTTACAGATGCCATTTGGAGGTCAATGATGGAAGATTGTCGGAGATGGGCCTAAAGATGCCATCTGAAGAGGTGTCGATCGCATAAGAGATTCCTTTGCGAGAACCCGTATACCTGTTGTTGGGGAGGACTTCACTGGGGAATGTTGGTCTCTGTCTTGGGAGAAATAGAGTTTTAGGAGCTTCAGTTGTCAGTTACTCTACTGGGGAATAACTCTGGTTTGGGGAAGCGGAAGGGAACTGCGTATCTGGTCAGGGTATATGTTGCACCGCGTCTTACTGGAGAGATGTGAAACCAATCGTGTTTGATCAGGTCTCGGTCTTATAGTGTTGTGGACTGCTGTCTGGGGATAACAGAGGAAGAACCCGAATAGTAAGGTTATGAGAATGAACCTGGATAGTAGGGTTACTTCAAGATGAAAGCCTGGATAGTAGGGCTGTGGGAAGGAACCTGGATAGTAGGGTTACTTCGATATGAAATCCTGGATAGTAGGGCTGTGAGAAGGAACCTGGATAGTAGGGTTACTTCGACATGAAAGCCTGGATGATAGGGCTGTGAGAAGGAACCTAGATGGTAGGGTTACTTCGACATGAAATCCCGGATGATAGGGCTGTGAGAAGGAACCTGGATGGTTGGGTTACTTCGATATGAAAGCCTGGATAGTAGGGCTGTGAGAAGGAAGCTGGATAGTAGGGTTACTTCGATATGAAAGTCTGGATAGTAGGGTTGTGAGAAGGAACCTGGATAGTAGGGTTACTTCGATATGAAAGCCTGGATGGTAGGGCTGTGAGAAGGAA
Organism: Vicia faba; assembly: GCA_948472305.1. Lineage (NCBI taxonomy): Eukaryota > Viridiplantae > Streptophyta > Magnoliopsida > Fabales > Fabaceae > Vicia > Vicia faba. Next base: position 188,388,681 of record OX451738.1, on the reverse strand, counting down.
CCTGGATGGTAGGGTTACTTCGAGATGAAAGCCTGGATAGTAGGGCTGTGAGAAGGAACCTGGATAGTAGGGTTACTTCGATATGAAAGCCTGGATGGTAGGGCTGTGAGAAGGAACATGGATGGTAGGGTTACTTCGAGATGAAAGCCTGGATAGTAGGGCTGTGAGAAGGAACCTGGATAGTAGGGTTACTTCGATATGAAAGCCTGGATAGTAGGGCTGTGAGAAGGAACCTGGATAGTATAGTTACTTCGATATGAAAGCCTGGATAGTAGGGCTGTGGGAAGGAACCTGGATAGTAGGGTTACTTTGAAATGAGTTTGTGTAAAACTGCAAAGGGAACCTGAGTAAGGTTTCTTTTGTCGCACCGATGATTACTCTATTTAGCTTCGAGTGTTTGTCATGGACCTGCTGGAAATTGTTGATAATAATTGTCTTCTTGAAAGAAATACAGGGTTAGTTATGTGCGATGCATGAGATGCATTGTGATGAGGTTCTCAAAATAACTGAGATTATGTTGTATGTAATGTATGCACATGTCATGATGTATGAACATGAAATGCTGACGTAATAATCTGAGTCCAAGAAAATAAATCCCTAACTGTTGTTTGGAGAGTATGAGAAATGGTATTCTTGACTGTTGTAAAAAACCATAGTTCCTCTACTTCTGTTGGGGATGGTGAATATTATGCTGGAAGAGACCCTGTCTGAGGATAACTCTGCGGGGAATAACTCTGTTGGAGAGGAGATACTCTGTTGATAGATCTGCTGATTTGGAGAAATAAACTCAACCGGGGATGAATTTCCGTTGCTGGTGATAATGAATTCTGTTGGAGATTGAATTTCTGCTTGTGAGAGAAATAAACTCTTAGGAAAAAATTTACTGACTCACTCGCGATTGTGAACCTCAACTGGGGGAGAGTTATATCCTGTTCGGGAAAGCTAACATCACTATCTTTGGATACTTTTTACTCTGTGAGGAGTGTATGTACTACTACTCCTAATCCCAAGCTGGCTCTAGCCCGGTACCTGATGGGAAGAGTAACTGTAAGGTTTGGGCACTTCTTGTTTTCCCTGTTTTTGGCATTACGAGTAATCGTCTTTTGTTTCTTGTATAAATATTTATGAGCAACCATTATTTTCAAATGCATATATAAAAAAAGAATCATTGGACATTCTTGCAAAACAAAACAGAAAAAGGAAAACAAATTGAAATTTCTTGTGAACATGAATTGTATTGATTTTTGCAATTGGCCTGTAATAGGCATTTTTGTACAAAGGGGCTGACATCCTAGTAAGAGAACGCCGCCGAAAGAAATTACAATTTGTGTAAAATAAATACAAACATCTATGTGAAACAATCTCATCGGGTTCCAACTCTGCTATTGCCTTTATATCTTCAAGCGTCTTATCACCTTGCTACTTGGCCGAAGGTTGATCAGATTGATTGGCGCTGTCCGAGCTTGATAGTTGATACCGAAGTCTGGTTGTGAGATGATCCAATGAGACATTGTGTTACACTTCGATCCCTAATTTTTTCTTGGACCGCTCTTTCGGGTTTTTAGTCCACCATGATACCCTTTTTTTGCCCAAGTCGCCTTTTCAGGTTTTCGACTCGCCGGGTGTACAGTTTTTTTATTTTCATCCCTTACTTTTTCCCGAACCCTTTTGGTTCATCGGGAAGCCCTTATTTATGCCTAGGCCAGTCTACCTAGCCGGTCTTTGATTATGCGTAGTATCTTTTCACTATGTCTGCATTGAAGGGGTGAGGAAGGTCGTCACCATCCATGGTGGTTAGAATCATAGCTCCTCCCGAGAATATGTTCTTAACCACAAATGGCCCTTCGTATGTGGGGGTCCATTTGCCCCTGGGATCACCTTGCGGTAGTATGATGCGTTTGATCACCAGATCCCTGATTTGATATTCTTGACGTCTGACTTTTTTTGTTAAAAGCCTTGATCATTCGCTTTTGATACGTCTGACCATGACAAATAACATTAAGTCTCTTTTCATCGATTAGATTCAGCTGATCAAGTCGGGTTTGGATCTAGTCGTCATCGTTCAAACCCGCATCCTTCATAATCCCGAGAGAGGGTATATGGACTTCGATGGGTAGGACTGCCTCCATGCCATACACCACAGAGTAGGGTGTTGCCCCTGTCGACGTCCGTGCTGAGGTACGGTACCCATGAAGAGTGAATGGCAACATGTCATGCCAATCTTTGTATGTCACCGTCATCTTCTGTACAATCTTTTTGATGTTCTTGTTAGCCGCTTCAACAACCCCATTCATCTTCAGCCGATAGGGAGAAGAGTTATGATGCTGAATCTTGAACTGTTTGCAGAGCTCGGTGATCATTGTGTTATTGAGATCTGTACCATTGTCAGTAATAAACCTCTCGGGTACACCATATCGATATATCAGATTGTGTCGGATAAACCGCGCCACGAAGTTCTTGGTTACTGTAGCAAAGGAAGCTGCCTCAACCCACTTTGTGAAGTAATAAATGGCTACCAGAATGAAGCGATGCCCGTTATACGCAGTAGGTCTGATCTCGCCGATCATGTCGATACCCCACATTGCAAAGGGCCAAGGAGCTGTCAAGACGTTCAGAGGGACTGGAGGTACATGCACCTTATCAGCATAGACTTGGCACTTATGACAGGTTCGAGAGTGTTGATAACAATCGGCTTCCAAAGTGGACCAGTAGTATCCTGCCCGTAGGATCTTCTTAGCCATGGTGTGTCCACTAGAATAGGTTCCGAAAGTGCCTTCATGTAGATCTGCCATGATCCTTTCTACTTCGCTCTTGTCCACACACCGCAGTAAGGTTGAATCATGGTTACGTTTATAGAGGATTCCATTACTGATGAAGAACTTTGCAGCAAACCTTCTCAGAAACTTCTTATCATTGACAGATTCCCCTTCGAGATACTCCTGAACCTCGAGATACCTTTTGACTTTGTGAAACCAGGGTTTATCTGCTACTTCTTTGATGTTGTTCTCACAGCAGTGTGCGGGTTCATCCAACCTCTCAATGGTAATTTGGGGAGCTTCATTATCCCACCTGACTTTGAACATAGAAGACATGGTAGCTAGCGCGTCCGCTAACTTATTCTCCTCTATTGGGAAATGTTCAAAGGTTACCTCCTTGAAGTGTGGGAGAAATGTCAGTACATACTCTTTGTAAGGAATAAGATTCGGGTGCTTCATATGCCACTCGCCTTTGGTCTGACTTATTACCAGAGCAGAATCTCTGAGTACACTTAAGAACTTAATCCTCCGGTCAATAGCAGCTCGAAGACCCATGATACACGCTTCATACTCCCCCATATTGTTGGTGCAATTAAAACATAATCGGGCGGTGAACGGAGTATGACAGCCCTCAGGAGATATAATTACAACGCTAATGCCATTACCCAATGCGTTCGAGGCTCCATCAAAATACATAGACCATCGGGATCCCTCCTCGGGTCCTTCATCTGGTCCAGGTTCTTCGCAGTCAGTTACTAACATGACATTCTCACATGGGAACTCGAAATTCATGGACTGGTAGTCATCCACGGCCTGATGCGCCAAATGATCCGCCAATACACTCCCCTTGATTGCTTTTTGGGTTGTGTATTGGATGTCATACTCAGTTAGGATCATCTGCCATCTTTCTATTCTTCCGGATAAGGCGGGCTTCTTGAGAATATACTTGACCGGGTCCATCTTTGATATCAACAAAGTAGTGTGAGTCAGCATATACTGTCTCAGTCGGCGAGCAGCCCATGCCAAAGCGCAACTAGTTTTCTCGAGCAATGAGTATCGGGTCTCACAGTCGGTAAACTTTTTGCTAAGGTAATAAATTGCGTGCTCTTTTCGACCAGACTCGTCATGCTGCCCCAACACACCAAATGATGGATAATACTTCAAAATGATGATGTTGACCAAAAATCTTGAAGTTTGACTGTATGTGGGCCATAATTGACTTTTGACCTAGTACAATTGATTTTCAGGCATTTGAGCAATTGACTGAGCAAACTTCTTCTGCAAGGCTTGAAACAAGACATGGATAATCTTGAGAACATATTAGGACAATGGTGAGAATTTGAGTCCTTTCTGGTTCACATATCTTGATGAAGAAGGAAACCCTAATTTGAGGTATACTGCCTTAGGAGAGAGTTTGTCTGGTCAATTCTTAAACTTCCTTGAGCAATTTGGGGACCTCACTTTCCATGTGTTGAGAAATATGGGAGGGAAAATTTTGGGGTACAACACATCCGTATCTGGAGTGTATCTGAACTATATTTGAAAGTTGTATTGAGTGAGTATCAGAATGGCATCCGTATCTAGAGCGAATCTGAACTGTATCTAAAAGTTGTATTGAATGAGTATCAGAATGACATCTATATCTGGAGCGTATCTGAACTGTATCTGAAAGCTGTATTGAATGAGTATTAGAATGCCATCCGTATCGGGAGAGTATATGAACTGTATTTGGAAGCTATATTGAATGAGTATCAAAATGGCAGCCTTATCTGGAGCATATATGAACTGTATCTGAAATCTGTATTGAATGAGTATCAGAATGGCATCCGTATCTGGAGCATATCTGAACTGTATCCGAAAGCTATATTGAATGAGTATCATAATGGCATCCGTATCTGGAGCGTATCTAAACTATATCTGAAAGTTGTATTGAATGAGTATCAGAATGGCATCCGTATCGGGAGAGTATCTGAACTGTATCCGAAAGCTGTATTGAGTGAGTATCAGAATGGAATCCGTATCTGGAGCATATCTGAACTGTATCTGAAAAATGTATTGAATGAGCATCAGAATGGCATCTGTATTTGGAGTGTATCTGAACTGTATCTGAAAGCTGTATTGAATGAGTATTAGAATGGCATCCGTATCTGGAGCGTATCTGAACTGTATCTGAAAGCTGTATTGAATGTTTCAGCTGGGAATTCCTATTTTGTTGTTTTGAGAAGAAATCCGCTAGGGAACATGGAAAGCTTGTGAACTAGGCTACGAAATTCTTTTAGATGCCAGAGCATTAATTGGAGATTCTTGCTCTGCTGGGGATATAAGAACACCTGATATCACTAGGTTTTAGGCGGAGGATATGACAATGACTTTTTAGTAGGATGCCCCTGCCTCAGTACCTACTGGAGAAGTAGCTGCGGGTGTTTTATGGATGGTTTGATTGTCATCCCAACTCTTGGGGTTTTGAGTAGATGTTGATCATGGAGTATTCTACTAATAGATAAATGACAAGATGACGGGACATAATCGTGCGCTTTAATCCCTAATTTTTTCCTGGACTTCCCTTTTAGGTTTTCAGCCCACTGGGATACCCTTTTTTGCCCAAGCCGCCTTTTCAGGTTTTCGACTTGCCGGGTGTACAAATTTTTCATGTGTATATCCTTAATTTTTTCCCAAACCTTTGGTTTGCCGGAATGCCCTTATTTTTGCCTAGGCCTGTCAACCTAGCGAGTTTTATAATGCATAGTATATTCTGACTATGTCCGCGTTCATAGGATGTGGAGAGTTGTCATCGTCTATGACAACAAGTGTTGTGGAAATTTCAGAAAATGTTTATGTGATCGCATGTGCCCTTTCATATGTGGGAGCCTGTTTGCCTCTGGGGTTAGTTTGGTGCACCAGATGTTTGATCAAGTTTCTGATAGTCTTGAATTTCCTAGGTATATTTTCTAAGAACTGTCATGGAAGGATTCAAAGACATGATACTGACACCATCTGATACTACTGGCACAGACAAGCAATTTGATGGTACCAAAGGTTCAAATTTCAAAGTGATTTTTGTTGGAATCCCCGATCAATGTAACAGGCCCCGAGTGATTCAGATGGAGAACTTCCCCCGGTTATTCATCACTTTTGGAGATGCTTTGTATATTGGCTTAACTGCCCCAGATTAACTAGACACCATGTCATGCCCTTTGATTATGAAAGGCATGTTATTAGGAATGCTTTTTCCGTCTGAGGTGATACTGTCCACTGAGAGGATCTTTGTTCACTGAATATTCATTGTGTGAATTTCTCTACTGTTTGAACAATTAGCCATATGCAAACAATGTCATTTAAAGAATGCAAAGCTTATGTTTGTTTTGAAGTTTGAAAATTCATTTTTAGTAAAACAAACAAATTTTGTAAGAGTGTGATATCAACTCAGGATTTGTAGCAAGTCCTACAGGAGTCCGGATACCTTTTGTAACAGTATGCTTCCGAACTAACCCATGCATCATCTAGGACTTTTAAGGGTTGTAGAGTGGCCTGGTTCACAGTTTAAGGAACAAAGGATAAAGGCTCAAAATTTATTTGTACCCACCCATTCTTCTCGATGTTTTTCAGCCCTAAACTTAGTTAATTGTGCGTTTTGAATCCCAGTTGAGTTTTGGAATCATTGCTCTGATACTTGGTGGTGGTTCAGAAATTGAATATTTATTTTGAGAAGGCAGCCATTTTTTTGCAACTTTCCTTTTTGTTGAGGATTTGTAGCGACCTTTTTTTTACTTTATTATCCTTGTCTTTTGCCTGAACTGTTTCTTTTGCGATTACAGCCAACGGGATGCCCCCGTTTTTCTTAAGTCTGCTTCATAGGTTTTGACTTAGCAGACTTTTCTTTTGAGAGATGATGACTGCCTGTCTTAATGATTATGTGGAACCATCACTATCTTTTGAAGAGCATCTTCTACACTATTTGTCGTGTATGGAGATAGAGCTTATGACTGAATGCACTTCTAAATTAACTAAGAAAGCTACCCCTGCCCCGGGTTATGATTAAGGGTTTTAATTTGTATGAAAAGAAAAACTCCTACTTCTTAGGCTCAAAGGGGTTGACTAGGGATTATCTTCCTAATAACTCCACTGTTTAGGATTTGAAACAACGCCTGTACATCATCAGCGGGGTCTGTTCAAAAGCACACTATAGAGATTGTAGTATCATTTTCGTCATCCTCCCTCTAAAGGCTTAGAGCTTTTGACTGAGAGTTGAATATCACAAAAAGGAAAGCAGTTTAAATATAGTGAATACGAATAAATTGATTCAAAATAGACATATGCAATGCATTGATAAAGTAACAAAGTTTGACATGAAACAAATGTTTGAACAATTAAAAGAAAATTACAAATTAAGAATTCAAATGAACAAAAAGCCTCTTTGTTTGAATTTGTCAATTCAGATGGTGTGCCTTTGAGGGATGGAAGAAGAATTCAGTTTGGCCATCTTGTGTGAACTCCAACACTCCTTCGTTGATCAAGTCCTGAATCTTATTTTTCAAAGCCCAACAGCCATTCGTATCATGTCCAGGACTATTGGAATGGTAGGCACATATTGCATCACGATTGTAGTTAGGGGAATAAGTTTTAGGGTTTGGGTGAGGTCTTATCAATGTAACCAAATTCATCCTCAACATATGTTGCAATGCCTGAGACAATCGTATGTTAATTTTGGTAAACTGCCTCATGGGCTTGTCTTGCCTTTGCTGATTACCCTGTCGTTGTTGGCTAGGTTGTGATTGGGCTCGTGATGTAGCATTAATTTGGAAAGATCCATTCTCCACCAAGCCAACTTCTTGTCTCATCAAGGGTTGATTAATGACTTGATCCCCAGCCTCGACTGTTTGTTTCATACGGTTGCATCCGTCTTGATGAAGTTTGCTGATAAGGGCTCTCAACTCTTCTTATTCCCCAGCTAGGTTTTGGATAAGAGCCATCTGCCCTAGCATCTGGATTCTCATTACTTCTATCTCAGTTTGCAGTTGTTCCAACTATTTGTCCTTGCTGTCTTCAGGACTTTTCTTGGCCAAGCTACCAGCGAGGAGTGCTTTCAATTCTTCCTGTCCCTTGGATAGGTTTAAGAACATTTCCATGAACTGAGCCTCTTGAGTTTGGAGATCTATGTTGTCTTGTTTGAGATCCATTTTCTTTGATGAAATAAACAGCGAGAAAATGAGAGACCTGTACTAGAAGACCTGTTATGATATGACATGTATGCAATGTTTTCAAGGATCCCGCGGGGTAAACAAGAAAATGTTAGGAGTTGAATTTTGCAGCTTTGATTGAAGAACTTCGTATCATTGAATGTCCTTCTACAAGAGTCAAGCTCACCATATCGAGTTGGTCATAGCCCCTGACTCAAGTTATCGTGTTTTGATCTACATTGGCTAGAGGAAAGTAAATCCCTCGCCCCTTGCTAGACGTCTGGTTCATCGTAATCTACATCACATGCCCTTTGAGATCCTTGAAATGGTTAAGGAAATGCTATGGTATGATGCTATGATGTGTATGCTATGCGTTAATAAAAAATGTAATGTGATGAAGACAAGCGAGTCTAAGAAGTATAGGTTACTGGATAATGACTGTAAATAAATCCTGCAAGGAAATCATGTTGTTAGATAATAAAACCCTGCAAGCAGTTTAATTTGAAAGCAAACAAAACACACAAGCAGCCTTAGGTCTAAGCATGCATGTGATTTGTAGGTAAGTACCCTCTTAAAGTTTAGTTGGTTCAACCTGTCCTATTAATAGTAATCGGGTTCTAAGGAGTCTCATATCACTGACCTTTCTTTTAGGCATTTTTCTAGCTCAAGCACCAAAGTATTGCGGCCAGAATATCCCAAAAGTCTAGTCTCAATGAGTGTAGTATCGAGTATCAACCAATCTTTGGCCAGAACCAAAGCCTACCATCTCACTACTTTCTAATGGCTTAGGATGAGTCAATTAAAGGTTCTTGATCTTACCGAATCAGAATGAACCTTCACAGCTAGCTCGGGTAGGAGTTGAATGAGATTGAGGGGGGGGGGGGGGGGGTACTTGCAAGACATTCCAATGGAAAAGTAAGTTGCGGAATGAGCAAGCAAGTGTAAGAGTTAGAAAATGTTGAATACCTAGCCCTCTTAGGAGAGAGGGTATTTATATCCTCCAGCACTGGGCCAAGGTCCCCATTATTGGGCCACGTTAAGGCCCAATAATATGAACTTCCAGGGCTTACGTGTGTATGGAGTCCATGAAGTGGACGCCTCCCTGGTCAACTGCTCCGCGAGAATAGGTTTGGACCCGTGATTCCCAGAGGGAATTTTAAGATGACTGTCGTGGAATCGTGGGCCATGTCCTCCAACGGACGTGTGGGGAGTTGCCCAACGGTCCCTAACTTGGGCTCTTTTTTTGGGCTTCCCATTCGAAGGGCGAGTATAGTCCCAATCTATATCAGGAGCCCCCCAAGTTATTGCCCTTGAGCAAAAGGGCGATGAATTGAGTTCAGCTCTCGATGTCGGAGACTTGATCGAGGAGGACCGTCAAAGTCCTCTGAAAGGAACGAGTTGTTTCCTGAGTGGGGGACAAGTTCGAGTGTGTTGGGGGATATTATGGATGAACGAGTAGTGAGACCGAAAGGGTCAGTAGCTTGCTCGAGAGGACTATAATAGTTACGGGGAGCCTCCATGAGATTTCTTTCGATGCGCCCGTCTTGAGGGAGTTGTCGATATGTCGACATTACTTCGTCCCTGAGGTGGTTGAATGGATGTGCCCATGTACGCGCCATAACATCGAGCATTCCCTCGCGTGGGGTATCTGTCTCGGGCTTGTATGGGGATAACGCGTTGGAGTCAGGAATATGCTCGTTGATCTAGAAGGGACACGTGGTTGATAGTTGAGCTACGTGGATAACGCTTTAGGGTGCCACCCATTCAAGGGGAAAGCCAAAAGGCCTAATCAAATGATGACCTTTCGTGAGGGACCTCTTGGGGGCGTGGGTCACCTATAAAAGGGGGCCCCTGGGTCTCATTTGTCATCTTCTCAAGTTTCCTTTCAACCTTTCTTGCTTGTTGTATGAAGCAATCCTCTCAACTTCCCAGATTTTCTTGCTCGTTGTGTGAAGCAATCCTCTCAACTTCCCAGATTATCTCTTTGATTTCTTTATCCAAGTAAGTTACAACCTCTTAACACCATGTTTCTTCAGCATTTATGGATTAAATGTCTAAAGTATGCCTTGATTGGATGAACATTTTTGAGTTCTATGATGAATACTCATGAATGTTCATTGAAGTTTATGAGTTACACGTCGAGCACTCGCGAATGTTCATTAGCTATAGCATCAGGGGGATCTTCCTGAATAGTGGCCGTAACACAGGGGACGGTTTCCCCGGATATAGGGATTATCTCGGGCTTCTTGCTCGGTGAGTGATCATCCCTCCGACAACGTGATATCCCAATGAAATAGTCCACTTTAGCGTGTAGTCGAGGGCTTGGGTCGAGTTCGTCGCCCTTTCACTTGATCTGCGGTGGAAGGGTGGATTTGATAATGTCAAATTCACTATTTCCCCCTGCTTTTCAGGTATAATGGCGCAGTCAGTCGGGAACGACATTCCGAACACCAATTATGAAGACGAGCCCCACAATGACGAGGAACCTTTGGCTTGGGTTTCTCTTGAGCCCCAGAATAAACGGTCGTGCTTTTCTCAAGACGCAACAGACGCGCTCAATTGTCTGGAGATACGCACAGAAGGGCCCCCCGCCAATTGGATGCTCCAAATTCCCCACCGCTACCGAAGAATATGCTTGACATACCCAGGAAAACGGTTCCCCATGTATGAATTCGCGTTTAAAGAGGCAGGGATGCGCTTGCCCTTCAATGATTTTCATGTCGGGGTTTTCCAGTGGCTTCAATTGGCGCCCTCTCAACTCCACCCGAATGCGCCAGAGTTTATGCGAGCGTTCGAGCTCGTATGCCAGTATCTGAGGATAGGTGTCATGCTTCCCCTCTTTTTCCGTATATTTCACCTCCAAAGGCAATCCATCGGAGGGGGACAGGCGTGGGTGTCATTCAAGCAATTCAGGAAGCTCTTTAGGCCTCACCTGGAGTCTGTCAGGAATTTCAAAGAGAGGTATTTCGTTGTGAAGTCCATGACGGACGCGTCCATAGATTCCCTATATACTTGTATGGAAGAGGTGGAGGATGGGCGGCCAATTACCCGACTCGTGGCCAGATTTCCACTCGAGTGGCAGTGGAAGCACTTCGAACAAAGGCCCGAATATCATGCTATGAAACCCGAGGACCTAGACACTCAAGACCAGCTTTCGTATGAGAAGTTGTCGGCCTGTGTCAAGAGTTTCTCCCTTGCGAAGTGAGTGGATATGAACAACAACCTCTTGTTCGACGATGGGGGAGTATCTTTTAGTCAATAGGTTGGTCAACACGAAGGCCTTGCTCGAATACTCCTCAAACTGGGAAGCCACGAGGCTTTTAGGTAGGGGACGTAGCCTAATTAATTTGCTCATCTTTATGTGGGAACGTGCTCATGCTATTTTTGGTTTTCTAACCCGACTAACGGTTCCTTTTGATTGCAGGTCGAATGGCATCCCTTTCTGAGCGTCTATTGAAGTTGAGGCCCAAGAATGCGTCCACTTCTGGGCCAAAAAACAGAGTCACCCAGCTTCAGGAACAGGTCAAATCTGTGGGTCGGGCCAGTGGTTCCCCCTCATCAAAGAATCCAGTTTCCTCTGGTGAGCCCGTCCAGATTCCCGTTAGCGAGCCTGGGGCTAAGAGGAAGCGTGTGGATAGTTCCATGGGTGTAACGCCCGAGGGTGACACAGTGCCCGCGGGGGTCTTTGTATTACCTCCTTGCTACCTAAATCATGATCTCTTCAGCGAGGAGATCTCCCTCTGCATGCACGAGGAGGACAGGGAGGCCATCTTGTCTGAATATAAGGAGGTTCATCGGAAGAATTTGGCCGAGGATGTGGCTGCTGTGATGAGAGTGCTCGAGACAGCCCTTGAAGATGTGAAAAACACAAGAAGGAGGGGTTGAATTGAAAAACTTGGATCAAAAACAGCTTAATGACACAATATTTTTATCCTGGTTCATTTGATCTCAAACTACTCCAGTCCACCCGTCAAGGTGATTTCGCTTCTCTCCAACGAGGTCTTAATCCACTAATCTCAAAAGATTACAACAACTACTTTAAAAACTGTTAAAGTATTCTTGAGTACAACCACAAACCGGTTAATCTCAAGGAAATCTTTTACAAATATTTGAACAAGAATGTGTTGTTGTTTTCTAACAAAATAGTATATCACAACTGTGATAATTACACAGATTAAGCTTAGAATAGAATAAATTTGCTAGAGCTTGAATATGCGTGGTTTGGAAATCTCTGCAAATTACTGTGTGCGTACATACATGCTTCTTTTTACAAGCAGACTTGTTTATATAGGCAAGGAAAAGACATTGTCCATAAAGCAAGTTTAATGATAATAGCATACTTTCCTTTTGTAGAAGATCTTGTCTGAAGAAAGCCGTTGGCATTAATTTTGTCTTGAATAATCAGTAACGCTTCAGAGTCTTCTATCCTTAACTGCTGATGGCACTTCAGAATATTGATGACTTGGTTGATATGTCTTTGTTCAGAATCAGAGTTTGTTGTCATTAAGTGCAGGTTCTGGTCACCAATCTTCAGCGTATGATCTGATAGCTTCAGCGTGAAATTCTTTATTGCTTATCTTCTGATGCTGATCCCATCAGAACTTTTGCATATACAAAACATAATTTTAAGGAGTATATTTGTTCTTTGTATATATTTATTTGTATTTATTTATTCTTTTTATTTGTTATGATCAAAACTCTAACCAAGGGTTGTAGAATCAAACTATGTTCTAACAATCTCCCCTTTTTTGATGATGACTGTGATACGGTGGGAAGAACTGACTGTTTTCGGAATGCTCGTTTGCGTTTTGCATTTGTTTTCGCAAAATGTCGCGGTAAGCAAGAGTCGCCACCGACTTTTATTTTATCCAACAAGGAAAGGAAAAAAGCACAGAAAAAAAAATCCTTTTTTGAGATATTTTTGAGTACGGGGGGTAGATTTATAGAAAGGGAAGGTATTAGCACCCTTTCTATCCGTAGTTATCTACGGGCTCTTAGGTACTTGCTCATCATTTTCAAAATTGTTTTCTTTGTGTTTGTGGGTTTTGAAAAGTTTTTGTTTTAACTTCGATTTAACTCTTGCTTTTATCTTCAAGAGTGTAATGAAGTGTTTTTTGAAAACTGGTTTGTAAAAGAGTGTAAGTGAAAAAAGTTTGTTTTGGATGAGCAAGTATCTAAGAACTAATCTACCTACTCGAAAAAGGAATCGTTCTATGTTTGTTTCCTTTAGACAACGCTATCCTACTATTAGTGAGTAGGTAACACCGTCGTTGGAGTTTGAGGGTCAATTCGAAAGAGGGACATACGGTCACTAAAGCAATGTTAGGATGTCTTAGTGGTAACCCTAATGTCTTAGATCATTTATCCGAGGCAACAATATCCGAGGCAACCTTTCCGAGGCAACTTATGATCTTTTAGACAAGAGGGAAACCTCTAAAACAACCTATACTCAATGACCGTTTACGAAGGCAACCAAGTGGGAGTGTACCCTAGGAGTGCGCATGTGCGAGTGTATTGATTTCAATTATTTTTATCTTTGCACATGTTTAGGGTGATCTAACTGTTTTAAATTCAGACATATATTCTTGTCATGTAAACCCTATTATCAAACATCTAACAGTTGAATATTTCCAGAAATTAAAAGTACGAAAATTAAGCTATATTATTACAAGGCGTCGGGTATTTACATCGCCAAAAACAACCCTTTGAAGATAAAAGCGATAAAAGTAAATGTCCTAATTAAATTATCACAAGCCGAGAGCAGATACAATAATTGGATAAAATAATAATAAAGTGCGCGATGCGAAATTAAATCGAATGCGAAATTAGGGTTTTCACCCTTCTAATTAAAAGAAAATGTTTTTGTTGTTTTTAGTATTTTTTTAAGAAAAGAAATTAAGTCCTAAAATTAAAATGCTAAATTAATTGGTTATTAAATTAATTGAATGAAAAATAATTAAATGACATATTTTTTGGTTTTTTGTTAATTTAGGAAAGAAATAAAATAATTAAATTGGTATTAAAACCTATCGATTCTAATTAATTTTAAATATTTACAAAATCAATTAAAGTTATCTAATATAAATAACCTAATTATTTTAATTAATATTTATTGATGAAAAATAAAATTCTAAATTTATTTGGACATAAAAAATATTTTTGTGATTTTTGATAAAAAAGAAAATTGTTTTTGGTAATAAAATAAATAAATAAGTAATTAAATGGAATAAATAAAATTAAAAAAAAGGTGAGAAATGGGCCTGAAATTAGGGTGTCAATAGCAAGAATTATGGGCCCAAATGGAGGTCCATGCTGACTTTCTGGATACTGCGCATGTGTATTGACTTGGTCTATGGTGTGCCTTCAATGGTGGCCACCAGATCTGGCCATCTGGCATGTCGGATGGTGAGGGAGTATGATGGAATCAAGCTTAAGCGTGCATTGGATCACCTGCAAGAGTAATGAAAAATAACATGCTGGAGGCAAGGATCGAACCCCTGACCTCCAGCCGCTGAATGCCTTCAGACTCACGTGGCAACCACTGGAGCACTTGTTCTTATTTGTTCATTAATCAAACGCTGAAAATAATATATAAAACAAAAGAAAATTGGAAAACAAATAAAAAAATACGCGCAATAATTTGAATGGGCCTATGGGAGAGTGACACGCCTGCTTCTTCTTCCCTACACCGTGGCTAAAAACCCAAGGACCTATACCCACGGACGCTGTCCGTCACTATAAGTCATGCTCGTTCCAAAATATTCTATAGGACATATAAATGGAATCTAACACCATGGTTAGATTCGTCTCGTCTTCCTAATCACAACCATACCCATTACTAGGGCCAATTGTTCCTGAAATCAAAAACCCTAAAAAACTCCAAAAAAAACCTAACAATGGTGATTCACGACACATGTCATATAAATGAAATTGAATAATTCCAAAAGCTTGCAAACATCATGGTGATCAAGATTATGCCATTATTTTACACTATGGATGCAAGAATAAAGCTTTTCGAATTCAAGAAAAGGGTGATACCGTTACGGACTTACAGTGCGTGGGAGGGCTTGAAAACGCCTGCTTTTGATTGCTTTCGCTTGTGGAGACTGCCAGAAGACGATTGGGACCGATACCAAGCCTTGAGGATGCTTCTAAGTGGGACTTTGATCTCACACTTTTCTTTGATTTTTTCGAATCTGATTCTTGCTTTGAGCCTGATTTCTAACATCTGTTTTGATCTGCCTCGCCTCCTTATGTATCCAGCAATGCATTAGGGTTAATAGTTGTGTCCAAATCTTCTTCTTTCAATGCTTTGGATATTGATTTGATTTGCTTTGAAGATCTTTCCAAACATGGCTTATTTTGAATCTTTTTGTGCACTCTAAGGCTTGGCACGAATTTGAATGATGCTAGCTGTAATTGGAGCCTGAAACAAGCACAAAATCCCTTGTTATCAATGCTTTGGATTTTTATTTGATTTATTTTGATTTAAATCAAATTAATTCAAATAAAAATAAAAATAATTAATAAAAATATGATATGGACAAGTGGAAAAGGCTAGAGCACGTGGGCTATGATGCCAACTCAAAACAAGTGAAAAGGAATGGGTCCATTTGACAAAATTTGAAGTTTTGGGGATAGTTGACTTTTGGCAATTTTGCAAAAAAGGTCAACTTCAACAATGCATAACTTTATCAATTTTGACTCTTTGGATGTTTTCTTGGACTTTTTAGAAAGCTTGAGATGTCCTATAATCAACACTTTTGGTCTCATCTCAAATTGATGTTCCATGCTCATGTATGAAGCTTTGACAAAAAAAGGTGTTTTTGTTGACTTTTCAAAATGACCTATAATGTCCAAATTCATAACTTCTTGTGAGTGCATATTTTGAACTTGGGAGATGAATATGGATTATAGGTAATTACATCCTATTCAAAATGAGATTTGGATGGGTCATTTCTCCTAAAGTATGAGAAAGTTATGCTTGGTCAAAGTTGAGTTGACTTTTCCTGTAAAACCCGATATTTAACAACTTTTGAGTCTTGATGAATTGTGAGCAATCCTTGATAAATCATGATAAACCCTTGATCAAATGATGAAATATACTTCAAAATGAGGATGTTGACCAAAAATCTTGAAGTCTGGCTGTATGTGGGCCACAGTTGACTTTTGCCATAGCATAGTCAATTTTTGGACCTTTGAGCAATTGACTGAGCAAACTTCCTCTGCAAAGCTTGAAACTTGACATGGATGATCTTGAGAACATATTAAGACATTGGTGAGCATTTGGTACCACTTGGACTCAAATATCTTGATGCAACATAAAACCCTAATTTGGGGTAGACTACCTTAGGAGAGATCTTGTCTGGCCAACCCTTGGACTACCTTGAGCAACTTGGAGGTCTTTCTTGAAATGTTTTGAGAAATATGGGAGGGAAAATTTTAGGGTACAACAATGACAAAAACCATATTTTTCAATTAAAAATAAAGAATAAAAAGTATAGAATTAAGAAGAAAAACTCCCCCTGAGTTGATTACTTCCCTTTAATTCCATGAGTCTTAGAGCATCACAATTTAACTGCGTCTTTCATCAGAGTTTTGTACCTGTTTTATACCTGTTCAAGCTTTTCAGAAGTAAGAAGTTAAATAGTCCAAAATGTTTGAGACTTCTGTCTCAGTAATCCGTTATTGAAAATATCTTATTCTTTCTCCCCCCTTTTGTCAGTTATCAAAAAGAACATATAATCAGAGCTAAAAAGGATTTATATTAAAAATAAGAAGCAATGATAAGAAGTTCAGAACAGAAGAAAAGTAGAACAAATACTACAGATAAACCGATTTTAAAAACAAAAGAAAATCTAAGAGGGAGGAGGGAGGCGTGTGAACAAAGCTTCCAACAAGCCCTTGATCTGGGTGTTGGTTTCCTCTTGTTTGCTTAACATGCTCTTGATTTCCTTGATTGTATCATCCTGTTTATCCAACCTTTCCTGAATAACAATATCCGCTCTCTTCAGTTCTTCCAGAGTTTGCCTTTCATAGGAGGGAGTTGGAGAATCTTCAGTTTCTGGATGCTTCTCAGAGCATTCTTCAACTTGATCATTTTGAACCAATTTCTCTGCAGAAATCATCTCATCTGGAGCAGCAGTCAGAGTGAGACCTTCTGACTCTGGTTGAACTTTGTCTGATGGACGATGTTCTTACCAGGGAGCATTGTCTAGAGGGAGAATCTCTTCCTTGAGCAGTTGGCTCATAACTTGGTCTTCAAATACCTTTAGCAGATTACTGAGATTCTGTTGAACCTATCCATAGCTTTGTTCTTGCATCTTATATGTTTCAGACCTTATCCATTTTCTGAAACTTGTCCACAGATAATCTGAGGCAGCAGGATTGGTCATCTCAAGACTAGCTTGCTTCAAGGAGGTTATCCGTTTATGCATTTCTGTTTCAAACATCAACAAACTAGTACCAACATCTGGTGTGGGTTCAGATTGTTTTGGTTTTGGAATGGCCGTTTTGTGAGTTATAGCAGCAAGACGTTCAAAAATAGCTAGATCAATGACAAGTTTAACATTGTCATCAGGATTGCTCTTTGGTGAGGGAGTGGGAGAGTCTGGTATAATTATTGGACTGGTTGGATAATTTGGTGGTGTTGATTCCAAAGAAGAAGGAATTTGTGGAATGTCCAGGATGGTGAGGGGCATACGGATGGCCAGAGGTTCATCCTCCAGATGCTCTATCATCCTATTCTCTGTCAGAATATCTTATATGAGTCTTCCAAGGGGTATCCAGTCTCTTTTGGTACACTCATCTTCTCTAGTCTCCTTAACACTGGTCCTCAGATGATTGAATATCAAATGAGCCAGATTTACCTTAGTCTTCTTGGAGATAAAGTAGATCCAAAATTGCTGATCAATGTTTATGTAGTCAGGAGAGCTGGTTGGCTTCCTGTGGTTGATGCATCCCAGAATTATCTTAGCCCATATTCTGTGATGATCCTTCAGATCCCTTATCTTGCTGGAGGGAAGACCCAGAGTGAAAATTTCTCTTGCAATTGAAGCAACATCAGCACATCTTTCAGCCATGTCTATACACCTTACGCCACCACCATTGTAACCTATCAGTCTTGCAATTAGGTCTTCAGTAATTACTATCTTCTTCCCCATTACATATGAAGTGACTTGATGATTGGAGGATGAAGCATGAATCAAGAATTCCTTCATAAGAATTAGAAACTTTGGACCTAGAAGACGGTCAAAATACCTGTTCCATCCTTGAGCATTAACCTCTTCAGAGAGATTGAATCCATTTTCTTGAAGACTTTCAAAATCCACAATCAGTTCTGAAAGAACTTATAGGTTGTCAATGGGCGTGAGAAGAGTTCTGAACGGTTGTTCATATTGTTCCATAGATTCAATTCTCTAAGCACTGGTATTTGGGACGATTGAGGAAGCCATGTTCACACAAGAAATTTGAGAAGAAAATGAAGGGGTTTTGAAAGTACGAACAAAAAACAATTAGAGTGTAGTAAAAGTGAAAGAGTGTGAAGAGTGAAATTTGTGTTTAAATAGATTTTTGAAAACATAAACTGCAAGAGATAGAAATAATTAGTAACGATTATAAGCATTAATGACAACTGATTTTAGGGGATTCAGAAAGATATTGGAACGGTTACCCATGACATGTGTCTCAATGCACCCAATCATCGCTTTTGACCTTTCAGAAAAGTGAACGCGTGTTCAGCCTCAGAAGGTAGCTGATGAATGGATGACAACTGTTTTCTTACGTGAACAACACACTTCTATCCTTGAAATGAAACGCTCATATCTTCATGGATAGATTCTGATACAATTTGTACTTCAAAAAATCTGAAGGCAGGTTGATCAGCAGTTCACAGAAAATAACAAAAATTATGAAGGTTAAGATATGTAAATAAAAAAGTTTATTCTGGGCAAAGCTTCATGTTGAGATGTTTCAGAATGAAGTTAAACCTATCTTCAGAGAGAGGTTTTGTAAAGACATCATCCCATTGATGGTCTGTGTCAATGAATTTTAAATTGAGAATCCCATTCTGAATATAGTCCCTAATAAAATTATGTTTTATTTCTATCTGATTAGCCCTAGAATGCAAAATAAGATTTTTACTGAGACAAATAGCAGAAGTATTATAACAGAGGATAAGGATGTTACTCTCAAATATATTGAAGTCCTGAAGTTGACTTTTCATCCAGAGCATTTGCGTGCTACATCCAGCTGCTGCTATGTATTCAGCTTCTGCTGTTGATAGAGCTATTGTGGATTGTCTTTTGTTGGTGTTTCACCCCAAAATTTTCCCTCTCATATCTCTCAAAACATGGCAAGAAAAATCTCCAAGTGGCTCAAGATTGCTCAAGAGTTGGACAGTCAAGCTATCTCCTAAGGCAGTCAACCCCAAATTAGGGTTTTGTGTTGCATCAAGATCCTTGAATCCAAATGACCTAAAATTCTCCCTAATGTCCTAATATGTCCTCAAGGTTATCCATGCCAAATTTCAAGCCTTGCAGTGGATGTTTGGTCAGTCAATTGCTCAAAGGGTCCAAAAATCGACTATGCTAGGGCAAAAGTCAACTGTGACCTATAAACAGTCAAACTTCAATATTTTTTGTCAACCTTCTCATTTTGAAGTATATTTCATCATTTTATCAAGGTTTGATCATGATTCATCAAGGATTTCTCAAAATTCATCAAGACTCAAAAGTTGCTAAATTAGGGTTTTGTAGGAAAAGTCAACTCAACTTTGACCAAGCATAACTTTCTCATATTTTGTGATAAATGACCCATCCAAAGCTCATTTTGAAGAGGATGAAATTTCCTACAATCCATCTTCATACCCCAAGATCCGAAAATGCACTCACAAAAAGTTATTAATTTGGACATTATAGGTCATTTTTGAAAGTCAACAAAAACACCTTTTTTTTCCAAAGCTTATAACATGAGAATGGAATATCAAAATGATATTATACCGAAAGGTCTGGTTAGAGGACATCTCAAGCTTTCTAAAAAGTCCAAGAACACTTCCAAAAGTTCAAAATTGAAGAAGTTAGGCATTGTTGAAGTTGGGCATTTTTGCAAAATTGCCAAAAGTCAACTATCCCCAAAACTTCAAATTTTGTCAAATGGACCCATTCTTTTCCACTTGATTTGATCTTGTCACACTACACACGTGTCCTAGCTTCAGCCTTGTGATCATTTATCAATTTTATTATTTAATTTGATTTTTAATGAATTATTTCATTTTAAATCAATTTAAATCAAATAAAATCCAAACATTGATTATTTGATCTCTTTTTGGCTATTTCAGGATTGAATCATCATCAAGTGTATCAAATTCGTATCAAGCATTCCATGTGCAAAAAGATTGGATTTTTGGCAAATTTAGCAAGTTTTCAATGGAGGATCAAATCCAATCTCAAGGCATTAATGTACAAGGATTCAAGACCAATTTGTTGACCTAATGCATTGCAGCATACATATACAAGTGAAGGCACACGAATTTGAGGGCAAGAGGCTGCAAGAGGATCAAGAATCAAACTTGAAAAATTGCCAAAAAGTGTGAAACTGAAATCGTTCTTGGAGGCCAATTCAGAAGAAAAACTCTACACTAATCAATTGCTGGACGATCACTGAAGCAAAACCAACCCCTAATAATCTCTCATACACGCCCATAAGCTTTGTAAGTGTCTCAAAAAACCACTTTTCGTTTGAATTCATGGATCCATATTCTTGCATTTTTCTGGCAAATCTTTGATATATTTATGATGCTTATGAAATTTCTGAGTTTTTGGCATTGTTTGATTCCATTTATCTAGAATGTAGCCCTATAACCGAAATTAGGGTTTTGTAGCTTGCTTTTTGGGTATTTCTTTTACAGGCAAAATTGATGCCGTTGATGGACATAAACGTGACCAGGGGAGGTAGACGAGCACAACCATGGTCTTGGGGGTTGTTTTCATGGCCTAGAATCAATTTTTGGAATGTCCTGCGAATTTAGCCGCGAATATAAATCCGCAGGTAAATGTTCAGGGTTGAACGAAGAAGATGAAGACGTGTCCCCCCCTGGTTGGACGGTTCAAATATTCGCGCTTTGTTTTTTATATTTTCTGGTATTTGTTTGTTTTCCCATATTATTATTATTGTCCAATATAATAACAATTGAAGCATGATAGTTGAGTGGCAAAGGCGTTTGTTCAAAATCCAACAGGACCTGGGTTCGAATCCCAGGTCCCCCATGTATTTGTTATATTTTTTCTACAGATATTCCAGTGCATACGAGGAACAACAATGCATCATACACCATCACCCAATCATCTGCCAGATGGCCCCAAGCCAGATCTGGTGGTCCCGATGTGATGTCCATCATACGCCCTAGTCAAAGTGCCACGCTGGATTCCAAAAGTCAGCCAGGCCTGCATGTTAATGCGCCACAAAATTGCCATTCTCACCTCCAAATTGGGCCCAAAACCCCCCTAAGTCTTTCTATTTCTTTCTTTTTATTTATTTTATTTATTTGTTTGATTAATTATTTTTATTACTAACTAACCAATTAAAACTTTTTCTTAATAAAATTAAAAACAAAAAATATTTTATTTATTAAAATTAAATTTCAGCATTTTATTTTTGTTAATAAAATTAATTTAATTAATTTAGTTTTAATTAGGAACAACTTTTAATATATTTTGCAATAATTAAAATTAACTTAGACAATTAGGTTTTATTAACATTGATCAAATTTATTTTTATTTCTTTAAATATCAAAAATCCAAAAAATATTTATTTTCATTAATTAATTAATTAGCTTATTAATTTAATAATTAGCTTAGTTTAATTTCTTTTTAATTCAAAAATAACCAAAAAAATCTTTTCTTAAATAATAAAGGGTCAAAACCCTAGAACTCGCCCGATTTAATTTCCCGCACGCGTTCCATTTTTATCCAATATTGTATCTGTTTCCTGGAATGTAATAGTTTAATAGGACTTTAAATATTTTTATCGCTTTATTTACTTTCCGCATTTAATTTTCAAGGGTTGCTTTTGGCGATGTAAATACCCGACGCCTTGTAAAAGTTAGTTTAATTTCCGTAATTTAATTTCCGCAACTTATAAACTGTTAGATGTTTGATAATAGGGAATACATGACAAGATCAAATGTTTAACCTAAAATCAACATAGATAACCATTGACATGTACAAAGACAAAATTAACTGAAAACAACACACTCACACATGCGCACTCTTAGGGTACACCTCACTTGGTTGCCTTCGAACGCGGTCATCAAGTATAGGAAGTTTTAGAGGTTGCCCTCTTGTCCAAAGATCATAGCTTCCTCGAAACGGTTGCCTCGGAATAATGATCTAAGACCTTACGGTTACCGCTAAGGCGTCCTAACATTGCTTTAGGGACCGCACGACCCTTAATTGAATTGACCCTTAAAACTCCAACGAAGATGCTACCTACTCATCAATAGTGGATAGAATTGTCTAAAGGACATTAGTACAAATTGATTCCTTTTTCGAGTAGGTAGATGGTTCTTAAGTACTTGCTCTTTCAAAACAAAAAAAAAACTTTTCGCACTTACACCTTTCAAACAAAAACTTCTTTCAAACCCACAAACACAAAGAAAAGAAAATTTTGAAAACATTAGGAGCAAGTACCTAAGAGCCCGTGGATAACTACGGATAGAAAGGTTGCTAACACCTTCCCTTTCTATAATTTACCCCCCGGACCCGAGAAACATCTCGAAAAAGGAATTTTTATGTGATTTTTTCCTTTCCTTGTTGGATAAAATAAAAGACGGTGGCGACTCTTGCTTACCGCGACATTTTGCAAAAACAAACGCAAAACGCGAACCAGCATTCTGAAAAACAGTCAGTTCTCTCCCACCGTATCACAGAACTGGCGACTCTGCTGGGGATATATTAATAAGTGGCGTGTACCTTAGGATTAGATCATTGCGTTTTCAATTGTTTGCTTTGTATGCTTTATATTTGTGGGCTTGTATCGGAGTTACTATAGATCCTAACCCGGATCTGGGGATACCCTTTAGGTAAGAAACAATAAACTATGAGGGAACTGTACGGCGTAGACCAATACGGTTGAAGCAGTAGCTACGTTGGTATGGCACTTTAGTCTGTACCGATATCCCTTGTGTTGGAACGAGGAGAATATGGGTCTTCTAAGGGGTCATTAAGCACCAAATGACCTTAGAACCTTTAAATTGACCAACTTGGACATAGAACAGTAGCAGCATGCTACACTCATTGAGACTAAACTCTCGCGATGATTCCAGCCGCAAGAAAAGGTTGCTAAACTGGAATTATGACCGATCGAGGGTAGTCAATGATATTGAGATCCTCTAGAACCCGGTTACTATTTTTAGGACATATTTAAACCAACTGAACTGAAAGAGGGTAGTACCTAAGCTCCTTGTCAGCCTGAAATCTAAGGGCTCTCTGTGACTTGTGTGTCTTTATCATGTTTGCTATTTGTGGATACTTGTGGTGTGCTTTCTATCATGACATCATGTCATCATAACATTGCATACATCTTACATTGGACTAACCTATTTCAAAGACAGGAGGGATTCATCTTTGTTCTATTTTCTAGGTCATGATGCCCATGCGTAGGAATACCATCCGGGTCAACTTTGTTCAGGTTCCCACCATGCTTAAAGAACTGATTGCAAAGATGCCTGATACTACCTCCTTCATCAGAAGACATGGGTATCTTCTCAATTTGGTCACCTCCAAATTGGACGAGTAGATGATGAGTGTCCTGGTCCAGTTCTATGATCCGTTGTACCATTGCTTTACTTTTCAGGACTACCAGTTGGTTCCCACCTTAGAAAAGTTCTCTGATCTACTCGGTATCTCTATTCTGGAGCAGACCCCGTTTATTGGTTGGGAGAAGATCCTTAGGCTAGAAGAGATTGCTTCAGCCCTTCATATGACCAAGGATGAGGTAATGGCTAATTGGGAGACTAGAAGTGGAGCAAAGGGATTTCTGACTAAGTTCTTGGTTGGTAAGGCTAACTATTTCTAGGATAGTCTAGACTTCAAGGCATTCGAAGATATTCTGGCTCTTCTGATATACGGCTTGGTATTGTTTCCGAATCCTGACTCCTTTGTTGATGTGAATGCGGTGAAAATCTTCATCTCTCGTAATCCTGTACCCACTCTCTTGGGTGACATTCTTCATCAACTTTATGCCCGCACTTCCAGAAAGCGGGGAACCTTGATGTGCTGTGCTCCGTTATTGGCGAGGTGGTTTATTTCGCACCTCCCCAAATCAGTGCTGAAGAACAAAGAAGGCATGGGCTGGGCCTATAGGGTTATGTCTCTCTCTCATAATGACATTATCTGGACTATTAAGGGAATGGATGAAGTGGCTATTATTGATCAATGTGGGGAGTACCCCAATGTACCACTGATAGGAACCCATGGAGGAATTACTTACAATCCATGTTTGGCCTTACGTCAATTTAGGCGAGCCAGAAGAGAAGGACCTCATGAACTTCTAATGCCTAGTATCATCTTTGATTTTCAAGGGGATAGCAACGAGCAATGCCACATATTCATAAGGGCTTGGGATAGAGTTCACAGATCTGATCCACACGAGCTGGGCCCAAAGACTTCTCTCCCAATGGAGCCATATCTCAGATGGATTCGTATCCGTGCCCAAAAGCTGGGTATGCCATATGAAGCCATCCTGCCTGTCATTGTTGAAGTTGCTAATGAAGAGGGGGTTCTTCCTACCATCCTCAATCCGTACATGCCTACTGACATTGGGGCACTGAAAAGGTCTTGGATGCAGCTGAGAGAAGAGTGGGATGCTTACCGAGAAAAGTTTAACAAGCAAGAGCAGAAGCTCCAGAAGTTGACTAGGCAGCTGGAGAACGAGCGGATCCTCAATGACTATGTCCGCACCGACAAGAAGCGACCATGGGAGCACTGATTGTCCTTTGATTATTTCCTTTCCAATTTTTATTTACTTTTCAGTATTTCCTTTATTGTAACGCCTTAAGGGCATCTGTTGAACAATTCGAATTTCAAAGTTTATCTAATAAAAGTGTGTTTCATTTCTTGTCTACAAATTTGAATCTCTCGATGTCTTTGAAATCATATCATACGCATTTCATCCCATGCACTTCATAACAGGTACCCTTACAGGTCTCTTATCTTCTTCGCTGTTTATTTCAGCATCATGTCTGCTGAACCATCAACTGAGCAAGCAATCAAGGCCCTACAGGCCCAGAATGCCCAATTACAAGAGTTGTTCATGAATCTAGTTAAGGGTCAACAAGATCTGAAGACCCTGATTCTGAAAGAGAAGAAGAAGAAGAAGAAGAAGAGGATAATCCTGTTTAACACAGGTCACAGGTTTGGAAACAGGCCACGGGATGAAGTTGATTTGACCACCTCATCTGGAGGGAAAGATAGTCAAGAAGAAAGGAGGGCTCCTAGCCCTGTGGTCTCAGACAATGAGACGGACTTCGACGAAGACCAGTATCCTCCTACTGAGGATAAATACAAGCAATTGGAAGACCGGTTGAGTGCGATGGAAGTTTAGAAAGTGTCTGGTATGGACTTTAGTGATTTGGGTCTATCATCTGGGGTGGTGATTCCCCACAAGTTCAAGGCACCAGCCTTTGCTAAGTATGACAGAGTTTCTTGTCCGAAGCTGCACCTCCGGTCATATGTAAGGAAGATTCAGTCGTACACCGCTGATAAGAACCTATGGATCCACTTCTTTCAAGACAGTCTCTCAGGGACTCAACTTGAATGGTTTTACCAGTTGGACAGAGCCAGTATCCGCAGTTGGGAAGATTTGGCTACTGCTTTCTACAGGTAGTACCAATATAATTCCGACCTCGCTCCCACGCGTACCCAACTCTAGGGTATGTCAATGGGAACGAGAGAAGGTTTCAAAGATTATGCTCAGAAGTGGAGGGACCTCATTGGAAGAGTGAAACCACCCTTGGCTGATCGGGAGCTTATAGATATGTTTCTGGGGACCTTGTCTGGTCCATTTTTCAACCACATGATTGGAAGCTCTTCGTTTGGGTTTACAGAGTTAATTATGACCAGTGAGAGGATTGAGGCTGGTATTAAGGCTGGTAAGATACAAAAGGGTGCTTCATAAGCCTTTTAACAAAGAGTCTAGTGTTGTCTACAGTTCGAAAAACCAGAATAGACCTGAACGCCGCCAAGCTGTTAATGAGGTTGTTATTTCAAGACCTGCTGGTGCTACTCAGCACAACAATCAACAAAAGGCCAAGAGACCTCGAAGGCAATTCACCCATCTCAACATGAATTTATCTCAGATTCTGCCACAGTTATTGAAAACCAACCTAGTGATTCCAAGGGAAGCCCCGAAGAATCCAAATACAACATCACCGAAGTACAACCCTAATGCCCGCTATGCTTTTCACTCTGATAGCCCAGGCATAATACAGATGATTGTTGGTCTTTGAAGAATAAGATACATGACTAATTGATGCTAAGGAGATTGAGTTCGAGGCGCCCGGAAGACCTAATGTTGTGACTGCTCCTATTCCCAAGCATGGAGTAAATGCTATAGATGAAGACTCGTTTGTGGTTTCTGTGAACGATATTGTTACCCCTTTGATGACTGTGAAGAAAAACATTTTGCTAGCCGGTTTATTTCCAGGCTGTGACGAAGGTTGCCGTATGTGTTCTGCCCTACCAACTGGTTGCCCACTTCTGAAATCAGGTGTCCAACGCCTGATGGATAGTAAAGAAATTCTATTTAATAATACTGTTGTTCCTTTAGTTCATACTGAAGAAGTTGCTATTATCACCATTCTCGACAATTCTTCCAAGGCTTCCTCAAGAAAGCCTGTTAGAATTACATTTGTTCCAAGAATCACACCATTGATCATCATTGTTCCTGGGCCTATGCCCTACACCTCTGATAAAGCTGTCCCTTGGCATTACGGGGCCGATGTTTATTTTCATGGAGTTAAACAAGAGTTGGATGCTGATACTGACGTCAGCAATATTGTTGGACCTTCTAAAGTCACCCGCAGCGGAAGACTTTTCTCACCTGATATCTCTCCACCAACTGCCCAAAAACCTGTTGTTATTACACCTGCCAGTGTACCTGCTACTATTCCTGTTCGAGTTCCTATTCTTACCCCTGTCGCCGAGTCATCTAATACTCGGGGCAAAGGGACCACCAGTGAGCCTGCCCAGACGGAGACACCAAAAACAATTACTGTTGAAGCTTCTAGGCAAGAGATGGAAGAGATTCTGAAAATCATCAAAAAGAGTGACTACAGTGTAGTTGAATAGCTGGGGCAAACCCCGTCCAAGATTTCTATGTTGTCACTGTTGCTATGCTCGGAGGCCCATGCCAAGGCTCTGATTGCATTCCTGAAGACTACACACGTACCGCAAGAGACATCGGCTGATCAGTTTAAAGATTGCGTGGCTAGTCTAACTGCTGATAATGGGTTGGGTTTCTCTGATGCCGACTTGACTGTTAAGGGGAAGAACCACAACGATGCCCTGCATGTCTCCATCGAATGCAGGGGCACTACTCTTGCACATGTATTAGTGGATACTGGTTCCTCATTGAACGTCTTGCCCAAGAAAGCTCTAGACCGGTTGGATTATGAAGGGTTGGAATTGAAACCAAGAAACATTGTCGTCAGGGCCTTTGATGGGTCTAAAAGAATGGTGCATGGAGAAGTGGATATTCCGATTAAGGTCGATTCTCAGGTTTTCAAATCTACATTCTATGTGATGGACATTCGGCCATCTTATTCTTGTTTGCTGGGTCTTCCATGGATCCACAAAGCTGGGGCCATAACCTCAACGCTCCACCAGAAGCTGAAGTACCCAATGAAAGGGAAGATTGTGACAGTACAAGGAGAGGAAGAGTACATGGTTAGCCACCTCAACTCTTTCCGATACGTAGAAATGGATGGGGAGTTCATTGAAACTCCATTTCAGCATCTTGAAGAGGTTCCCCAGACGCTGGCATCAACTGAGACTATTGTTGAAGATTCTCCTAGGAAGATGGCTTCCTTTAAGGATGCTCGGGCTGTTGTCGAGAAAGAGGCTCAAAAGGCTGTTCGGAATGCACAGATCGGAAGACCTCCCGTGTTCATCAGCAACTCGGGAGTGAATGCCATTGAAGACGAGGTGGAAGAGTCTGAGTTCGACAGCTGGATCTATCCTACTACTTACGGTGGACCAAGAAACTGGATAGCAAAGGACTTCATCCCTATTTCTTTTGTTACCCAGTAATGAAACTTTTTGTTTTGAATATGTAACAGACAATGTTTAAACTTTATGGCTCAGTGTCTTACCCGGGGCACCGTGGCTTCATTTGTGAGGGCTTTATGTGTGTCATTTACATATATCATTAATAAAAGCATTGGACGTTCTTGCATTTCAAATTTTGCGCTCCTTGTTTTTCTTTATTATATATTGCAAAACAACTATTTTACACACACACTCACATATACAGGTCTACATCCACTCTGGATCTCACTGGTAACGACTCTGCTACTGCCAGTTACGACTTCGAAAATCCGATCAACTTAGCCGAAGACGAAGGTGAAGATGATTGCGAAGTGCCTGGTGAACTTGCAAGACTGCTACTTCAGGAAGAGAGGGCTATTCAACCGCACAAAGAGCCGGTGGAATCAGTGAACCTGGGTACAGAAGAGGATAAGAAAGAGGTCAAGGTCGGTGCAAATCTGGAAGCTAGTGTGAAGCAAAGGTTAATTCAGATGCTGCGTGACTACGTTGAGATCTTTGCCTGGTCTTATGAAGATATGCCTGGTTTGGATACCAATATTGTGGTTCACCGCCTTCCTACCAAGGAAGACTGTCCTCCAGTAAAACAGAAAGTCCGCCGAATGCGCCCAGAGATGTCTGAGAAAATCAAGGCTGAAGTTATGAAATAGTTTGACGCCGGTTTTCTAGCAGTAACATCTTACCCACAGTGGGTTTCCAATGTCGTTCCTGTTCCGAAGAAGGATGGTAAGGTTCGAATGTGTGTTGATTATAGGGATCTGAACAGGGAAAGTCCCAAGGATGATTTTCCTCTACCTCATATCGACGTTCTGGTTGACAACACCGCTCATCACAAGGTATTCTCCTTTATGGATGGTTTCTTCGGTTATAATCAGATTAAAATGGCTCCCGAAGACATGGAGAAGACAACCTTTTTTACTCAGTGGGGTACCTTTTGCTACAAGGTCATGCCTTTTGGATTGAAGAACGCTGGGGCAACATATCAGCGTGCCATGGTTGCTCTATTTCATTACATGATCCATCATGAGATTGAGGTATACGTCGATGACATGATTGCAAGATCCCAGACTGAGGAAGAACATCTTGACCACCTTCAGAAGTTATTTGACAGGTTGAAATTGTACAAGCTGAGGTTAAACCCGAACAAGTGCACCTTCGGGGAGAGATCTGGTAAGCTGCTGGGTTTCGTCGTAAGCGATAAAGGTATTCAAGTGGATCCTGCAAAGGTGAAGGCCATACAGAAGATGCCAGCTCCCAGAACAGAGAAAGAAGTCAGAGGCTTCCTGGGACGACTGAACTACATTGCCCGATTCATCTCGCACCTGACTGCTACTTGTGAGCCAATCTTCAAGTTACTAAAGAAAGATAAAGTGGTAAGATGGAACGATGAATGTCAGGCCGCTTTCAAAAGGATCAAAGAGTATCTCCAAGAGCCACCTATGCTGATGCCTCCAGTTGAAGGGAGACCTATGATCTTATACTTGACAGTACTCGACAACTGAATGGGGTGTGTGTTGGGGCAACATGACGAGTCTGGCCGAAAAGAGCATGCTATTTATTACCTTAGCAAAAAGTTTACCGACTGTGAGACCCGATACTCACTGCTCAAGAAAACTTGTTGCGCTTTGGCATGGGCTGCTCACCGGCTGAGACAGTATATGTTGACCCACACTACTCTGTTAATATCAAAGATGGATCCAATCAAGTATATCTTCGAAAAGCCTACTTTGTCCGGAAGAATAGCAAGATGGAAGATGATCTTGACTGAGTACGACATCCAGTATATGACCTAAAAGGCAATTAAGGGAAGTGTATTGGTAGATCATTTGGCACATCAGGCAGTGGATGATTACCAGTCTATGAACTTCGAATTTCCGGATGAGAATATCATGCTAGTAACTGACTGTGAGACACCTAGACCGAATGAAGGACCTGAGGAAGGATCCTGATGGTCTATGTACTTTGATGGAGCTTCAAACGCTTTGGGTAATGGCATTGGCGCCGTGATCATATCTCCTAAAGGCTCTCATACTCCGTTTACCACCCGACTATGTTTTAACTGCACTGACAACATGGCGGAGTATGAAGCATGCTTCATGGGTCTTCGAGCAGCAATTGACCTAAGGATTAGGTTTCTGAGTGTCTTCGAAGATTTCGCTCTCGTGATCAGTCAGATCAAAGGCGAGTGGGATACGAAACACCCAAATCTTATTCCTTACAAGGAGTATGTATTGACGTTGCTTCCATATTTTGAGGATATAACCTTTGAACACTTCCCTAGAGAGGAGAATCAGTTGGCGAACGCGCTAGCTACGATGTCTTCTATGTTCAAAGTCAATTGGGACAACGAGGCTCCCCGGATTATCATTGAAAGATTGGACGAACCTGCACATTGCTGTAACGTTGAGACTGAAGAGGTAGCAGATAAACCCTGGTTTCATGAGGTGAAGAGATACCTTGAGGCTCAGGAATACCCCGAGGGTGCATCTGTTAATGACAAGAAGTTTCTGAGGAGGTTCGCAGCAAAGTTTTTCATCAGCAATGGTATCCTTTACAAGCGTAACCATGATTCAACCTTACTGTGATGTGTGGATAAGAATGAAGCAGAAAGGATCATGGTAGAGTTACATGAAGGTACTTTTGGAACTCATTCCAGTGGACATACCATGGCAAAGAAAATCCTTTGGGCAAGATACTATTGGTCCACTATGGAAGCCGACTGTTATCAGCATTCTCGGACATGTTACAAGTGTCAGGTCTATGCTGATAAGGTGCACATACCTCCAGTTCCTCTGAACGTCTTGACAACTCCTTGGACTTTTGCAATGTGGGGCATTGATATGATCGGCGAGATCAGACCTACAGCATCCAACGTGCATCATTTCATCCTGGTAGCAATTGATTACTTTACGAAGTGGGTTGAAGCAGCTTCTTTTGCTACTGTGACTAAGAACATCGTAGCACGGTTCATTCGGCACAATCTGATCTGTCGATATGGTGTACCAGAGAGGATCATTACGAACAATGGTACCAATCTCAACAACAAGATGATCACCGAGCTCTGCGAATTCAAGATACAGCATCACAACTCTTCTCCCTACCGGCCAAAGATGAACGGGGCTGTTGAAGCGGCTAATAAGAACATTAAGAAGATTGTGCAGAAGATGACAGTGACATACAAAGAATGGCACGAGATGTTACCATTTGATCTTCATGGGTACCGTACCTCAGCACGGACGTCAACAGGGGCGACACCCTACTCCATGGTATATGTCATGGAGGCAGTCTTGCCCATTGAAGTTCAGATACCCTCTCTCTGAATCATGAAGGACGCAGGTTTGAGCGAAGATGACTGGATTCAGACTCGACTTAATCAGTTGAACCTAATCAACAAAAAGAGACTTACTGCTATTTGTCATGGTCAGATGTACCAGAAACGGATGATCAAGGCATTTAACAAGAAAGTTAGACGACAAGAGTATCAAGTTGGGGATCTGGTAATCAAGCATATTATCTTACCTCAAGGTGATCCCAGGGGCAAACGGACCCCTACTTACGAAGGGCCATTTGTGGTTAAGAACATTTTCTAAGGAGGAGCTATGATTCTAACCACCATGGATGGTGACGATCTTCCTCACCCCGTCAATGCGGACATAGTGAAAAGATACTACGCATAATTAACGACCCGCTAGGTCGACTGGCCTAGGAAAAAATAAGGGCTTACCGGCAAACCAAAAGGGTTCAGGCAAAATAAGGGATGAAAATGAAAAATCTGTACACCCGGCAAGTCGAAAACCTGAAAAGGCGGCTTGGGAAAAAATGGGTATCCCGGTGGACTGAAAACCCGAAAAGGCGGTCCAGACAAAAATTAGGGATCAAAGCGTAACATTATGTCTCATTGGATCACCTTGCATCCAGACTTCGATATCAACTATCAAGCTCGGACAAACACTGATCAATCTGATCTACTTTCAATCAAGTAGCAAAGTGATGAGATGCTCGAGGACATAAAGGCAATAGCAGAGTTGGAACCCAGTGGGATTGTTCACATAGCTGTTTTGTTTTTCACAAATTGTGTAAATTCTATTATTCGGCGGCGTTCTCTTATTAGGACGTCAGCCTCTTGTACAAAAACGCCTATTTATAGGCCAAACTTCAAAATCAATACAATTCATTTTCAAAGAAATTTCAAACTGTTTTCCTTTGTCTATTTTGTTTTGCAAAAGAACGTCCAATGCTCATTTTTGATATATGCATTTGACATTAATTGCTGCTCATGAATATTTACATGCGAAACAAAAGGTGAATTACTGGTAATAGCAGAAACAAGGGCAAATAAGAATTGTCCGAACTGTATAGTTGCTCTGTCCACCAGGTACAAAGGTAGATTCAGCTGAAGAATATGGCTAAGATACCTTCACTCCCCGCAGAGTAAGGCAGTAATGGTAGCTCTCCCCCAGCTGAGACTTGAAACTATGAACGAATCAACAATGCTCTCCTCAAGCAGAGTTGATCTACCATCAGCACTACAAAAGGCTTAATAACCCCGGCAGTCTTAATATTCCCCAGCAGAATACAAGATACCCCCAGTGGAGTTAAAATTTTCCCAGCACAGACTGAAAAAGCTTCCCCCAACGGAGTTGAAGCATCATCCCCAATAGACTCTGGAAGTTTATCCCCAGCGGAGTACAAAATAAATCTCCCCAGCCGAGTTCAAAGGATCATTCCCAGTAGAATTCAGAGGATTATCCCCACAAAAGTCTAACAGGTTATCCCCAGTAACGTCGCCACTTAAAGATCATCCCCAGTGAAGTTCTTCCCTTTCACAAACAGGAATTCAATCCTCAACGGACTCAATATCACCAGCAACGATAATTCATCCTGGCGGAATTTATCAGTGGAATCCTCAGTAGAGCATCTCTTCTCCACAGAGTAATCTCCTCACCAGTTTATTCCCCAATGGAGTTATCCTCTCCTACAGATCTATTATCACAATCATCTTCGTTCGTCACCCCCAGCGGAAACAAGGAATTTAACTCTATTCTCCAGCAGCTATCCGGGATTTATTTTCCCCAGTTAAAACATTACATTTCCATATATCATGATGCATACATATACTCATCATATAACACAATCTCATTTATTTTGAGAACATCATCGCTTGATCCATATCATGCATTGCATGACCGACCTTTACCTTTCAGGAAAGATGCAGTTAAATTTGCAGCTACATCAAAGACCTCCTCTGGTTCAGTCAGATCGACGTGAAAATCTCCCAGATTCGTATTCCAGTTGAAGTTATTCCAAGACTTTCGTATGGTTCAGTTAAATCGATTTGAAGATTTTTCCGATTCTTATCCAGCCAAAGTTAATCCAAGACCTCCTCTGGTTCAGTCAGATCTACGCGAAGATCTCCCTGACTCGTATTCTAGTTGAAGTTATTCCAAGACTTTCGTCTGGTTCAGTTAAATCGATTCGAAGATTTTTCTGATTCTTATTCAGCCAAAGTTAATCCAAGACCTCCTTTGGTTCAGTCAGATCGACGCGAAGATCTCCCTGATTCGTATTCCAGTTGAAGTTATTCCAAGACTTTCGTCTGGTTCAGTTAAATCGATTCGAAGATTTTTCTGATTCTTATCCAGCCAAAGTTAATCCAAGACTGTTGTACCCCAAAATTTGCCCTCCCATTTTCTCAACATTTCTCATCACCAAGCCCTTGGAGATCAAGGTCCAGTTAGGGTTTCATCTGCTTAAGACTTCTCTTTGCACTGTTGACCCAAATTAGGGTTTGTGTTTGCACAAAGATGTTTTGACCTAAAATGCCTAAGATGACTTTCTTGCTTCATATTGGACTCCCAAGTTTATCCACATCAAGTTTCAAGTCTTGATTCCAAGTTTGGCCCAGTCAATTGGACAATTGACCTAGAAATCAGTTGTATTGGGGAAAAAGTCAAATGTGGCCAATTGACAGTCAAATCTCATGAAAATTGACCCACATCAACATTATGAACTCACATGAACCATTTGATCAAGTTTGGATCACAATTCCACAAGAAATTTGATCAGATCACCAAAAGGGCAAAATGGTCATTTTTAGGATTTTGACTGCACAAAGGCAATTTTTGATTGTTTGGCCTAACCAATGGCAAACCAAGCCCACATATGGATTCAAGGACCCCATGGAATTTTCTTGACATGCTCAACAAGTTCAAAAGATCCCAAGTACACAAGATTGACAGTTGAATTTCTCAGTCAATTGATCAATTTTGACTGTATACTGAAAAGTTAAACTTTGACTTTTTGGTCAAAATCAAGAGTCAAGATTCATTTTTCATAAAAACATGCCAAATCATGAAACTTGTTCATCAAGAAATCAAAAAATGCAAATTAGGGTTAGAAATGAGAATTTTTCATAACTTAGAATTTTTCTAAGTTATGAAAAACCCTAATTTTTTCCCAACTTTGCCTCACTTTCTCACCAAGATTCATTTGGATTCAAGAAAAAGTCAAAACATGAAAGTTGTAGCTTGTTGCATAATCTACAACTTTGATTCACAAAGTTTTCCCAAATGAGGCTTGTATCTCAAGTTACAATTTTTTGAATAAGGGCACTAAACCATTCTTAACTTAGTGAAATTTTAACCTATTTTGACAAGGTTTTTTACCCAACTTCAAGGCCATTTTCCATACACTTACACTTGGAATTTCAATTTGCATTTCAAAGATGGATTGTAGTACACATTCCAAGCTTTCCAAAATGTCCAAGAACTCATCAAACAACTTCATAACTTGAGAGATTCGAATTTCACAATTTGGCAAAAACTCACTTTTGAATTGGTCAATTTACATGTCCATAACACTAGGCATTTTCAATCTCAGCTTGCATATCTTGATTACAGGTCCTTAAACCATCCAACACTCATAAATTTAATGGCAATCCTTTGTGCCAAGACCATGTTTTGTATGTTCAAGCATTGCCTAAAGGATTAATCCAAAAATAGATAAAGCATTTCTTCCATTTTTGCAAAAGGTAGCTTTATGTCCAATTGAAAATCCAACAAGTACAGATGAGATCTAATTGGCACAAGATTATGAGCAAAACACTCTGATCAAGGAGATATTATGCAGCACATTAGGGGGCCTCTACCTGCCTAGAACACAACTTGGGCATTTGTTGCTTAAAGTGTAAGTAACATTGCATTTTGTACAACAACTTTGATATCAGCTAACAAACCCTTAAGCAAACTGGTGAAACACATTCAGGACATCCCAACTAAGCTAGTACACGACCCTAACATCCCTCATACACTCCCATTCCCAGAATCACCTTCAAACTGCAAGAACAGGGCAAGGCCTGCAGTTTGAGTGCCATCTCTCATTCCTCTCAAGCTTTCTTGCCCAAACCAGTTCACACACATTCCCTAGCATCAATGCAAGCTAACCAAGACCTGAAACATGATCTGTAATTCCTCTAACAAGTTCCACCATTTTCACTTTCTCATTTTGCAGTTGAAGTTCCACAGCTCGATTCAAGGTGTCTCAAGGCAAAGTAAGTATTGGAATATCATCACTACACTTCAAGGAAGTTGTACAAGTCATCATCTTGTCCTGAAAGTTCCTCCATTGCAAGGCACGATTCCAACTGCACAGGTATATTCATGAAGTTCTATCTCTCTTATTAGGCATTGTTAGCTTTAGGTTTGTGAAGAGAATATGTCACAATCATAACCCTGAACATGCCCATGTAATTAGATTTCATTTATATTATGTGTGCTGCAAGAATTTTAAGTCTGAACATGGCATAAAAATTAGGTCAGGATTTGGGAGAGAAGAAATTCTCTCTCATTTCTGAGAGTTAGATTGACTTCTTTATATGTCTAGAATCGTGGCTTCAAGCTCTACAGGTTTCATGTTGGAAGATTTGGCAAAAGATCAAAGAATCAGGAGTTAGGGATTGGAGAAGAAGGGCGCGTATTTTTGAATTTTGTTTGGTCTGAAGGTTGAAGACAACAACTTTCTGGGCTGGGCCTGTTTGTTATTTCTTTTCACACCCTGTTTTTGCTTTCATACCCCCCAAGCCCATTTTGTGTATTTTTATGATTTTTTTGATTTTTCCTTTGTCATTCTGACTCATTTATTTTTTCTTATCATATTAAAAACATAAAAAATATTTTTTGCATCATTTTTATATTTTTAGGCATTTATTTGATTATATTGATATTTATATACAAATAAGTAAATAACATATTATTTAGAATAAATAGGAAAAAATAATGTAAACACACTTTATTTTCATTTTTATTTTGTTTTATCTTCTTAAAATATTTTATACAAAACATACTTTTTTTTCATAAAATACCAAAAATATACATATTTTATTTTATTAATATTTAATATTAAAAATACATTTTTCACAAATAGACTTCATTTTTATTTTATTTTTGTATGTAAATAATAAATATTGTATATATTGAATAAATAATGCATTTTATTTTGTAAATTAGGGTTTTGACCTAAATATGAAAATACTCCAAAAATAATACTTTTTATTTTTATTTTATTTATTTGACATAAATAATACTTTTTCATACATATAAAAATTCTTCTTACATCTTGCATATTTATTTCATTTCTATTTAATTATGCTATTATTTATCTTGTGAATATTCCAAAATTGATGTAATAGCTAGATTTAATTTCTTGTCTAAATATCCCCCATTTGAACATTTGTACCCCCTTCCCCATATTATTGTGTTGTAATAGTGTAGGAATTTTATTTTTCTCACTTTAACGCTTTTTAAATATGCCATGCTAGAATTAGGGTTTGTATGCGAATAAAATGAACAAAATAGTTTTGACCTAATTTCAAGATAATCAAGCATGAAAATGAACAACACATCTCACACTTGCACCCCTAGGGTATTCCACTTTGTTGCCTTCAAATAATTGGGCCATATTGCATGTTAGGTTTCTTTGGGTAAAACAAACAATCAAATGATTATAGTCCCTCGATGACGCTTTCGAAAATTTGCCTAAAATGATCAAGTCTCTTTCAAAGAAAAATTGCCCAAAGACATTTAACACTATTGCAATTATGGTCTAAACGATGACCCGCGCTCGTCCTTTTCACCTCCTAATACAAGATTGTCCACCAAATGCAATGGTGGAACAAAATTGTCAAAAGGTTTAAAACATAACAAAAATCTTTGAGAAAACTTTAGGGTAGATAACTCTTAAGTACTTGTCAATTTGCAAAGAAAACACTTGCCTATTTTCAAACCAAACTTCACAAACAGTTTCAAAACAAACTTTCAAAAAACCTTGAAACATCTTTTCAAAAGACAAAACACCTTTTGTAAAACATTCGAGTAAAGAATTGTTACAAGGGTAGCCTATACAAGGCATCTTTTTAAAACATTTTCAAAACCACACACCAAGCACCATTTCAAACAATTGAAAACCAAGGCAAGTTGATCTAAGCAAGTACCTAAGAGACCATGGATAACCATGGATAGAAAGGGTGCTAATACCTTCCCTTTCTATAATCTACTCCCCGAACCCAAGAAAAATCTCAAAGGTTTTTGCTGTGCTTTTTAAACCTTTCCTTAGGATAAAATAAAAAGTCGGTGGCGACTCTTGCTCAACCGAAACATTTGCGAAAACAAACGCAAAACCATAGTCAGTTCTCCCACCGTATCACAGAACTGGCGACTCTGCTGGGGATAATTTTTTAAAGTGGAGTAACCTTAGGGCTTAGATCACCCTCTTGCATGACAAATTGTTTGAATTGTTTGCTTTATATCTTGGCTCTATTGTTTGGGTTTACAATCCTACACCCGGATTTTGGGAAACATTCATAGATAGCAATACGTTGTGGAAACTTTGCGGGGTATACCGACACGGTCGAAGCAATAGCTATATTAGTGCGACATATTTGTGAGTACCGGTAACCCTTGAGTTCAATCAAGGAGAGTACGGGGCCGCTGAGTGATGTCACTAAGCACTAATGACCTAGAACCTTACTTGACCATCTTGGACTTTCATTAGGGGTAGTGAGATGACCGGCTTTGGTGCAGTCCGAAGTTGGTAGATACTCGATACTACACTCATTGAGGGTTGTTTTCTTGGAATATTTTGGTCGCTAGTTAAGTGGCTAAACCAAAACAATGAACAATGAAAACAATCCCGTGATATTGAGCTCCTTAGAACCCAGTTACTAGTTATAGGACAGGTTTTTTTAAGCCAACTACACTCAAGAGGGTACTTACCTATGAAACCCCATGCAAGCCTGAAACTAGGGTTTGGTGTTCATTGCTTGTACATATGTTTTGTGCATACATCATAAACATCATAAAGCATCATATGCATTCACTAACCATTTCAAGGGTTCGGATCTTCATCTTTGTTCCTGTTTTGTAGGTCATGGAAATTCCTCGCAGAAACACTATTCAAGTCAACCTTGTGAGAATCTCTCCTCAACTCAAGGAGCTCACTTCAAGAATTCCGGAAAATTCATCCTTCAGTGAAAGACATGGTAGACTGCTCAGCCTGGTCAACACCAACATTGAAGAAGACATGATGAAAGTGCTATTCCAGTTCTTTGACCCTCTTCACCATTGTTTCACTTTCCCTGATTATCAGTTGGTACCCACTTTGGAGGAGTTTTCTCAACTCCTGAGAATTCCTATCCTTAATCAACTACCCTTCAACGGTACGGAAAAGGAACCAAAGCCGAAAGATGTTGCTCGAGCATTACATCTACAACCATCCGACATCAAGGGGCATTGGGAAACCAGAAGCGGCATCAAGGGATTCTTAGCAAAATTCTTGTTTGAGAAGGCACAAGAATGTTGGAATTCATTGGACCTACAAGCCTTCGAAGAGATTATGGCACTCCTTATCTATGGGTTGGTCTTGTTCCCAAATCCTGACCAATTGGTAGATGTCAACGCCGTCAAAATCTTCTTGTCCAGAAATCCAATACCAACATTGCTTGGGGACATCCTTCACTCATTTTACACACGAACAATGAGAAAGAGGTGTGTTCTCATGTGTTGTACTCCTCTCCTTGCAAGGTGGTTTATTTCGCACCTTCCACAATCTGTCTTGAAGAATGACCAAGGTTCAAGGTGGTCCAAACGGTTGATGACTCTTACTCATTCTGATGTGCATTGGTGTTCTCGGTCCAGAGAAAATGTCATCATTGTCGATCGTTGCGGAGAATTTCCTAATGTTCCTTTACTTGGAATCAGGGGAGGTATCACTTACAACCCTTGCCTGGCTTTGAGACAATTTGGATATGCACGGAGGGATGGCCCTCATGACATGTTGATTCCTGACCTAGTTTTTGACTTCGACAACGATGCGCAAGGACTTCGCCAAAGATTCATCAGAGCTTGGGGAAAACTCAACAAGGTTGATAGCAAGACTCTGGGACACAAGAACTCCATCCCTCTTGAGCCCTATCTCAAGTGGGTACGAGCCCGAGCCCAAAGTCTAATGATGCCTTATCCTCATATACTCCCAGTGATTAAAGAGCCCGTCAATGAAGGAGAGGTTCCCTACACCGTCCTACATCCAGACATGCCTACATCGTGGGAGGAAATGCAGAAAAGTTGGATTCAGCTCAAGGAGGAACGGAACACTTTTGAAGCCAGCTTCTACGCCAGTGAGAAGAAGGTTCTAGAGCTTACCCGCCGACTCCATGAGCAAGAGGCCCTCAACACCTACATCGCACCAAAGAGGATGCGCAATGTCTTTTTGCCTTGAGAATTCATTTTGTAATATTTGGCCCATGGGGCATTTATGTACTAACAAATTTCTTCTTATTAATATGACGTGCGTTCTTCTTTGTGTGAAACAATTTTGAATGTCCTAAATCCTTGAATGCATTGCATACATAAGCATATCATCCATCATGTGCATAAGCAGGTCTCTTCAACAGGTTTCCTTATCTGTCTGCTGTTCATTTCAGTAGGATGGATCTCGAGCAAACAGTCAAAGACCTGCAAGCTCAAAATGCACAGTTCCAGCAACTCCTGATGACCTTGGCTAAGGGTCAGGAGGATATCAAGACCCAATTGGGGAACAAAGACCCAGTGAAAAAGAAGAAAAGGAGAGTCGGAGTGGCTACTTTGGGGAGAAGATTTGACGGAGAAGCTCGGAGAGTGCTTGAATTCCATCCTACTTCTGATGAAGGGACCAGTAAAAGAGATGGAGCTGCGGTACCTTCCGAGTCTGATGCGGAAGAAGAAGAGGTCGAAGAAGATGAAGATTATTCTGATCAGCAATACCCTCCAGCTGATCATAAATACAAAGGGCTAGAAGACAGATTGTCCGCCATGGAGCTACAAAGAGTACCGGGTTTGGACTTTGAAGACTTGGGTTTGGTCACCGGGATTGTGATTCCCCCAAAATTCAAAGTGCCAGTGTTTGTGAGGTATGATGGGATGTCCTGTCCAAAAATGCATCTCAGGTCCTACGTGAGAAAGATTCAACCCTATACGGCAGATAAAAATCTCTGGATTCATTTCTTTCAAGACAGCCTTTCGGGAGCTCAGTTGGAATGGTTTTATCAGCTAGAAGGAACCAGTGTCAGAAATTGGGAAGATTTGGCCACCGCTTTCTACAAACAATACCAGTATAATTCTGACCTTGCTCCTACTCGTACCCAACTTCAGGGTATGTCGTTAGGAACCGGCGAAGGATTCAAAGAATATGCACAAAAATGGAGGGATTTGGCTGGCAGGGTGCAGCCTCCTTTAACCGATCGTGAGCTTGTTGATATGTTTCTAGGGACCCTATCTGGGCCATTTTTCAATCATCTGATTGGTAACTCTTCTGCGGGGTTTACCGATTTGATCTTAACAGGCGAAAGAATAGAAGCTGGCATCAAGTCAGGAAAGATTCAGAAGGGTGTTGCTGCAAGTGTTGAGAAGAAGCCTTTTAAGAAGGAGACAACTATGGTATATTCTCAGAGAAGAGCAGGGAAGACGGAGCGTCGGCCAACTGTGGGGGCCGTAATGATTTAAAACACTCCAAGCGAGCAGCCTCGTTATAACCAGTCCAGACCAAATCAACAACGGGTGGAACGGCCACAACGGCATTTCACCCGCATTAATATGACTCCAGCGCAAGTGCTTCCCCATCTGTTGAAATTGAATCTTGCCACCATCAAGGAGGCACCAAAGAATGTGAATACGTCCTCTCCATATTATCATGCTAATGCTAAATGTGCCTACCATTCAGACAGTGTTGGGCACGACACCAATGATTGTTGGGCACTCAAGCATAAAATCCAAGACCTGATAGAGGCGAAGGAGGTGGAGTTTGATGCTCCGGAGAAGCCTAATGTGATATCTGCACCCATGCCAAAACACGGCTGAAATGTCAATGCCATTGAAGAAGATTTGTATGTCGCTGATGTCAATGATCTGACTACCCCATTGCTAACCATTAAGTTGAATTTGTTAAGGGCCGGGATCTTCCCGGGATGTAAGGAAGACTACTATTGTTGTTACTCTCTGCCGTTTGATTGTCCGTTACTGAAGAAAGGCATCCAAGGCCTTATGGATAGTCGACAAATTTTGTTTGAAAAAGTTTCTGCTGTTCCAGTTCATACTAAAGATGTCTCAATCATAACCATTCACGCCAATCTTTCCAAGGCCGTCAAAAAGCCTGTTAAGATTACACCAGCTGCGAAATCTGTTCCTTTGAAGATAACAATGCCAGGGCCTGTTCCCTATGTTTCTGAGAAGTCGATACCTTGGAACTATGGCGGCGACGTCTACTACCATGGTATCAAACAAATAGAAATAACTGAAGAAAGTTCGGATGATGAAGAAGCCAACATTAGTAACATTGCGGGCACTAGCAAAATCACCAGGAGCGGGAGAATATTTTCTCCAGAGATTGCCCCTCCAAGAGCAATCTTTGGACCCTCATCAGCTGAAAAGGTCATCCCTGCACCAATAAAACTCTCTGCTAGAACTCCTCTAATTGAAGATGTTGTTGTTCCTAGTACTGTCTCTCCTACCGCTGCTGACAAAGGTAAGGGAATCCAAGATGAGCTCGTCAGGACGAGGGCTCAACCCTTGGCCATCCCTGAAACCTCCAAGAAGGAAATGGATGAGATCTTGAGGATAATCAAAAGGAGTGATTACGATGTGGTAGAACAGTTGGGGTAAACCCCCTCAAAGATCTCTATGCTGGCACTACTACTTTGCTCGGAAGCGCACGCTAAAGCTTTGATAAAGTTTCTGAAGGCAGCTCATGTGCCCCAAGAAACCTCTGCGGATCAATTTCAAAATTGCGTGGCTAGCCTGACTGCGGACAATGTATTAGGTTTTTCTGATGCTGACCTAACTCCTAAAGGTAGAAATCACAATGATGCTTTGCACATTTCAATCGAGTGTCGCGGAACTACTCTCGCACATGTTTTGGTTGATACTGGTTCGTCGCTGAATGTTTTGCCTAAAAAGGCCTTGGACCGACTAGATTGTGAAGGGTTGAAGTTGAAGCCGAGTGATATTGTTGTCAGAGCTTTCGATGGTTCGAAGAGAATGGTCCATGGAGAGGTTGAAATTCCCATCAAAATAGGCACTGAGGTGTTTAAATCTACTTTCTATGTGATGGACATCCGTCCGTCATACTCTTGCTTGCTGGGTAGGCCTTGGATACACCATGCCGGGGCAGTCACCTCCTCCTTACATCAGATGTTGAAGTATCCTGTCAAGGGAAAGATCATTATTGTCCATGGTGAAGAAGAGTACATGATTAGCCACTTGAATTCTTTCCGGTACGTGGAGGTAGAAGGAGAGTTCATTGAGACATCGTTTCAACATTTCGAAGAAGTCCTTCCTGAAATAGCAGTAGCAAAGTTGGCAGCTGAGACACCGAGGCAGATGGCCAGGATGGCATCTCTGGAGGACGCAAGGGCCGCAATCAAGGAAGGGAAGAATTCAGCATGGGGGCAGTTACCTGACATTCCACATAAGACAGACAAATTTGGATTAGGGTTCACGGCCGCTGGCCAGAAAGCTATGCGCCGTTCGAAGATTGAAAGAGCGCCAGTCAAAATTTCTCCCTACAGAATCAACGCCTTGGAGGATGAAGACAAGGAGAGCAACATTGAAGAGTGGATTTATCCAACTGTCAAAGGAGGATTGTGCAACTGGGAGGCAAAAGACTTTGTCCCCATCACTTTTATTCATCAGTAATTTATCTGTTAAACATTTCTTATTTGGTCTGTAATATTTACTCTCAAACAATCCGTACACTATCTTTTCACCTCATGCCTTGCCCGGGGCATGTAGGTCCATTTGTAAGGGTTTTGATTATTTTTCATATCCATATGCCATGTTTAATGATTCATTGGACGTTTTTCATTTGATAAACTGCTTGTGTTCATTTTCTTTCCTTTTGCATTTTTAAGGATGGCTATCCCTTACACACACCCACACTCACCAATGCAGGTACCCATCCACTCCGGATTCCATGGGTGACGATTCTGCTATATCTTTCAATAACTCTGGAGATCTGGTCAATCAAACCGAGTATGAAGATGACGAAGGTTGTGAAGTACCGGGGGAACTAGCCAGACTTCTACAGCAAGAGGAAAGGGCCATCTTACCGCATGAAGAGTCACTGGAAACTGTCAACTTAGGGACCGAGGAAGACCGGAAGGAGGTGCAAGTGGGTGCCAATCTGGAACCGAGTGTCAAGGAACGCCTGATACGGTTGTTGAATAAGTATGTTGAAATCTTCGCTTGGTCTTATGAAGACATGCCGGGTTTAGACACAGACATCGTGGTTCACCGTCTCCCCACAAGAGAGGACTGTCCACCGATTAAGTAAAAAGTTCGCCGAATGAGGCCTGACATGTCCGAAAAGATCAAAGCAGAAGTAATGAAGCAATTTGACGCTGGCTTTCTGGCTGTTACGTCCTATCCTCAATGGGTCGCTAACATCATGCCAGTACCTAAGAAAGATGGCAAAGTCAGGATGTGTGTGGACTACCGGGATTTGAATAGGGCCAGCCTCAAAGATGATTTTCCACTTCCACACATTGACATTTTGATCGACATTACAGCTCA
Source organism: Vicia faba (assembly GCA_948472305.1). Lineage (NCBI taxonomy): Eukaryota > Viridiplantae > Streptophyta > Magnoliopsida > Fabales > Fabaceae > Vicia > Vicia faba. Next base: position 188,344,333 of record OX451738.1, on the reverse strand, counting down.
GCATAAATTGTTTTCCTTCATGGATGGATTCTCGGGCTACAATCAAATCAAAATGGCCCCCGAAGATATGGAGAAAACAACTTTTGTCACACAGTGGGGCACTTTCTGTTACAAGGTGATGTCGTTCGGGCTGAAGAACGCAGGGGCAACTTATCAACGCGCCATGGTAGCTTTGTTTCATGATATGATACATCATGAGATCGAAGTTTACGTAGACGATATGATAGCTCGGTCACAAACAGAAGAAGAGCACCTTGAACATCTGGAAAAGCTGTTTGCCAGGTTGAAAGAATACAAACTCAGGCTGAATCCAAGTAAATGCACTTTTGGAGTTAGGTCTGGTAAACTCCTGGGATTCATTGTAAGCAACAAAGGCATTGAAGTCGATCCAACAAAAATGAAAGCAATACAAGAGATGCCTGCTCCCCGTACTGAAAAGGAGGTTAGAGGGTTCTTGGGGCGCTTGAACTATATTTCCAGATTCATCTCGCATCTGACTTCTACCTGTGAGCCAATTTTCAAACTTTTGAAAAAAGATCAGGTAGTCGAGTGGAACGACGATTGTCAAGCTGCTTTCGATAGAATCAAGGAGTATTTGCTAGAACCTCCTATTCTGATCCCATCCGTTGAAGGAAGACCATTGATCATGTATTTGACCGTCTTGGATAACTCAATGGGGTGTGTTTTGGGCCAGCATGACGAGTCTGGTCGAAAAGAGCATGCTATTTATTACCTTAGCAAAAAGTTTACCGACTGTGAGACTCGCTACTCACTGCTCGAGAAAACTTGTTGCGCTTTGGTATGGGCTGCTCACCGACTAAGACAGTATATGTTGACTCATACTACCTTGTTGATTTCCAAAATGGACCCTATCAAGTATATCTTCGAAAAGCCCGCTTTATCTGGAAGGATAGCTAGATGGCAAATGATCCTAACTGAGTATGACATTCAGTACACCACGTAAAAAGCTATAAAAGGGAGTGTACTAGCTGACCATCTGGATCATCAAGCTATCGAAGACTATCAACCCATGAGATTTGACTTCCCGGACGAGGACATCATGAATTTGGACAACATTGAAGGTGACGGACCGTATGACGGACCCGAAAAGGGATCCCGATGGACCCTGTACTTTGATGGTGCTTCAAATGCACTTGGAAATGGTATCGGCGCAATACTCATTTCTCCGGAAGGCTGTCACACACCTTTCACGGCCCGACTTTGCTTCAGCTGCACAAACAACATGGCTGAGTATGAAGCTTGCATCTTTGGTCTCAAGGCTGCTATAGACTTGGGGATCAAATCTTTGATCGTATTTGGGGACTCGGCTTTGGTCATCAGTCAAATCAAAGGAGAGTGGGATACCAAGCATCCTAATCTTATCACATACAAAGAACATGTCCTGACATTGTTGCCTCATTTCGAGCAAATTACCTTCGAGCATTTTCCGCGAGAAGAGAATCAGCTAGCAGATGCTCTGGCTACAATGTCCTCCATGTTTAAACTCAACTGGGATAACGAGGCTCCCCAAATCACCATCGAGCGAATGGATGAACCAGCGCATTGTCACGAGATTAATACCGAAGAAGTAGCTGAACAACCTTGGTTCCACGAAATCAAAAGGTATCTCGAGACCAGAGATTATCTTGAAGGAGCTTCTGTAAATGATAAGAAGTTCTTAAGGAAATTCGCTGCTAAATTCTTCCTGAGCAACGGCATCCTTTACAAACGAAGCCATGATTGTGTGTTACTCCGATGTGTAGACAAAGCTGAAGCGGAGTTAATTATGATTGACATACACAGCGACACATTTGGCACTCACTTGAGCGGGCATACAATGGCTAAGAAGATCCTAAGGGCAGGCTATTACTGGTCTACCATGGAAGCTGACTGCCATCAATATTCCCGTACTTGCCACAAATGTCAGGTCTATGCTGACAAAGTTCATATCCCTCCGGTCCCTCTCAACGTTCTGACTGCTCCGTGGCCCTTTGCAATGTGGGGCATTGATATGATTGGAGAGATCAAGCCCACGGCTTCCAACGGACATCGTTTCATCCTAGTTGCCATTGACTATTTCACCAAGTGGGTCGAAGCAGCTTCCTTCGCCTCTGTTACTAAAAATGTGGTTGCCCGCTTCATCAAACAAAATCTCATATGCCGGTATGGTATTCCAGACAGAATCATCACAGATAACGGTACAAATCTGAATAACACGATGATCACTGCATTGTGCGAACAGTTCAAGATTTATCATCACAATTCATCTCCCTATCGGCCGAAGATGAACAGTGCTGTTGAAGCTGCGAACAAAAACATTAAGAAGATCATTCAGAAAATGACAGTCACTTACAAAGACTGGCATGAGATGTTACCGTTTGCTCTGCATGGATACCGTACGACGGTACGTACTTCAACCGGGGAAACCCCATTTTCGTTGGTATATGGCATGGAAGCTGTCTTGCCTATGGAAGTTCAGATTCCTTCTCTAAGGATTATGAAGGATGCAGGTTTGAATGAAGATGATTGGATGCAGACCCGACTTGATCAACTCAATCTGATCGATGAAAAGCGACTTGCTGCTATATGCCATGGTCAGACGTATCAAAAGCGGATGATCAAGGCCTTCAATAAGAAAGTCAGACGTCAAGTGTATCAAGTCGGAGATCTCGTAGTCAAGCGGATTATCTTGCCGCAAAGTGATCCCAGGGGAAAATGGACTCCTACATATGAGGGACCATTTGTGATCAAGAGCATATTTTCTGGTGGTGCAATGATTCTGACCACCATGGACGGCGACGATTTGCCGCACCCTGCGAACGCAGACATAGTCAAAAGATACTACGCATAAATAACCCGACAAGTCGAAAACCTGAAAGGGCAGCTTGGGCAAAAATGGGCATCCCGGTGGATCAAAAACCCGAAAGGGCGGTTCAGGCAAAAATTAGGGATAAAAAAAAAAAAATCTGTACACCCGGCAAGTTGAAAACCCGAAAGGGCGGCTTGGGCAAAAAGGGGTTTCCCGGTGGATCGAAAACCCGAAAGGGCGATTCAGGCAAAAGTTAGGGAATTAAAGCGTATGACTATGTCTCGTCGGATCACTTCAAAGACAATCTCTTCATCAACCGGTTCCAGGCTTCTGATCAATCCAGTCATCGGTAAATGAAGCATTGAAGGGACAGAGATTCAGAGTTGTGAAAGCTATAGCGGAATGGAATCCTATGGAATTATTTCACATAGCCATCTTTATTTTGTATAAATTTTTCAAATATTTGCGACAGAATCCTCTCACTAGGATGATTGTCTCCTTTGTACAAATATACTCATAAAAATCAATACAAATATTTTTCCCAGAAATTTGTGTCATTTCCTTTTCTTTTCTCTTGCACTATTTGTTTTATTTTGAGAAACGTCCAATGTTTTGTTAAATAGGCATATGCATTTGAACATAATCATTTCCTTACGAACCAAGAAAGAGGATTACTGATAAGTTGAAGGTACAGTTGGATATCTTGACACCCTTCCAAAAGGAAACCCCCGGGAGATTTGGAATCCATATCCCTAGCAAGTCTTGAAGCTCATCCCCAGTAAATTCTGGAAGCTTATCCCCCGAAGAGTACGGACGTCTCTCCCGAGTTTTATTCAAAGTTATTCCTCACAAGGCCTTATAACTGGGTTATCCTCAGCTAACAACTACGGAAGATCGCACTCGCCAAAATTCTTCCTATCCCCAGCGGAGTTCATCAAGATTCCCCAACGCAACTCAATCTCTACAATCCCCTAGCCAGAGGATCCTCCGGAATTCAATTCCCCTCAGAGTTTAAGTTTCAGAATCCCCAGCGAAGCCAGACTAATGAACCTTCTCCCCACATAGTTTTAGGAGGGCAAATCTTGAGTTCCCCAGTGAAGTCGCCAGAGATGTTTCCCGCCAAACTGAAGATTCTCAGTCTTGCGTCCCCAGCATGAATCTACTAGATTGGTACTCCCCAGTAGAAGTCATCAGGAATCCCCCAGAGGCTTGGTATACAACTCAAGCTCCTTGTTCCCCAGCAACAGCCAAGGAATTGTTCTTCCCGGCAGCAGTCAAGATGCTTTTATCTTCAGCCATCCAGGATTCATCTATCACCAGCAAGACAGCTCATCAGCTTACATGCGCATTCATTACATTCATATCATAAACACTGATATAACATATATTGCAACATATATTTCATGCGACATAATTTTGTGTTCAGCTAACATTTTGTCCTTTTCAGGATAAGAATAAAAAGGTTATCATTAACAGTTTCAGATGCAGTTTTACACGGACTCATCATCAGGCAACCCTACACCGGTTCCTCCTCAAATTTCAAGATTCCTGAAAACAGTTTACGGGTTCTCCAAGTAACGGATGTTAACCTATCGCTTGTTCAGTTTCTTCTCAAGACTTCTGAAAACAGTCTATGGATTCTTCCCAACAACGAATGTTAATCTATCACTTGTTCAGATGCAACTTTTGAAGACAGTTTACGGACGCTTCCCAACAACGGATGCTGCTCTATTGCTTATTCAACTCCAAGATTTCTGAAAACAGTTCACGGGTTCTCCAAGTAACGGATGTTAACCTATCGCTTGTTCAGACTCTTCTCACCTTTGAAAACAGTTTATGGACACTTCCCAACAACGGATGCTGCTCTATTGCTTATTCAACTCCAAGACTTCTGAAAACAGTTTACGGGTTCTCCAAGTAACGGATGTTAACCTATCGCTTGTTCAGTTTCTTCTCCAGACTTCTGAAAATAGTCTATGGATTCTTCCCAACAACAGATGTTAATCTATCACTTGTTCAGATGCAACCTTTGAAAACAGTTTACGGATTCCTCCCAACAACGGATGTCAATCTATTGCTTATTCAGACCCCCAATTCGAAGATGGTCCAAAGCATGGACGCCTTCCTGATACTCATTCCAGATGGCATCTTTAAGCCAATCCCCGACAAGTTTCTGTCACCCCTCCAGATGGCATCTCTAAGCCCATCTCCAGATGGCATCTCTAAGCCCATCTCTAAAGCCCATTCCCGCATCCATTGCTTTGACGAGTGCAAATTTCCGGGCACTCTAGTGTCCAATCTCCTTTTACCCTTGAGTCACGAAAGGCAAACTTGCCAATCTAACTCTTCAGATTCAAGAAGATTGAACAGGGGCAACTGTTGTACCCCAAAATTTGCCCTCCCATTTTCTCAACATTTCTCATCACCAAGCCCTTGGAGATCAAGGTCCAGTTAGGGTTTCATCTGCTTAAGACTTCTCCTTGCACTGTTGACCCAAATTAGGGTTTGTGTTTGCACAAAGATGTTTTGACCTAAAATTCCTAAGATGACTTTCTTGCTTCATATTGGACTCCCAAGTTTATCCACATTAAGTTTCAAGTCTTGATTCCAAGTTTGGCCCAGTCAATTGGACAGTTGACCTAGAAATCAGTTATATTGGGGAAAAAGTCAAATGTGGCCAATTAACAGTCAAATCTCATGAAAATTGACCCACATCAACATTATGAACTCACATGAACCATTTGATCAAGTTTGGATCACAATTCCATAAGAAATTTGATCAGATCACCAAAAGGGCAAAATGGTCATTTTTAGGGTTTTGACTGCACAAAGGCAATTTTTGACTGTTTGGCCTAACCAATGGCAAACCAAGCCCACATATGGATTCAAGGACCCCATGGAATTGTCTTGACATGCTCAACAAGTTCAAAAGATCCCAAGTACACAAGATTGACAATTGAATTTCTCAGTCAATTGATCAATTTTGACTGTATACTGAAAAGTCAAACTTTGACTTTTTGGTCAAAATCAAGAGTCAAGATTCATTTTTCATAAAAACATGCCAAATCATGAAACTTGTTCATCAAGAAATCAAAAAATGCAAATTAGGGTTAGAAATGAGAATTTTTCATAACTTAGAATTTTTCTAAGTTATGAAAAACCCTAATTTTTTCCCAACTTTGCCTCACTTTCTCACCAAGATTCATTTGGATTCAAGAAAAAGTCAAAACATGAAAGTTGTAGCTTGTTGCATAATCTACAACTTTGATTCACAAAGTTTTCCCAAATGAGGCTTGTATCTCAAGTTACAATTTTTTGAATAAGGGCACTAAACCATTCTTAACTTAGTGAAATTTTAACCTATTTTGACAAGGTTTTTTACCCAACTTCAAGGCCATTTTCCATACACTTCCACTTGGAATTTCAATTTGCATTTCAAAGATAGATTGTAGTACACATTCCAAGCTTTCCAAAATGTCCAAGAACTCATCAAACAACCTCATAACTTGAGAGATTCGAATTTCACAATTTGGCAAAAACTCACTTTTGAATTGGTCAATTTACATGTCCATAACACTAGGCATTTTCAATCTCAGCTTGCATATCTTGATTACAGGTCCTTAAACCATCCAACACTCATAAATTTAATGCCAATCCTTTGTGCCAAGACCATGTTTTGTATGTTCAAGCATTGCCTAAAGGATTAATCCCAAAATAGATAAAGCATTTCTTCCATTTTTGCAAAAGGTAGCTTTATGTCCAATTGAAAATCCAACAAGTACAGATGAGATCTAATTGGCACAAGATTATGAGCAAAACACTCTGATCAAGGAGAGATTATGCAGCACATTAGGGGGCCTCTACCTGCCTAGAACACAACTTGGGCATTTGTTGCTTAAAGTGTAAGTAACATTGCATTTTGTACAACAACTTTGATATCAGCTAACAAACCCTTAAGCAAACTGGTGAAACACATTCAGGACATCCCAACTAAGCTAGTACACGACCCTAACATCCCTCATACACTCCCATTCCCAGAATCACCTTCAAACTGCAAGAACAGGGCAAGGCCTGCAGTTTGAGTGCCATCTCTCATTCCTCTCAAGCTTTCTTGCCCAAACCAGTTCACACACATTCCCTAGCATCAATGAAAGCTAACCAAGACCTGAAACACGATCTGTAATTCCTCTAACAAGTTCCACCATTTTCACTTTCTCATTTTTCAGTTGAAGTTCCACAGCTCGATTCAAGGTGTCTCAAGGCAAAGTAAGTATTGGAATAGCATCACTACACTTCAAGGAAGTTGTACAAGTCATCATCTTGTCCTGAAAGTTCCTCCATTACAAGGAACGATTCCAACTGCACAGGTATATTCATGAAGTTCTATCTCTCTTATTAGGCATTGTTAGCTTTAGGTTTGTGAAGAGAATATGTCACAATCATAGCCCTGAACATGCCCATGTAATTAGATTTCATTTATATTATGTGTGCTGCAAGAATTTTAAGTCTGAACATGGCATAAAAATTAGGTCAGGATTTGGGAGAGAAGAAATTCTCTCTCATTTCTGAGAGTTAGATTGACTTCTTTATATGTCTAGAATCGTGGCTTCAAGCTCTACAGGTTTCATGTTGGAAGATTTGGCAAAAGATCAAAGAATCAGGAGGTAGGGATTGGAGAAGAAGGGCGCGTAATTTTGAATTTTGTTTGGTCTGAAGGTTGAAGACAACAACTTTCTGGGCTGGGCCTGTTTGTTATTTCTTTTCACACCCTGTTTTTGCTTTCATACCCCCCAAGCCCATTTTGTGTATTTTTATGATTTTTTTGATTTTTCCTTTTTCATTCTGACTCGTTTATTTTTTCTTATCATATTAAAAACATAAAAAATATTTTTTGCATCATTTTTATATTTTTAGGCATTTACTTGATTATATTGATATTTATATACAAATAAGTAAATAACATATTATTTAGAATAAATAGGAAAAAATAATGTAAACACACTTTATTTTCATTTTTATTTTGTTTTATCTTCTTAAAATATTTTATACAAAACATACTTTTTTTTCATAAATATTAATTATTATTATCTTATATATATGATATTTATTTAGTAAATAATAAAGATATATATATATATATATATATATATATATATATATATATATATATATATATATATATATATATATATATATATATATATATATATATATATATATATATATATATATATATATATATATATATATATATATATATATATATATATATATATATATATATATATATATATATATATATATATATATATATATATATATATATATATACTTAGGATAAAATACCAAAAATATACATATTTTATTTTATTAATATTTAACATTAAAAATACATTTTTCACAAATAGACTTCATTTTTATTTTATTTTTGTATGTAAATAATAAATATTGTATATATTGAATAAATAATGCATTTTATTTTGTAAATTAGGGTTTTGACCTAAATATGAAAATACTCCAAAAATAATACTTTTTATTTTTATTTTATTTATTTGACATAAATAATACTTTTTCATACATATAAAAATTCTTCTTACATCTTGCATATTTATTTCATTTCTATTTAATTATGCTATTATTTATCTTGTGAATATTCCAAAATTGATGTAATAGCTAGATTTAATTTCTTGTCTAAATATCCCCCATTTGAACATTTGTACCCCCCTTCCCCATATTATTGTGTTGTAATAGTGTAGGAATTTTATTTTTCGCACTTTAACGCTTTTTAAATATGCCATGCTAGAATTAGGGTTTGTATGCGAATACAACGAACAAAATAGTTTTGACCTAATTTCAAGATAATCAAGCATGAAAATGAACAACACATCTCACACTTGCACCCCTAGGGTATTCCACTTTGTTGCCTTCAAATAATTGGGCCATATTGCATGTTAGGTTTCTTTGGGTAAAACAAACAATCAAATGATTATAGTCCCTCGATGACGCTTTCGAAAAGTTGCCTAAAATGATCAAGTCTCTTTCAAAGAAAAATTGCCCAAAGACATTTAACACTATTGCAATTATGGTCTAAACGATGACCCGCGCTCGTCCTTTTCACCTCCTAATACAAGATTGTCCACCAAATGCAATGGTGGAACAAAATTGTCAAAAGGTTTAAAACATAACAAAAATCTTTGAGAAAACTTTAGGGTAGATAACTCTTAAGTACTTGTCAATTTGCAAAGAAAACACTTGCCTATTTTCAAACCACACTTCACAAACACTTTCAAAACAAACTTTCAAAAAACCTTGAAACATCTTTTCAAAATACAAAACACCTTTTGTAAAACATTCGAGTAAAGAATTGTTACAAGGGTAGCCTATACAAGGCATCTTTTCAAAACATTTTCAAAACCACACACCAAGCACCATTTCAAACAATTGAAAACCAAGGCAAGTTGATCTAAGCAAGTACCTAAGAGCCCATGGATAACCATGGATAGAAAGGGTGCTAATACCTTCCCTTTCTATAATCTACTCCCCGAACCCAAGAAAAATCTCAAAGGTTTTTGCTGTGCTTTTTAAACCTTTCCTTAGGATAACATAAAAAGTCGGTGGCGACTCTTGCTCAACCGAAACATTTGCGAAAACAAACGCAAAACCATAGTCAATTCTCCCACCGTATCACAAAGACCTCCTCTAGTTCAGTCAGATCGACGATAAGATCTCCCTGATTCATATTCCAGTTGAAGTTATTCCAAGACTTTTGTCTGGTTCAGCTAAATCGATTCGAAGATTTTTCTGATTCTTATCCAGTCAAAGTTAATCCAAGACCTTCCCTGGTTCAGTCAGATCGACGTGAAGATCTCCCTGATTCGTATTCCAGTTGAAGTTAGGACCACCTATCAACAGTCTCCAAATGGCATCTGTAAGCCCATTCCCGACATCACCAAGCTGATACCACTTCATGCGAGTGCAAATTTCTGGGCACTCTAGTGTTCAATCATCTTTCACCTTCGGATCACGAAAGGCCCGAAAGCCAATCTACATCCTCAGGTTTAAGAAAATTGAACAGGGGAAGTTGTTTCACCCCAAAATTTGCCCTCTCATATCTCTTAAAACATGGCAAGAAAAATCTCCAAGTGGCTCAAGATTGCTCAAGAGTTGGACAGTCAAGCTATCTCCTAAGGCAGTGAACCCCAAATTAGGGTTTTGTGTTGCATCAAGATCCTTGAATCCAAATGACCTAAAATTCTACCTAATGTCCTAATATGTCCCCAAGGTCATCCATGCCAAATTTCATGCCTTGCAGAGGAAGTTTGGTCAGTCAATTGCTCAAAGGGTCCAAATATCGACTGTGCTAGGGCAAAAGTCAACTGTGACCTATAAACAGTCAAACTTCAAGATTTTTTGTCAACATTCTCATTTTGAAGGATATTTCATCATTTTATCAAGGGTTAATCATTATTCATCAAGGATTGCTCAAAATTCATCAAGACTCAAAAGTTGCTAAATTAAGATTTTGTAGGAAAAGTCAACTCAACTTTGACCAAGCATAACTTTCTCATATTTCATGAGAAATGACCCATCCAAAGCTCATTTTGAAGAGGATGAAGTTTCCTACAATCCATCGTCATACCCCAAGATCATAAAATGCACTCACAAGAAGTTATAAATTTGGACATTATAGGTCATTTTTGAAAGTCAACAAAAACACCTTTTTTGCAAAAGCTTATAAATTGAGCATGGAATATAAAAATGAGATGATACCAAAAGGGTTGGTTAGTGGACATCTCAAGATTTCTAAAAAGTCTAAGAACACTTCCAAAAGTTAAAAATTGAAGAAGTTATGCATTGTTGAAGTTGGCCATTTTTGCAAAATTGCCAAAAGTCAACTATCCCCAAAACTTCAAATTTTGTCAAATGGACCCATTCTTTTCCACTTGATTTGATCTTGTCACACAACACACGTGTCCTAGCTTCATCCTTGTGACCATTTATCAATTTTATTATTTAATTTGATTTTTTAATGAATTATTTCATTTTAAATCAATTTAAATCAAATAAAATCCAAACATTGATTATTTGATCTCTTTTTGGCTATTTCAGGATTGAATCATCATCATCAAGTGTATCAAATTCGTATCAAGCATTCCATGTGCAAAAAGATTGGATTTTTGGCAAATTTAGCAAGTTTTCAATGGAGGATCAAATCCATTCTTAAGGCATTAATGTACAAGGATTCAAGACCAATTTGTTGACCTAATGCATTGCATCATACATATACAAGTGAAGGCACACGAATTTGAGGGCAAGAGGATGCAAGAGGATCAAGAACCAAACTTGAAAAATTGCCAAAAAGTGTGAAACTGAAATCGTTCTTGGAGGCCAATTCAGAAGCAAAACTCTACACTAATCAATTGCTGGACGATCACTGAAGCAAAACCAACCCCTAGCAATATCTTATACACGCCCAGAAGCTTTGTAAGTGTCTCAAAAAACCACTTTTCGTTTGAATTCATGGATCCATATTCTTGCATTTTTCTGGCAAATCTTTGATATATTTATGATGCTTATGAAATTTCTGAGCTTTTGGCATTGTTTGATTCCATTTATCTGGACTGTAGCCCTATAACCGAACCTAGGGTTTTGTAGCTTGCTTTTTGGGTATTTCTTTTACAGGAAAAATTGATGCCGTTAATGGACATAAACGTGACCAGAGGAGGTAGACGAGCACAACCATGGTCTTGGGGGTTGTTTTCATGGCCTAGAATCAATTTTTGGAATGTCCTACGAATTTAGCTGCGGATATAAATCCGCAGGTAAATGTTCAGGGTTGAACGAAGAAGACGAAGACGTGTCCCCCCTGGTTGGACGGTTCAAATATTCGCGCTTTATTTTTTATATTTTCTGGTATTTGTTTGTTTTCCCATATTATTATTATTGTCCAATATAATAACAATTGAAGCGTGATGGTTGAGTGGCAAAGGCGTTTGTTTAAAATCCAACAGGACCTGGGTTCGAATCTCAGGTCCCCCATGCATTTGTTATGTTTTTTCTACAGATATTCCAGTGCATACGAGGAACAACAATGCATCATACACCTTTACCCAATCATCTGCCAGATGGCCCCAGGCCAGATCTGGTGGTCCAGATGTGATGTCCACCATACGCCCTAATAAAAGTGCCACGCTGGATTCCAAAAGTCAGCCAGGCCTGCATGTTAATGGGCCACAAAATTGCCATTCTCACCTCCAAATTGGGCCCAAAACCCCCATAAGTCTTTCTATTTCTTTCTTTTTATTTATTTTATTTATTTGTTTGATTAATTATTTGTATTACTAACTAACCAATTAAAACTTTTTCTTAATAAAATTAAAAACAAAAAATATTTTATTTATTAAAATTAAATTTCAGCATTTTATTTTTTATAATAAAATTAATTTAGTTTTAATTAGGAACAACTTTTAATATATTTTGCAATAATTAAAATTAACTTAGACAATTAGGTTTTATTAACATTGATCAAATTTATTTTTATTTCTTTAAATATCAAAAATCCAAAAAATATTTATTTTCATTAATTAATTAATTAGCTTATTAATTTAATAATTAGCTTAGTTTAATTTCTTTTTAATTCAAAAATAACCAAAAAAATCTTTTCTTAAATAATAAAGAGCCAAAACCCTAGAACTCGCCCGATTTAATTTCCCGCACGCGTTCCATTTTTATCCAATATTGTATCTGTTTCCTGGAATGTAATAGTTTAATAGGACTTTAAATGTTTTTATCGCTTTATTTACTTTCCGCATTTAATTTTCAAGGGTTGCTTTTGGCGATGTAAATACCCGACGCCTTGTAATGGTTAGTTTAATTTCCGCAACTTATAAATTGTTAGATGTTTGATAATAGGGAATGCATGACAAGATCGAATGTTTAACCTAAAATTAACATAGATAACCATTGACATGTACAAAGACAAAATTAACTGAAAACAACACACTCGCACATGCGCACTCTTAGGGTACACCTCACTTGGTTGCCTTCGAACGCGGTCATCAAGTATAGGAAGTTTTAGAGGTTGCCCTCTTGTCCAAAGATCATAGTTGCCTCGAAACGGCTGCCTCAGAAAAATGATCTAAGACCTTAGGGTTACCGCTAAGGCGTCCTAACATTGCATTAGTGACCGCACGTCCCTTAATCGAATTGACCCTTAAAACTCCAACGATGATGCTACCTACTCATCAATAATGGATAGAATTGTCTAAAGGACATTAGTACATATTGATTCCTTTTTCGAGTAGGTAGATGGTTCTTAAGTACTTGCTCTTTCAAAACAAAACAAAAAACTTTTCGCACTTACACCTTTCAAACAAAATCTTCTTTCAAACCCACAAACACAAAGAAAAGCAAATTTTGAAAACATTATGAGCAAGTACCTAAGAGCCCGTGGATAACCACGGATAGAAAGGGTGCTAACACCTTCCCTTTCTATAATCTACCCCCCGGACCCGAGAAACATCTCGAAAAAGGAATTTTTCTGTGCTTTTTTCCTTTCCTTGTTGGATAAAAGAAAATATGGTGGCGACTCTTTCTTACCGCGACATTTTGTAAAAACAAACGCAAAACGCGAACCAGCATTCCGAAAAACAGTCAGTTCTCTCCCACCGTATCACAGTTGGACCATGAGATTAGATTTTCTCCCAGAAACTGGCAGCTTTTAGAAGTGCTTTTACGTTCTACTCTGTCTCCAGCAAAATCAGCATCACAGTATCCTACTAAGCTGTAATCATTTGATTTTCTATAAAATAAACCCAGATTAGCAGTACCTTTCAGATACTTGAAAATTCGCTTAACTGCTGTTAAGTGAGATTCTCTAGGATCTGATTTGAATCTAGCACAAATGCAAACACTGAATAGAATGTCAGGCCTTGAAGCCATCAGATAGAGAAGAGAACCAATCATACCTCTGTAGACCTTCTGTTCTACCTTTTTACTTACCTGTTCTTTTTCCAGAATGCACGTGGGATGCATTGGAATCCTTGATGGCTTACATTCTGAGAGATCAAATTTCTTCAGAAGTTCTATGACATATTTGCTCTGATGAATGTAAGTTCCTTCTGGAGTTTGATTTATTTGAATGCCCAGAAAGAATTTTAGTTCCCCCATTAGGCTCATCTCAAACTCTGCCTGCATACATTTAGCAAACTCTCTTCCCAGAGAGGGTTTAGTGGATCCAAATATGATGCTGTCAACATAAATTTGACACACTAATATGTCATTCTTAACTGTCTTACAGAACAAGGTTGTGTCCACTTTCCCTCTGGTGAATTCCTTTTCTAACAGGAAGTTACTTAGTCTTTCATACCATGCTCTAGGAGCTTGTTTCAGACCATAGAGTGACTTCTTTAGTTTGAAAACATACTCTGGACTTTTGGAACTTTCAAAACCAGGGGGTTGGTGCACATATACATCTTCTTCTATATAGCCATTTAAGAATGCACTTTTGACATCCATCTGATACAGAGTGATGCCTTTATTAACAGCAAATGATATTAAGAGTCTGATAGATTCTAATCTGGCGACTGGAGCAAAGGTTTCTGTATAGTCTATCCCCTCTTGTTGACTATAACCTTGTGCTACTAGACGTGCTTTGTTTCTAATGACTTCACCTTATTCGTTCAGTTTGTTTCTGAACACCCATTTTGTACGAATGACGTTGAATCCTTTTGGTTTGGGAACCAGATCCCGTATGTCATTTTTGGTGAATTGATTTAGCTCCTCTTGCATTGCCAGAATCCAGTCATTGTCTAGAAGTGATTCATCAATTGTTGTTGGTTCAATCAGAGAAACTAGTCCCATGAGAGACTCTTCAGAATTTCTGAAAGTAGATCTTGTTTTGATTGGATCTTCCTTCCTTCCTAAAATTGTTTCTTCTGGATGGTCAATGCTGCTTCTGGATGGTCTTTTCTGGAGTTGATCAACAGAAGGTGCTGGATTTCTTGTAGTGACTCTTTCTGGTGTTGAGGGAGTGTCTCTGTTGAGAGCCTCTGATGAGTTGTCTTCAGTACCTGTGAGTTCAACTTCTATACCTGCAAGGAATTCATTTTGCTTTGACTTTTGAGAGTCAAGCTTATCATCAAACCGAACACTGATTGACTCTTCAACAATCTGTGTTTCTGTATTGTATACTTTGTACCCTCTTGAGCATTCAGAGTATCCTAACATAATACACTTTTGTGCTTTAGAGTCAAACTCGTTCAGATAATTTTTTGTATTCAAAATAAAACATGTACATCCAAATGGATGGAAATAAGAAATGTTGGGCTTTTTGTTCTTCCACAATTCATATGGAGTCTTTTCCAGAATAGGTCTTATGGAGATTTTATTCTGAATGTAATACGCTGTGTTTATTGCCTCTGCCCAGAAGATCTTAGCAACGTTAGTCTCGTTGATCATGGTTCTGGCCATTTCTTGCAATATTTTGTTCTTTCTTTCTACAACTCCATTTTACTGGGGAGTTCTAGGACAAGAGAAATCATGCAGAATGCCTTTTTCATTAAAAAATAATTCAAAATCTTTATTCTCAAATTCAACACCATGATCACTTCTGACTTTGACGATTCTAAGATCCTTTTCATTCTGAACTTGGTTGCAGAAGGTAACAAACACAAAGTGTGACTCGTCCTTGTGTCTTAAGAACTTTACCCACGTCCATCTGCTATAGTCATCTACGATTACTAACCCATACTTCTTGCCACTGACTGAAGCAGTTTTTACTGGTCCAAATAAGTCAATGTGCAGAAGTTCTAATGGCTTAGAGGTAGAAACAACATTTTTGGATTTGAAAGCAGGTTTTGCAAACTTGCCTTTCTGACATGCTTCACACAGAGCATCTGAATTGAACTTCAAGTTTGGAAGTCCTCTGACCAGATTGAGTTTGTTAATCTGAGATATTCTTCTCATACTAACATGTCCCAATCTTCTGTGCCAGATCCATTTCTCGTTGTTAATAGACAGTAGACATTTTACATTCTGACTTTTCAGTTCAGAAAGTTTGATTTTATAAATGTTGTTTTTCCTCTTTCCATTAAATAGGATAGTCTCATCTTTCTGACTAACAGCTTTGTATGAATTTTGCTTGAAGATTATATCATAACTGTTATCACTTAATTGACTTATGGATAACAGGTTATGCATTAATCCATCAACTAATAAAACATTACTTATAGAGGGAAGATTTCCATTACCTACTGTTCCAGAGCCAATGATCTTTCCTCTCTGATTGCCTCCAAAGCCTACGTGGCCTCCAAGCTTAAGTTTCGGGCTTTGGAACATATGCCATTTGTGATCGGTGGAAATAGAACTGACTGTTTTAGAATGCTGGTTCGCGTTTGCATTTAGCAAAATGTCGCGGTAAGCAAGAGTCGCCACCGTCTTTTATTTTCTCCAATAAGGAAAGGACAAAAGCACAACAAAATTCCTTTTCGAGATGTCTCTCGGTTCGGGAGGTAGATTATAGAAAGGGAAGGTGTTAGCACCCTTTCTATCCGTGGTTATCCACGGGCTCTTAGGTACTTGCTCACTATGTTTTCAAAATATTTTGCTTTTCTTGTGTTTGTGGGTTTTGAAAAAAGTTTGTTTTGAAAACTTTGATTTAACTCTCGTATCTGTCCTCAAGAGTGTATGAAGTGTTGTTTGAAAACTTTTGTCAAACAAGTGTAGGTGCGAAAAGTATTTTTTGTTTTGAAAGAGCAAGTACCTTAGAACCTCTACCTACTCAAAAGAAATTAAGCTGTGTAAATGTCCTTTAGACAGTACCATCCCACTACTGAGAAGTAGGTAGCACCGTCGTTGGAGTTATTCGGGTCAATTCGATTATAGGGACATGTGGTCACCAAAGCAATAGTAGGACGCCTTAGCGGTAACCCTAATGTCCTAGATCCTTTTTATCTGAGGCAACCATTTCGAGGCAACTTTTGGATCTTTAGACAAGAGGGCGGCCTCTAAAACACCCTATACTCAATGACCACGTCGAGGCAACCAAGTGAGGCGTACCCTAGGAGTGGCATGTGCGAGTGTGTCAGGTTTCATGTTAAGTTATCTTTGTACATGTTATGGTGAGCTACGATTAATTTTAATTTAAGAGAAGTCTTGTCATGCATAGCCTAGTTAACATACATCTAACAGTTAATAGTTGTGGAAAATAAATCGACGCTATTACAAGGCGTCGGGTATTTACATCGCCAAAAACAAACCCTTGAAAAAGTAAATTGCGGAAAATAAAGAAAGCGATAAAAAGGTCCTAATCAACGCTATTACATCCTCGGAGAAAATACATAAATATGGATCAAAAATTAATAAAACAAACATACGCGCGAGAGAAAATTGAATCGGAGAAGTCCTTAGGGTTTTGACCCTTTTTGAGAAAGAAAGAAGTTTTTGTTATTTTGCAATTAATTAAATTAAACCTAAAACTAATTAATTAATTAAAAGAAAAGAAATATTTTTTGGTTTTTATGTGTTAAGGAAAACAAATAAAAAATAGTCAAAAGTTAGTAAAAACCCTAATTCTATGTTGATTTTAAATTATTGAAAAAAAAGTTAAAATTAACCCTAATTAAACTAAATTAATGATGTTAGTATTTATTTATAAAAATAATAAAGGGTGAAATTAATAAATAATAATAATAATAATAAATTATATTTTAGTTTTCTGAATTTATTATGAAAAAAAATTAATTTAGTTAATAGTTAATTAAGAATTAAAATTAAATAAGTAAAATAAAAAAAAATAATGAAAGAAAAATAAAGAGGCAAACTCAGGGGGTTTGGGCCAACTTTGGAGGTGCATTTGTCAATTTCCAGGCCCATTAAGCTGCAAGCCTGTTGGACTTTTCTGATTCTCCATGGCGCGTGTTAACTGGGAGTATGATGGTCTTCCACTCATGACCACTAGATTTATGCCTGAAGCCACATGGCGCATGGATATGTGAAGCACATGGTGGACATCACTTTGGAATCTGCATGTGAATATGTTAGGAAAAATGAAATAAGCGTTTTGGGGGACCTGGGATTCGAACCCAGGTCCCAATGGTCATGTGCACGCGTCCCTGCCACTCCACCAACTTGTTCCAATTGATTTTATAATAGCCAACAATTAATATATTGATAAACTAAATAATATGCAATGAAACAAAAATAAGCGCGCGTGTTTTCAAATTATCCAATGGTATGCTAACACGTCCTCGTCTTCTTCCTTTGCCCTGTAAAAAGAATAAACAGATAGCGGGGGTTTTTAACCCCCACAATATGCTATGAGGAAAAATAGCGATTAGCGCTGTGGTTCACATAAATATTTCGCGAGGGTTGAATCATGTTCGTCTGGTCCTCACGAATTCAGTCATATGCCTTAGGAGTCCTAATTTTTCCTGGATTGCAAAGCCCCAATTCAAAGCTTGGAAACCCTAGAAAATCGTTCATGGCTGTTGTACCCCAAAATTTGCCCTCCCATATTCTTCAAGATTTGCAAAGAGCAAGGTTCAAAATCTCCCCAAGGGTTGCACAGTTCAAAGGCCTCCTAACAGTCAAAAACTAGGGTTTTGGTTATGGCAAAGAAATTGAAGTTTCCAAGGGTCCAAACAAGTCCCACATGCCTATAAACATGGTCAAGCATCCATATGCCAAGTTTCAAGACTTACAGCACAAAATTGCACAGTCAAAAACCCTAATTGCTCAACAGTCAACTGTAGGGGCAAAATGGTCATTTGACAGTCAAAAGTCCAAATTTTTGGTCAACATCTTATTTTGAAGCCACAAACATCATTTGATCAATTCTTGATCATGATTCTCAAAGCATGGCTCAAAAAGTCTCAAGATGCAAAAGTTGCCATATTTGGACAGTTGAAAAAGTCAACTGTAACTTGACCAGGGCATAACTTCCACATGGTTTATCAGAAAAATTCCACCCAAAGCTCATTTTTAAGAGAAAGACATTTCCTACAACTCCTCTTCACACTTAAAGTCCAAGAAATGCTCTCACAAAAAGTTATCAATCTCAACATTATAGGTCATTTTCAAAAGTCAACAAAAAGGCACTTTAAGTCAAAGACCATAACTTGAGATTGGTAAATTAAAATGACATGGGACCAAAGGCATTGGTTAGAGTACTTCAAGACCTTTCCAAAATGTCCAATAACATGATCAAAGCTTAAACATTGAGCAAGATATGCCTTCTGGAAGTTGGGAAATTTTTGGGAATTTTGAAAAGTCAACTTTGCTTCAAATGCCTCAAAATTGCTAATGGGCCACATTTTCTTCCAAGAATCATTATCCAAAGGCTATGCACGACCATTTAACCCAAAGGGGATTTATTTCATCATTTTTTATTATTTATTTGAATTTTTATCACTATTAATTCATTTAATGAAATAAAATATGACAAAAATAGAAAACCATGTTTTTTAATCCTTTTTTTTGCAGCATATTCTCTCCATAAAACCTCAAGATTTCGTGCACACTCAATTTGGAAAGATTTGGCCATGATTGGTATCAAAAGCACATGAAAAAGATTTGAAAAGATTCATTGAAAATCAAATATTTGATACATCAATGCAAAGGCTTATGGACTCAAATTCTTACCCTAATTCGTCCCATACATATACAAGATGCTAACCCTAATGCATAGAACCTGGAAGCTGCGCTGAGAACCTCATACAAATTTTGCAATTTTTGTCAAAAATTCCAAAACTGAAAACACTCATAGGACGTGATTCAAAGCCTATAATCCATCCAAAAAGCTTGCTGAGGTCTCCCTGAACCTAACTGAATCCTTTTCCAGTCCCCACGCATCAAGAATTGGTATATAGAAGTCAAAATTCCTCAAATTTTATGCATAACCGTGTTTCATAATTCATGCCATATTTTTGATTTCTAACGCTTGATTTGTATTAGTTTAATCATTCTGAAGCTAACCATGCCATTCAATTGAGTTTTCGTGCCTTATACATGAATCCACCATTGGAGCTCGTTAGGGTTTCAAAGCTGTAAAATTGGGGCTTCACGCTTGGGAGAAAATTGGCCAACGAGACTTATGCCATTAGAACCAGAAGCTTCACACGAACTCAGCCCACATGTCGCGCTCAATTTATGAGCAACGGTGGCCTAATCGCTATTTTCTTGTACTGTAGTTAGTGGGGGTTCAAAACCCCCGCTATTTGATATATTTTTTCAGGCAAAAAGCAAGGAAGCAAGGAAGAAGATGGACGTGGCTTTACCTGAGTGGTCCATTTAAACGTTGGCGCGTTTTTGAGTGTTCCAGCATAGTGGACATTATTGTTTTATATATTATTTCTTTTCTACTATAATGACAAACATGCTAAGCAGCTCAGTTGGTAGGCATATGGCTTGCTAAGCATTGGGACCTGGGTTCGATTCCTAGGTCCCCTCCCTTCTCAATATTATTTTGTTTTCCATGTTCCTACGCAGCGTGCCTTCTAGGGGTTCACCATACATCCACTATCCAAGCTTGCCACATGGCCACTGAGATCAATCCAATGGCCGTGATCTGAAGAATACCATACGCATTGGTCAATGGAGCCACACGCATCCCGAAAAAGTCAACCAGGCCTCCAATAAATGGGCCAAAATTGCTGGAAAATACCTCCAAAATTGGGGTCAACACCCTCCATTGGTTTGCATTCAATTTTTCATTCTTTTTATTTTTTCCATTTTTATTTGTTTTATTTAGTTTTATTTTAATTCTTTAAATTAATTTTTTTCATAATATAAAAATACCAAAAAATCAGAAACTATAAAAATAAAAAAATATGTTTTAATGTTTAACTCATTAACATTTTTGTAAATAAATTTAACAATTAGTTTAGTTTTAATTCTAGGTTTAATTTTAATGTTTTTTTAATAAACTAAAAAATGTAGAATTAGGGTTTTATACTTTTATTCCGTTTTTTTCTTTTTCACCATATTTAATTATTAATTATTTTTTGTAAATAAATTTACCATTAAATAATTAGGTTAAAACTAGGTTAAACTTGAACATTTTTTTAATAAATTAAAAATAATTTAGAACTAGGGTTAATTAACTTTTTAATTCCAAATTTAATTTTCTCATTAAACTCCATAAATACAAAAACTCCAAAAAATTTCTTTCTTTTTATTTAAATTTAATTAATTTCATAATTTCAATTCAATTTCTTTAAAAGGGTCCAACGCCCTCGCTTACGATTATAATTCTATTTCGCGCGCTTATTTTATTTCATTTTCTTATAAATTCCATGTACTTGCCCCAAAGCCGTGTAATAGATTAATAGGATATTTATTTTTCCGCATTTTTATTTTATTCAAATCCGGTCTTGGACTAATTTGGCGATGTAGACCCGCGCCTTTGTAATAGCGTATGACTTTTTAATTCCGCATCTTTTAACTGTTAATAACTTGCATGAAAGAATGAATGCCCAAAAATAAAAACAAAGCGTAGATCACCAATGCATGAACAAGACAATTATAACTGAAAATGACACACAAATCACACACCACCCCTAGGGTACGCCTCACTGTTGCCTTGCCCCTCGAAAGGTGGTCGTCGAGTAGAGGATGTTTTAGTAAGTCCTCATGTCCATGAACATGGCATGAGGGTAGCTTCTAAGGTGTCTTCCTATTGCTCCGGTGATCACCATGTCCCGAACCCTCGAATTGACCCGAATACCTCCAACGGTGGTGCTACCTACCTCTCAATGGTGGGATGGCACTATCTTTAAGGACATTTACACAGACGAATTCCTTAGGGTAGGTAGACGACTCGTAGATACTTGCTCTAATTTCAAAACAATCCAAAAAAACTCTTTTCACACCGACATCTTTCAAAAAGCTTTCAAAAAGCAATTTTTTCAAACACTCTTGAGGACTGATACAAGAGTCGAACTGAAATTTTCAAAAGAAACTTTTTTAAACCCACAGTTGAAAAGCAAACAAACAATCTTGAAAACACAAATGAGCAAGTATCTAAGAGCCCATGGATAACCATTGATAGAAAGGGTGCTAACACCTTCCCTTTCTATAAATCTACCTCCCGAACCGAGAGCAATCTCAAAAGGAATTTTCTGTGCTTTTGTCCTTTCCATTTGGAGAAAATAAAAGACGGTGGCGACTCTTGCTTCCGCGACATTTCGCGAACAAGCGTTAAACAGTCAGTTCCAGATCCACCGATCACAGAACTGGCGACTCTGCTGGGGAGATCTTTTTAAAGTGAGGTGTACCTTAGGATAGTTCATAACTGTGTTTTCAATTGTATTGACTTGTTTGCTTTAAAATTGTGGGTTGCATGGGAGTTACATAGATCCTAACCCGGATCTGGGGATACCCTGTTTAGGTAGCATAAGCTGTGAGGGACCTGTCCGGCGTAGACCGACATGGGTGAAGCAGTGGCTACGTTGGTGTGGCACCTTGGTTTGTACCGATATCCCTTGTGTTGCAACGAGGAGAATATGGGTCTTCTAAGGAGTCATTAAGCACCAACAGACCTTAGAACCTTAAATGACACAACTTGGCCATTAGAACAGTAGCAGTATGCTACGCCCATTGAGGCTAAACTCTCGTGATGGTTCTGGCCGCAAGAAAAGATTGCGATGCTGGAGTTATGACCGATTGAGGGTAGTCAATGATATTGGGATCCTCTAAGAACCCGGTTACTTATGATAGGACATGTATGAACCAACAAACTGAAAGAGGGTAATACCTAGACCTCATGCTGGCCTAAACTTTAAGGGCTTGTCTTGTGTGACTTGTGTGCCTTACCATGTTTGCCTTTGTAACTATTTATGGTGTGCTTTATCATACCATCATAACATCATGAGCATTGCATGCATCCTGCATAAGGACTGACCATTTCAAAGACAAGAGGGTTTCACCTTTGCTCTGTTTTGTAGGACATCATGATGCATGTGCGAAGGAATACTATCTGGTTCAACTTTGTTCACTCACCTGAGTTGCTTGAAGAGTTGGTTAGCAGGATTCCAAATACCACTTCCTTCATCCAGAGGCATGGTTCTCTTCTCAGTTTAGTCACTGCAAAGCGGGATCAACAGTTGATGAGTGTCCTGACCCAGTTCTATGACCCTCTGTACCAGTGCTTCACCTTTCAAGACTTCCAGCTGGTCCCTACCCTGGAAGAGTTCTCTGATTTGCTTGGCATCCCTATCTTGGATCAGACTCCCTTCACTGGTTGGGAAAAGACCCTCAGGCTTGAGGAGGTTGCTGCAGCTCTTCCTTTGACCCATTAAGAAGTAATGGATAACTGGGTGACTAGAAGCGGAGTTAAGGGTTTCTTGGCCAAGTTTTTGATTGGTAAAGCTAACAGTTTCTGGAATGACTTGGACTTTAGGGCATATGAAGACATCCTAGATCTCTTAATCTATGGTCTAGTCTTGTTTCCTAATCCTGACAACTTCATCAATGTCACTGCCATAAGGATCTTCATGTCTCAGAATCCTGTGCCCACTCTCGTGGGTGACATCCTGCAACAACTTTATGCTCGTACTGCCCAAAGACGAGGAACTCTATGGTGTTGTATCCCTTTGTTGGTGAGGTGGTTTATTTCGCACCTCCCTAAGTTCGTACTGAAGAACCAAGAAGGAAGAGGTTGGGCTCATAGGTTAATGTCTCTCACTGATAAGGACATCATTTGGACTTTCAGAGGTTTGGATGAGATAGATGTTATTGATCGTTGCGGAGAATACCCTAATGTTCCTTTGATTGGTACCCAAGGAGGAATCTCTTATAATCCATGTCTAGCACTCCGTCAGTTTGGAAGAGCCAGAAGAGCAGGGCCTCATGAGATGTTGGTGCCTCACATCAGTTTTGAGTTTCAGGTGGATAGTGACGAGCTGCGTCGTAGGTTCATCAAGGCTTGGGACAAAGTTCATAAGGCTGACCCACAAAAGTTAGGACCAAAGACTTCTCTACCTATGGAAGCCTACTACAAATGGGTTCGCATCCGTGCTCAGAAGTTAGGTATGCCATACGAAGCTGTCAGACCCGTCATTCTTGAGTATCCTGACAAAGGTGGGGCTCCTCCAACTGTCCTCCCTCCTCAGATACCTACTGATTACGAGACATTAAAGAGGTCTTGGTCGCAACTGCGAGAAGAACGGGATTCGTATCGGGAAAAGTTCAACGAGCAGGAATTGAAGATCCAGAAGCTGAAAAAGCAGTTGGAGAATGAGCGAGCTCTGAATGACTACATTCGTACTGAGAAGAGGAGACCATGGGATCAATAAGGGGCTTTGGATGTTCTTTTACAGTTTTATTTCCCTTTTCAGTATTTCCATTTCTTTGTAATGCCTAAGGGCAACCTGTTAAACAATTAAGTTTCAAAGTTGAATCTAATGAAGTGTGTTCCTTTTTGTTTACAAAGTTGATTCCCGATTGTCTTTGAAAACATAAATCATACGCATTCCATTCATCATGTGCATAACAGGTTTTCTTCTTTTCAAGTTGCTTACTGTTCTTCGCTGTTTATTTCAGCATCATGAACCCTGACTCATCATCAACCGAGATGTCTATCAAGGCCCTTCAGGCGCAGAACGCGCAATTTCAGGAGCTGATCATGGGTTTGGCTCAAGGCCAAGAAGAACTGAAGGCTTTACTCCTGAAGAAGGAGAAGAAGAAGAAGAAGAGAACTGTTCTTTTCAACTCGGGCCGAAGGTTTGGCAACACTCTGCAGAATGAAGAAGCTGGTTCTTTTGTAGGCAAAGGCAGTCCCCAGGGGGGAAAGGCTTCAAGTCCAGTAGTCTCTGACAACGAGACTGACTTTAATGAGGAACAATATCCTCCTGCTGAAGACCGGTATAAGCAGTTGGAAGACAGACTTAATGCAATGGAGATCCAACAAGTGCCTGGGCTGGATTTCGGGGACTTGGGCTTATCTACTGGTGTGATTATTCCTCACAAGTTTAAGGCACCATCCTTCACCAAGTATGACGGGGCGTCTTGTCCCAACCTACACCTCAGATCTTATGTGCGGAAGATTCAACCGTACACAGTGGACAAGAACTTGTGGATCCACTTCTTCCAGGAGAGTCTTTCAGGGACTCATCTCGAATGGTTCTATCAGCTGGATGGGACCAAGGTTCGTAACTGGGAGGAGTTGGCTACTGCTTTTTACAAGCAGTATCAATATAATGCCGACCTTGCTCCTACACGTACCCAACTCCAGGGTATGTCGCTAGGATCAAGCAAAGGTTTTAAAGAGTATGCACAGAAGTGGAGGGATCTGGCTGGCAGGGTGCAGCCTCCGTTAACAGACTGTGAGCTGGTGGATATGTTCTTGGGGACCCTATCTGGGCCGTTTTTCAATCATCTTATCGGTAATTCGTCTGCAGGGTTTACTGATCTTATTCTGACTGGAGAGAGAATAGAGGCTGGAATGAAGTCCGGCAAAATTCAGAAGGGTGCATCTGCAAGCTCTGAGAAGAAACCCTTTAAAAAGGAGGCCAGTGTTGTGTATGGGCCTAAAAGACATGATAAACCTGAGTGTCGCCAATCTGTCAATGCGGTGATGATTGCTAAGCCTGCTGCCGCTCCTCGGCAAACCAATCCACAAAGGGGTGAAAGACCCAGAAGAGAGTTTACCCGTCTAAGTATGACCTTATCGCAAATCTTACCGCAGTTGCTATCCACCAACCTAGTGACTGTCAGGGAGGCCCCGAAAGTTGTGAATACTGCCTCTCCCAAGTACAATCCAAATGCTCGTTGTGCTTATCACTCCGATAGCCCGGGGCATTCCACTGATGATTGCTGGGCCTTAAGGAATAAGGTGCAAGACCTTATTGACGCAAAAGAGATACAATTTGAGGCGCCTGAGAGGCCAAATGTGGTGACTGCTCCTATGCCCCAGCATGGAGTGAATGCCGTTGATGAAGATGTGTATGCCGTTTCTGTGAATGATGTAGCTACTCCTCTGATGACCGTTAAAAGGAACCTACTGCTGGCCGGTTTATTTCTGGGTTGTAGTGAAGGTTGCCTTTTCTGTGATGTTTCCCTTTCTGGTTGTCCTTTGTTGAAGTTGGGCATCCAAAGCCTGATGGACAGCAAAGAGATTCTGTTCAAGAAGACTGCTGTTCAGTTTGTTCCGGTGGAAGAAGTATCTGTTGTTACCATCTTTAATAATCCGATCAAGGCTCTCCCAAGGAAGCCGGTTAAAATCATGACTGTCGCACCCATTGTGATTACTGTTCCGGGGCCTCTCCCCTATGAATCTGATAAGGCTGTCCCATGGCACTATGGGGAAGATGTGTATGTACATGGAATAAAGCAAGAGTTCAACACTGGTACCAGGGTCAGCAATATCACTGGTCCAGCCAAAGTAACCCGCAGTGGCAGGCTCTTCTCGCCTGACATTGCGCCACCCGCTATTCGAAGACCCCTCACTATAACACCCACAAGTGTACCTGTTCCCATTTCTGATCAAGTTGTTTCCCCTACTGCCGAGTCATCTAATGCTCGGGGCAAAGGGATTGAAGATGAGCCTGCCCGGATGGAGGCACCAAAATCTGTGAATGTTGAGGGCTCCCAACAAGAGATGGAGGAAATCCTGAAAATAATCAAGAAGAGTGACTTTAATGTTGTTGAGCAGCTGGGGCATACCCCCTCCAAGATCTCAATGCTCTCCTTACTACTGTGCTCAGAGGCCCATGCTAAGGCCCTGATTTCATTTCTCAAGACGGCCCACGTGCCACAGGAGACATCTGCAGTCCAGTTTACTGATTGCGTAGCCAATTTGACAGCCGACAATGGTTTGGGTTTCTCGGATGCTGGCCTTACTGCTAAGGGAAAGGACCACAATGACGCCCTGCATGTCTCTATTGAATGCAGGGGCACTACTCTTGCGCACGTGTTGGTGGACACTGGTTCTTCCCTGAATGTGCTACCCAAAAAGGCCTTAGACCGGTTGGATTGTGAGGGCCTGGAGCTGAAACCTAGCAATATCATTGTCAGAGCCTTTGACGGTTCTAAGAGGATGGTCCATGGAGAGGTAGACATTCCTATTCGTGTTGGTTCTCAAGTATTCGACTCTACTTTCAATGTGATGGATATCCGTCCATCGTATTCTTGTCTACTGGGTCGACCTTGGATCCACAAAGCTGGGGCAGTGACCTCTACCCTACACCAGAAGCTCAAGTACCCTGTCAGAGGGAAGATTGTCACTGTGCAGGGAGAGGAGGAGTATATGGTGAGCCATTTGAATTCCTTCAGGTATATTGAGATGGACGGAGAGTTTACTGAAACCCCCTTTCAGCATTTTGAAGAGGTACCTCCAACCTTGACAGCAGCAGAAACAGTGGTTGAAGAGGACTTTCCATTGAAGATGGCTTCCTTGAAGGATGCCCGTGCTGTGATCAAGAAAGGTGAATGTGCTAACTGGGGCAGGCTCCCTGATTTTACACCTAAAACTGACAAGTTTGGACTGGGTTTTACTGCAGAGGGTCAGAAGGCTGTGTGCAAGGCAAAGATCAGAAGACCTCTTGTGCTCATTACCAACCAAGGAGTGAATGCTATTGGGGATGAAGATGAGGTGGAAGAATCAGAGTTCGACAGCTGGATCTACCCGACGACTGACGGTGGATTGACCAATTGGATTGCTAAAGATCATACTCCTGTTACTTTTGTTACGCAATAATAAACTCCTTTATTTTGTTATCTGTAATAAACAATGATTTGAAACTCTATGGCCCGGTGTCTTACCCGGGGCACCGTGGCTTCATTTGTGAGGGCATATTAATTGTCATTTCATATATCATGAATAAAGATCTTGGACGTTTTCTCACATTTCAAATCTTATGCTCCTTTTCTTTCTTTCCTTTCATTATATTGCAAAACAGCTGTATTTACACACACTCACTCATACAGGTTTCAATCCACTCGGGATCTCACTGGTAACGGCTCTGCTACTGCCAGTTATGACTTCGAAAATCCGATCAACTTAGCCGAAGACGAAGGTGAAGATGATTGCGAAGTGCCTGGCGAGCTCGCAAGACTGTTACTCCAGGAAGAGAGGGCAATTCAACCACATGAAGAGCCAGTGGAAACAATCAATCTGGGTACTGATACAGACAGAAAGGAGGTAAAGATTGGTGCCAACCTAGAGCTCAGCGTGAAGCAACGGTTGGCTCAGATGCTACATGATTATGTGGAGATCTTTGCCTGGTCCTACGAAGATATGCCTGGGTTGGATACTGACATTGTGGTCCATTATTTGCCTACCAAGGAAGACTGCCCTCCGGTTAAGCAAAAGGTCCGCCGTATACGTCCAGAGATATCTGAGAAGATCAAAGCCGAGGTTATGAAACAGTTTGATGCCGGGTTCCTTGCAGTGACTTCTTACCCTCAGTGGGTTGCTAATGTGGTGTCGGTACTAAAGAAAGACGGAAAGGTCATAATGTGTGTCGATTACAGGGATCTGAATAGGGCCAGCCCCAAAGATGACTTCCCCCTACCTCACATTGATGTCCTTGTTGACAATACTGCTCGGCATAAGGTGTTCTCTTTCATGGATGGTTTTTCAGGCTATAATCAGATCAAGATGGCACCTGAAGACATGGAGAAGACTACCTTTTTTACTTAGTGGGGCACCTTCTGCTACAAGGTCATGCCTTTTGGACTGAAGAACACTGGGGCAACCTACCAACGTGCCATGGTTGCTTTATTTCATGACATGATCCATCATGAGATAGAAGTGTATGTTGACGACATGATCGCCAGGTCCCAGACTGAGGAAGAGCACCTTGATCATCTGCAAAAATTGTTTGACCGTCTGAAATTGTACAAGCTGAGGTTAAACCCGAACAAGTGCACCTTCGGGGTAAGATCTGGAAAGTTGCTAGGCTTCGTTGTAAGTGACAAGGGTATTCAAGTGGACCCTGCCAAGGTTAAAGCCATTCAAGAGATGCCAGTTCCTAAGACAGAGAATGAGGTCAGAGGATTTTTAGGACGCCTGAATTACATTGCTCGATTCATCTTGCACCTAACTGCTACCTGTGAGCCAATCTTCAAGCTGCTGAAGAAAGATCAGGTAGTACGTTGGAATGATGAATGTCAGGCTGCTTTTGACAGAATCAAAGAGTATCTCCAAGAACCACCCATCCTTATGCCACTGGTTGAGGGGAGACCTCTGATACTATACCTAACAGTACTTGACAACTCAATGGGGTGTGTGCTGGGGCAGCATGACGAGTCTGGCCGAAAAGAGCATGCCATTTATTACCTTAGCAAAAAGTTTACCGACTGTGAGACCCGATACTCACTGCTCGAGAAAACTTGCTGCGCTTTGGTATGGGCTGCTCGCCGGCTGAGACAGTATATGCTGACTCACACTACCTTGTTGATCTCAAAGATCGATCCTATAAAGTACATATTTGAAAAGCCTGCTCTGTCTGGGAGAATAGCAAGATGGCAAATGATCTTGACAGAATACGACATCCAGTACACAACCCAGAAAGCCATCAAGGGAAGTGTATTGGCAGACCACTTGGCACATCAGGCAGTAGACGACTATCAGTCAATGAACTTCGAGTTTCCAGACGAGAGCATTATGATAGTGACTGATTATGAAGTACCTGGACCGGATGAAGGACCTGAGGAAGGATCCCGATGGTCTATGCACTTTGACGGAGCCTCCAATGCTTTGGGTAACGACATCGGCGTTGTGATCATATCTCCTCAAGGCACTCATACTCCACTCACTGCCCGGCTATGTTTCAACTGCACCAACAACATGGCGGAGTATGAGGCATGCATCATGGGTCTCCAAGTTGCGATCGACCTAAGGATCAAGTATCTGAGTGTCTTCGGAGATTCCGCTCTCGTGATCAATCAGATCAAAGGAGAGTGGGATACAAAACATCCGAATCTTATTCCTTACAGAGAATGTGTGTTGACATTGATCCCTCACTTCACAGAGATAACCTTTGAACAGTTTCCGAGAGAGGAGAATCAGTTAGCGGACGCGTTAGCTACGATGTATTCTATGTTCAAGGTCAAATGGGACAATGAGGCTCCCCGGATCATCATCTGGAAAATGGACGAACCCGCATATTGTTGTGATCTCGAGACTGAATTGGTGACTGAGAAGCCTTGGTACCATGAGGTGAAGAGATACTTGGAAGCTCAGGAATACCCTGAAGGTGCATCTGTCAATGATAAGAAGTTTCTGAGAAGGTTCGCAGCGAAGTTCTTCCTTAGCAACGGCATTCTGTATAAGCGAAACCATGATTCGACCTTACTGCGTTGTGTGGACAAGACAGAAGCAGAAAGGATCATGGAAGAGCTACATGAAGGGACCTTCGGAACACATTCCAGTGGACACACTATGGCAAAGAAAATCCTTCGGGAAGGGTATTTCTGTTCCACAATGGAAGCCGACTGTCACCAGCACTCTCGGACATGCCATAAATGCCAGATATATGCAGACAAGGTGCATGTTCCTCCAGTTCCTCTAAATGTTCTGACTGCGCCTTGGCCGTTTGCAATGTAGGGCATAGATATGATCGGCGATATTAAACCTACGACATCCAATGGGCACCGCTTCATCCTGGTGGCGATCGACTATTTCACAAAGTGGGTTGAAGCAGCTTCCTACGCTACGGTAACCAAGACTGTTGTGGCACGGTTCATTCGGCATAATCTGATCTGTCGCTACGGGGTCCCTGAAAGAATCATTACGGACAACGGTACCAATCTCAATAATAAGATGATCACTGAGCACTGCGAACAGTTTAAGATACAGCACCAAAACTCTTCTCCTTATCGACCGAAGATGAATGGGGCTGTAGAGGCAGCAAATAAAAATATCAAGAAAATCGTGCAGAAGATGATAGTGACTTATAAAGATTGGCACAAGATGTTACCGTTCGCTCTACATGGGTACCGTACCTCAGCCAGGACGTCAACCGGGACAACTCCTTTCTCCTTGGTCTACGGTATGGAGGCGGTCTTACCGATCGAAGTGCAGATACCCTCGCTCCGGATAATGAAGGATGCAGATCTGAATGAAGATGATTAGATCCAGACACGACTTGATCAGCTAAACCTTATTGACAAAAAGAGACTTACTGCTATTTGTCATGGTCAAACGTACCAAAAACGGATGATCAGGGCATTTAACAAGAAGGTCAGACCACAAGAATATCAAGTTGGGGATCTAGTAATCAAGCGTATCATCCTTCCTCAGAGTGATCCAAGGGGAAAATGGACCCCTACGTACGAAGGGCCATTTGTGGTTAAACATGTGTTCTCAGGAGGAGCCATGATTCTAACCAACATGGATGGTGACGACCTTCCTCACCCCGCCAATGCAGACATAGTAAAAAGATACTACGCATGAAAAAAGACCCGCTAGGTTGACATACCTAGGCAAAAATTAGGGCTTCCCGGTGAACCAAAAGGGTTCGGGCAAAATGAAGGGATGAAATGAAAAAAATCTGTACACCCGGCAAGTCGAAAACCTGAAAAGGCGGCTTGGGCAAAAATGGGTATCCCGGTGGACTGAAAACCCGAAAGGGCGGTCCAGGCAAAAGTTAGGGATAAAGCGTAATACTATGTCTCATTGGATCACTTCGCATCCAGAATCCGGTATCAGCATCAAGTTCAGACGGCATTGATCAATCAGCTTCATCTTCAACTAGGTCATCAAGTGATGAGACGCTTGAAGATATAAAGGCGATAGCAGAGTTGGAACCCAGGGGGATTATTCTTTTCACACAGCTGTTTTGTTTTCCCTATTGTACAAATTTGTATAAACTCTTTTGTTCGGCGGTGTCCTCTTACTAGGACGTCAGCCTCTTGTACATAAAATGCCTATTTACAGGCAAATTCAAAAATCAATACAAAAATCACTTTTCAGCTCAAATTGCCATTTGTTTTTTCTTTTCTGTTTTGTTTTGCGAAGAACGTCCAAGGTTCAATTTGTGATATATGCATTGACACTAATTGCTAACTCATAAATATTTGCATACGAAACAAAGGATCAATTACAGGTAACATTAGAAACAAGGGCAATAATGAGTTGTCTAAGCGATCTAATTGCTATGTCCACCAAGGTATCAAGGTAAGTTTAGCTGAAGAACATAACCAGATATCTTAACTCCCCAGAGAGTGAGCCAGCAAGTCAGTGCACTCTCCCCAAGCAAAGCTATTATCAGCCTTAAGGAAGTTGGTTATCCCCCGCAGATCTCAACATTCCCCAGCACGATATACATGCATTCTCAACAAGCATCACCGGCAGTCTTGGTCTAAAGATTGTTCCCCGGCAGTATATCAAACATTCAATGGAGCCACTTCCCCAGCATATCAAATAAACTTCTCCAGAAGAGTCCAATCCAGTTTCCCCAGGAAAGGTAGAATCCGTCTCCCCAAGCAGTAAGCTCATCCCCAGTAGATTCTGGAAGCTTATCCCCGTAGAGCACGAACGTGTCTCCCGGCTTTATTCAAAGGTTATTTCCCTACCAGGATATAACTGGGTTATCCTCAGCCAAAAGCCACGGAAAGATCGTCCTCGGCGAAGTCTTCTTATCCCCAGCAAAGTCTATTAACACTTCCAACACAACAATGGTATCCCCAGCAAAGTTACCATCAACATTTCAGCAAAGTACCTCTCTCCCCACAGAGTATTGTTTCCCAGCAAGATCGTTAGAGTACTTTTCTCCCCGTAGAGTAATCCATTCGCCAAGTTTATTCCCTAACGGAGTTATCTTCTCCTACCGGTATTCTTGCAACCATCACTCCCCAGCGGAAACAAAATTTTTCTCTGCAAACATCAGCCCAGGATGTGACTTCCCGGCACCCATCAAGGATTTATTTTCCTAGACGAAAAACATACGTTCATAAACATCACATTTCCATACATTATAGCACGCATATATGCATCATATCTTACAAATATCATTTATGTTGAGAACATCATTGCTTGATCCATATCATGCATTGCATATGACTGACCTTTACCTTTCAGGAAAGATCCAATTAAATTCTCAACTATATTTCAAGACTTTAGTCTGGTTCAGTTAAATCGACCCTAAGATTTTTCTGATTCTTATCCAGTCAAAGGCCTTCTCTGGTTCAGTCAGATCGACCCTAAGATCTCCCTGATTCTTATCCAGTTGAAGATTTCAAGACCTTGTCCGGTTCAGTTAAATCGACCCTAAGATTTTTCTGATTCTTATCCAGTCAAAGGCCTTCTCTGGTTCAGTCAGATCGACCCTAAGATCTCCCTGATTCTTATCCAGTTGAAGATTTCAAGACCTTGTCCGGTTCAGTTAAATCGACCCTAAGATTTTTCTGATTTTTATCCAGTCAAAGGCCTTCTCTGGTTCAGTCAAATCGACCCTAAGATCTCCCTGATTCTTATCCAGTTGAAGATATTCCAAGACCTTGTCCGGTTCAGTTAAATCGACCCTAAGATTTTCCTGATTCTTATCCAGTCAAAGGCCTTCTTTGGTTCAGTCAGATCGACCCTAAGATCTCCCTGATTCTTATCCAGTCGAAGATTCCAAGACCTTGTCCGGTTCAGGTAAATCGACCCTAAGATTTTTCTGATTCTTATCCAGTCAAAGGCCTTCTCTGGTTCAGTCAGATCGACCCTAAGATCTCCCTGATTCTTATCCAGTTGAAGATATTCCAAGACCTTGCCTGGTTCAGTTAGATCGACCCTGAGATTTTCCTGATTCTTATCCAGCCAGAGGCCTTCTCCGGTTCAGTCAGATCGACCCTAAGATCTCACTGATTCTTATCCCAGTAGAAGACATCTATGATTCTCTCAACGTTACTGTTGAGGTTGAAGTCGCCCAAGATTCTCTCAGCGTTACTGTTGAGGTTGAAGTCGCATATGATTCTCTCAGCGTCCTTGTTGAGGTAATAATCATCCAAGGTTCTCTCAGCGTTCCTGTTGAGGTAGTAATCGTCCAAGGTTCTCTCACCGTCCCGTTGAGGTAGTAACCATCCCTTGTTCATTCATAACCTTTTGAAGCTCCAGACCCAGTCCCTGTAACCAGTCAGGGTACATCTACACAAAGAGTTTGAAGACCAGCTCCTGTAACAGGCCAGGTAATCATTTTCTTTTTCAGGTACGCAAGTTCTCGCTAAGGAATCTCTTACGCGATCAACACCCAGATGGCATCTATAAGCCCATCCACTCATCCATCATCTCTTAGCATGGCATCTATAAGCCCATCATCCTATCCATCAATCTCCAAATGGCATCTATAAGCCCATTCCCACCATCACACTGCTATGTGAGTGCAAATTTCTGGGCACTCTAGTGTTCAATCATCTTCCACCTTCGGATTACGAAAGGCACGTCAGCCAATCTACACCCTCAGGTTTAAGAAGATTGAACAGGGGCAACTGTTGTACCCCAAAATTTGCCCTCCCATATTCTTCAAGATTTGCAAAGAGCAAGGTTCAAAATCTCCCCAAGGGTTGCACAGTTCAAAGGCCTCCTAACAGTCAAAAACTAGGGTTTTGGTTCTGGCAAAGAAATTGAAGTTTCCAAGGGTCCAAACAAGTCCCACATGCCTATAAACATGGTCAAGCATCCATATGCCAAGTTTCAAGACTTACAGCACAAAATTGCACAGTCAAAAACCCTAATTGCTCAACAGTCAACTGTAGGGGCAAAATGGTCATTTGACAGT
The DNA here is from genome assembly GCA_948472305.1 of Vicia faba. Lineage (NCBI taxonomy): Eukaryota > Viridiplantae > Streptophyta > Magnoliopsida > Fabales > Fabaceae > Vicia > Vicia faba. The sequence goes on along the minus strand of OX451738.1, from coordinate 188,309,821 downwards.
CAAAAGTCCAAATTTTTGGTCAACATCTTATTTTGAAGCCACAAACATCATTTGATCAATTCTTGATCATGATTCTCAAAGCATGGCTCAAAAAGTCTCAAGATGCAAAAGTTGTCATATTTGGACAGTTGAAAAAGTCAACTGTAACTTGACCAGGGCATAACTTCCACATGGTTTATCAGAAAAATTCCACCCAAATCTCATTTTGAAGATAAAGACATTTCCTACAACTCCTCTTCACACTTAAAGTCCAAGAAATGCTCTCACAAAAAGTTATCAATCTCAACATTATAGGTCATTTTCAAAAGTCAACAAAAAGGCACTTTAAGTCAAAGACCATAACTTGAGATTGGTAAATCAAAATGACATGGGACCAAAGGCATTGGTTAGAGGACTTCAAGACCTTTCCAAAATGTCCAAGAACATGATCAAAGCTTAAACATTGAGCAAGATATGCCTTCTGGAAGTTGGGAAATTTTTGGGAATTTTGAAAAGTCAACTTTGCTTCAAATGCCTCAAAATTGCTAATGGGCCACATTTTCTTCCAAGAATCATTATCCAAAGGCTATGCACGACCATTTGACCCAAAGGGGATTTATTTCATCATTTTTTATTATTTATTTGAATTTTTATCACTATTAATTCATTTAATGAAATAAAATATGACAAAAATAGAAAACCATGTTTTTTAATCCTTTTTTTGCAGCATATTCTCTCCATAAAACCTCAAGATTTCGTGCACACTCAATTTGGAAAGATTTGGCCATGATTGGTATCAAAAGCACATGAAAAAGATTTGAAAAGATTCATTGAAAATCAAATATTTGATACATCAATGCAAAGGCTTATGGACTCAAATTCTTACCCTAATTCGTCCCATACATATACAGGATGCTAACCCTAATGCATAGAACCTGGAAGCTGCGCTGAGAACCTCATACAAATTTTGCAATTTTTGTCAAAAATTCCAAAACTGAAAACACTCATAGGACGTGATTCAAAGCCTATAATCCATCCAAAAAGCTTGTTGAGGTCTCCCTGAACCTAACTGAATCCTTTTCCAGTCCTCACGCATCAAGAATTGGTATATAGAAGTCAAAATTCCTCAAACTTTATGCATAACCGTGTTTCATAATTCATGCCATATTTTTGATTTCTAACGCTTGATTTGTATTAGTTTAATCATTCTGAAGCTAACCATGCCATTCAATTGAGTTTTCGTGCCTTATACATGAATCCACCATTGGAGCTCGTTAGGGTTTCAAAGCTGTAAAATTGGGGCTTCACGCTTGGGAGAAAATTGGCCAACGAGACTTATGCCATTAGAACCAGAAGCTTCACACGAACTCAGCCCACATGTCGCGCTCAATTTATGAGCAACGGTGGCCTAATCGCTATTTTCTTGTACTGTAGTTAGTGGGGGTTCAAAACCCCCGCTATTTGATATATTTTTTCAGGCAAAAAGCAAGGAAGCAAGGAAGAAGATGGACGTGGCTTTACCTGAGTGGTCCATTTAAACGTTGGCGCGTTTTTGAGTGTTCCAGCATAGTGGACATTATTGTTTTATATATTATTTCTTTTCTACTATAATGACAAACATGATAAGCAGCTCAGTTGGTAGGCATATGGCTTGGTAAGCATTGGGACCTGGGTTCGATTCCCAGGTCCCCTCCCTTCTCAATATTATTTTGTTTTCCATGTTCCTACGCAGCGTGCCTTCCAGGGGTTCACCATACATCCACTATCCAAGCTTGCCACATGGCCACTGAGATCAATCCAATGGCCATGATCTGAAGAATACCATACGCATTGGTCAATGGAGCCACACGCATCCCAGAAAAGTCAACCAGGCCTCCAATAAATGGGCCAAAATTGCTGGAAAATACCTCCAAAATTGGGGTCAACACCCTCCATTGGTTTGCATTCAATTTTTCATTCTTTTTATTTTTTCTATTTTTATTTGTTTTATTTAGTTTTATTTTAATTCTTTAAATTAATTTTTTTCATAATATAAAAATACCAAAAAATCAGAAACTATAAAAATAAAAAAATATGTTTTAATGTTTAACTCATTAACATTTTTGTAAATAAATTTAACAATTAGTTTAGTTTTAATTCTAGGTTTAATTTTAATGTTTTTTTAATAAACTAAAAAATGTAGAATTAGGGTTTTATACTTTTATTCCGTTTTTTTCTTTTTCACCATATTTAATTATTAATTATTTTTTGTAAATAAATTTACCATTAAATAATTAGGTTAAAACTAGGTTAAACTTGAACATTTTTTTAATAAATTAAAAATAATTTAGAACTAGGGTTAATTAACTTTTTAATTCCAAATTTAATTTTCTCATTAAACTCCATAAATACAAAAACTCCAAAAAATTTCTTTCTTTTTATTTAAATTTAATTAATTTCATAATTAAAATTCAATTTCTTTAAAAGGGTCCAACGCCCTCGCTTTCGATTATAATTCTATTTCGCGTGCTTATTTTATTTCCTTTTCTTATAAATTCCATGTACTTGCCCCAAAGTCGTGTAATAGATTAATAGGATATTTATTTTTCCGCATTTTTATTTTATTCAAATCGGGTCTTGGACTAATTTGGCGATGTAGACCCGCGCCTTTGTAATAGCGTAGGACTTTTTAATTCCGCATCTTTTAACTGTTAATAACTTGCATGAAAGAATGAATGCCCAAAAATAAAAACAAAGCGTAGATCACCAATGCATGAACAAGACAATTATAACTGAAAATGACACACAAATCACACACCACCCCTAGGGTACGCCTCACTGTTGCCTTGCCCCTCGAAAGGTGGTCGTCGAGTAGAGGATGTTTTAGTAAGTCCTCATGTCCATGAACATGGCATGAGGGTAGCTTCTAAGGTGTCTTCCTATTGCTCCGGTGATCACCATGTCCCGAACCCTCGAATTGACCCGAATACCTCCAACGGTGGTGCTACCTACCTCTCAATGGTGGGATGGCACTATCTTTAAGGACATTTACACAGACGAATTCCTTAGGGTAGGTAGACGACTCGTAGATACTTGCTCTAATTTCAAAACAATCCAAAAAAACTCTTTTCACACCGACATCTTTCAAAAAGCTTTCAAAAAGCAATTTTTTCAAACACTCTTGAGGACTGATACAAGAGTCGAACTGAAATTTTCAAAAGAAAATTTTTTAAACCCACAGTTGAAAAGCAAACAAACAATCTTGAAAACACAAATGAGAAAGTATCTAAGAGCCCATGGATAACCATGGATAGAAAGGGTGTTAACACCTTCCCTTTCTATAAATCTACCTCCCGAACCGAGAGCAATCTCAAAAGGAATTTTTCTGTGCTTTTGTCCTTTCCATTTGGAGAAAATAAAAGACGGTGGCGACTCTTGCTTCCGCGAATTTCGCGAACCAGCGTTAAACAGTCAGTTCCAGATCCACCGATCACAATGGCATTCTTCGATTCAATGCATTATAATTCAATTAAATGATATCATTAGCTTCATATGGTCCCTATCAATGCAAAACAATCAAGAAATCATGTTAAATGCTCATGAATTGGACAATACGATTTTTAATAAAAATGTCAAACCGTGGTTCTGTATCCTTGGATTCTTTGAGCTTTAGCGTGTGATTTCAATTGTAAATCACTCCTGACACTTCCATCAATGTGTTTGAATCAATATAATGCCTTGAATTGGCCTGGAACGCAAGAATCAGTTTTGCAATTTTCTTGAAATTTCTCAATATGCTATGGCTTTTTTCTGCATCTTTTTTTTACGTCCATTGCATCAGGGTTTGCTTGCATATATATAGAGGAATGAAATTAGGTCAAAAACTTGAGCAAAAATCCATTGAATTGATGATTGAATCTTTGATTGGAAATCAAATCTTTTTGATTTTTCATGATTGGAAAAAGTTACCAATTTTGGAGATTTTGCATCTTTGACTTTGAGCACGAATTTGCCAGCATATATTGACCATATTTGCTTCACAAAAAGATTGAAAACATCAAATCTTCTATTTTCCTACAATTTAAATTAATTAAATGAATTAATATCAATTAAAAATCCAATTAATTAATAAAAATAAGAAAATAAATTTAATTAATCTTGATGGGTCGTGCATAGGCCATGGATGAAGTTTCAAGAAGAGATTTGAGGCCCATTAGCAAAAATAAGGTGTTTTGAGCAAAGTTGACTATTGCAAATTCATAAAAATTTCCCAACTTCTCCAATGCACATCTTGCTCAATTTTGATCATATGAACATTTTCTTTGACATTTTGGAAAGCTCTTGAAGTCCTCTAACCAATTCCTTTTGTCCCATGTCATTTGGATTTACCAATCTCAAGTTATGGCCTTTGACTTAAAGTGCATTTTTGTTGACTTTTGAATTTGACCTATAATGTAGAAATTGATAACTTTTTATGAGGGAATTTCTTGAACTTGGAGTGTGAAGATGGGTTTAGTAAATTTCATCCCCTTCAAAATGAGCATTGGATGTAATTTTTCTGACAAACCATGAAAAAGTTATGCCCTGGTCAAGATATAGTTGACTTTTCTACTGTCCAAAAATAGTAACTTTTTGCATCTTGATGATTTTTGAGCCATTCTTGTGGAATCATGATCAAGACTTTATCAAATGATGATTGTGAACTCAAAATAAGATGTTGATCAAAAATTCCGACTTTTGACTGTGAAATGACCATTTTGCCCTTGCAGTTGACTATAGGTCAAATGGAACTTTTGACTATGCAAATTGGCATTGTGAATCTTGAAACTTGGTATGTAGATGCTTGAGGATGTATATGGGCCTATGAGACTTGATTGAACCATTGAAAACCCCAAATTCCTTGAAAGAACCAAAACCCTAATTTCAGCTGGCTTAGGAGGTATTTGGACTGTGCAATCCTTGAGCAATCTTGAACCATTTGAAGATGATTCTTAACAAATCTTGAGGAATATGGGAGGGCAAATTTTGGGGTACAACAGTTGCCCCTGTTCAATCTTCTTAGACCTGAGGATGTAGATTGGCTTGCGTGCCTTTCGTGATCCGAAGGTGGAAGATGATTGAATACTAAAGTGCCCAGAAATTTGCGCTCGCATGGTGTGGTATCAGCAATGTGATGTCAGGAATTGGCTTACAGATGACATTTGGAAAGATGATGGATAGGAGGATGGGCTTATAGATGCCATCTGGAAATGTAATGGATAGTTGTGGAGATGGGCTTAAAGATGCCATCTGGAGATTATTTGTTGAATTGTAACTTGGTAGGTTGAAAGATGGAACCTGTGTAGAATTGCTTGATGATGAGTCCGTGTTAAACTGCATCTTGGAAGAGAAGGAACCGATGTAGGGTTGCTTCATGATGGTCAAGTAGATAGTTGTCCTGTCTGGTTTCAGGTATTAATCTCTGGCCTGAGAAAGAAAGATGGTTTCCTGGCTTGCTACAGGTGTTAATCTTCAATCTCTTCAATGTAGATAACTTTCCTGTCTGGTTTCAGGTATAGATCTATAATCAGTCGTCCACAGATATTTCCTGGCTAGTTACAGGTATTGATCCGAAACTTAAGAAAGGGTGGTCGGGGAGATAGTTGTCCTGGCTGGTTTCAGGTATTAATCTCTGACCTGAGAAAGAAAGATAGTTTCTTGGCTTGCTACAGGTATTAATCTTCAATCTCTTCATGTAGATAACTTTCCTGTCTAGTTACAGGTATAGATCTACAATCAATCATCCACAGATATTTCCTGGCTAGTTACAGGTGTTGATCTGGAACTTAAGAAAGGTTGATGGATGAGATAGTTTTCCTGTCTGGTTTCAGGTATTAATCTCTGACTTGAGAAAGAAAGATGGTTTTCCTGTCTGGTTTCAGGTATTAATCTTCAATCTCTTCATGTAGGTGGTTTTCCTGTCTGGTTTCAGGTGTTAACCTATGATCAGTCGTCCACAGATATTTCCTGGCTAGTTACAGGTGTTGATCTGGAACTTAAGAGAGGTTTTTTTTTGTTTTTTTTTATAATGATGTGATGAAGGAATCTGATACGATTGCTACTCCAAATAGATGATGAAGGAATCGGGGATGATGACTACCTCAGCAGGATGATGAAGGAATCTTGGACGATTACTACCTCAGCAGGATGATGAAGAAATCTGGGACGATTACTACCTCAGCAGGATGATGAAGGAATCTTGGATGATTACTACCTCAACAGGATGATGAAGGAATCTTGGACGATTTCTACCTCAACGGGATGATGAAGGAATCTTGATGACTTCTACCTCAATGGGATGATGAAGGAATCTTGATGACTTCTACCTCAACGGGATGATGAAGGAGTCTTGGACGACTGCTACTCCAAAAGGTAATGACTTTTATCTGTTGATCGTTCTTTCCTAAAAACGTAAAGAGTTAGTTGTATGCAATGTCATGATGTATGAGATGCATGATGTCATGATGTTCTCCAGAATAAATGAGGTCGTGTCGTATGCACTTTATCATGTATGTAACTAGGAGATATGAAATGTGATATGTTTATGAATGTATTTTCGTGTGGGAAAATAAATCCTTGACAAATGCCGGGAGTTTGTTAAATCCTGGGCTGATGTTGAAGAGTTGAGGTCTTCGTTTCCGCTGGGGATGATGAACGAAGATGATTGTGAGAGTAAACCTGCAGGAGAAGATGACTCCGTTGGGGGATAAACCTGGTGAAGAGATTACTCTGCGGGGAATTACTCTGTGGGAAGAGATGCTTCACTGAGATTTTAACGATAACTCCGCTGGGGACTCCGTTGATAAGCTCTGTTGGGGGATTTTGATGAACTCTGCTGGGGGATAGAAAGGACTTCGCCAAGGATGATCTTTCAGTTGAAACTTGCTGAGGATGACCCAGTTAGACTCTTGTGGGGATAACCTTCTGAATATGGTTGGGGAGAGATACTTGTACTCTGCAGGGGACAAGCTTCCAGAATCTACTGGGGAGATGATTCAACTCTGGCGGGGAAGCTTTTTAGACTGCACTGGGGAATGGCTCCACTAGGGGTATCTTGTATTCCTCCGGGGAACATTCTTATATTTCGTTGATGAATGTTAAGACTGCCGGGGATATTCTTATGCTTGCTGAGGAATATCCTTTATCCTTATATTCCGCTGGGGAACATTAAGACCTTCTGGGGATACCCAACCTTTTTTAGGGTTGATGGTAGACTAACTCTGCTTCGGAAGAGTATTGCTGATTCATCCGTAGTTGCAAGTCTCAGTGGGGAGAGCTTCCATTACTGTCTTACCCTTGGGGAGTGAAGGTATCTTGGTCATACTCTTCAGCTGAACCTATCCTGGTGCCTTGGTGGATAGAGCATCTTGTACAGTTCGAACGATTCTTATTGCCCCAGTTTCTGCGGGAGAAAAAAGGCTTATGAGGAGCTTGATAACTGCCAATTGACAAACCTTCTTCTGGTAGGCCAGTGACGAGATGACGGGACATAATCGTACGCTTTTGATCCCTAACTTTTTCCTGGACCTCCCTTTCGGGTTTTCAGTCCATCGGGATACCCCTTTTTGCCCAAGCCGCCTTTTCAGGTTTTCAACTTGCCGGGTGTACAGATTTTTTTTAATTTATTTTCATCCCTTATTTTTGCCGGAACCCTTTTGGTTCGCCGGGAAGCCCTTATTTTTGCCTAGGCCAGTTGACCTAGCGGGTTTTTGATTGTGCATAGTATTTTTTTGACTATGCCCACGTTCTCAGAGCGCAGAGAGTTGTCACTGTCAGTAGTGTTGTGTTTCCATACCACCAGAAGATGTTTGATCGTGCAAGATTTGTCGCTGGAATTCATGTCTAATGCCCCAAGTGACTCAGATGGAGATTTGCCCCTGGCTATTTGGCATTTGAGAGATTCCTTAAATCTTGACTTGACTGCCCCAGCTGATAGACAATGCTCATGTCGTGCCCCTTGATTGGAAGTGTTTCTTCCACTTGAGGTGACCCTTCTTATTGAGAAGGTTTCTTGTTCACTAGATATTCGTCGTGCGAATTTCTCTGCTATTTGAACAAATAGTCATATGCAAACAATGTTATTTTAAGAATGCAAAGCTTATGTCTGTTTTGAAATTTTTGAAAATGCTTTTTTCAGTAAAACAGGCGATTTTTTTGTAAAATGTGATGTCAACTCAGGATTTACAGCAAGCCCTACAGGAGTCAGGATACCTTTTGTAACAGTATGCTTTCGAACTAACCCGTGCTTCAGCTAGGACTTTTAAGGGTTATAACGTGGCCTGGTTCACGGTTTAAGAAACAAGGGATAAAGGCTCAAATTTTATTTGTACCCACCCGTTCTTCGTGATGTTCTTCGATCCTAAACTCAGTTAATCGTGCATTAGACCTTGTTTGAGTCTTTGCTCTGATATTCCAGTGATGGTTCAGATACTGACAATTTATTTTGAACAGGCAGTCATTTTATTTTGTTGAGAGTCTGTAGGCCCTATTTCTTTTTTGATTTTATTATCCCTGTCTTTTTGCCTGAACTGTTTCTTTTGTGATTACAGTCAGCGGGATGCCCCAGTTTTGTAAGTCTCCTTCATAGGTTTTGACTTATTGGGCTTTTATTTTTGAAAGATAACGACTGCCTGTCTTGACGATTATAGGGAACCAACACTGTCTTCTGTTTCAGAAGGACTTCTTTGATGTCGTTCATTGTGCACCTGGATCAACTGAGAGAACTACCCTGCCCCAGGTTATGATTAAGGGTTTTAATTTTTTTGTAAAAAGAAAAACTCCAACTTCTTTGGCTCAAAGGGGTTGACGAGGGATTATCTTCCTTATAACTCCACTGTTTAGGATTTGAAACAATGCCTGTACTTCATCAGCAGGGTTTGTTCAAAAGCATACTGTAAAGATCGTGGTATCGTTTTCGTCATCCTCCCTCAAAAGGTTTAGAATTCTTTAATTGAGAGTTGAACATCACAAAAAAATGAAAGCAATTTGAACATAGTGAATACGAATGGATTGATTCAAAACAGACATATGCGATGCATTAATGAAATAACAGAGTTTGACATGATAATAATTGTTTGAATAAGCAAAGAAAAATACAACTTGAAAATTCAAATGAACAAAAGACATTCTCAATGATTTGGTGAAGGATCAGTGATCAAACTTGATCTCCTTGGCATCAATCAAGCCTTGGATCTTGTTCTTCAAACTCCAACAGTCGTCGGTGTCATGTCCAGGACTGTCAGAATGGTAGGCACATCTCACACTCGGGTTATACTTGGAAGAGGAAGTATCATGATTTTGAGGAGGATCCTTTAGTGTGATCAATTTCACCTTCATCAATTGTGGTAACGCTTGAGACAAAGGCATGTTGATGTCAGTATACTGCCTTTCTTGATATCTTACCCTACGCCTATTGCTCTGTCTTTGTTGAACGGGCGTGGGATCGGAGATCTGGGTTGCCCCTACATGTTGATCATGACGACTCACAGCATTGGACTCTTTTTTTCCATTGTGGGGCTTTTTCTGAGCATCAAAAGGTGTAGCTTCTTGAATCTTCCCACTTTTGATGCCAACTTCAATTCTCTCCCCAGTCAAGATAAGGTCAGTAAACCCGACTGAAGAGTTTCCAATCAGATGATTAAAGAATGGACCAGACAGGGTCCCCAGAAACATATCAACAAGTTCACGATCAGTTAAAGGTGGTTGCACCCTTCCGACAAAGTCTCTCCATTTTTGCGCATACTCTCTAAATCCTTCATCCGTCCCTATAAACATACCCTGGAGTTGGGTACGCGTAGGAGCGAGGTCAGATTATACTGATACTGCTTATAGAACGCAGTAGCCAAATCCTCCTAGTTACGAATACTGGCTCCATCCAGCTGATAGAACCATTCGAGTTGAGTCCCTGAAAGACTGCCCTGGAAGAAATGGATCCACAAATTCTTGTCAGCAGTGTAAGGTTGGATCTTCCTTACATACGACCGGAGGTGCAGCTTTGGGCAGGAAGCTCCGTCATATTTGGCAAAGGCAGGTGCCTTGAATTTATGGGGAATCACCACCCCAGAGGATAAACCTAGGTCTCCAAAGTCCAACCCGGGCACATTCTGTATCTCCATAGCACTTAAGCGATCCTCCAGCTGTTTGTACTTATCCCCAGCAGGAGGGTATTGCTCTTCATCATAATCCGTCTCGTTGTCGGAGACCACGGGACTAGGAACCCTTCTCTCTTGGGGGATGTCTTTTCCTACAGATGAGGTAGTCAGCTCAACCTCATTCTATAATCCATTCCCAAATCTGCGTCCAGTGTTGAACAAGACGGTTCTCTTCTTCTTCTTCTTCCTCTCTTTCAGAATTAGAGTCTTCAAATCCTATTGACCCTGGGCTAGGCTCATAACCAACTCTTGGAACTGGGTATTCTGGGCCTGGAGGGCCTTGATAGCTTGTTCAGTGGAAGGTTCAGTAGACATGATGATTGCTGAAATAAACAGCAAAGAAGATAAGCAACCTGTAAAAAGGGTACCTGCAATGCAATGATATGTATGATATATGTATGCAATGTTTTCAAGAATCTCGCGGGGTAAACAAGAAAATTGTTAGAATTTGAATTCTGTAGCTTGACTGAAGGAACTTCGTGTTGCTGAGAGTCCTTCTTCAAGGGTCAAGGCTCACCATATCGAGTGGGTCATAGCCCCTGACTCAAGTTATCATGTCTTAATCTCCAAACAACCTTGGCTAGAGGAAAATAAATCCCCTTTGCCCCTTGCTAGACATTTGGTTCATCATGACCTGTATCACAAACCCTTGAGATCCTTGAAATGGGTTAGTCCTTATGCAAGATGTATGCAATGTTATGATGTTATGATGTTATGATGTTATGATAAAGGCACACCATAAATATTCACAAAAGGAAAACATGGTAAAGCACACAAGTCACACAAGAGCCCTTAGATTTCAGGCTGGCATGAAGTTTAGGTACTACCCTCTTTCAGTTTCAGTTGGTTAAGACTTGTCCTAAAAATAGTAATCGGGTTCTAGAGGATCTCAATATCACTGACTACCCTCAATCGGTCATAACTCCAGCTTAGCAACCTTTTCTTGCGGCTGGAACCATCGCGAGAGTTTAGCCTCAATGAGTGTAGCATACTGCTACTGTTCTATGGCCAAGTTGGTCAATTTAAGGTTCTAAGGTCAGTTGGTGTTTAATGACTCCTCAGAAGACCCATATTCTCCTCGTTCCAACACAAGGGATATCGATACAGACCAAGGTGTCACACCAATGTAGCTACTGCTTCACCCGTGTCGGTCTACACCGGACAAGTCCCTCACAGTTTATTGCTACTTACCTAAAGGGTATCCCCAGATCTGGGTTAGGATCTATAAAACTCCAATACAAGCCCATAATATTAAAGCATTCAAGGCATACAATTGAAAACATAGAATGATCTAATCCTAAGGTACACCTCACTTATATATATCCCCAGCAGAGTCTCCAGTTCTGTGATCGGTGGAAATAGAACTGACTGTTTTGGAATGCTGGTTCGCGTTTGCGTTTAGAAAAATGTCGCGGTAAGCAAGAGTCGCCACCGTCTTTTATTTTCTCCAACAAGGAAAGGACAAAAGCACAGCAAAATTCCTTTTCGAGATGTCTCTCGGTTCGGGAGGTAGATTATAGAAAGGGAAGGTGTTAGCACCCTTTCTATCTGTGGTTATCCACGGGCTCTTAGGTACTTGCTCACTATGTTTTCAAAATATTTTGCTTTTCTTGTGTTTGTGGGTTTTGAAAAAAGTTTGTTTTGAAAACTTTGATTTAACTCTCGTATCTGTCCTCAAGAGTGTATGAAGTGTTGTTTGAAAACTTTTGTCAGAAAAGTGTAGGTGCGAAAAGTATTTTTTGTTTTGAAAGAGCAAGTACCTTAGAACCTCTACCTACTCAAAAGAAATTAAGCTGTGTAAATGTCCTTTAGACAGTATCATCCCACTATTGAGAAGTAGGTAGCACCGTCGTTGGAGTTATTCGGGTCAATTCGATTATAGGGACATGTGGTCACCAAAGCAATAGTAGGACGCCTTAGCGGTAACCCTAATGTCCTAGATCCTTTTTATCCGAGGCAACCATTTCGAGGTAACTTTTGGATCTTTAGACAAGAGGGCGACCTCTAAAATACCCTATACTCAATGACCACGTCGAGGCAACCAAGTGAGGCGTACCCTAGGAGTGGCATGTGCGAGTGTGTCAGGTTTCATGTTAAGTTATCTTTGTACATGTTATGGTGAGCTACGATTGATTTTAATTTAAGAGAAGTCTTGTCATGCATAGCCTAGTTAACATACATCTAACAGTTAATAGTTGCGGAAAATAAATCTACACTATTACAAGGCGTCGGGTATTTACATCGCCAAAAACAAACCCTTGAAAAGGAAAATTGCGGAAAATAAAGAAAGCGATAAAAAGGTCCTAATCAACGCTATTACATCCTCGGAGCAAATACATAAATATGGATAAAAAATTAATAAAACAAACATACGCGCGAGAGAAAATTGAATTGGAGAAGTCCTTAGGGTTTTGACCCTTTTTGAGAAAGAAAGAAGTTTTTGTTATTTTGCAATTAATTAAATTAAACCTAAAACTAATTAATTAATTAAAAGAAAAGAAATATTTTTTGGTTTTTATGTGTTAAGGAAAATAAATAAAAAATAGTCAAAAGTTAGTAAAAACCCTAATTCTATGTTGATTTTAAATTATTGAGAAAAAAAGTTAAAATTAACCCTAATTAAACTAAATTAATGATGTTAGTATTTATTTATAAAAATAATAAAGGGTGAAATTAATAAATAATAATAATAAAAAATTATATTTTAGTTTTCTGAATTTATTATGAAAAAAAATTAATTTAGTTAATAGTTAATTAAGAATTAAAATTAAATAAGTAAAATAAAAAAAAATAATGAAAGAAAAATAAAGAGGCAAACTCAGGGGGTTTGGGCCAGCTTTGGAGGTGCATTTGTCAATTTCCAGACCCATTAAGCTGCAAGCCTGTTGGACTTTTCTGATTCTCCATGGCGCGTGTTGACTGGGAGTATGATGGTCTTCCACTCATGACCACTAGATTTATGCCTGAAGCCACATGGCGCATGGATATGTGAAGCACGTGGTGGATATCACTTTGGAATCTGCATGTGAATATGTTAGGAAAAATGAAATAAGCGTTTTGGGGGACCTGGGATTCGAACCCAGGTCCCAATGGTCATGTGCACGCGTCCCTGCCACTCCACCAACTCGTTCCAATTGATTTTATAATAGCCAGCAATTAATATATTGATAAACCAAATAATATGCAATGAAACAAAAATAAGCGCGCGTGTTTTCAAATTATCCAATGGTATGCTAACACGTCCTCGTCTTCTTCCTTTGCCCTGTAAAAAGAATAAACAGATAGCGGGGGTTTTTAACCCCCACAATATGCTATGAGGAAAAATAGCGATTAGCGCTGTGGTTCACATAAATATTTCGCGAGGGTTGAATCATGTTCGTCTGGTCCTCACGAATTCAGTCATATGCCTTATGAGTCCTAATTTTGCCTGGATTGCAAAGCCCCAATTCAAAGCTTGGAAACCCTAGAAAATCGTTCATGGCATTCTTCGATTCAATGCATTATAATTCAATTAAATGATATCATTAGCTTCATATGGTCCCTATCAATGCAAAACAATCAAGAAATCATGTTAAATGCTCATGAATTGGACAATACGATTTTGAATAAAAATGTCAAACCGTGGTTCTGTATCCTTGGATTCTTTGAGCTTTAGCGTGTGATTTCAATTGTAAATCACTCCTGACACTTCCAGCAATGTGTTTGAATCAATATAATGCCTTGAATTGGCCTGGAACGCAAGAATCAGTTTTGCAATTTTCTTGAAATTTCTCAATATGCTATGGCTTTTTTCTGCAGCTTTTTTTTACGTCCATTGCATCAGGGTTTGCTTGCATATATATAGAGGAATGAAATTAGGTCAAAAACTTGAGCAAAAATCCATTGAATTGATGATTGAATCTTTGATTGGAAATCAAATCTTTTTGATTTTTCATGATTGGAAAAATTTGCCAATTTTGGAGATTTTGCATCTTTGACTTTGAGCACGAATTTGCCAGCATATATTGACCATATTTGCTTCACAAAAAGATTGAAAACATCAAATCTTCTATTTTCCTACAATTTAAATTAATTAAATGAATTAATATCAATTAAAAATCCAATTAATTAATAAAAATAAGAAAATAAATTCAATTAATCTTGATGGGTCGTGCATAGGCCATGGATGAAGTTTCAAGAAGAGATTTGAGGCCCATTAGCAAAAATAAGGTGTTTTGAGCAAAGTTGACTTTTGCAAATTCATAAAAATTTCCCAACTTCTCCAATGCACATATTTCTCAATTTTGATCATATGAGCATGTTCTTGGACATTTTGGAAAGATCTTGAAGTCCTCTAACCAATGCCTTTGGTCCCATGTCATTTGGATTTACGAATCTCAAGTTATGGCCTTTGACTTAAAGTGCATTTTTGTTGACTTTTGAATTTGACCTATAACGTAGAAATTGATAACTTTTATGAGGGCATTTCTTGAACTTGGAGTGTGAAGATGGGTTATAGGAAATTGCATCCCCTTCAAAATTAGCATTGGATGGAATTTTTCTGACAAACCATGAAAAAGTTATGCCCTGGTCAAGATACAGTTGACTTTTCTGCTGTCCAAAAATAGTAACTTTTTGCATCTTGATGATTTTTGAGCCATTCTTGTGGAATCATGATAAAGACTTGATAAAATGATGATTGTGAACTCAAAATAATATGTTGACCAAAAATTCTGACTTTTGACTGTGAAATGACCATTTTGCCCTTGCAGTTGACTGTAGGTCAAATGGAACTTTTGACTATGCAAATTGGCATTGTGAATCTTGAAACTTGGTATGTAGATGCTTGAGGATTTATATGGGCCTATGAGACTTGATTGAACCATTGAAAACCCCAAATTCCTTGAAAGAACCAAAACCCTAATTTCAGCTGGCTAAGGAGGTATTTGGACTGTGCAATCCTTGAGCAATCTTGAACCATTTGAAGATGATTCTTAACAAATATTGAGGAATATGGGAGGGCAAATTTTGGGGTACAACACCATTCTTCCTGTCATGTGTCGTGAGCAGCCAGAGTCTAGGTACCATGATTGGTGTCTTTGCTTTGCTGCTAAAGATATCTGCCACATGTATTATTTTATCCTTAGGTACCCACATTTTCTCGGGTTCTGCCTTGTTAGTTTTACCAAAACTCTGGTTGAATTTTGGTTTGACAGAATAATCACTACTTGTGTATTTAATGTCATGTGTGTGCCCATATATAAAGTGTGAATCAAGTGGAGTGCGTTTTATAACTAAGTCCATGGCATTTTTTGGTGTAGGTACCTTACCTTGATATCTTATCCCTTTTCTGCCATTTCTGCTAACTCCATAGATCATTGAAGCCATCTTGCTTCTATCTATGTTTTTAGCTAGAAACTTCTGAAAATTGTGATCATACTCTTTGATGATCTCATCAGCATTTCTGGGAGTTTCAGGGATTGTTTCCTTCTGAGAGTTTTGCAACTGGTTTTCTAATTTTGAAATTTTTTCTTTTAACTCAGAATTCTCCAATCTGAGACTCTCAGTCTTATTAGAGTCAGAAGTAAGATTCCTTTTCAGGTTTCTGAATTTGACTCTGATCTGCTGATACCTTTCCAGAATTTTATTAAGGCTTTCAGCAAGTTCAGCCTTAGTAAAGTTTACAGTAAAGTCAGGGAATACCTCTTCTGTGTCTGATTCTGAGTCTGAACCAGAAGCTTCACTGTCTTCAGATACGTTTGCCATGAGAGCTATGTTTGCTCTTTCATCATCTGATTCTGAGTCAGCTTCAGATGTGTCAGAATCATCCCATGTAGCCATGAGACTTTTCTTCTTTTCCTTGATAAACTTCTTTTTGGGATTCTCCTTCTGAAGCTTTGAGAAGTCACTTTTGTAGTGCCCTTGATCTTTACATTCATAGTAGATGATGTCTTTGTTGTTTGGCTTTCTGTATCCTGAAGAACCTTCAGATCTTCTGTGTCAAGAGGAGGATTCTGACCTTCTATATATAGAGGAAGATTCATTTTCATTTTCTGATCTTCTGGGATTCCTGAACTTCCTTTGCCTCTGCTTCCACAGTTGGTTCACCCTTCTGGAGAGGAGAGACAATTCATCTTCTTCTGATGAGGATCCATCAGAGGTTTCTTCCACAGCCTACAAAACTTTGGAGTCATATTTTCTGTTAGATTTTAAAGCTAATGGCTTACCTTGATTTTGAGGTTCATCTACTTCTAGCTCTATCTCGTGACTTCTGAGGGAGCTGACAAGTTCCTACAGAGAGATTTTGTTGAGATCTTTGGCTAGCTTAAGCGTTGTGACCATTGGCCTCCACTGTTTTGGCAAGCTTCTGATGATGTTCTTAACATGATCAACAATAGAATACCCTTTGTCAAGAACTTTTAGACCAGAAACAAGAATTTGAAATCTTGAAAACATAGTTTCTATTGATTCACTATCTTCCATCTTGAATGCCTCATACTTCTGGATGAGCGCAAGGGCTTTGGTTTCTTTGACTTGAATGTTGCCTTCATGCGTCATTCTCAAAGAATCAAACATATTCTTGGCAGTTTCTCTGTTTGATATTTTTTTCATATTCTGAGTATGAGATGACGCTGAGGAGAATTGTTCTGGCCTTGTGGTGGTTTCTGAATTCACGCTTTTGCTGATCAGACATCATTTTTCTTTCTATCTTCTGACCACGTCCATCCACTGGATGCATGTATCCATCAGTCACCATGTCCCACAAATCAGCATCATGGGCCAGAAAGAAACTCTCAATTCTGTCTTTCCAGTAATCAAAGTTCTCTCCATCAAAGACTATTGAATCTGTCCCTTTCTTCATTGTTGTCATTGCTGATGTTTTGACTTGGTCCTGCCATAGTGTTTTTCTGACGCTGGATCTTGTACTGACACGATTAAGTGTTTAAGCTCAGAACGAGGCGCTCTGATGCCAATTGAAGATGTGAAAAACACAAGAAGGGGGGGTTGAATTGAAAAACTTGGATCAAAAACAGCTTAATGACACAGTATTTTTATCCTAGTTCGTTTGATCTCAAACTACTCCAGTCCACCCGTCAAGGTGATTTCGCCTCTCTCCAACGAGGTCTTAATCCACTAATCTCAAAAGATTACAATAGCTACTTTAACAACTGTTAAAGTCTTCTTGAGTACAACCACAAACTGGTTAATCTCAAGGAAATATTTTACAAATATTTGAACAATAAGGTGTTGTTGGTTTCTAACAAAACAGTATATCACAACTGTGATAATTACACAGATTAAGCTTAGAATAGAATAAATTTGCTAGAGCTTGAATATGCGTGGTTCGGAAATCTCTGCAAATTACTGTGTGGGTACGTACATGCTTCTTTTTGCAAGCAGACTTGTTTATATAGGCAAGGCAAAGACGTTGTCCATAAAGCAAGTTTAATGATAATAACACACTTTCCTTTTGTAGAAGATCTTGTCTGAAGAAAGCCGTTGGAATTAATTCTGTCTTGAATAATCAGTAACGCTTCAGAGTCTTCTATCCTTAACTGCTGATGGCGCTTCAGAATATTGATGACTTGGTTGATATTTCTTTGTTCAGAATCAGAGTTTGTTGTCATTAAGCGCAGGTTCTGGTCACCAATCTTCAGCGTATGATCTGATAGCTTCAGCGTGAAATTCTTTTTTGCTTATCTTCTGATGCTGATCCCATCAGAACTTCTGCATATAAAAAACATAATTTTAAGGAGTATATTTGTTCTTTGTATATATTTCTTTGTATTTATTTATTCTTTGTATTTGTTATCATCAAAACTCTAACCAAGGGTTATAGAATCAAACTATGTTCTAACAGCCCTTTCGCTAAACGATGAGTCTTCGAGTACTCAAGCCTCTCTCGACACAGCCTATGCCAAAATTCACAAGCTGAAGGCCAAAAATGAGAAGTTAAAGTGTGACATCCTCAACCATGAATCAAAGTTCGAGGCCTAAGTTTGGCTTCTCATGGATTTAAATGAGCCGAGGCCTCAATTGGAGGTCACCACTAAAGAGAACGAGCGTCTGGTCGCTTGCACGACGGAGTTGGAAGGGATCACTGCTTCCCGCCGAGGATGAGACCGATGCAGAGAAAGGCATGGCGACCAGGGTAGAGTTGATCGCTTTCATCCGCATGCTCGAACAAGATGTTGTTGATACCCTTGGCTATGGCTTCAACACTACCGTCGAGCAGCTGAAGATCTTGATCCCGGGGGTTGAGATAGTGGTCGAGGGAGCGGGCCCATTCAACTAAGTCATTGATGGGAAGATCTTTTATCCCCATGATAATAGTGATGAGGAAGATGAAGCTTGATTATTATTATTTTTTATTCAGGGCCTGCGTGCCCACTGTCATTTCAGGGCCTACGCACCCTCTATCATTCATTTCGTTTTTATGGCCGTCGTGCCTAACCTGTAATTTTGAACAACGTCGGCCCTCGTGGTCGACACTTTATAATTGTGTTGCTTCGCTTTGATTCCTTATAATTACATTGTTTATGACTATTTGTTTGATGAATGCTTGATATATCCCTTGGATATATGTGCCCAACCGTTGTTGTGGTTGTTATGAATTTTTCACGAAGTTCGTGTCTTATGTGTGGAGATATGCCCTCGACCCTAATATTAGTTTGACACATGTCGAAGTGCGTCGAGGGCGCGGAGTGGCAATCTGCGGGACGGGCGTATGGTCGCGATCGGGATCCTACGCTCGTGGCGTGAACTTCCCATCGCGAGCTGGGTGTTCTGTCATGTTGGGATACTTCGACAACATACTTGTTCGAGGTGTCCCTGTCGGGAAAAGATGCTGCTCGTCAAAATGAACAACATCCTGCTTTTTGTTGGTTGGTAGGCTGCATCCGTACCTCGACGCGCTTACGTGGTCGAAGTTTTCCCTTTGTCGGTTGAAGATGAGTATTCGACGGCCAAAGTCCTTAGCAGGTGAGGGACTTAGCTATAATATTGTTTTAGCTTCGCAACATTCCAGGGTCGAGGTAGTGGTTCTCCATTCAATTGCTCGAGGTAATATACTCTGGTGCCCATAGCTCTTTGGACGCGGTAAGGTCCTTCCTAGTTTAGGACCAATTTCCCTTTACAGAATCCTTCTAGTTTCTTTGCAAGACTAGGCTGCCGACCTGAAACTCGCGCTTTATGACTTTTTTTCGTGGCGTAGGGCTACATGCTGTTTCAGCGTTGCCTCACGCAGGGCTGCTCCTGATCGGATTTCTTCAACAAGTCGAGCTCGTCTCTCAGGGCCTCTTCGTTCATCTCCTCGTTGAGGGGAATTTCAGTTCACCTAGATGGCTCCATGATTTCTAATGGGATGATTTCCTCGGTGCCGTAGGTCAGTCGGATTGGTGTCTCACCGGTTGTCGAATGGGGCGTTGTTCGATAAGCCCATAGGACGCCTTGTAATTCTTCGACCCATCCCCTTTTGGCTTCGCCTAGCCTATGTTTGAGTCCTCGCAAGATGACCCTATTTGCCGCTTCGACTTGCCCGTTAGTCTGGGGGTGTTCAACCGAGGTAAAATGCTGTTTGGTGCCGAGTTTGGTAATGAAGCTTTGAAAACCTTGGTCGGTCAACTGGGTACCGTTGTCCGTGATGAGCGCTTGTGGGATTCCAAACCGAGCGAGCAAGTTTCGTTTGTAAAAATGGAGAATGTTGTGCAAGGTGATTTTCACGAGGGCTTCGGCCTCTATCAACTTGGTGAAATAATCTACGGCCACGACGAGGAATTTTTTTTGGTGTGTCCTATTACATGAACGGTCCAAGGATATCCATTCTCCACCAGGAAAATGGCCACGGGGACGATAGCATATTCATCTTGCACGGTGGAGCGAGGTGCATGTCGGCGTGTCTTTGGCACTTATCACATTTCTTGACGTGTTCTTTGGCGTCTTGTTGCATGGTCGGCCAGTAGTACCCCGCTCGCAATGCTTTTCGCGCTAGGTACTTTCCGCCCATGTGTTGGGCGTTGATTCCTTTGTGGATTTCCCGTAGTATGTCGGGGACCACAGACTCTTCGACGCACTTCAAGAGTGGGATGGAGAATCCACATTGATACAGTTTGTGCTCGAGAACGATGTAAGAGCATGCTCGTCGTTTGGTTGCAACTGCCTCCCTTTGGTCAAGAGGAAGTTCCCCCTTTGTTAGAAAATTGAACACCATGGTCATCCAGCATGAATTGTCCCCGATGGCATTCACCTCGAGTAGGACTATGGGGAATTCAATACTCGGGCGAGATAGGGATTCTTGTATGACTGATTTGTTTCCACCCTTTTTCTTTGTACTCGCGAGCTTTGAAAGTATGTCAGCCCGTGTGTTTTGTTTGCGTAGTACGTGTGTAATTTCTACTTGGTCAAACTTTTTCACGTGTTCTTTGACCAAGTTTAAATATTCAATGAGTCTGTTGTTCTTAGCCCGATATTCCCCTTGAACTTGCGACGCAACGAGCTGGGAATAAGTGAAAAATTGTAACTATCAAGCACCCAAATCCTCAACCAGTCTTAGACCTGCGAGCAGAGCTTCGTATTATTCCTGATTGTTTGAGGTCGGAAAGGAGAGAGTGAGCGAGTGTTCGATCACGACGCCCTCCTCTATTTCAAGGAGGATTCCTTCTCCACTCCCAGTCGAGCTGGAGGCTCCATCCACAAAGATGGTCCACTTGTGCTCCTTCCCTGTGGGGGGTTGAGTGCGGTCATCTCAGCGAAGAAGTCTTCCATAGCTTGGGCCTTTAGAGCCTTCCTGCTTTCATACTGGATGTCGAATTCCGAGATCTCCAAGGACCACTTTAACATTCGTCCGGCCATGTCTGGTCGACCTAACAACTGTCTTATCGGCTGGTCTGTTCGTACGATAATCGCATGCATAAGGAAATAGTGTCGGAGCCTTCTCACTGTGTTGACAAGGGACAATGCCACCTTCTCGATCTGTTGGTATCTGACCTCGGGCCCTTGAAGCGCTTTGCTCGTGAAATACACGGGTTTTTGGCCATCATGAGTCTCGCGAATGATGGCCACACTGACGGCTTCGACAAAGACGGCCAGATATAGGAATAATGTCTCCCCGTCGACCGGTCGTTATAGCACGGGTGGCTGTGAAAGGCTCTATTTGAGATGGAGAAAGGCTTGTTCGCATTCCTTGGTCCACTCGAAAGTTGCTTCCTTGTGCAGGAGTTTGAAAGAGGGCAGCGCATGTTGAGTGGATTTTGCGATGAAACGGGAGAGCGAGGCGAGCATACCATTCAGGACTTGTATGTATTTTTTCGAAGTGGGTGTAGGGAGGTCAGAGAACGCCTGACATTTGTCGAGGTTGGCTTCGATTCCTCTTTTTGTTAGGTAGAAGCCGAGGAACTTTCCCGCCATAACTCCGAAGGTGCACTTCTCGGGGTTGAACCTCATTCTACATTTCCTTGCTTGGCCTTAGACTTTCCTGAGATGAGCAGCATGGTCGATGTCTACTCGGGATTTAAAGATCATTTCTTCCATGTATACCTCGAGCATATCTCTGATCTCGTTACGTAAGACTTTGTTCATCATCCGTTAATATGTTGCTCCGGCATTTTTTAGACCGAAGGGCATTACGTTGTAGTAATAGTTGCCCGAGCTGGTCATGAAAGAAAATCAATGTTTGTCGCTCATTGCCATTGGGATTTGGTTATAGCCTGAATAGGCGTCCATGAAAGATAAAATTTTATAGCCGGCCGAGTTGTCAACCAACATGTCGATATTAGGCAAAGGAAATGCATCTTTGGGGCATGCCCGGTTAAGATCGATATAGTCAACACACATACACCATTTTCCATTACTTTTATTAACGAGTACAACATTAGACAGCCAGGTTGAATACCGGGCTTCTGAAATAAAATTTGCCTCTAGGAGGTCTTTTACATCTTTTTCAACAACCTCCTTTTTCTCGGGGGACTGCCTACGCCTACATTGTACTACTGCCCTAGCGGCTAGATCAATGGCGAGTTGATGACAGGCGACCTCGGGGTCGAGACCAGGCATCTCCGTGGCCCTCCACGCAAATAGATCTTCATTCTCCCTCAAGTAGGCCTTAATCTGCTTTCTCGCCAAGTCGGGGAGTCCTGTGTCAATCTTTACCCCTCTGCTTGGATCTTCACCGAGGGGGACGAGCTCGAAGTCCCCATATGGAATTGGTCAGAGGAGCTCCTGCTCGCCATTCGAGGGTTCGTCTTGGTCGAAGCGAGTGTCTAACGAGATCGAATCTACCTTTGGAGGATCCCTCTTCACTTCCGCTCTGATGGGTTATGGCTCTGACTGCTGAGGCTCTGGTCGTGTTGTTATAGCTTTCTTGGCAGGCCGTGCTCCGGTGTCGACTGTGCTTTATCCCTTGGCCGCCGCGTTGAAGCATCTTCGGGCGGCTGCTAGGTCACCTTGAAAGGTGGCGACCCGTGCCCTCTTTGTGTAGAACTTCATCTTCAGATGGATGGTGGAGGGCACCGCAGTCAGCTCTGCCAGTGTTGGCCTCCCAAGGATACAGTTGTAGAGGGACGGGTAGTTGATGACGAGGAAGCGCACCTTGACTTTCCTAGTAGTAGTATCTTCGAAGAAGGTGACCATAAGCTCCACGTACCCCCATGGCTTGGAGGTCGAGCCATTAAATCCCTGCAATTCTGATCCCAGGTATGGTGAAAGGTGAGAGTCATCGAGCTGCAGGGTTCTGAAAAGCTGGTTGTACATCACGTCGACGAAACTTCCCTCGTCGACCAGGACGTGATGAACATCAAAGTTAGCCATTCTCTCCCTGATCAGAAGAGGGATGGCTTAATTGGGGGCCCTTTCAGTAAATTCCTCGAGGTAAAAGGTGATCGGCTTTGATCTGCCCTTAACCCTCTCAAAAGTTATCGTTTGCGGGGGAGCCGCGTCGACCAGTTTGTCCAGCTTCCTCTTCGTTGAATTTATAGTCAAGTCATTAAACCCTCCACCATTTATGACCATGGCGGAGGGGAAGTTTTCCCACCTGCTGTGCATGAACAGAGGCTCTTACATATGTTCGAGAACGTAAAAGTCCTTCGGTCGCGTAATGGAGAATGTGGCCTGGATAGGGACCGAGTCATCATATGGTCGGGCATCCTCCTCTATCTCCCTTGTTTCACGAGCATCTCGACAGGGGCATCGCTACGCTGATATTATGAGGGTCTCGATAGCATCCTTGAGATGGACACAAACTTCAGTCAAGTGCCCATGGCTCCGGTGATACTGGCAGTATTTGCTTCGATCTGCCCAGGGTTTAGTAGGAGCAGGGTGAGGATGCTTGACACCACCGTCCTTGAAATCTGTGTTTGTGCACTCCACTAAGATGCGCTTGCAGGAAGCCGTTAGCAGAGTGTACTCAGTAAACCTCCCTGAGGGTCCTCTTTGTTCTCGAGGGTCTCGGGGTTTGTCGTCTATTCTCTTCTCGCCAGTTCATCGAGGAGGGGTGGTGTCTTGTCGCGGATGGCTGGTAGATCTGTGATTCCTGGGATCTCGGGCTCTGTTGGCCGCTTCCCTCTCCTTGTAGTCCATGTAGGCTCTGGCTTTCTCGAGGAGGGCATCAAATGTCTGGGGCGGTTTGATGCCTACGGCCTTTCTGAATTCTATGCCCGGGAGGAGTCCCCTCTCAAAAAGGTATCTCTTCATGTGATCGGTACAGGGGACCTAGATGGCCTCCCGGTTGAACCGATCGATAAATTCCCTCAAGGTCTCATCGTGTCTCTGGACGATGGCCTCGAGGGCTGCTTCGATTTTTGGGTGCCATCGCGAAGTAGTGAACGAACTGATGAATTAGTTCTTTAGATTTCGCCAGGAGGTAATTGACCCCGGGGAGAGACTTTTGTACCAGTCCATCGTAACTTTCCTCAAAGTCATGGGGAACAATCAGCATTTGATTGGTCCCCTGACATTATGATAATGTAGCATAGCCTCAAACCCGTCTATATGGTCGACCGAGTTGGCGATGCCGTCGTATTCCTTTAGGTGGGGAGGCTTCTCCATGCCCGAGGGGATGGGTGCCTCCATAATGGCTTGTGATAAGGGACCATGGGGGTCATCTTCGTCACTCCTATTGGGCGAGCGAGACGGGGATCTGATGTAGTGACGGTTATGGTGGCCCTAGTCGCGCGGAGCGTTCCTTGGACGGTATGGTCGCTCACTGTTTCCCTCGTTCCTGTCTCCAGGGGGTCTTCGTTCTTGACGTGAGGGGCCGTGATCGCGTCTCCCCGTGTCAATGGGCTGGTCCCTTTCCATTACGGGGCGTCGCCCGATTGGTCGGGGAGAAGGGCTCCGAGAGATGTCCCGACTACGTCTCCGCGAGGGAGATTGGGGATGTTCCTCTGCTTGTCGAGGAGGAGGAGCCTGAGGTCTCCTGTGTCTTCTGGGGGCTCTCCGAGCATCTTCGATCACCCTCAATCTTTCTCCTTGAGCGAAGATAAGGTAGTTGGTCTGATTTATCTCCGTAAACAGTGCCCTGGTCGTGGCGTCTGCTCCGGCGGGAATGGGGACCTCATGGAACTGAATGGGTTGGTAGTTCTGGGAAGGTGGCTGATCGTCTTCGAGTCATGGAGCCATCGATGATGACGGGGAAATTGCTATGTCTCTATAGTCAGAAGGCCCGTGCATATTAATGGTGGGGGCTGTGTTGTGGCTGGCAGTACCGGCATTGTCGAGGCCGACATTATTGTTTGCGATATTGTTGTTGATGTCGATGATACAGACATTCATGTTTTCTGCAGTCTAGTCAGCCATGATAGTCGAGGATGGTTTAGCTTTAGTCTCGAGTAAACGGAAGACATGGAAGCAAGTTTGCCAGAGACGGCGCCACTGATCTTACCAAATCAGAATGGGGGGGGGGGGGTACCTACAAGACACTCTGATGGCAAAGTAAGTTGTGAAATGAGAAATAAAGTGTAAGAGTTAGAAAGTGTTGAATATGTGACCCTCTTAGGAGAGAGGGTATTTATATCCCCCAGTGTTGGGCCAAGGTCCCCCATTATTGGGACATATTGAGGCCCAATAATAGGAACTTCCAGGGCTTACGTGTGTATGGAGTCCAAAAAGTGGACTCCCCCCTGGTCAACTGCTCCACGAGAATAGGGATGGACCCATGATTCCCGGAGGGCAGTTTAAGATGACTGTCGTGAGATCGTGAGCCATGTCCTCCAACGCACGTGTGGGGAGTTGCCCAACTGTCCCTAACTTGGGCTCTGTTTTTGGGCTTCCCATTCGAAGGGTAAGTGTAGGCCCAATCCAGATCATTTCTAAAGGTCAGTTAGCGCTTAATGACACTAAGGAAGCCTAATGTTATCCCTGAATGACTCAAGGAACATTAGTACAAACCAAAGTATTACGATAATGTATCTATCACTTTATCCACATCGGTCCACACCGTATAACCTCCATGATTTATTGCTACTTACCTAATAAGGTGTCCCAGATCCGGGTGTATGATCTTTTAGTAACAACCCAAAACAAGCCCTCAAAAGTAAAGCAGACAAAGCATACAAGGTAAATTAGTTTAAAATGAACTAGACTCTAAGGTAACCCCACTTTTACTATTCCCCAGCAGAGTCGCCAGTTTTGTGATACGGTGGCAGAACCGACTGATTATATACTGGTTTTTGCGTTTGTGCTCACAAATGTTGCGGTAAGCAAGAGTTGCCACCGAATTTTCTTTTATCCGAATTAAGGAAATGGTGAAAAGAAGAGAAAAATAATTTTTGAGATTATTCTGAGTAAGGGGGGTAGATTATGGAAAGGGAAGGTGTTAGTACCCTTTCCATCCATAGTTATCTACAGGCTCTTAGTTGCTTAGCTCGTTTGAAAAATACCTTGTGCTTTGTGTGTTTGGAAAATTATTTTGAAGAATGCCTTAGTGCAGTGATTCGCTTTATGATAACTCTTGTATTAGTCCTCAAGGATTGGAAGCTCTCCGTCTGGGTTTACAGAGCTAATTATGACCGGTGAAAGGATTGAGGCTGATATTAAGGCTAGTAAGATACATAAGGGTGCTTCATCAAGCACCAAGAAAAAGCCTTTTAAGAAAGAGTCCAGTGTTGTCTACGGTTCGAAAAGCCAAAATAGACCTGAGCGCCGCCAAGTTGTTAATGCGGTTGTTATTTCAAGACCTGCTGGTGCTCCTCAGCACAATAATCAGTCAAAGGACGAGAGACCTCGAAGGCAATTCACCTGTCTCAGCATGACTCTGTCTCAGATTCTGCCGCAGTTGTTAAAGACCAATCTAATGATTCCAAGGGAGGCCCCGAAAAATCCAAATACAACATCACCGAAGTACAACCCTAATGCCCGCTGTGCTTTTCACTCTGATAGCTCGGGGCATAATACAGATGATTGTTGGTCTTTGAAGAACAAGGTTCAAGACTTGATCGATGCGAAGGAGATTGAATTCGGAGAACCAGCAAAGCCTAAACAAGATGCAGGGGTGAATGCTATTGGGGATGACGATGATGAAGAGTTTGACATTGACAATTGGATCTATCCTACTACCAATGGTGGATTAAGCAACTGGATAGCGAAGGATTCTATGCCCGTTTCTGTTATCACCCAGTAATGAAACTTTTTGTTTTGAATCTATAACATACAGTGTTTTAAACTTTATGGCCCGGTGTCTTACCCGGGGCACCGTGGCTTCATTTGTGAGGGCTTTATGTGTGTCATTTTCATATATCATTAATAAAAGCATTATACGTTTCTTGCATTTCAAATTTTGCGCTCCTTGTTTTTCTTTTATTACATATTGTAAAACAGCTATTTTACACACACTCACATATACAGGTCTACATCCACTCTGGATCTCACTGGTAACGACTCTGCTACTTCCAGTTATGACTTCGAAAATCCAATCAACTTAGCCGAAGACGAAGGTGAAGATGATTGCGAAGTGCCTGGTGAACTTGCAAGACTGTTGCTCCAAGAGGAGAGGGCTATACAGCCACATGAAGAGCCAGTGGAAACCGTGAATCTGGGTACAGAGACAGATAAGAAAAAGGTCAAGATCGGTGCAAATCTGGAAGCTAGTGTGAAGCGACGGTTGATTCAAATGCTGCGTGGGTTGGATGCTGATATTGTGGTTCACCGCCTACCTACCAAGGAAGACTGTCCTCCCGTGAAGCAGAAGGTTCGCCGAATGCGCCCAGAGATGTCTGAGAAAATCAAGGCTGAAGTTATGAAACAGTTTGACGCCAGTTTTCTAGCAGTTACTTCTTACCCTCAGTGGGTGGCCAATGTGGTTCCTGTGCCGAAGAAAGATGGTAAGGTTCGAATGTGTGTTGACTATAGGGATCTAAATAGGGCAAGCCCCAAGGATGACTTCCCTCTGCCTCATATCGACGTTCTGGTTGACAACACTGCTCAGCATAAAGTCTTATCCTTCATGGATGGTTTCTCTGGTTATAATCAGATTAAAATGTCTCCCGAAGACATGGAGAAGACAACCTTTGTTACTCAGTGGGGTACCTTTTGCTACAAGGTCATGACTTTTGGATTGAAGAACGTTGGGGCAACGTATCAGCATGCCATGGTTGCTTTGTTTCATGACATGATCCGTCATGAGATTGAGATATACGTCGACGACATGATTGCAAGATTCCAAACTAAGGAGGAACACCTTGACCATCTGCATAAGCTGTTTGACAGGCTGAAGTTGTACAAGCCGAGGTTAAACCCGAACAAGTGCACTTTCGGGGTGAGATCTGGTAAGCTGCTGTGTTTCGTCGTAAGAGACAAAGGTATTTAAGTAGATCCTGCAAAAATGAAGGCTATACAGGAGATGCCAGCTCCCATAACAGAGAAAGAAGTCAGAGGCTTTCTGGGACGACTGAACTACATTGCCCGGTTCATCTCTCACCTGACTACTACTTGTGAGCCAATCTTTAAGCTACTGAAGAAAGATCAGGTAGTACGTTGGAACGATGAATGCCAGGCCGCTTTCGAAAGGATTAAAGAGTATCTCCAAGAGCCACCCATTCTAATGCCTCCAGTTGAAGGGAGACCTCTGATCTTATACTTGACAGTACTCGACAACTCAATGGGGTGTGTGCTGGGGCAGCATGACGAGTCTGGCCGAAAAGAGCATGCTATTTATTACCTTAGCAAAAAGTTTACCGACTGCGAGACCCGGTACTCGTTGCTCGAGAAAACTTGCTGCGCTTTGGCATGGGCTGCTCGCCGGCTGAGATAATATATGCTGACTCACACTACTACGTTGATATCAAAGATGGATCCAATCAAGTATATCTTCGGAAATCCTGCTTTGTCCAGAAGAATAGCAAGATGGCAGATGATATTGACTGAGTATGACATCCAGTACACGACCCAAAAGGAAATCAAGGGAAGTGTGTTGGCAGACCATTTGGCACATCAGGCAGTGGATGATTACTAGTCTATGAACTTTGAATTCCCGGATGAGAATATCATGATAGTTACTGATTGTGAGACACCTGGACCGGATGAAGGACCTGAGAAAGGATCCCGATGGTCTATGTACTTTGATGGAGCTTCAAACGCCTTGGGTAATGGCATTGGCGCCATAATCATATCTCCTAAAGGCTCTCATACTCCGTTCACCGCCCGACTATGTTTCAACTGCACCAACAATATGGCGGAGTATGAAGCGTGCATCATGGGTCTTCGAGCAACCATTGACCTAAGGATTAAGTTTCTAAGTGTTTTCGGAGATTCCGCTCTCGTGATCAGTCAGATCAAAGGCGAGTGGGATACGAAACACCCAAATCTTATTCCTTATAAAGAGTATGTGTTGACGTTGCTTCCACATTTTGAGGAAATAACCTTTGAACACTTCCCTAGAGAGGAGAATTAGTTGGCGGACGCGTTGGCTACGATGTCTTCTATGTTCAAAGTTAATTGGGACAACGAAGCTCCCTGGATTATCATTGAAAGATTGGACGAACCTGCACATTACTGTGATATTGAGACTGAAGAGGTAACAGAAAAGCCTTGGTATCATGAGGTGAAGAGGTATCTTGAAGCTCAGGAATACCCCGAGGGTGCATCTGTTAATGACAAGAAGTTTCTGAGGAGGTTCGCGGCAAAGTTCTTCATCAGCAATGGCATTCTTTACAAGCGTAACCATGATTCAACCTTACTGCGATGTGTGGATAAGAATGAAGCAAAAAGGATCATGGCGGAGTTACACGAAGGTACTTTCAGAACCCATTCTAGTGGACACACCATGGCAAAGAAAATCCTTCGGGCAGGATATTATTGGTCCACAATGGAAGCTGACTGTTATCAGCATTCTCGAACATGTCACAAGTGCCAGGTCTATGTTGATAAGGTACACATACCTCCAGTTCCTTTGAACATCTTGACAGCTCCTTTGCCTTTTGCAATGTGGGGCATCGATATGATCGGTGAGATCAGACCTACAACGTCCAATGGGCATTGTTTCATCCTGGTAGCAATTGATTACTTTATGAAGTGGGTTGAAGCAGCTTCCTTTGCTACTATAACCAAGAACGTCGTGGCACAGTTCATTCGGCATAATTTGATCTGTCAATATGGTGTACCAGAGAGGATCTTTACGGACAATGGTACCAATCTCAATAACAAGATGATCACCGAGCTCTGCGAGCAATTCAAGATACAACATCACAACTCTTCTCCTTACCGGCCGAAGATGAATGGGGTTGTCGAAGCGGCTAATAAGAATACTAAGAAGATTGTGCAGAAGATGACAGTGACATACAAAGACTGGCACGAGATGTTACCATTTTCTCTTCATGGGTACCGTACCTCAGCGCGGACGTCAACAAGGGCAACACCCTACTCCTTGGTATATGGCATGGAGGCAGTCTTTCCCATTGAAGTTCAGATACCCTCTCTCCGAATCATGAAGGATGCAGGTTTGAGTAAAGACTACTGGATTCAGACCCGGCTTGATCAGCTGAACTTAATCGATGAAAAGAGACTTACTGCTATTTGTCATGGTCAGACGTACCAAAAATGGATGATCAAGGCATTTAACAAGAAAGTTAGACGACAAGAGTATCAAGTCAGGGATCTGGTGATCAAGCGCATCATTCTACCTCAAGGTGATCCCAGGGGAAAGTGGACCCCTACTTACGAAGGGCCATTTTTGGTTAAGAACATTTTCTCAGGCGGAGCTATGATTCTAACCACCATGGACGGTGACGACCTTCCTCACCCCGTCAATGCAGACATAGTGAAAAGATACTACGCCTAATCAAAGACCCGCTAGGTTGACTGGCCTAGGAAAAAATAAGGGCTTCCCGATGAACCAAAAGGGTTCGGGCAAAAATAAGGGATGAAAATGAAAAATCTGTACACCCGGCAAGTCAAAAACCTGAAAAGGCGGCTTGGGCAAAAAAGGGTATCCCGGTGGACTGAAAACCCGAAAGGGCAGTCCAGGCAAAAATTAGGGATCAAAAGCGTAACACTATGTCTCATCAGATCACCTTGCAACCAGACTTTGGTATCGACTGTCAAGCTCGGACGACACTAATCAATCTTATCTACCTTCAACCAAGTAGCAAAGTGATGAGATGCTCGAGGACATAAAGGCAATAGCAGAGTTGGAACCCAGTGGGATTATTCACATAGTTGTTTTGTTTTCTTTTCATAAATTATGTAAATTCTATTATTCGGCGGCGTTCTCTTACTAGGACGTCAGCCTCTTGTGCAAAAACGCCTATTTACAGGCCAAACTTCAAAATCAATACAATTCATTTTCAAAGAAGTTTCAAACTATTTTTCCTTTATCTGTTTTGTTTTGCAAAGAACGTCCAATGTTCATTTTTTGATATATGCATTTGACATTGATTGCTGCTCATGAATATTTACATACGAAATAAAAGACGATTACGGGTAATATTAGAAACAAGGGCAAATAAGAAATTGCCCGAACTGTACAGTTGCTCTGTCCATCAGGTACAAAGGTAGAATATGGCTAAGATACTTCCACTCCCCGCAGAGTAAGACAGTAATGGTAGCTCTCCCCTAGCTGAGACTTGCAACTATGAACGAATCAACAATATTCCCCCCAAGCAGATTTTATCTACCATCAGCACTACAAAGGCCTGATATCCCCGACAATCTTAATATCCCCCCAGTGGAGTCAAAATTTTCCCAGCGCAGTCTGAAAAAGCTTCCCCCAACGGAGTTGAAGCACCATCCCCAGTAGACTCTGGAAGTTTATCCCCAGCGGAGTACAAAGAAATCTCCCCAACCGAGTTCAAAGGATCATTCCCAGCATAATTCAGAAGATTATCCCCACAAGAGTCTAACAGGGTTATCCCCAGCAAGTCGCAACCGAAAGATCATCCCCAGCGAAGTTCTTTCCTTTCACAAACAGGAATTCAATCCTCAACGGATTCAATATCACCAGCAACGATAATTCATCCCAACGGAATTTATCAGTGGAATCCTCAACAGAGCATCTCTTCCCCACAGAGTAATCTCCTCATCGATTTATTCCCCAACGGAGTTATCTTCTCCTACAGGTTCATTTTTGTAACCACCTTCGTTCACCATCCCCAGTGGAAACGAAGAATCCAGCTCTATTCTCCAGCAGCTATCTGAGATTTATTTTCCCCACCTAAAACATTACATTTCCATACATCATGATACATGCATATACACATCATACCATACAATCTCATTTATGTTGAGAGCATCATTGCTTGATTCATATCATGCGTTGCATATGACTGACCTTTACCTTTCAGGAAAGATGCAGTTAAATTCTCATTTATGTCAAAGACCTTCTCTGGTTCAGTCAGATCGACGCGAAGATCTCCCTGATTCATATTCCAGTTGAAGTTATTCCAAGACTTTCGTCTGGTCCAGTTAAATTGATTCGAAGATTTTTTCTGATGCCGATCCAGTCAAAGTTAATCCAAGACCTCCTCTGGTTCAGTCAGATCACCGTGAAGATCTCCCTGATTCGTATTCCAGTTGAAGTTATTCTAAGACTTTCGTCTGGTCCAGTTAAATCGATTCGAAGATTTTTTCTGATGCTGATCCAGTCAAAGTTAATCCAAGACCTCCTCTGGTTCATTCAGATCGCTGCGAAGATCTCCTTGATTCGTATTCCAGTTGAAGTTATTCTAAGACTTTTGTCTGGTATAGTTAAATCGATTCGAAGATTTTTTCTGATGCCGATCCAGTCAAAGTTAATCCAAGTCCTCCTCTGGTTCAGTCAGATCACCGCGAAGATCTCCCTGATTCGTATTCCAGTTGAAGTTATTCCAAGACTTTCATCTGGTCCAGTTAAATCGATTCGAAGATTATTTCTGATGCCGATCCAGTCAAAGTTAAT
Organism: Vicia faba; assembly: GCA_948472305.1. NCBI lineage: Eukaryota > Viridiplantae > Streptophyta > Magnoliopsida > Fabales > Fabaceae > Vicia > Vicia faba. Next base: position 188,277,334 of record OX451738.1, on the reverse strand, counting down.
CCAAGACCTCCTCTGGTTCAGTCAGATCACCGCGAAGATCTCCCTGATTCGTATTCTAGTTGAAGTTATTCCAAGACTTTCGTCTGGTCCAATTAAATCGATTCGAAGATTTTTTCTGATGCCAGTCCAGTCAAAGTTAATCCAAGACCTCCTCTGGTTCAGTCAGATCGCTGCAAAGATCTCCCTGATTCGTATTCCAATTGAAGTTATTCTAAGACTTTTGTTTGGTCCAGTTAAACCGGTTCAAAGATTTTTTCTGATGCCGATCCAGTCAAAGTTAATCCAATACCTTCTCTGGTTCAGTTAGATCACCGATAAGATCTCCCTGATTCGTATTCCAGTTGAAGATATTCCAAGACTTTCGTCTGGTCCAGTTAAATCGATTCGAAGATTTTTCTGATGCCGATCAAGCCAAAGTTAATCCAAGACCTTCTCTGGTTCAGTTAGATCGCCGATAAGATCTCCCTGATTCGTATTCCAGTTGAAGATATTCCAAGACTTTCGTCTGGTCCAGTTAAATCGATTAGAAGATTTTTCTGATGCCGATCCAGTCAAAGTTAATCCAAGACCTTCTCTGGTTCAGTCAGATCGATGATAAGATCTCCCTGATTCGTATTCCAGCCGAAGTTCAGACTACCTATCAACAATCTCCAAATGACATCTATAAGCGCATTCCTGACATCACAATGCTGATACCACTTCATGCGAGTGCAAATTTCTGGGCACTCTAGTGTTCAATCATCTTCCACCTTCAGATCATGAAAGGCCCGAAAGCCAATCTATATCCTCAGGTTTAAGAAAATTGAACAGGGGCAGCTGTTGTACCCCAAAATTTGCCCTCCCATATTTCTCTCAACATTCCAAGAAAAATCTCCAAGTGGCTCAAGATTGCTCAAGAGTTGGACAATCAAGCTATCTCCTAAGGCAGTCAATCCCAAATTAGGGTTTTGTGTTGCATCAAGGTCCTTGCATCCAAATGACCTAAAGTGCTTCCCAATGTCCTAATATGTTCTCAAGTTCATCCATGCAAAATTTCAAGCCTTGCAGACGAAGTTTGCTCAGTCAATTGCTCAAAGGGTCCAAAAATCGATTGTGCTAGGGCAAAAGTCAACTGTGGCCTATAAACAGTCAAACTTCAAGATTTTTTGTCAACATTCTAATTTTGAAGGATATTTCATAATTTTATCAAGGGTTTATTATGACTCATCAAGGATTGCTCAAAATTCATCAAGACTCAAAAGTTGCTAAATTAGGGTTTTGCAAGAAAAGTCAACTCAACTTTGAGCAAGCATAACTTTCTCATACTTTATGAGAAATGACCCATCCAAAGCTCATTTGGAAGAGGATTCAATTTCATACAATCCATCTTCATACCCCAAGATCAAGAAATTCACTCACAAGAAGTTATAAATTTGGACATTATAGGCCATTTTTGAAAGTCAACAAAAACACCTTTTTTTCCAAAGCTTATAACTTGAGCATGGAACATCACAATGAGATGAGACAAAAAGGTTTTGTTAGAGGACATCTCAAGCTTTCTAAAAAATCCAATAATCCTTCCAAAAGTTCAAAATTGAAGAAGTTATGAATTGTTGAAGTTGGGCATTTTTGAAAAATTGCCAAAAGTCAACTATCCCCAAAACTTCAAATTTTGTCAAATGGGCCTATTCTTTTCCACTTGATTTGATCTTGTCACAATACCACGTGTCCTAGCTTCAGCCTTGAGCCCATTTATTAATATTTCTATTTTATTGGATTTTTTATTGAATTATTCCATTTTAAATCAATTTAAATCAAATAAAATCACAAAACTTGATTACATGAGATCTTTTTCTATTTTCAGGACCTAATCATCATCATCAAGTGAATCAAATTCGTATCATACATTGCATGTGCAAAAAGATTGGATTTTTGGCAAAATTGGAAAGTTATCAATGGTGAATCAAATCAAATCTCCAAGCATTGATGTACAAGGATTCAACTCACAATTGTTGACCTAATACATTGCAACATACATATAAAATGAAAAGGACACGAATTCAAGGGCTAGAGACTGCAAGAACACCAAAAGCAAAACTTGAAAAAAGGTGAAAAAGTGTGAAACTGAAATCCTTCTTAGAGGCGTTTTCAAGGGCAAATCTCAACACCAATCCATTGTTGGGTATCCACTGAACCTCCTGCAATCAAAAGCAAGCTCTCACGCCCTCTCAATCGCGCTGTAAGTATCTCAAAATACCGCCCTGTGTTCAAAATCGTAACTCCACATTCTTGCATTTTTTTGACAAATCTTTGGTATATTCATGATGCTCATTCAATTTCTGAACTTTTGGTATTATTTGATTGCGTTTATATGAACCATAGCCCTGTAACCGAACCTAGGGTTTCATAGATTGCTTTTTGGGTATTTTATTTACAGTCAAAATTGATGCCATTGATGGACATAGACGTGCTCAGGAGGCCTAGACGAGCACAACCATGTGCTTGGAATCAATTTCCATGGCCTAGAAAGGATTTTAGGCTGAACATGTGAATTTAGCTGTGGATATAAATCTGCAGGTAAATATCCAGGGTCAAACGAAGAAGATGAAGACGTGGCCCTCTCCCAATGGTGGATTCAAACTTGGCGCGTGTTTTTTTTATATTTTCTGGCATTTTATTTGTTTTCCCATATTATTTTTTTTATTAATCTATTAACAATTAAAGTATAATGGTCCAGTGGTCAAGGGGAGCGCTCTCAAGGCATTGTTGGCTGGAGGTCAGGGGTTCGATCCCTGCCTCCAGCGCTTTACATTTTCTCCTATTTTATCATGCAATAAGGTACAACTCCAAGCGCGTAGCATACCATGGTCCTCAAATCTCAAAGCGCCAGATGGCCCCCAGGCCAGATCTGGTGGTCCAGATGTGATGTCCACCATATGCCCTAGTCAAAGTACCATGCTGGAATCAGAAAGTCAGCCAGGCCAGCGAAATTGGGCCATGGAAATTGCTGAGTAAACCCCCTAATCAGGCCCAAAACCTCATAAACTCTCTCTTTTTCTTTTATTATTTTCTTTTATTATTTTATTGCTATTATTTTTATTATCATTAACCAATCAAACTTTTTTTTCTTAATAAAATTAAAAAACCAAAAAATATTTTCTTAATTAAATTAATTTTCAGCATTTTATTTTTTGTTAATAAATATTAATTGAATTAATTTAGTTTTAAATAGGAGTAACTTTGATATCTTTTTGTAATAATTAAAATAAACTTAGATAATTAGGTTTTATTAACATTGATCAAATTATTTTTATTTCTTTAAATATCCAAAAATCCAAAAATATCATTTTAATTAATTAATTAATTAATTTTTTTATTAATTTAATAATTAACTTAATTTAATTTCTTCCATAAATGCAAAAATAAACCAAAAAATTTTTTTCTTTAATAATCAAAGGGTCAAAACCCTAGAACTCGCCCGATTTAATTTCTCGCACGCGATCCATATTTATTTCAATATTGTATCTGTTTCCCAGAATGTAATAGTTTAATAGGACCTTTACTATTTTTACCGCTTTATTTATTTTCCGCATTTTAATTTCAAGGGTTGCTTTTGGCGATGTAAATACCCGACGCCTTGTAATAGTTAGTTTTAATTTCCGCAATTTAATTTCCGTAACTTATAAACTGTTAGATGTTTGATAATAGGGAATGCATGACAAGATCAAATGTTTAAACCTAAAATCAACATAGATAACCATTGACATGTACGAAGATAAAATTAACCGAAACAACACACTCGCACATGCGCACTCTTAGGGTACACCTCACTTAGTTGCCTTCGTAATGTGGTCATTAAGAATAGGAAGTTTTAGAGGTTGCCCTCTTGTCCAAAGATCATAGTTGCCTCGAAACGGTTGCCTCGGAAAAATGATCTAAGACATTAGGGTTACCGCTAAGGCGTTCTAACATTGCTTTAGTGACCGCACGTCCCTTAATTCGAATTGACCCTTAAAAATCCAACGACGATGCTACCTACTCATCAATAGTGGGATAGCATTGTCTAAAGGACATTAGTACAGATTGATTCCTTTTTTCGAGTAGGTAGATGGTTCTTAAGTACTTGCTCTTTCCAAAGATAAAACTTTTTGCACTTACACCTTTCAAACAAAAACTTCTTTCAAACCCACAAACACAAAGAAAATCAAATTTTGAAAATACTTTGAGCAAGTACCTAAGAGCCCGTGGATAACCACGGATAGAAAGGGTGCTAACACCTTCCCTTTCTATAATCTACCCCCCGGACCCGAGAAACATCTCGAAAAAGGAATTTTTCTGTGCTTTTTTCCTTTCCTTGTTGGATAAAATAATAGACGGTGGCGACTCTTGCTTACCGCGACATTTTGCGAAAACAAACGCAAAACATGAACCATCATTCCAAAAACAGTCAGTTCTCTCCCACCGTATCACACCCCCTTCTTGTGTTTTTCACTTCTTCAATTGGCATCAGAGCGTCTGGTTCTGAGTTCATACACTTAACCGTGTCAGTACAAGATCCAAGCTTTAGAAAAACACTATGGTGGGACCAAGCCAAAACATCAGCAATGACTATCATGAGGACAAGGACAGAATCAGTGGAAAACCTCTAGTCTTTGATGGAGAAAGTTTTGACTACTTGAAAGAAAGAATTGAGAGCTTCTTTCTGGCCCATGATGTTGATCTATGGGACATGGTAATTGATGGATACACACATCCAATGGATGAAAATGGTTAGAAGATAGACAGAAAAAGGATGTCTGACCAGCAAAAATGTGATTTCAAAAACCATCATAAAGCCAGAACAATACTTCTCAGTGTTATCTCATACTCAGAATATGAGAAAATCTCAAACAGAGAGACAACCAAAAACATGTTTGACTCTCTGAGAATGACGCATGAAGGCAAAATACAAGTCAAAGAAACCAAGGCCCTTGCGCTCATTCAGAAATATGAAGCATTCAAGATGGAAGACAGTGAATCTATAGAAGCAATGTTCTCAAGATTCCAGATTCTTGTTGCTGGGATGAAGGTTCTTGACAAAGGATATTCTACTGCTGATCACGTAAAGAAGATCATCAGAAGTCTACCCAAGCAATGGAGGCCAATGGTCACAGCACTTAAGCTAGCTAAAGATCTCAACAAGATATCTCTGGAGGAACTTGTCAGCTCCCTCAGAAGTCACGAGATAGATCTAGAAGAAGATGAGCCTCAAAAGCAAGGTAAGCCACTAGCATTAAAATCTAACAAAAAATCTGATTCTAAGGATTTGCAGGCTATGGAAGAAACCTCTGATGGATCCTCATCAGAAGAAGATGAATTATCTCTCCTCTCCAGAAGGGTCAATCAACTGTGGAAGCAGAGACAAAGGAAGTTCAGAAATCCTAGAAGATCAGAGAATCAAAATGAATCCTCCTGTAGATACAGAAAGTTTGAGTCCTCCTCTGGACATAGAAGATCTGAAGGTTCTTCAGGACACATAAAGTAAAATAACAAGGATATCATCTTCTATGAGTGCAATGAGCAAGGGCACTACAAAAGTGATTGTCCAAGGCTTCAGAAGGAGAAGCCCAAAAAGAAGTTCTTCAAGGAGAAGAAGAAAAGCCTCATGACAACATGGGACGATTCAGACACTTCTGATGTTGACTCAGAGTCAGATGATGAAAGAGCCAACATAGATCTCATGGCAAACGTGTCAGAAGACAGTGAAGCTTCTGGTTCAGTCTCAAAATCAGACACTGAAGAGGTATTCCCTGACTTCACTATTAATTTTACTAAGGTTGAACTTGCATAAAGTCTGAATGAAATTCTAGAAAGGTACCAGCAAATCAGAGTCAAATTCAAGAACTTGAAAAGGGATCTTGTCTCTGACTCTGAAAAGACTGAGAGTCTTAGATTAGATAATTCTGAGTTAAAAGAAAGTTTTTCAAAATTAGAAAACAATTTACAAAACTCTCAGAAAGAAATAATCTTAGAGACTCCCAGTAATGCTGATGAGATCATCAAAGAGTATGATCACAACTTTCAGAAGTTTCTGGCCAAAAACATAGATAGAAGCAAGATGGTTTCAATGATCAATGGAGTTAGAAGGAATGGAAGAAAAGGAATGGGACACCAAGGTAAGGTATCTACACCTAAGAAAGTCATGGACCTTGTCATAAAACGCACACCACTAAAATCACACTTCACATATGGGTACACACATGACCTAAAATACACCAGTAATGATTACTTTGTCAAACCAAAATTCAACCAGAATTTTGGTAAAACTAACAAACCAGGACCCAAGAAGATATGGGTACCTAAGGACAAAATTATATATGTAGCAGATATCTTTAGCAGCAAGGCTAAAACACTAGTCATGGTACTTGGACTCTGGATGCTCTCGACACATGACGGGAAGAAAGCATATGTTCCAAAGCCTGGAACTTAAACCTGGAGGCCACGTGGGCTTTAGAGGCAACCAAAGAGGGAAGATCATTGGCTCTGAAATAATAGGTAATGGAAATCTTCCTTCTATAAATAATGTGCTCTTAGTTGATGGATTAATGCATAACCTGTTATCCATAAGTCAGTTAAGTGATAACCGTTATGATATAATCTTTAATCAAAATTCATGCAAAGCTGTTAGTCAGAAAGATGGAACTATCCTTTTTAATGGAAAGAGGAAAAACAACATTTATAAGATAAAACTTTTTGAACTAAAGAGTCAGAATGTAAAATGTCTTCTCTCTGTTAACAACGAGCAATGGGTATGGTACAAAAGATTGGGGCATGTTAGTATGAGAAGAATATCTCAGATTAACAAACTCAATATGGTCAGAGGACTTCCTAATCTGAAGTTCAGCTCAGATGCTTCGTGTGAAGCATGTCAGAAAGGAAAATTTGCAAAACCTTCTTTTAAATATAAAAATGTTGTTTACACCTCTAAGCCATTAGAACTTATGCACATAGACTTATTTGGACCAGTAAAAACTGCGTCTGTTAGTGGCAAGAAGTATGGGTTAGTGATCGTAGATGACTATAGCAGATGGACATGGGTAAAGTTCTTAAGACACAAGGACAAGTCACACTCTGTGTTTGTTGCATTCTGTAACCAAGTTCAGAATGAAAAGGATCTTAGAATTGTCAAAGTCAGAAGTGATCACGGTGGAGAATTTGAAAATAAAAATTTTGAATCATTTTTTAATGAAAAAGGCATCTTGCATGACTTCTCTTGTCCTAGAACTCCCCCAACAAAATGGAGTTGTAGAACGAAAGAACAGAACACTGCAAGAAATGGCCAGAACCATGATCAATTAGACTAACATTGCTAAGATCTTCTGGGCAGAAGAAATTAACACAGCGTGTTACATTCAGAATAGAATCTCTATAAGACCTATTCTAGAAAAGACTCCATATGAATTGTGGAAGAACAGAAAGCCCAACATTTCTTATTTCCATCCTTTTGGATGCACCTGTTTCATTCTGAATAATAAAGATTATCTGAACAAGTTTGACTCTAAAGCACAAAAGTGTATTATGTTAGCATACTCTGAACGCTCAAGAGGGTACATAGTTTACAATACAGAAACACACATTGTTGAAGAGTCAATCAGTGTTAGATTTGATGATAAGCTTGACCCTCAAAAGTCAAAGCAGAATGAATTCTTTGCAGATATAGAAGTTGAATTCACAGGTACAGAAGATAACTCATCAGAAGTTCTCAACAGAGACGCTCCAACAACTTCAGAAAGAAATGTTATAAGTGATCCAGTACCTTCTGTTGATCAACTCCATAAAAGGTTATCTAGAAGCAGCATAACTCACCCAGAAGATAAGATCCTGGGAAAGAAGGATGATCCAATCAGAAAAAGATCAACATTCAGAAGCTCTGAAGAATCCCTCATGGGACTGGTCTCTCTGATTGAACCAACAACAATTGATGAAGCTCTTCTGGACAATGACTGGATTCTGGCAATGTAGGAGGAATTAAATCAGTTCACTAGAAATGACATATGGGATCTGGTTCCCAAACCAAAAGGATTCAACGTCATTGGAACAAAGTGGGTGTTCAAAAACAAACTGAACGAGCAAGGAGAAGTCATCAGAAATAAAGCACGACTGGTGGAACAAGGTTATAGTCAGCAAGAGGGGATAGACTATACATAAACCTTTGCTCCAGTCACCAGGTTAGAATCTATCAGACTCTTAATCTCATTTTTTGTAAACAATGGCATAACTATGTATCAGATGGATGTCAAAAGTGCATTCCTAAATGGCTACATAGATGAAGAGGTATATGTGCACCAACCCCCTGGGTTTGAGAATTCCAAACACCCAGAATATGTTTTCAAACTAAAGAAGTCACTCTATGGTCTGAAACAAGCTCCCAGAGCTTGGTATGAAAGACTAAGTAACTTCTTGTTAGAAAAGGAATTCACCAGAGGGAAAGTGGATACAACCTTGTTCTGTAAGACATTTAAGAATGACATTTTAGTTTGTTAGATTTATGTAGATGATATCATTTTTGGATCCACTAAACCTTCTCTGGGAAGAGAATTTTCTAAGTGCATGCAGGCAGAGTTTGAGATGAGCTTAATGGGGGAACTCAAATTCTTTTTGGGCATTCAGATAAACCAAACTCCAGAAGGAACTTACACTCATCAGAGCAAATATGTCAGAGAACTTTTGAAGAAATTTGACCTCTCAGAATGTAAGCCTTCAAAGACTCCAATGTATCCCACATGCATTCTGGAAAAGGAAGAGGTAAGTAAAAAGGTAGAACAGAAATTCTACAGAGGTATGATTGGATCTCTCCTTTATCTGACGGCTCCAAGGCCTGATATTTTATTCATTGTTTGCTTATATGCTAGATTCCAATCAGATCCTAGAGAATCTCACTTAACATCAGTTAAGCGAATTTTCAAGTATCTGAAAGGTACTACTAATCTAGGTTTGTTTTTATAGAAAATCCAATGAATACAGCTTAGTAGGATATTGTGATGCTGACTTTGCTGGAGACAGAGTAGAGCGTAAAAGCACTTCTGGAAGCTGCCAGTTTTTGGGAGACAATCTGATCTCATGGACCAGCAAGAGACAGTCCACAATAGCATTGTCAACAGCAGAAGCTAAATACATAGCAGTTGCTGGATGTAGCACTCAAATGCTCTGGATGAAAAGTTAACTTGAGGACTTCAACATATTTGAGAGTAACATTTCTATCTTCTATGATAACACTTCTGCCATATGTCTCAGTAGAAATCCCATTTTGCATTCTAGGGCTAAGCATTTAGAAATAAAACATCACTTTATTAGGGACTATATTCAGAAAGGAATTATTACTTTAAAATTTATTAACACAGACCATCAATGGGCTGATGTATTTACAAAACCCCTTTCTGAAGATAGATTCGATTTCATTTTGAAACATCTCAGCATGAAGTTATGCCCAGAATAAAATGTTTTATTTGCATATCTTAACCCTCGTAACTTTATTGTTTTCTGTGAACATCTGATCAACTTGTCTTCAGAAGTTAGAAGTACAGTTGCCTCAGAATCTATCTATGAAGATCTGAACATTTCATTTCAAGGATAGAGGTGTGCAGTTCACATCATCAAACATTTGTCATCCTCTCACAAGCTACCTTCTGAGGTTGAACACGCGTTCAAATTCTGAAGGGCCCAAGGCTCTGATTTGATGCATTGAGACACTTTTCAGTGGTAACTGTTCAATATCTCTCTAAATCCTCTAAATTCAGGTTTCATTAATGCATATAATCATTACTTATTTTCTTGCTGACTATTTATGTTTTATAAAAACCTATATAAATTCAATTTACTATTTCATTCATTCACGCTTTACCCTCTTCTATATTATCTCTTGTTCTAGTTTCTTTTTCAAAAACCCTTTCCATTAATTTACTTCAAAGAACCCGTGTGAACAATGGCATCATCATCAAGTCTCAAGAATCTCAGTGCTCCTGAATCTTCATCAACGGAACAATATGAAGAACCCATTAGAATTCTACTCACTCCTGTTGACAACCTGGAAGTTCTCTCTGAATTGATCATTGATTTTGAAAGCTTACAAGAAAATGGGTTTAATCTATATGAAGATGTAACTGCACAGGGGTGGAACAGATATTTTGACCGCCTGTTGGGTCCAACTTTTCCCATTCTCGTCAAAGAGTTCTAGATTCATGCTACCTCATCCAACCACCAGGTTACATCATATGTTATGGGGAATAAGATAGTGATAACAGAAGATTTAATTGGGAAACTCATTGGATACAATGGCGGTGGAGTCAGATGCATTGATATGGCTTATAGGTGTTCTGACCTAAAATCTATTGCCAGGGAAATCGTCACATCTAGACAGCCATCCAGCAAGATCAGAGACTTGAAGGATCATCGCAGAATCTGGGCTAAAATAATTCTGGGATCTATCAATCACAGGAAGCCTACAAGCTCTCCGAATTACATCAATATTGATCAGCAGTTCCTGATTTACTTCATTGCAAAGAAGACCAAGATAAACCTTCCACACTTGCTCTTCAACCATCTCAGAACAAGTGTGAAAGAGACAAGAGAAGACGAAAGAACTAAGAGGGATTGGATTCCTCTAGGAAGACTAATTTCAGATATTTTAACAGAAAACAGGCTGATAGAACATCTGACAGAGGCTCAAGAAATCAGTACTCTGGAAGCAACCGTTGGGAAACCTTTGAATGCCAAGAATCTGAAGAAAATGAAGATTATTGAGAACATTAAGAAGGAACCAACAATTTCTTCTCATGAGGCCATCACTTCTAGGAGAATCCCTCTGAAGGATTTTCCACTATTTTCTGAGATAGATGCCTCTCCAGAAATCATAGTCAGATACCTTGAAGCTTGCAAGGCTTATGGGACTATTCCAGAAATCAACATTTAAGATCTGCACAAGCCAGCTCCAGAGGTTGTGCTAAAGAGATCCAAAAAGAGGAAAGCAACAGGAGAAGGATCCTCCTAGAAGACACCTAAAGCTGCAAAAAAGAAAGGTAACCCATCTTCTGTTTCTGTTGTAGAATCAATAGCTATTCCAACATCTGAAACCATTCCCCCTCAACCAACAGAAAATTCTTCACCCCAAATATTTGAGGATTTTAACATAGAGTTTGACCCATCTGTAACTCATGGAAACTTTTTGAATGAACCCCACTCCCCCAATCCAAATTCAAATCCAGAACATCATCCACCAGAACTTGCTAAAGTTCTATCTGACATTGAATTGTTTGATCAAGACTTTTTCTCACAAATACCAGAAAATCCAAACACTCAATCTCCACTCCCATAAAATCCAAACACTCAACAACAACCAGAAAATCCACAACCACACTCTCCTCAACCAGAAAATCCATAACCACACTCTCCTCAACCAGAAAATACACAACCACACTTTCCTCAACCAGAACATCTGAACCTCAACTCACCTCAACCAGAGAATGGAAACTCACTCACTCCTTCTTCTAAAAACCCATCGTCTGAAATTCCTGAACTAGAAATTCAACATGCTACTGCAAACCAATCTGAAGACTCCCCTTCAGATTCTGATACCACTATCCCAATCCCTAGAATAACAGAACCCCTTACGGTTCGCTTACCTCTCACTATTCATGATATTCCAGAAATCCCTTCACCATATGAATCTACACCATCAAACACCTCTAACTCACCAATCCTGATTTTTGACTCTTCCACTCCATCACCCATCAACTGTCCAGCTGATAACCTCAGACTTGTCATTGATCCACTAGTGCTGGAAAAACTAGCTTCCACCTCAAGCAAAATTTCCACTCCCAAACCTAAACCAACCTCAACCAAATAAGACGTTGATAAGAATCTGTTAATTTTTGAAATAGAAATGCAGGAATGGATTAATTATTTGAAGCAAGCAAGTCAAGAGATTTCTAATCCTGCTGCTTCTGATTCTTTGTGGGAAAGATTCAGAAAACGGCTCAACTCTGAAACTCAGAAGCTGAAAGAATTGGGATATGAAATGGCTTAGCAGAACTTCAGTGATCAGCTGAAAGCCTTCCAAGATCAAGTTCTGAGCCAATGGTACAAGAAAGAAATTCTTCCGCTGGATAATGCTCCCTTGAAATAGCACCATCCTTCAGAAGTCTCTGAACCAGATTTTGATAGTCACTCTCTGACTACTGCTCCAGAAAACATGATTGCAACAGAAGAAGTTGTTCAATCAGAAGAGGCTGCAGAATGTTCTGAACAACATGCAACCCCTGAAGATACACCAACTTCGTCTCTAGTCATGCAAACTCTGGAAGAGTTGAAGAAGGAAAATGCCTTAATCCATGCCAGACTGGATAAGTAAGAGGATACAAACAAAGAGATCAAGGGTATTATGGATAAATAAGAAGATACAACAAAAGAAATCAAAGACATTCTGGGAAAGCAGGAAGAATCAAGCACTCAGATCAAGAGCTTGTTGGAAGCGTTGTTCACACGTCTTCCCCCTGCTTCTTAGATTTTCTTTAAACTATTTATTTGTAAAAAAATTTCTTATCCTCCTTGTTTCTGAAAATTGTCATTGCATTCTGTTTCCAATATAATTCATCCTTTTTACTATGATTATATTGCTTTTTACTATGATTATATTGCATTCTGAATATCTTAACCTCTATATTTTCTGAAAAGCATGAACAGGAACACATTCTGATAAGGACAGAAGGAGATGCATCAAAAGCTCTGACGAGAAGGAACTTCAGAGAAGTAATCAACTCAGGGGGAGTCTCTCTTAATCTTTTTGTTCTATATCTTTCATTGAAAATCCTAGTTTTTGTCATCATCAAAAAGGGGGAGATTGTTAGAACATAGTTTGATTCTACAACCCTTAATTAGAGTTTTTATGATAATAAACACAAAGAACAAATATGCACTCTAAATTTGTGTTATTTTGTATGCAGAAATTCTGACCAAAGCAGCATCAGAAGTTAAGCTATAGAAGCTTTCAAGCTGAGGTAATCAGAATTTGCGCTGAAGAATGATGATCAGAACCTGCGCTGAAGTGAAGAATACTCTGATTCTGAACAGAAGTTTCATATACCATCAGATCCTCACATCTGAGTCATCAATGTTCTGAAGAAATTGCAGCATGCAAGATTCTAAGATTCTGAAGCGTTACTATTCAATCAAGACAACATCACATGCAACGACTTCATTCAGACAAGAATATTCTCAATATGGAAACAACATTGAATGTCCATTATCACGCTTTATGTTGGACATGATTTCTATGCCTATATAAACAAGCTAAGAGGACAAATCGTTAATGATTTTTGAACATGACTGAAAGATATCTCTAAAAATGCTGCAAGCTTACATATTCTTTTCTATGCTCAAAATTGTGTAAAATATCACAGTTGTGATACTGTTTTTGTAAATAAAAACAACCATACACATAATACTCTTTCATCTTGATTAAGCTAGTTTTTCCTTGAGATTAAATGGGTTGTGGTTGTACTCAAGAAGACATTGGCAGTTGTCAAAGTAGTGATTGTAATCAGTTTTTGATTAGTGAATTAAGTCCTTGTTGGAGAGAGGCGAAATCACCTTGACGGGTGGACTGGAGTAGTTTGAGATCAAATGAACCAGGATAAAAATATCGTGTCTACTGATCTTTTAATATTAAGTTTTCAATTCAACCACCCCTTCTTGTGTTTTTCACTTCTTCAGATCTAGTCTCTAAGGTAACTCCACTTTTAAAAACAAAGTCCCCAACAGAGTCACCAGTTCTGTAATACAGTGGGAGAACTGACTTGGGGGTTTTTGCGTTTTATCACAATTGTTGCGGATAGAAAGAGTCGCCACCGAATTTTCTTTTATCCAATAAAGGAAAGGGTGAAAAGAACAGGAAAGACCTTTTGAGAATTTTCTTGAGTTTGGGGGGTAGGTTATGAAAAGGGAAGGTGTTAGCACCATTTTCATCTGTAGTTATCTACGGGCTCTTAGTTGCTAGTTCACTTTGAAAATTCTTTGTTTGAAATGTGTTTGTGATTGTTTTTTAATGTATTTTTGAAAAGTGCATTCGTTTCGGAAAACTTTATAATTATTCTCATCTCTATAAGAATGTATACAAAGTGTTAACTTTTGAAAATGTTTCATTTGAAAGTGTTGGTGTGTTTTGAAAGATGTTTTGAAAATGGTTGTGAGAAAGAAACTATGAACTTTCTACCTACTCAAAAAGTCTTAGTTATTTTCCTCCTCCTTTAGATGTTTCTATCTTACTTTTGATTGGTAAGAAGCCTTATCATTGGATGTGAAGGGACGGGCATGGGTCGTCGTACAGTCGTAGAAAGCAACATTGTAGAATACCTTAGAAATTTTTTGTAAGGGACTAAGATCATTTATCGAAGGCAACATCGAAGGGTCATCGAGGGACTACGATCTTGTAATCGAGGGTCGTTGCTAAAGTACCCCACATTCGAGGGACATGATTGCTTATTCGTAGGCAACAAGTATGGGTTACCCTAGAGGTGCATGTGTGAATTGTGTTTTGATTGCATGCATTTTTATCTTAAAATTAGGATTCTCTAAGATTGATTTTATCTTGTCATACACACCCTAATTACTAACAATTATATTAAAAGCGATAAATTGCGGAAATTTAAAGTCATACGCTATTACATGGCATTGGGAGTGGGGGGTACAAGTAATAATAATGCGGGAAAAGTAAAAAAAATCCTAATTACTTATTACAACCAAATTGAATGAAAATAATAGCAAAAAGTCAAAAATCAAGATTTTTGGTGTCTGGTCTGACACGGGCCGTGTCTTGTGACACGGGCACCCGTGTCAGGACCCTGTAATAATCCATGCGTGTGTTTTTTTGCACCAGTTGAGCTGACACGGGCTGTGTCCTGTGACATGGGCACCCGTGTCAAGACCCTGTCCTGCCAATTTGTCATGTTTTCAGTTCTAGTTAATTTGACACGGCCGTGTTCTGTGACACGGGAACCCGTGTTAGCACCTTGTCCTCCTTTTTTCCATGTTTCCAGTTCTAGTAGATCTGACACGGGCCGTGTTGTGTGCCACAGGAACGCGTGTCAGCACCATGTCCTGCATTTTTTGTTAGGTTTTCAAACAACTGAGCTGACACGCGCCGTTTCGTCTGACACAGATACCTGTCTTTGCCTCCTGTCTTGGATTTTTCACTGAGTTTTCTTATTTTGATATATCCTTTTTTATATATCTTTTGAACTCAAAAAGCAAATGATGTATGGATAAAGATATCATAGTTTGGAAAAAAGTTTACCTCTCGAAGCGAAAAATTTAAAATACGCACGGATTCCGTCGGGTGCAAAGTGATGATTGATCGAGCGAGCTCCTTTGGACCTTCTTGAAGTTGCTCCAATCCTTTCTCTGTGCCACAAAGTTACCAAATCGCTCCAACCCAGTCAAGTTGCAAAATACAATTTTTTGTTTGTGTTTGGAAGGTGATGATAATGGTATTACAGAAATTGTTCTTGTGTTTGAACAATTCCTATGTGATGTATATGAAGTGTTTGGATAGTTGGTTTAGGGGAAAGCTTGTAAGGTTGAATAGTGGGTTGAGGTTTTTTCTGTTTCTTAGTTTTTGTTTTGTGAAGGAAAGTAGATGAGAAGAGTTTACAAAGAATTCTGTTAGGTTTTTCCAAATCTTCTTTTTTCTCTTACCTCTTTTCTCTCAATAATACCTCTTTTTTATTGTGTGTTTTGAAACAACATATTTATAGATGAAATTGAATGAAATTTGGGAAGGAAATAGATAAGCTTTTAAATTGTATGGGTACACTGTTTCATTGCTTTTTAGATGCAGCTCTTATGTGCTAAGTTTGTGCAAATATGGGACTGATATGATGCAGATTTTTCAGGGCAGCATTGCAGGTTTTGGAGCAGGTTTTTGACAGTTTTCTTGGCATTACTATGCAAGTTTTGGATAGAATGATATGTAGCATGATGTAGGTATGGTTTTATGAACAAATTTATGCAGCTTGTAACAAAGACAAGGCATATTTGTGGACAACATACACTACAAGAAAAATGATAGATTGGGACGGTTATTTTGGCTGATTACGACGGTTAAAACCATCGCAATTTACAATCTACGACGGTAGAAGTACCGTCGCAGAATCGTGCGTCCCCAGCCTATTTCGCGACGGTTGCAAAAACTGTCACGCACAACAGATAGCGACGGTTATATACCGTCGTGAATTTGACTTTATTTTTTGTTTTTGTTGTTGTTTGCGACGGTTATTCTACCGCCGTAGGTTAGAAATTGCGGCGGTTTTAACCGTCGTAATCTAATTCATAAATTTCAAATAATATTTTTATTTAAATTATTATTTAGTAAAATAATTTTAAATATAATATTATTTTACTATAATATTTTACTATTATATTTAAATTATTATTTACTTTAATATTTTTTTATTTATAGTATTTTTATTTTATTTTCTATCACTTTTCAACATAATAAAGTTAATTACAATAAAAACATTTAATATCAAATAATCATCAATAATATCAAAAAAATGTGATCAAAGGTAAAAAGAAGTGCAAATTTTACCAATAAACAAGAAAAATTCAAATATCATCAAAGGCCAAATTTCATTTTAATATTTACATTGGTTTGCTACAACTTGAGAGAATTACAAAAAATGTTACAATATTCTACAAACTTGGTAAATATAGACGATAGAAATGTCTTCATTAGTGCTTGTAAATTCCTGGATTTTAGGAATCAGATTTAAACCTAGACCTTTCTCGACTAAGCTCATTGTGAGAGCTTCAAAAACTTGGTTGATGTCTACTTGCACCATCAGTCTTCTCTATGCCCTTGTGCGAGCTAAATCAATGCCTTCCATTACTCACCAAAGCTCAGCTACAACACTACTACATTTTCCATCACAGTAATCACACAAATTATCTGGAAGATTCAAGTGGTTTAGATATTGGTTGGTTTTGATTCCATTATGATATATCATCCACACAAAAACCCTTATTCTTTTAGTAACACTCAGATTCCAAATGCCTTTCCAATGATCCTCTATATCCTTGTTCTTGGTGGAGGTATTACAAGCATTATATCCAAAAACTTCCGACTGAACATGTTCCTTAAATGGCTTCAATTCCAATTTCCATCATCATTAATTAAGTCTGCAATTGTTGTATTCACATTATCTCCAATAGGCTAATTGATGAGATCTTGGAGTCTGATTCCAGGCCCGATTTAAGAATCTTCCCAAGCCCTGATATCTCCCATTATAAGATCACACAACTTGCTTGGAATGCCAACCTTAACTAGGACCTTATCCATAAAAATCTAACTGATCATGTCATATGCCTTAGCTAAATCTACTTTGATGGCAAAAAAGCTCTTCTTGCTTTAAGCTTGTGCATACTGTGGAGAATCTCTTGAGTCACCATTATATTATCATGAATATTCCTCCTAGGAATATAACCTGTTTGATTCTGATAAACAAATCTATCCATACAACTGTTCAATATGTTTATAATGATTTTGCTAAAAACTTTATATATAGAGTTACAAAGGGATATTGGCCTGAAGTGATGAACATATTGAGGGTTATCTACTTTAGGTATTAGGAAAAGATCTGAGCTATTTACCTCTGATATGTTAGCTGACTTGATGCATAACTCCTTGATGAAGGTACACACACTACCACCTACCAAATTTCAAGAGTTTTGATAAAAGCCTACACGGTATCCATCTGGACTTGGAGATTTCCAAGGAGCCATGTCATAAACATCATTCTTTATTTTCTCTTTCAACTCTTCATTCAACTGATCTAATATGCTTTCTTCCATGCTTGGAAAGCCACACTTGGTGTGTATCCAACCTGTAGTATCCACATCAGTTGTGTATAAGTTGAGGTAATTGTCCTTAAACATCTTCTTAATAGTGTCCACATCTTCAATCCTATTGCCTTAACATCTTCATTGCTTTCTCAACCAATGCCTCAGCTTTTCTTACCCTCTCTTTCCTCTCCATCTCCATCCTCTCTCTAGTTCCAGGAACTGCAGTTGCGCACCTCACTCGGCCAATATATTTTCTTCTACTATCTTACAGACCAGGGAGGCCGCTTGTTGTTTGCCTGCATGAGAATGTGATCATTTAAATGGAAACAACAGTTTGCCTTTGATTGCACAGTTTATATTGTGCTTCAAACTTTATTCAGAAAACCACATCAAAAAGGAAATTAGTGAATAACATCAGTTAACATACCCCGATTTCTGTCACAAACCGGCATGATGAACACCTGACCTATGAAGCGCCATATGGATACATTAGCAATAGCGTATAACTCCCACACTTAACTTGCCCGACCTGATCAGCTGCAGGGAAGAAATGACCTATGATATAAATAGATTGCCACACAAAACGATAATGCATGCCGTATCATGTTTTTTACACAAGATTATTTGCAGCAGCAAGCACGCAACTACCAATAGCAGGACTGTTCTTCCCATCATGAAATTGTTTATGAAAGTATTTAATCAACCAGGTGCATAAAAGCTGAACTTAAAGTGCAAAGTTTCACAGAAAATACACGTTCAAGATAAAAAGAAGCAAAGAGAAAGTAAACTTGCCTTCAAACACAATGTTGACCGTTTGACAGCATGAACATTTGACATGTTTGGCACCTGATGGATACGAAAGCAGACGTCTACAAGAACCACAAACCATTTGAGCAAAACCTGTTAACACATATTTTCTAGTCAAACTCAACAAATTAATACCCAATTCCATCCCTTGTCAATTGCAGATTGTTAAAATTCCTCTTTGCAATAGTGCTATAGCACTACTATAACCGCCACATGACAACATTTTGTACTAAATACCGTATCTCAAAACAATGGAGGCCGCGATTTGACAACATTCGTTAAAATTTACTTGTCCAATCATTGAAGAACAAAGACTAGAAATAAAACAATGATCGTGCAGTAGGTGATTAATAACAGTGCATAATTTAGAAAAATACAAATTATATAGTAAAATCCATTAGGGTATCTTTGAATATTGAAAGAGAGTGAAGGGAATAGAAAAACAACAAATTCCAAGCAAAACAAGCATAGCAAAAGTGATTTTACCTTACAGACAGCAAACATAAAAGTAGCACCGCAACAGAGCCTACAAAACGCAGATATGGTTAAACTCTAAGCCCATTCAACCACAATGTTCATGGGATTTTGGCATTCATAATCAGAAATACATGCCAACTGGTTCTTCTCATTAGGTAACTCATAAACTAGGTGACTTGATAGTTCCTTATATTCTTTGGGATAATTATGAGAATCTGAAGCAAGGTATTTTGATCTTGAGGTTGGTTTAGGAGAGAGCATGACAAAATATGTATGTAGGTTCTTATCATGTTTGAGTGAGGGTGTCTATTCTGGTGAATTTACAGATTGAGGTGGGGTGAGTTTTAGAGACATTCTCATCATACATGAGTTGGAAGAATCTAAGACATTATTAGAGACAAGGTTCAGAGGTATACCTGTGTCATTAACTTTTTCAACTTTTGGTGCAACATGTTCTTCTTCAATAATGGTTTCAAGGGCATGAGAAACAACTTCTTCTGACATGAGAACAACTTCAGCATCTGAAATTCCCTCAGCATCCTTCAGCACAACTTTTGCTATAGTTTTCCCTTCCACTCACTTCTAAAGAGCATAAAAATGAAAGGATTATAACCAAAACCAACTCTTTTTCTACAACAATATTACAAATCAATTACAAACAAAATCCAAAATTATACAGAAAACTAAATCAAATCTTTCTTTTTACAATCCAGCCCAGAAATATAATTAACAGAACCAAATCATATAATATTAAATCCAAACTCAGGAAATAATACAGAATCTTCATCCAATTCAATCTCTATTACATAAATCCATATATTACAACAAATCAAAATCAATTACAGTAGTGAATCAAATCCCTAATTGGTTCTAAAATCTCTAATTTGTGTTAATCCAATTTGTAACAGCAAATTGATCTAAAACCATAAAATCTAAAGCCTATAAATACAGAAGAAGAATTAACAGAGGGGGGACTGGAGACAGAAAGGGGTCGATTACAATGAAGAAGAAAATCGAAAAAACGGACGAGAATACAGAGACAGAGGGAGAGAAAACAGAGAACTTGAAGAACGCGAAGAAGGAGATACCAGCGTTGTCGTTGAAGACGAAAAGAGAAAGAGCAATTAGGATTTAAACATCTAAAACCCTAATTGCTAATCACCGTAGCTTCGCCGCCGCTATTCCATTCGAACTCGCCAGAATCTACAAAGCAAGAGAGAAAGAAGATCATAACAAATCGGACAGAAAGTCATAAAGCAATCGCGAAAGGGGTAAGATCTTTAGCTTTTTGTTTGTTTTTGGTGGTTGGGTTTTGATTGAGGGAGAACTGGGTTTGAAGGTTGGGGGGTGAGAGGCTGCGCGGGAGAGAGATGAAGGGTTCACTGTAAAAATAAAATTGTAACAAGAATAATGAAATGAATAAGAGCTTTTTAAGAGCTTTTTAACTTTTTTACGGCGACGGGTGTTTTACCGTCGTGCCCATGAGAATTTTTAAAGGTTTTGGGTGCGACGGTTGTTTTACCGTCGTGAAATGAATTTTAGGACGGATAATTTTACCGTCGTGAAAGGTTTAAAGGTGCGACGGGTGCTTTACCGTCGTGATATGCCTTTTAGGACGGTTAATTTTACCGTCGTGACTAGTTGTTGGTGAAAAATCAATGTTAAAAGTGTTAAATGGGGGCCGACGGTTGTTTTACCGTCGTAATAATAATATTATGATGGTTAAATATACCGTCGCAAAATAAATATTAGGGACGGTTGGTGTCAACTGTCGTAAACACTGTCTCTATATGTCAATTACGACAGTTATCACATAACTGTCGCAATTTTTGTGTCGTTAAACACTAATTTTCTTGTAGTGATAGTGGCAAAGTTTGAAAATTGAGTAAAAGGGAAAAGTTCAAACAAGACAAAGCTTATGATTTGTAACTTGCAATTTTTAACTTAAAAATACAGCCTTGTCGTTCACTTGAAAACTTGTAACAACTTGAATTATCTTGAATTATGGTGAAAAGATGTCATGAAGTAATCAAATTAACATGTATAAAAAACACTTAGAAAATTTTTTGTCTTGCAAAGTTTGACTTTTCAAAATGTATTTTGACTTTCTTGATATCTTGATGATCAAATTTCATATTTTTAATTTCTTGATGAAATGTGATCTTTGAAACTAAAATTTGATCAAAAAGTCAAAGTTTGAGTTTTCAGTGTACAGTTGACTTTTTTCATCAATTGACCAAATTTCATCTATCAATCCATTGATCTTGGGAGATGAATTGAAATATGAGATTAGGTCAAAATAATGTACTTGAATCCTTGAGATCATGTTTCAAACCAATAAGTCATGTACTAGGTCAAAAGTCAAAGATTGGTCATTCTCAATCAAAACCCTAATTTTGACCATTTTGCCCTTTTGATGTTTTGAACAATTTTCTTGGAGAATTGTGATCCAATCTTGATCAAATGATACATATGACTTTAAAATGTTTATATTGGTCCAAAATATTGAAGCTTGACTGTAGGTTGACCATAGTTGACTTCTTACCCAATACAACTGATTTTAGACCACCTGATCAATTGACTGGGCAATTTTGTGATCCAAGACTTGAAACTTGACAGGAGAAATCTTGAGGGTCCATAATGATCTATGAAAGTCATTTAAAATATTAGAAGTCCAACTGTCCTTGTGCAAACTCAAACCCTAATTTGAGGCATCCGTGTTGAGGAGATGACTTGACCTAGTCAATACTTGTGCAAGCTTGAATCATTGAAGATCTTTGTGGGAAATATCTTGAGAAAAGGGAGGCAAAATTTTTGGGTACAACAAAGTGTATGTAAACATTATATGAATTTTCTGGGCTGATATCAAAATACATGCAGAAAAATTCTTTGTGAAAGTTCAAGAACATAAACACTTGTTTTGAAGTTTGAATGATAAAAATGATGTGAAATTTATATTGAAGAGGTGATTTTGAAATCTTAAAAAGTATAGCTTATATAGTGCCTTAACACCTTTTTGAAAGTGTGTGAATCAATGAAAAGAAACAATGGTTAAGGAATAAGAATTGTAAAACATTCAGATTCAAAAACAGACTAAAAATAGCCACTGACTGCACGAAATCGATTTCCAAAATATGGGTAATCAATTTCCATGTGAAATGTTGCAACTGAAATTCAAAAAAAAGTTCAGGAAAACTGTTTTTGAAAACAGGGAATCGATTTCCATGAAATTTGTTTCCGAAAAATAGGGAATCAATTTCCTGACAACAAACTTGAAAATAAACTTTGATTTGAATTTTAGAAACAGTTTGACATTTAATCAAATGGAGCCTGCATGCAAGTGAATATTTTGGAGTAATTTAAACACTAAGTTATCAATATAGATTGCATGCTTGTACCTCAATAAATCAAGATCATAATTCTAGTCTTCAAAATAAAAGTCTTGAATAATTTGATTTGATAAATTGAACTTGAATCTTTTTCCATACTTTTCCGTTATCATTTGATTATCACTTTGTCTTCATCAAAACAAAATAAATGGAGAGTTTTGACTTCAAATTCTCCCCTTTTTTGATGATGACAAACCATTGAAATTTGAAGTGCTTAAATCATTTTGAATAAGTGAGAATCTCTTATATAAATTCATGTTGTTGTACCCCAAAATTTTCCCTCCCATTTTTCTTCAATATATCTTGTCATGCTTCAAGGGTTTTCATTTGCTCAAGGTTGCTTAAGAATTGATCAGACAAATTCTCCTCCTAAGCGATTGACTTGCAACTAGGGTTTCACTTTTATCAAGGAAGATTTGGTTTCTAAGGCTTCAAGGGGACTTCATGATTTCTTATATGTCTCTAAGAATTCTCATACCAAGTTTCAACTCTTGCATCACATGTTTGCTCAGTCAATGGCCCAGATGATTGAAAATCAACTGTATTGGACAAAAAGTCAATTGTGGTCAAAATACAGTCAAACTTCAAGATTTTTGGTCAACATCAACATTTTGAAGTCATATTAATTATTTGATAAAGGATTGACCATGATTCATCAAGAAAACTCTCAAATCATCAAAAGTCAAAAGTTGCCAAATTAGGGTTTTCTTAAAGAGAAGTCAACTAAACTTTGACCAAGCATAACTTTCACATGCTTCATCATCTTTCCCAAACCAAATATCATTTTTAATGGAATTCAATTCTCTACAAATTTTCATCTATATGCTCAAGTCCAAAAAATGAATCATTTGAGAGATATAAGCCAATACATTATACGTCATTTAAAAAGTCAACAACAAAACACTTTTTGTCAAGACAACTTACATCAAGATAAAATCTTTAAAAGCAAAAATGATCAACATAGAGGTTGTAGAGGGAATCTTAATATTTCCAAAAAGTCCAAGATCACATTCAAAAGATAAAAATTGAGTGAGTTATGACCATTTCAAGTTGGGAAATTTTGAGCAAATGCATGAAGTTCAAATTGAGCAAGCTTGATATTTTGGGCTATTGGGCCGTGGTTTTGAGGTCCAAACGTGTTTATGCATTTCATACACCTCAAAAATTGATTCACACACCTTTTGACCTTATTTTATTTTTATTATTTTTGATTTACTTCATTAATAATATAAGATAAAATCATATCTTTTTGTACAAGAGTCCAAGCCCATTTTTTTCCCTAAAAATTCTCTATATATTCAGGCCTCAAGACAAGAACAAGACACGAATCCTTGCCTCTAAAACTTGTCCAAAATTTTCCAAATATTTTCAAGAACCCTAAAATTCTCAAACCCTTATTACATTACCTTTCACCACAAGCCTGCGATTCTAATCAATTCCACTCACTCCCAAGGTAAGCTTGGATCATTTACAATGATCCAAATGGCCATAAATAACTCATGTAAACATCACAATTTCATCTATATTTAAATTGTTGTATTTTTTATACTGAATTCTAATGTTTACAAACGTTTTCTATGTGCTCATGAGGTCTAATAATGTTGAATGGAGCAATCGCAGAAGTCCTAAGCATGCTAGACTGCAAAACACCATGTTTGCTCCGATCGGTTTTGCTTGCTTCGAAACTCATGATCTAAGGACTTTTAGCCAAAACTAAGCCCATATTTGGATTCATGAGGGTTGAATTAGGGGGGATGGGATGTTTTGGATCATTAACCATTTGAATTTTGCAGGTTCAAGAAAACAGGTTGCCGGAGAAGAAGACCGGAGCTAGGGCTTCAGCGCTTCTCCGACAAATGCATTTGATTATATAATATATATTTATGGTTTCAGTTATATGAACGGATGAAACAGCCACCCCAGTGGTAGAAGCGCGCGTGATAAGGCGTTACTCTCAAAGGTCGTGGGTTCGAACCAGCCTTTTGACACCTTTTTCTCTAATATTTCATATGTTTTGCATGTTAATTATAAAACATGTTGAACGCGTATCCTAGCACCAGCGTGTGCTTGGCTCAGTTTGTAAGCATGCTTCCTGGAGATGCAGGGGGGCGTGGGTTCAACACCCACCCCCAACATTTTTTTCTCTATTTTCTAATAACCTTATTTTCTTTTTCTTAACCCAAATTTTATTTAATAAACCCTAATTATTTTTTAATCAACATTAAAACAAATTAGGTCTAGTCTCTTTCTCACAAATTAACTTTGATTTTTATTTATGAAAATTAATTAGGATAATTAATCTCGATTAATTTATTTACCTAACTTTTTCGATTAAGTTAAAATAAACCTAGACTTTAGGGTTTTCTCAATTTAATCAATTAGATTTAGGTTCAATCATCAATTATTTTCATCGAACAATTTCTCCTTTTTTACTGTTCGCGCGCTTTATTATTTTCGCATTAGTTTTTCCTATTATGTAACTGCTACAGAATGTAATAGTTTAACTAGGGTTTTATTTTCTTTCTATTTTCCCCTAATTTTTGTGGTTTTGTACCCACTTCCTCGAAGCTTTGTAATAGTGTAGGACATTTAATTTATGTGTTTACTGCTTTCCTTATAACTGCTAGTAATTAGGGTTTGTATGACAAGACATAAAACGAAATGTTAGACAACCCTAAATACAAGATAAATAACTGAATTCAAACCACTATTCACACTTGTACCTCTAGGGTAACCCCGCTTGTTGCCTTTGAATAAACAGTCATGTCCCTCGAACGTGGGTACGCTTTAACATTGTCTTTTAATTAAAAAGATCATGGTCCCTCGATGACCCCTTCGATGTTGCCTTTGGTAAACGATCTTAGTCCCTTACGATAAAATTGCTGAAGCGCCCTACGAGTTGCCTTTATGACTGTACGATGATCCTCGACTGTCCCTTCACATCTAACGATAGGGCTTCCTACTAACTAATGGTAGGATGGCACTATCTAAGGAGGAGGAAAACAACACGAAAGATCTTTGAGTAAGTGTAGAATACTGTTAATCACTTGCTCAAACAAAACATATTTTTTCATAAAACACGTCTTTTCTGAAATATTTTCAAAACAAACACTTTTTATGCGTTCTTAACGATACGAGAATCGTTACAAAGTTTTCCGCACTTAGGCATTTTCAAAATATTTTCAAACATACATACAAAGCATTTCAAACAAAGTGAGCTAGCGATTAAGAGCCCGTAGATGACTACAGATGAAAAGGATGATAACACCTTCTTTTTTCATAACCTACCCCCCGAACTCAAGAAAAATCTCGAAGGTCTTTCCTGTTCTTTTCATCCTTTTCTTTATTGGATAAAAGAAAAATCAGTGGCGACTCTTGCTATCTGCAAAATTTGTGATAAAAAGCAAAACCAAGTCAGTTCTCCCACCGTATTACACATGTGAATACTCCCCCTATCTTTATATCTCCCCTAGATCAAATCCCTCCCTTGATTCATAGAGAATTCGACATATTTCTTTGGGTTGCAATAGTTAGATACAAGCATACACATATAAATATATATCTTCTCCCCTTTTGTCATTAGAAAAAATAATGGGAAAATACTTAAAGTATATAAAGATATTATTTAAAATAAAACCAATTTTTACCTATGAGTTTTACCTCATGAGTGACTTCAATAGATATTCATCCTTGATGAACTTGAAGCCTTTTGTCACAAAGTTGACTTTTACTTAGAATATTTTGCTTTAGTCTCTCAACATAAAGTAAGTCTTTAATGGATTGAAAGTTAGTGCTTTAGTTTTGCCAATACCAAGAATTCTTCCTTTAAGGTATTCCACATATGTGAAATAACCCTGACTTTGGAACTAGATTTGAAAGTTAGTTTATGTCTCCCATCAAATGCTTAGAGCCACCACTTATCAAAACAGCATATATTTAAAGTGGTCCTTAAGCAAACCTACAAAATAAATTATGTTTAATTTGGAACCCAATGTGCTTTGGGTCCATCATAGTTAGTATTGGTGTAAGCCCTAGAGGCTAATGCTTTTGGTACTTGTATCAAATTATTTATTAATAATAAAAGGAATTTCTTTATTATGTTTTATTTTCCAAAATAATAAAGTCCCTAAAATAGTTAGTATGTGTTGTATCCCAAAATTTTCTCTCTCATTTATCAAGTATTTTCTCATAAGATCTCCTTTGGTTCAAGACTGCACTAGGGTTGATCAGCTCAAGACACCTCCTTAAGCACTAATGACTGAAATTAGGGTTTGAGATTGAACAAGGATAATTGAACTTTTAATGCCTCATATGAATTTCAAGGATCATTATATACCCTCAAGATTTCTCATGTCAAGTTTCAAGTCTTGAATCACAATTTTGCTCAGTCAATTAATCAGCTGACCTAAAAATCAGTTGTTTTGGGAAAAAGTCAACTATGGTCAATTTACATTCAAACTTCATAATTTTTGATCCATATAAACATTGTGAAATTCTATCTGTCATTTGATCAAGTTTGGACCACAATTCCTTAAGAAATTTGATCAGATCATCAAAAGGGTAAAATGGTCAAAATTATGGTTTTGACTGAGAAAATGCAATTTCTGATTTCTGACCTAGAAAATGGTTAATTTGTTTGAGACATGATCTCAAGGTTTCAAATGCATCATTTTGACCTAATGGTATGACTCAAAACATTGCTCAAGGTCATTTGATTGATAGTTGATTTTCAGTCAACTGATCAAAAGTCAACTGCACACTGAAAAGTCAAACTTTGACTTTTTGGTCAAAATCAAGTGTCAAAGATCACAACTCAACAAAAAATGTCAAAATATGAAAATTTTTCATCAAGAAATAAAAAATTCAAGATTTCATTTTGAAAAGTCAAAGTTTCCAAACTTAGAAATTTTTCTAAGTGTTGAAAACTTCATATTTTTTCACAACTTTGAGCCAATTTTTCACCATGATGCAAGATGATTCAAAGGAAACTTTCAACATGAAAATTGTACATCTCAATGATATCTAAAAATTTTCTTTATACAACTCCTCCTAGAAATGCTTGGATTTCATGTTATTAATCCATGAAGTCATGGTCATGAAACTAAAACACTTAGTGAAATTTTGAGCATTTTGGTCAGGATTTTGACCTAACTTATGGGCCAAGTTTCACATAGTTCCATTTGGATTTTGCAAAAGTGATTCAAAGAGGGGTTGTAGAGAATATTACAAGCTTTCAAAAAATTCCAAGAAATCCTTGATATCATTTGAGAGCAAGGAGAATCGACGGTCAGAAGTTAGGGTTTCAAGTTGTTTTACAAGGCAGAATTTTGTGATGAACAAGAATTCAAATCCATGCTAGGATGCACAATATTTGATTTGTAGGCCTCAAACTTTCTTAGAACTCCAAAATTAAATGTTTGCATAACTGTTAGAGGCTTTAGTCTAAGCATTCAATTCATTGCCCATGCTTAATGTCATTTTAGGAAGAAAGTGCACATTGCCATTTTGGAAAAGTAGCTTTTATGCATAAAATCAGTTCTTGAGCCTTGAAATTGTTTTCTTATGATCACAAAAAACCTATAAACCAAAAGAAACTTGTCTAAATTATCTAAACAACTCAGCCCATGCTTGTACTTTGTCTTGAAACTACATTTTCAATTTTCTTCAAAAACAAGAAAAATCCCAAAACTTGTACTTGTGTGATTCTAACCCTCTCAAGTGCTAGAAACTTTTCCTTACTTATGCATAAGTTGTTTGCATCAAACCACACGAATACACAAGCTCTAAAACATATAAAAACTTAGAACTACATCTCATACTTCCATTGTTGCATATTCTGACCAGAAATCCCAAAATCAAAAACTACTTGTGTGTTTCTTGGCCTTTTGCTTCCAAAAGCTTCCAAGCATCATACATAAGCCATCGATGTCCTTGTTACACGACTATAACACCACCTTCACCCATTTCCAAGTTAAAAAATAGAGCATCACATTTGGACTTATCCAGACCATTCCAGCCACCTTCAACTCAAGCCAGCCATTGCATTAGCTTCCTAGAGGTCCAAGGAAGCTAACCTAATCATCACCATCACTTGAAACAAGCTCAAACTCATTTCACGATTTCCAGTTTTGAGATCTTTTTCTTAAACTTCTATCTCATTATTTAGGCATTGTTAGGCTTGCATTTGTGAAGATAGAATGTAGATATCATTGCCCTGAAACTATACATGTCCATAGATTTCATTTATGTTGCTTAAGCATGGAGAATTTTGAGTTTGAACTTGCTGAAACATTTAGGTCAGAATTTGGTACTTTCAAAAATTCATCCTTATCTTTGAATGTTAGCTTAAATTAGTTACATGGTTGGATTCGTGGTGAAAAAATTCACAAGTTTCATGTTTACATTTTTGAAAATGGTTGAAGAATGAGCAAGTTACAGATCCTTTGGATGGAGGTTAAAGATGAAGTATAGTCAAGGCAAGATTTATATTATGTATTTATTTTTGTGCCAATGTTAACGGATGTATAGCCACCCCAGTGGTAAGGTAGTGCACTGGTAACCAAGAGGGCGTGGGTTCAACATCTAGCGCGCTACCTTTTTTCCATATTCCACATTTTCATTCTTTTTTGTCACAAACACACACGCATAGGCCTCAATGCAGTGGGCCTTGGTATTTTGCTGGTTTCTAACCCCATGGCCCTGCTTTAGCACCCACTGGTCATTTATTTCTTTATTTTTATTTTATTTTTATCTTTTAATTTATTTCTATTTCATATTTTCTTCAGATTTTTTTATTATTATCATTATTATTATTATTTTACTAGAAAAATATAAATAATATTTTTTGTTTTATTATTCATATTTATTTAGTTTATTTTTCTTTTTAAAAATTAAAAAGAACAAAAACAATTTTCTTAATAAATTAATTTCTCTTTCTTGACTAATATTTAGATAATTAGGTTTAATTATTATATTATATTATTTTCTTGTAAATTAAAATTAATTTAGAACTTAAGTTTATTTTAATTAATTATTTTTCCTATTATTTCTACTATTTAAAAACTTTTCATAAAAAACCCTAAAAACTTTTTTTACTTAATTTCTTTCTTAATTAATTTAGGTTTAAGTTTTGTTAATTTTTTAATTAATCATTTTCTTTAATTAGGTCAAGATTAAAACTTTTAATGAAAACCAAAAAAAATCATTTCTTTTTTCCATTTACATTCTTGCATTTTTATTTTCAATTTTGTACAATATTTAATATGGTTGTAAATTTTCTTGCAAAATCCTCCATTTGTAAATTAGTACACCCCCTCCCCTATTGATGTAATAGTTTAGTATTTTTATTTTCCGCAATTTAATGCTTTATATAAATGCTAGTAAATTAGGGTTTGTATGATAAGACTAAAACTAATGATTAGCAAACCCTAATCAAGACAAAACAATGCATGTAAACCAACACACTTACATACTTACACCATTTAGGGTAAATCCACTTTGTCGCCTTATGAAAAATGGCCATGTTATTCATGTGAGATATCTTAGCAAAAGCAATCAAAAAATACAAGATCATAGTCCCTCGATAATGCTATTAAAATTTCCTTTCGAAAATGATCTTAGTCCCTCAAAGAGAATTGCTAATATATTTTCATAACATTGTTATCATGGCTATGCGTTGACTCATGCCCGTCCCTTTTACATCCAAAGATAGGGTTACTTACCAAATCAATGGTAAGATAACAATGTCAAAGGAAAGAGGAAATAAACAAGAAATACTTTTGAGTAGGTAGAATGTTCCTAGTTACTTTCTCAATTTCAAACCAAAAACATCCTTTCTATTTTCAAAACAAACACCAACACTTTCAAAACATCTTTTAAACTTGAAACATTTTCAAAAGATCAACACTTTGTATACATTTTAACGAATGAGAATCATTACAAAGTTTTCCTAAACAATGGCGCATTTTCCAAATACTTTCAAAAAAACCACACAAAGCACATTTTCAAACAAAAGCAAGTGATCTAGCAAGCAACTAAGAGCCCGTAGATAACTACGAATGAAAAGGGTGATAATACCTTCCCTTTTCATAATCTACCCCCCGAACTCAAGAAAACATCTCTAAAGGTCTTTCCTGTTCTTTTCAACCTTTCCTTTTGGATAAAAGAAAAGTCGGTGGAGACTCTTGCTAACCGCAACATTTGCGATAAAACGCAAAAGAACCAAGTCAGTTCTCCCACCGCGTTACAAAACTGGCGACTCTGTTGGGGAAAATTTTAAAAGTTGGGTTACCTTAGGGCTAGATCATATTTACTTGCTTTCTTTGTTTGACTTGCATGCTTTACATTATGGTTCCTTGTTTGGGCTTGCTTTGATCCTCCACCCGAATCTGGGACACCTTATTAGATAAGTAGCAATAGATTGTGGAAACTATGTCGGGTATACCGACATGGTCTAAGCAATAACTATGTTAGTGTGACGCATTTGTTGGTACCAGTATCCCTGGTGTTGAAACGAGGAGAATACGGGGCCGCTGAGCAGCGTCATGAAGCACTAACTGACCTTAGAACATTACTTGACCAACTTAGCCATTAGGAAGTAGTGAGATAGCCGGTTTCGGTGTAAAGCTGAAAATTGGTTGATACCCGATACTACACTCATTGAGACTTGACTCTTGAGTTTTGTTTGGTTGCGAGTCAATCGCCTATCGAACGAAACTTATGGGAAGGGTCAGTGATATTGAGATCCCTTAGAACCTGGTTACTATTAACAAGGACAGGGTTAGCCAACTAAACTTCAAGAGGGTACTTACCTATGAACTTCATGCAAGCCTAAACCTAAGGATTTGTCTGCTTTGTGTGTATATGTTTATTTGTATATAAACTTGCTTACTTTGCATAATTGTACATAACATCATAACATCATATTCTTAATAACCATTTTAAGGATCTCGAGGGCTTTTGATGCAGGGCTACATTGAACCAGACGTCTATCAAGGGGCAAGAGGATTTATTTTCCTTTAACCAAACACCGTCAAAGATCAAGTATAACAAATTTGAGTCAAGGGCTACAACCCACTTGACATGGTGAGCTTAATTCTCGTGGAAGGACATCCACCGATATAAAGTTCTCCAATTAAAGCTGTAAGTGACTACTAACCCCGCGAGATCCTTGAAAACATGCATCCACATATCATGCATCATATCATGACAGGTTTCTCCCATACATGCCTCCTTATCTTCCTACTATTTATTTCAGTAAGATGGATATGGAACAAACAGTGAAAGATCTCCAAGCTCAACATTCTCAATTTCAACAAATGTTCCTGGCTTTAGCTAAGGGGCAAGAGGACCTGAAGACTCTTCTTCTCAAAGACAAGAAGAAAAATTCCAAGAAAACGGTAGGCGTCCTTAACTTGGGAAGAAGACTTAAAGGACCACTCAAGGGGGCTCTAGATCTTCCAACTCTATCCAACATGGGGGATAGTCATGAAGAAGACAACAGTCTGGAGATTGATGAATTCGAAGTTGATTACTCTGAGGAACAATATCCTCCTGCTGATAACAAGTACAAACAGTTGGAGGATCGCCTCATTGCTATGAAAATTCAGCAGATACCTGGCTTGGATTTAGGAGACATGAGTTTGGTTTCTGGAGTGGTCATCCCGCCAAAGTTCAAAATCTATACCTTTGTCCTATACGATGGAGTATCCTGCCCTAAGATGAACCTAAAGTCTTATATCCGCAAGATTCAACCATACACAACCGATCTGAAGCTTTGGATCCATTTCTTCCAAGAGAGCCTAGTAGGGACTCAACTTGAATGGTTCTATCAATTAGAGAGTTCTCGCATCCACACTTGGGAGGATTTAGTTGTTGCTTTCTACAAGAAGTACCAGTACAACGCTGATCTTGCACCAACTCGTATGCAATTGCATAACATGACCATGGGTTCCAACGAGAGCTTCAAAGGATACACCTAAAAGTGGAGAGATATGGCTGGTAGGGTGCAACCCCCTTTAACTGACAGGGAGCTGATTGACATCTTTATGGGAACCTTGACGGGATCTTTATTCAAACACATAATTAGAAGCTCCTCGGTCGGGTTCACCGAGCTAATACTGACTAGCGAAAGAGTCGAAACTGGCATCAAAAGTGGAAAGATCCAAGGAGCTACACCTTCTGATGCTTAGAAGAAGCCATATAATGGGAAGAAAGAGTCCAATAATGTGTATGGTCAAAAGAGTCATCATGACCAACGCGGGGGGGGGGGGGGGGGGGGGGGGGCAGTCCTGATCTCTGGTTCTGCATCGCACCGACAACAGCAAAGAGGAAATCAATGAAGGCTAGACGAGCCCAAAAGACAGTTTACCAACATCAACATGCCGTTGTCTCAAGCTCTACAACACTTGTTGAAGATGAATCTGATTACGTTGATAGGACCTCATCCAAACCCCAAAACTTATTCTCCTAACTACAATCCTAATGCAACGTGTGCTTGTCATTCCGACGTCCCAGGCATGATACTAACGATTGTTGGGAGTTGAAGTACAAGATTCAGAATTTGATTTACGCCAAGGAGATCGAGTTTGACCCTTCAGAGACTCCAAACGTGATCACTGCTCCTATTCCGAATCATTGAGAGCGTCCTTTTCATTTTGAATTTTCAATTGTAATTTCTTTTGTTGTTCAAACACTTATCTATTAATGTCAAACTTTGTTTCATTAATGCATTAAATATGTTTGTCTTGAATTAATCCATTCATTTTCATTCTATTTAAATTATGATTTTTACTCCTTTTATGATATTCAACTCTTGTTTTAAAAGTTGCAAGCCTATAGATGGAGGATGACAAAAACAATGCCGTAATCTCATACAATAAGCTTTTGGACAGACCTTGCTGATGATGTACAAGCTTTTATTTCAAATCCTAAACACTATAGTTATAAGGAAGATAATCCCTAGTCAACCCCTTCAAGCCAAAGAAATAGAAGTTTTCTTTTTTACACACAAATTGAAACCTTTAATAAAAACCTGGGGCA
Organism: Vicia faba; assembly: GCA_948472305.1. NCBI lineage: Eukaryota > Viridiplantae > Streptophyta > Magnoliopsida > Fabales > Fabaceae > Vicia > Vicia faba. The sequence goes on along the minus strand of OX451738.1, from coordinate 188,243,771 downwards.
GGGTAGTCTCTCAGTTAATTCAAGTGCGCGTTCAGTCGCAAACTTCCACTTTGTAATACAATGAATGACATCAAAAATCAAAATATAATGTTGGTTCCCTACCAAATAGGCAGTCATTATCTCTCAAAAAGAAAAAGGCCACTAAGTCAAAACCTACAAAAATGAACACTGGGGCATCCCGCTGACTGTAATCTCAAAACAAGAACAGTTAGGCAAAAATTAGGGATAACAAATATAAAAAAATAGGTCACTACAAATCCTCGACAACATGATAAATGTTGCAAGAAATGACTTCCTTCCGACAAACTTAACTTGTCTAAACCATCACCAAAACGTCATTCCAGACTCAATTGGAGTTCAAACGTACAATTAGCTGAGTTTAGGACTAAAGAACATCACGAAGAACGGGCGGGTACAAATACATTTTGAGCCTTTATCCTTCGTTTCTTAAATCGTGAACCAAGCCACGTTACAACCCTTCAAAAGTCCTAATTGAAGCATGGGTTAGTTCGAAAGCATACTGTTACAAAAGGTATCTTGACTCCTATAAGGCTTTACTCTAAATCCTGAGTTTGAATTTTCTTACAAAATTTCTTTACTTGCTAAAACGCATTTTCAAAATTTCAAGACAAGCATAGACTTTGCATTATTTGAATATCGTTGTTTGCATATGTCTATTTGTTTGACAGCGGATAAATTCACACAACGAATATCCGATGAACGAAAGCTCTCTCGGTGAACAAAATCACTTCAAATGGGGATAACACTTCCAATGACATACATCCTATAAACAAGGGGGCATGACATATCACTATCCAACACACCTGGGGTAGTCAAGTCAAGATTCCCAGAAATCTCTCAAGAAATGCGGAATAACCAGGGGCCGTCACCATCTCCATCACTTGGGGCATTGAATGGGTTACGTACAGCCCAACATCTCCTGGCAGTGCCACAAACACTTACTACTAGGGGAAGTGACAAATCTCCCCATAATCCTTCTCATAGGATGATTCCCCAACCAGATTTTTAATCTCTGAAAACCTCTTCCCAACTGAGTTGACTTCAAGAATCCTAGAGGATTTCTGCCAATGAAGTCGCCGCCTCTCCAACAGACTAAGCAACAGGGTTTATTTCCCCAACAAACAGCAAGATTCCCCAGCTTGAGTTGGCCTCTCCGACCACTACAAATCAAAGGACCACAACTCCTCTTCCCCAGTAGACTACTCTACAATTCCCAGCAAGTTACTACGAAGCCTGGATCCAACCAGATATTAGTTCGACTTCGACTCCCCAGTAGAGCAACGGACAACCAAGGCTCTTGAACTCTTTTCCCCATGCAAGAATCAACACTCTTCATAGAGTTTTCAATATTCCCCAGTGGAGTTCTCCTCAAAACAACAAAACAGGAATCCCCGGTGGAAACATTCTAAGCAAAGTTTGAAGACACACCTACTCTTTAACAGTAGTCCGGGATTTATTGACTCCCCAGCATTTGTCAAGGATTTATTTTCCCAGAAAAAAATTCATTCATTAACATTTCACACATGATAAGTGCATTCGATAACATCATGACACCATGCATTTCACACATCATGACATTGCATACATCTAACGTTTTACCTTTTTCAGGAAAAGGTCAATCAACAGATGGCTACCATCAACCATTTTTCAAGTTCCAGATTAATACCTGTGTTGTACCCCAAAATTTTCCCTCCCATATTCTTCAAGATTTTCCAAGATCAAGCTTCAAAATCTCTCAAGGGTTGCACAGTCCAAATGCCTCCTAACACAGTCAAAATTAGGGTTTTGGTTCTGGCAAAGAAATTGAGGTTTTCAAGGGTCCAATCAAGTCCCACATGCCTACATACATTGGCAAGCATTCATATGTCAAGTTTCAAGACTCACAGCATCAAATTGCACAGTCAAAAACCCTAAATGCTTCACAGTCAACTGCAGGGGCAAAATGGTCATTTGACAGTCAAAAGTCAAAAATTTTGGTCAACATCTTATTTTGAAGCCACAAACATCATTTGATCAATTCTTGATCATGATTCTCAAATCATGGCTCAAAGGGTCTCAAGATGCAAAAGTTTCTATTTTTGGACAGTTGAAAAAGTCAACTGCAAATTGACTAGGGCATAACTTCTTCATGGTTTATCAGAAAAATTCCATCCAAAGCTCATTTTGAAGAGAATAACATTTCCTACAACTCATATTCACACTTCAAGTCTAAGAAATGCTCTCACAAAAAGTTATCAATTTCAACATTATAGATCATTTTCAAAAGTCAACAAAAAGGCACTTTAAGTCAAAGACCATAACTTGAGATTGGTAAATCAAAATGACATGGCACCAAAGACATTGGTTAGAGGACTTCTAGACCTTTCCAAAATGTCCAAGAACATGTTCATAGCTTCAAAATTGAGCAAGATATGCCTTGTAGAAGTTGGGAAATGTTTGGGGATTTTGAAAAGTCAACTTTGCACAAAAGGCTTCAAAATTGCTAATGGGCCTCAATTTCTTTCATGAATCACTACCCAAAGGCTATGCACGACCCATTAAGCTCAAAGGGATTTATTTTCCTATTTTTAATTAATTAATTGAATTTTTAATCATATTAATTCATTTAATTAGATTTAAATATGAGAAAATATCAAATCATGCTTTTTAAATCTTTTTTGTGCAGCAAATCAAACTAGGGCAAGGTGGCAAATCGTTTCTCATTCAAAAAGGAAAGATTCTACATGATTGGCAATGGTTTCATGGCAAAAAGATTGAAATTGATATAATTGAAAATCAAATCTTCAAAACATGAATGGATGGACCTTGGGCTTGTTTTCTTAACCTAATCACGTTCAGATACATATACAAGACTAAACCTAATGCTCATACACACGAAAAGGCTGCTAAGAACTCATAACCAAAGTGCAAAATTTACACAAAAAGTTGAAAACTGAAAACGTAGTTACAAGGCGTTTCAAAGCACAACAAGCCTTCCAATACATTCCTGACATTGCTAGGAACGTGTTGCAATCAAGAACCAATCTCCATACCTCAAGAATTGGTAGAACAGAGTCTCACTTTTCATAAATGTGTTCATCATCGTTTTTAAATTTCCATGCATTATTCATGATTTTCAACTGTTGATTTATACTAACAATGTTGTTTTGAAGCTATTGGTGATATTTGATTGAACTAACGATGCGTGTATCAGAATCCACCATTGTCAAAGCTAGGTTTTTCAGAGCTTCAAATTGGGGCTTTCCCCATATGGAAAAATTGGACCACCAAACCTATGCCAATGGATTCGTGACCTCCATACGAACACAACCATGACCTCGCGCCCTTTTTATATTTATCCATGTGCTAATCGCTATTTTATGGCCTTTGTTTTTGTGGGGGTTTAAAACCCCCGCTATTTGTTTACATTACAGGTACAAATATTAAGAAGACGCTGAGGTGTCTGAACGTGGTTGGATAATTTGAACGTTGGCGCGTTTTTTGATTGTTTCAGCATAATGTTGTTTTTTCATATATATTATTTGTGTTCCATTATATGAATAAAGAAACGCGCTAGCCTGGATGGTTGTTGAGGTTTCTGGCAGGTATTGGGACCTGGGTTCGATTCCCAGGTCCCCCCACATGTTTCATATTTTTCCTCTTAACATGTTCATATGCAGCGCCTCCCCCAGGGTTCATCATACAACCCCACATCTAAGTCTGCCACGCGCTCATGAGCTTCAATCTGAAGGCCACAAAAGAGGTTTACCATGCACCTCAGTCAAGGGATGAACACTCAAGATGGAAAAGTCAACGAAGGCTTTGTTTCATGGGCCAAAAATTGCTTCAAAAACCTCCATAATGGGCCTGAAACCCCCCCTGGTTTACATTCTTCAATGTTATTTTCTTTTTCAATTTTAATTCTTTTAATTTGTTTTAATTGTTTTATTTAATTCACCAACAATTAATTTTCATAAATAAAAAATCAGAAACTAAAATATGTCAATTAATTTACTTATTAAATATTTTTTTTGTAAATAAACTTTAAACCATTAATTTATTAAAATTAGGTTTTCAATTTTAATCTTTTCTTAATAAATTAAAATAGGTAGAATTAGGGTTTTTGATATTTTTCACCTTTTCTTTTTTAATAAATAATCTTCTCTCATTATTATTATTATTATCATTAAATATCTTTGTAAATAAATATGTAAATAATTAACTAGCATAAATTAGGTTTTAAACTTTAACCTTTTCTTTAATAATTAAAAATAATTTAGAACTAGGGTTTCCTTCTAATTTTAAATTCTTTTCTTTATTTTCATTAAATACCAAAAACTTAAAAAAACATTTCTTTCCTTTTATCAAATAATTAATTAATTTTTAATTCAATTTAATCTCAAAAGGGTCCAACGCCCTCGAACGTTCTATCTTTATTCTTTTCGCACGTTAATTTATTTCCTTCCGAATATTATGTAATTGCTCAAGCCATGTAATAGTAACTAGGTTTTACTGTCCGCATTTTTTATTAAAACGGGTCTTTGTTAATTTGGCGATGTATAGACCCGCGCCTTGTAATAGCGTAGGATTTTATCTTTCCGCATTTAAATTCCCGCACTCTTAAAACTGTTAAACTTTGCATGAAAGAATGTATGGCCTAAAATAAAAACAAGCGTAGATCACCATGATACATGTACAAGATAAAACATAACATGAAAACAACACACAAATTCACACACCACTCTTAGGGTACGCCTCACTGTTGCCTTACCTTCGAAACGTGGTCGTCGAGTATAGGACGTTTTAGTAAGTCCTTATGTCCGTTGATCCATATGCCTCAAAACAAGTTTCCTCGGAAAAGTTGCCTCGAACTAAAAAAGGATCAATGGCATAAGGGTAGCTTCTAAGGTGTCCTACTATTGCTCTGGTGACCACACTGTCCCTACAAACGAATTGACACGAACACCTCCAACGGTGGTGCTACCTACCTCTCAATGGTGGGATGGCACTACCTTAAGGACATTTACACAGCCTAATTCCTTAGGGTAGGTAGACAACTCATAGATACTTGCTCTCTAAAAAACAATCAAAACTCTTTTCACACCGACACTTTTCAAAAAGCTTTCAAAACAATTTTTCAAACACTCTTGAGGACTGATACAAGAGTCGATCTGAAATTTTTAAAAGAAACTTTTTCAAACTCACTCACAATTGAAAAGAAAATACTTTTGAAAACACAATGAGCAAGTATCTAAGAGCCCATGGATAACCATGGATAGAAAGGGTGCTAACACCTTCCCTTTCTATAAATCTACCTCCCGAACCGAGAGACAATCTCATAAGGAATTTTGCTGTGCTTTTGTCCTGTCCATGTTGGAGAAAATAAAAGACGGTGGCGACTCTTGCTTCCACGACATTTCACGAAACCAGTGTTAAACAATCAGTTCCAGATCCACCGATCACAGAACTGGCGACTCTGCTGGGGAATTCTTATAAAAGTGAGGTGTACCTTAGGACTAAGATCACTTGTGTTTTCAATTGTTTGAATTGCTTGCTTTATTATTGTGGGCCTGTTTTGGGAGTTCTATAGATCCTAACCCGGATCTGGGGGATACCTTCTTAGAAAGTAGCAACAAGACTGTGAGGGAACTGTGCGGGGTATACCGACATGGTTGAAACAGTCTGCTACATTGATGTGGCACTTTGGTGAGTACCGGTAACCCTTGAGTCCAGTCAAGGAGAGTACGGGGCCGCCGCATGGTGTCGTGAAGCATCAAATGACCTTAGGAACCTTAATTGAACCATCTTGGCCTCTTTAGGGTAGTGAGATAACTGACTTTGGTTCAGTCCGAGGTTTGTTGATACTCGATACTACACTCAATTGAGGGTTGTTTTCTTGGAATATTTTAATCGCCAGTTCAGTGGCTAAATCGAAACGATGAACAATGAAAGCAATCTAATGATATTGGGACCCTTAGAACCCAGTTACTTCTGATAGGACATGTTGAGCCCACCAACTTCAAGAGGGTAATACCTAGACCCCATGCTGGCCTAAACTCTAAGGGATGTGGTGTGACTTGTGTGCCTTATCATTTTTGCTTCTTGTGAATATTTGTGGTGTGTTTTATCATAGCATCTTGACATCATACAACATCATATGCATTGACTAACCATTTCAGGGGTTCGAATCTTCATCTTTGTTCTTGTTTTGTAGGACATGGAAACTGTTCGCAGAAAGACAATTCAGATCAGCCTTGTAAGGATCCCTCCTCAGCTTAAGGAACTTATATCCAGGATTCCCGAGAGCTCTTCTTTCAGTGAGAGGCATGGAAGACTCATCATTTTGGTCAACACCAACATTGAGGAAGATATGATAAAGGTCCTTTTCCAGTTCTTTGACCCTCTACACCACTGCTTTACCTTCCTGGATTATCAACTGGTGCCTACATTGGAAGAGTTCTCCCGGCTTCTGAAGATCCCTATCCTTAGTCAACTACCCTACAACGGTACGGAAAAGGAACCCAAACTTGAAGAGATTGCTAAAGCACTACGCCTACAACCATCTGATATCAAGGGACATTGGGAAGTTAGAAGTGGTATCAAAGGATTCTTAGCCAGGTTCCTGTTTGAGAAGGCCCAAGAATGTTGGAACTCCCTTGACCTACAAGCCTTTGAAGAAGTTGTGGCCCTCCTTGTCTATGGATTTGTTTTGTTCCCGAATCCCGATCAGCTTATAGATGTCAGTGCTGTCCAGATCTTCATGTCCAGGAATCCTATACCTACGTTGCTTGGGGACATCCTTCACTCATGTTACACTCGAACCATGAGAAAAAGAGGTGTTCTTATGTGCTGCACTCCTCTCCTGGGAAGGTGGTTTATTTCGCACCTTCCACAATCAGTGCTGAAGAATGAGCGGGGTCTGAGATGGTCACAACGATTGATGACTCTTACACATGCAGATATACATTGGTGCTCTCGGTCCAGAGAGGATGTCACTATCATTGATCATTGCGGGGAGTACCTAATGTTCCTTTACTTGGAATCAGAGGAGGTATTACTTACAACCCGTGTCTGGCTTAGAGACAGTTTGGTTATGCTCGGAGGGACGGCCCTCATGACATGTTAATTCCTGACATAGTTTTTGACTTCGACAACGATGCACAAGGACTTCGCCAGAGATTTATCAGAGCTTGGAGGATGCCAAGTAGGATAGACAGCAAGACACTGGGGCACAGGAACTCCATCCCGTTGGAGCCTTATCTCAAGTGGGTACGGGCCCGCTCCCAGAAGTTGGTGATGCCTTATCCTCATGTTCTCCCTGTGATCAAAGAGCCAGTTTTGGAAGGAGAGGTGTCCTACACCATTCAACATCCTGACATGCCTACATCCTGGGAAGAAATGCAGAAGAGCTGGATTCAGCTTAAGGAAGAACAGAATTCTCTTGAGTCCAGTCTACATGCTAGTGAGAAGAAGGTCTTGGAGCTCACCCGCCTACTGCACGAGGAAAAGACTCTCAACACTTACATTGCTCCAAAGAGGATGCGCAGTGTCTTTTGGGATTGATTCACTTTTGTAATGTTTTGCCCATGAGGCCTTGATGTACTGAACAATTATTTCTTAATGATAACGTGTGTTCCTTTTTGTCTACAACAAATTTGAACTTTTGAACCCTTGAATGCATTGCATAAACACATATCATGCATCATGTGCATAGCAGGTACTCTTCTTTTCAGGTTGCTTAATGTTCTTCGCTGTTAATTTCAGCATCATGAACCCTGAATCATCTACCGAGCAGTCTATCAAGGCCCTTCAGGCTCAGAACACCCAATTCCAAGAGCTGATCATGAGTCTGGCCCAAGGTCAAGAGGAGTTGAAGGCTCTGCTGGTTAAGAAGAAGAAGAAGAAGAGAACTGTACTATTAAACACTGGCCGGAGGTTTGGTAACACATTGCAGAATGAGGTTGATCAAGCTGGTTCTTCTGTGGGAAAAGGCAGTCCCCAAGGGGGAAGGGCTCCAAGTCCGGTGGTCTCTGACAACGAGACTGATTTTAACGAGGAACAGTATCCTCCAGCTGAAGACAGGTACAAGCAGTTGGAAGACCGTCTGAATGCCATGGAAATTCAACAAGTGCCTGGTTTGGATTTCGGAGACTTGGGTCTATCTTCTGGTGTGGTCATCCCACACAAGTTCAAAGCACCATCTTTCGCAAAGTATGACGGGGCGTCCTGTCCTAAGCTACATCTCAGATCTTATGTGCGGAAGATTCAACCATACACTGTGGACAAGAACTTGTGGATTCACTTCTTCCAGGAGAGTCTTTCAGGGACTCATCTCGAATGGTTCTATCAGCTGGATGGAACCAAGGTTCGTAACTGGGAGGAGTTGGCTACTGCTTTTTACAAGCAGTATCAATATAATGCCGACCTCGCTCCTACACGTACCCAACTCCAGGGTATGTCGCTAGGATCGGGAGAAGGTTTTAAAGAGTATGCGCAGAAGTGGAGGGACCTGGCTGGCAGGGTGCAGCCACCATTAACCGACCGTGAACTAGTAGACATGTTCTTGGGGACCCATTCTTCAATCATCTCATTGGTAATTCATCTGCAGGGTTTACATATCTCATTCTGACTGGGGAAAGGATAGAGGCTGGTATGAAATCAGGAAAGATTCAGAAAGGTGCGTCCTCAAGTTCTAAGAAGAAGCCTTTCAAAAAGGAAGCCAGTGCTGTGTATGGGCCTAGAAGGCAGAATAAACCTGAGCGCCGCCAATCTGTCAATGCGGTGGTAATTGCAAAGCCTGTTGCCGTTCCTCGGCAACCTAACCAACCAAGGGGTGAGAGACCCAGAAGAGAATACACTCGGCTGAGTATGACCTTGTCACAAATCTTGCCGCAACTGCTATCGACCAACTTGGTAACCGTCAGAGAAGCTCCAAAGGTTGTAAACACTACATCTCCGAAGTACAATCCAAATGCCCGCTGTGCTTACCACTCCGATAGCCCGGGGCATTCTACTGATGATTGTTGGGCCCTTAGAAATAAGGTTCAAGACCTTATTGATGCGAAGGAAATACAGTTTGAGGCACCTGAGAGGCCTAACATTGTGACTGCTCCTATGCCCCAGCATGGAGTAAATGCTATTGAGGAAGACTTGTATGCAGTTTCTGTGAATGATGTTGCTACCCCTTTGTTGACCGTTAAGAGGAACCTGTTGCTAGCCGGTTTATTTCTGGGTTATAGCAAGGGTTACCTTCTGTGTGCTGTTACCCCTACTGGTTGTCCGTTACTGAAGTCAGGCATCCAAAGCCTGATGGATAGCAAGGAAATTTTGTTCAAGAAGACCGCTGTTCCTTTTGTTCCTGTGGAAGAAGTATCTGTTGTCACCATCTTCAATAACCCTGCCAAGGCTCCCCCGAGGAAGCCAGTCAAAATCTTGTCTGTTGCACCTATAACCATTACTGTTCCGGGGCCAATCCCCTACAAGTCTGATAAGGCTGTCCCATGGCACTATGGGGCAGATGTGTATGTACTTGGAGTGAAGCAAGAGTTCAACACCGGTACCGGTATCAGTAACATCACCGGTCCAGCTAAAGTAACTCGCAGTGGCAGGCTCTTCTCGCCTGACATTGCGCCACCAGCTATCCGAAGACCTCTTATAATAACGCCTGCAAGTGCGCCTGTTCCTACTTCTGATCAAGTTGCTTCCCCTGCTGCCGAGTCATCTAACACTCGGGGCAAAGGGATTGATGATGAGCCTGCCCGGATGGAGGCACCAAAGACTGTGAATGTTGAAGCCTCCCAGCAAGAGATGGAGGAAATTCTTAAGATAATCAAGAAGAGTGACTTTAACATCGTTGAGCAGCTGGGGCATACCCCCTCCAAGATCTCTATGATATCATTGCTGCTGTGCTCAGAGGCCCACGCCAAGGCCCTGATTTCATTTCTGAAGATGGCTCATGTGCCACAAGAGACATCTGCAGATCAATTCACTGACTGTGTGGCTAATCTGACCGCCGACAATGGTTTGGGTTTCTCGGATGCTGATCTTACCGCTAAGGGAAAGAAACACAATGATGCCCTGCATGTCTCCATAGAATGCAGGGGCACTACTCTCGCACACGTGTTGGTGGACACTGGTTCTTCCCTGAATGTATTGCCCAAGAAGGCCTTAGACAGGCTGGATTGTGAGGGCCTGGAGTTGAAGCCTAGCAACATCATTGTCCGAGCCTTTGACGGGTCGAAGAGGATGGTTCATAGTGAGGTAGGAATTCCTATTCGTGTGGGTTCTCAAGTATTTGACTCAACGTTCTATGTGATGGACATTCGTCCATCTTATTCCTGTTTGCTGGGTCGACCTTGGATTCACAAAGCTGGGGCTGTGACCACCACTCTACACCAGAAGCTCAAGTACCCTGTCAGAGGGAAGATTGTTACTGTGCAGGGGGAGGAAGAATACATGGTTAGTCATCTGAATTCCTTCCGGTATATTGAGATGGACGGGGAGTTTATTGAAACCCCCTTTCAACATTTTGAAGAGGTACCTCCAACATTGGCAGCAGCAGAAGCAGTAACTGAAGAGGGTTCTCCTTTGAAGATGGCCTCCTTAAAGGATGCCCGGGCTGTAATTGAGAAAGGTGAATGTGCTAACTGGGGCAGGCTCCCTGATTTCACTCCTAAAACGGACAAGTTTGGACTGGGTTTTACTGCAGAGGCTCAGAGGGCTGCACGCAAGGCTAGGATCGAAAGACCTCCCGTGATCATCACCAACCCGGGAGTGAATGCTATTGAGAGCGATACGGAGGAATCAGAGTTTGATAGCTGGATCTACCCGACGACTGACGGTGGACTAACTAATTGGACTGCAAAGGATCACATACCTGTTACTTTTGTTACGCAGTAATGAATTCCTTTGTTTCTTTAATTTGTAATAAACAATAAATTGAAACTTTATGGCCCGGTGTCTTACCCGGGGCACCGTGGCTTCATTTGTGAGGGCATTACTTGTCATTTCCATATATCATGAATAAAGACATTGGACGTTTTTCGCATTTCAAATTTTGTGCTCCCTTTCTTTCTTTCTTTCTTTATATATCACAAAACAGCTATATTTACACACACTCACCTATACAGGTTTCAATCCACTCTGGATCTCACTGGTAACGACTCTGCTACTTCCAGTTATGACTTCGAAAATCCGATCAACTTAGCCGAAGACGAAGGTGAAGATGATGGCGAAGTGCCTAGCGAGTTTGCAAGACTGTTACTCCAGGAAGAGAGGGCCATTCAACCACATGAAGAGCCAGTGGAAACGGTGAATCTGGGTACCGAGACAGACAGAAGGGAAGTGAAGATTGGTGCCAATCTAGAGCTCAGCGTGAAACAGCGGTTGGTTCAGATGTTACATGATTATGTAGAAATCTTTGCCTGGTCTTACGAAGACATGCCTGGGTTGGATACCGACATTGTGGTCCATCACTTGCCTACCAAGGAAGAATGCCCTCCGGTTAAACAAAAGGTCCGCCGTATGCGTCCAGAGATGTCTGAGAAGATCAAAGCTGAGGTTATGAAGCAATTCGATGCCGGGTTTATAGCAGTGACTTCTTACCCTCAGTGGGTTGCCAACGTGGTTCCAGTGCCGAAGAAAGATGGTAAGGTCAGAATGTGTGTTGATTACAGGGATTTGAACAGGGCCAGCCCCAAGGATGATTTCCCTCTACCCCACATCGACGTTCTGGTTGACAATACTGCTCAGCACAAGGAGTTCTCCTTCATGGATGGTTTTTCAGGTTACAATCAGATCAAGATGGCTCCTGAAGATATGGAAAAGACTACCTTTGTTACTCAGTGGGGCACCTTTTGCTACAAGGTCATGCCTTTTAGATTGAAAAATGCTGGGGCAACCTACCAACGTGCCATGGTTGCTTTATTTCATGACATGATCCACCATGAGATCGAAGTGTACGTCGATGATATGATTGCAAGGTCCCAAACTAAGGAGGAACACCTTGACCATCTGCAAAAGCTGTTTGATCATCTGAAGTTGTACAAGCTGAGATTGAATCCGAACAAGTGCACATTTGGGGTAAGGTCTGGAAAATTGTTAGGCTTCGTCGTGAGCGACAAGGGTATTCAAGTGGACCCTGCCAAGGTTAAAGCCATTCAAGAGATGCCAGTTCCTAAGACAGAGAAAGAAGTCAGAGGCTTTCTAGGACGTCTGAATTACATTACCCGATTCATCTCCCACCTAACTGCTACCTGTGAACCAATCTTCAAGCTGCTGAAGAAAGATCAGGTAGTACGTTGGAATGATGAATGTCAGGCCGCTTTCGACAGAATCAAAGAGTATCTCCAAGAACCACCCATCCTTATGCCACCGGTTGAAGGGAGACCTCTAATACTATACCTAACAGTACTTGACAACTCAATGGGGTGTGTGTTGGGGTAGCATGACGAGTCTGGCCGAAAAGAGCACGCCATTTATTACCTTAGCAAAAAGTTTACCGACTGTGAGACCCGATACTCACTGCTCGAGAAAACTTGCTACGCTTTGGTATGGGCTGCTCGCCGGCTGAGACAGTATATGCTGACCCACACTACTCTGTTGATTTCAAAGATGGATCCGATAAAGTACATATTCGAAAAGTCGGCCCTGTCTGGAAGAATAGCAAGATGGCAAATGATCTTGACAGAATACGACATCCAGTACACAACTCAGAAAGCTATCAAAGGAAGTGTATTGGCAGACCACTTGGCACACCAGGCAGTAGACGACTACCAGTCAATGAACTTCGAGTTTCCAGACGAGAGCATCATGATAGTGACTGATTGTGATGTACCTGGACCGGATGAAGGACCTGAGGAAGGATCCAGATGGTCTATGCACTTTGACGGAGCCTCCAACGCTTTGGGTAACGGTATCGGCGCTGTGATCATATCCCCTCAAGGCACTCATACTCCACTTACTTCCCGGCTATGTTTCAACTGCACCAACAACATGGCGGAGTATGAGGCATGCATCATGGGTCTTCAAGTTGCGATTGACTTAAGGATCAAGTTTCTGAGTGTCTTCGGAGATTCCGCTCTCGTGATCAATCAGATCAAAGGCGAGTGGGATACGAAACACCTAAACCTTATTCCTTATAAAGAGTGTGTGTTGGCATTGATCCCCCATTTCACAGAGATAACTTTTGAACATTTCCCAAGAGAGGAGAATCAGTTGGCGGACGCGTTAGCTACGATGTCTTCCATGTTCAAAATCAAATGGGACAATGAGGCCCCCCGGATCATCATCTGGAAACTGGACGAACCTGCATATTGTGTGATCTTGAGGCTGAAACAGTGACTGAAAAACCCTGGTACTATGAGGTAAAGAGGTACTTGGAAGCTCAAGAGTATCCTGAAGGTGCATCTGTCAACGACAAGAAGTTTCTGAGAAGGTTCGGAGCGAAGTTCTTCCTCAGCAATGGCATTCTATACAAGCGAAACCATGATTCAACCTTACTGCGTTGTGTAGATAAGACTGAAGCAGAAAGAATCATGACAGAGCTACATGAAGGTACCTTCGGAACATATTCCAGTGGACATACCATGGCAAAGAAGATCCTTCGGGCAGGATATTTCTGGTCCACAATGGAAGCTGATTGTTACCAACATTCTCGGACATGTCATAAGTGCCAGATATATGCAGACAAGGTGCACGTTCCTCCAGTCCCTCTGAATGTCTCGACAGCGCCTTGGCCTTTTGCAATGTGGGGCATTGATATGATCAGCGAGATTAAACCTACGGCATCCAACGGGCATCCCTTCATCCTGGTGGCAATTGATTACTTTACAAAGTGGGTTGAAGCAGCTTCCTATGCCACTGTAACCAAGAACGTCGTGGCACGGTTCATTCGGCATAACCTGATCTGTCGATACGGCGTACCTGAGAGGATCATTACGGACAACGGTACCAATCTTAATAACAAGATGATCACTGAGCTCTGCGAGCAATTTAAGATACAGCACCACAACTCTTCTCCTTACCGGCCGAAGATGAATGGGGCTGTAGAAGCAGCTAATAAGAATATCAAGAAGATTGTGCAGAAGATGACAGTGACCTATAAAGATTGGCATGAGATGTTACCATTCGCTCTTCATGGGTACCGTACCTCAGCAAGGACGTCAACCGGAGCAACTCCTTTTTCCTTGGTCTACGGCATGGAGGCAGTCTTACCGATCGAAGTGCAGATACCCTCTCTCCGGATAATGAAGGATACAGATCTGAGCGAAGATGACTGGATCCAGACTCGACTTGATCAGTTGAACCTAATTGACGAAAAGAGACTCGCTGCTATATGTCATGGTCAAACGTGCCAAAAACGGATGATCAGGGCATTTAACAAAAAGGTCATACCACAAGAGTATCAAGTTGGGATCTGGTAATCAAACGCATCATCCTTCCTCAGAGTGATCCCAGGGGCAAATGGACCCCTACGTACGAAGGGCCATTTGTGGTTAAACATATGTTCTCAAGAGGAGCCATGATTCTAACCACTATGGATGGTGACGATCTTCCTCACCCCGCTAATGCAGACATAGTAAAAAAATACTACGCATGATAAAAGACCCGCTAGGTTGACATACCTAGGCAAAAATTAGGGCTTCCCGGCGAACCAAAAGGGTTCGGGAAAAATGAGGAATGAAATAAAAAAAAAATTTGTACACCCGGCAAGTCGAAAACCTGAAAAGGCGGCTTGGGCAAAAATGGGTATCCCGGTGGACTGAAAACCCGAAAGGGCGGTCCAGGCAAAAGTAAGGGATTAAAGCGTAATACTATGTCTCATTGGATCACTTTGCATCCAGAATCCGGTATCAACTGTCAAGTTCAAACGACATCGATCAATCAGCTTCATCGTCAACTGAGCAGCCAAGTGATGAGACGCTCGAAGATATAAAGGCGATAGCAGAGTTGGAACCTAGTGGGATTATTCTTTTCACATAGCTGTTTTGTTTTCCCTTTTTCACAAAATTGTATAAACTCTATTGTTCGGCGGCGTTCTCTTACTAGGACGTCAGCCTCTTGTACATAAACGCCTATTTACAGGCAAATTAAAAAAAAATCAATACAAATTCACTTTTCAGACCAATTGCCAGTTGTTTTTCCTTTTCCTGTTTTGTTTTGCGAGGAACGTCCAATGTTCAAATTTTGATATATGCATTTGACACTAATTGCTAACTCATAAATATTTGCATACGAAACAAAGGATTAATTACAGGTAACATTAGAAATAGGGGCAATAATGAGTTGTCTAAAGCGATCTAATTGCTCTGTCCACCAAGGTACCAAGGTAAGTTCGGCTGAAGAATGTAACCAATATATCTTAATTCCCCAGAGAGTGAGCCAGCAAGTCAACAATACTCTCCCCAAGCAGAATTAGCCTACTCTATCAGCCTTAAGGAAGTTGGGTATTCCCAGCAGATCTCAACATTCCCCAGCGCAATATACAAACATTCTTAACAAGCATCCCCGACAGTCTTGATCTAAGATTGTTCCCCGAAGGTATACAGACATTCAGTGGAGCCACTTCCCCAGTACATCTCAAAAATTTCCCCAGGAGATTCCAGTCCAAAAGTCTCCCCGGGAGAGTTCAACCAATCTCCCCAGCAGGTCTTAAAGCTTATCCCCAGTAGATTCTGGAAGCTTATCCCCTGCAGAGCATGAACGCGTCTCTCGGCTTTATTCAAAGGTTATTTCCCCACCAGGATATAACTGGGTTATCCTCAGCCAATTTCCACGGAAAGATCGTCCCCGACGAAGTCTTCCTATCCCCCAGTGGAGTTCATCCAATCTTCTAACAGAGCATAACAACGATATCCCCAGCGGAGTTATCATCTTCTCAGCAAAGTACATCTCTTTCCCCACAGAGTTCACTCCCCACAAAGTAATCTATTCGCCAAGTTTATTCCCCAACGGAGTCATCTTCTCCTACCGGTATTCTTGCGACCATCATCCCCAGCGGAAACAAAGCTATATTCTTCAACATCAGCCCAGGATTCAACTTCCCGGCATTCGTCAAGGATTTACTTTCCTAGACAAAAATACATTCATAAACATCACATCTTCATACGTTATAGCATGCACATACGCATCATGAACATACAATCTCATTCATTCTGAGAATATCACGCATGTCATACAACATGACATCGCATATAACTAACATTTTGCCTTTTCAGGACAAAGGTTAATACAAAAATGATCACTATCAACGGTCGCAACTAAAGATCCGATTCCTGTATCTTGCCAGGGTGTATCTGTTGACGACTAATTCCAGACTCGATTCCTGTATCTTGCCAGGGCACGTCTGAAGAGTTTGAGGATCTGATTCCTGTATCTTGCCAGGGTGTATCTGTTGACGACTAACATTACCAGACTCGATTCCTGTATCTTGCCAGGGCACGTCTGAAGAGTTCGAGGATCCGATTCCTGTATCTTGCCAGGGTGTATCTGTTGACGACTAACATTACCAGACTCGATTCCTGTATCTTGCTAGGGCATGTCTGAAGAGTTCGAGGATTCGATTCCTGTATCTTGCCAGGGTGTATCTGTTGACGACTAACAATTCCAGACTCGATTCCTGTATCTTGCCAGGGCACGTCTGAAGAGTTTGAGGATCCGATTCCTGTATCTTGCCAGGGTGTATCTGTTGACGACTAACATTACCAGACTCGATTCTTGTATCTTGCCAGGGCACGTCTGAAGAGTTCGAGGATCCGATTCCTGTATCTTGCTAGGGTGTATCTATTGACGACTAACATTACCAGACTCGATTCTTGTATCTTTCCAGGGCACGTCTGAAGAGTTCGAGGATCTGATTCCTGTATCTTGCCAGGGTGTATCTGTTGACGACTAACATTACCAGACTCGATTCCTGTATCTTGCCAGGGCACGTCTGAAGAGTTCGAAGATCCGATTCCTGTATCTTGCCAGGGTGTATCTGTTGACGACTAACATTACCAGACTCGATTCATGTATCTCGCCAGGGCACGTCTGAAGAGTTCGAAGATCCGATTCCTGTATCTCGCCAGGGTGTATCTGTTGACGACTAACATTACCAGACTCGATTCCTGTATCTTGCTAGGGCACGTCTGAAGAGTTCGAAGATCCGATTCCTGTATCTTGCCAGGGTGTATCTGTTGACGACTAACATTACCAGACTCGATTCCTGTATCCTGCCAGGGCACGTCTGAAGAGTTCGAAGATCTGATTCATGTATCTTGCCAGGGTGTATCTGTTGACGACTAACATTACCAGACTCGATTCCTGTATCCTGCCAGGGAACGTCTGAAGAGTTCGAAGATTTGATTCCTGTATCTTGCCAGGGTGTATCTGTTGACGACTAACATTACCAGACTCGATTCTTGTATCTTGCCAGGGCACGTCTGAAGAGTTCGAAGATTTGATTCCTATATCTTGCCAGGGTGTATCTGTTGACGACTAACATTACCAGACTCGATTCCTGTATCTTGCCAGGGTGTATCTGTTGACGACTACATTCTCCGGATTCGATTCTTGTATCCTGCCAGGGCACGTCTGAAGAGTTTAAAGATTCGATTCCTGTATCCAGCCAGGGCACATCTACATAAAGAGTTTAAAAGATCAACTCCTGTAACAGGCCAGGTAATTATCTTTCTTTCTCAGGTACGCAAGTTCTCGCTAAGGAATCTCTTACGCGATCGACACCCGATGGCACCTATAAGCCCATCTCTCCACTTACCAACAGTCTCCAAATGGCATCTATAAGCCCATTCCCGACCAGGTACTGTCACCCTTTCAGATGGCATCTATAAGCCCATCCTCCTATCCAGCATCTCTCCAAATGGCATCTGTAAGCCCATTCCCATCATCACACTGCTGACATTCTGCTATGTGAGTGCAAATTTCTGGGCACTCTAGTGTTCAATCATCTTCCACCTTCGGATAACGAAAGGCACGCCAGCCAATCTACATCCTCAGGTCTAAGAAGATTGAACAGGGGCAACTGTTGTACCCCAAAATTTTCCCTCCCATATTCTTCAAGATTTGCCAAGATCAAGCTTCAAAATCTCTCAAGGGTTGCACAGTCCAAATGCCTCCTAACACAGTCAAAATTAGGGTTTTGGTTCTGGCAAAGAAATTGAGGTTTTCAAGGGTCCAATCAAGTCCCACATGCCTACATACATTGGCAAGCATTCATATGTCAAGTTTCAAGACTCACAGCATCAAATTGCACAGTCAAAAACCCTAAATGCTTCACAGTCAACTGCAGGGGCAAAATGGTCATTTGATTGTCAAAAGTCAAATTTTTTGGTCAACATCCTATTTTGAAGCCACAAACATCATTTGATCAATTCTTGATCATGATTCTCAAAGCATGGCTCAAAAGGTCTCAAGATGCAAAAGTTTCTATTTTTGGACAGTTGAAAAAGTCAACTGCAAATTGACTAGGGCATACCTTCTTCATGGTTTATCAGAAAAATTCCATCCAAAGCTCATTTTGAAGAGAATAAGATTTCCTACAACTCATCTTCACACTTCAAGTCCAAGAAATTCTCTCACAAAAAGTTATCAATTTCAACATTATAGGTCATTTTTAAAAGTCAACAAAAAGGCACTTTAAGTCAAAGACCATAACTTGAGATTGGTAAATCAAAATGACATGGTACCAAAGACATTGGTTAGAGGACTGCTAGACCTTTCCAAAATGTCCAAGAACATGTTCATAGCTTCAAAATTGAACAAGATATGCCTTGTAGAAGTTGGGAAATTTTTGGTGATTTTGAAAAGTCAACTTTGCACAAAAGGCTTCAAAATTGCTAATGGGCCTCAATTTCTTTCATGAATCACTACCCAAAGGCTATGCACGACCCATTAAGCTCAAAGGGATTTATTTTCCTATTTTTAATTAATTAATTGAATTTTTAATCATATTAATTCATTTAATTAGATTTAAATATGAGAAAATATCAAATCATGCTTTTTAAATCCTTTTTGTGTAGCAAATCAAACTAGGGCAAGGTGGCAAATCGTTTCTCATTCAAAAAGGAAAGATTCTACATGATTGGCAATGGTTTCATGGCAAAAAGATTGAAATTGATATAATTGAAAATCAAATCTTCAAAACATGAATGGATGGACCTTGGGCTTGTTTTCTTAACCTAATCACGTTCAGATACATATACAAGACTAAACCTAATGCTCATACACACGAAAAGGCTGCTAAGAACTCAACCAAAGTGCGAAATTTACACAAAAAGTTGAAAACTGAAAACGTAGTTACAAGGCGTTTCAAAGCACAACAAGCCTTCCAATACATTCCTGACATTGCTAGGAACGTGTTGCAATCAAGAACCAATCTCCAGACCTTAAGAATTGGTAGAACAGAGTCTCACTTTTCATAAATGTGTTCATCATCGTTTTTCAATTTCCATGCATTATTCATGATTTTCAACTGTTGATTTATACTAACAATGTTGTTCTGAAGCTATTGGTGATATTTGATCGAACTAACGATGCGTGTATCAGAATCCACCATTGTCAAAAGCTAGGTTTTTCAGAGCTTCAAATTGGGGCTTTCCCTATATGGAAAAATTGGACCACCAAACCTATGTCAATGGATTCGTGACCTCCATACGAACACAACCATGACCTCGCGCCCTTTTTATATTTATCCATGTGCTAATCGCTATTTTATGGCCTTTGTTTTTGTGGGGGTTTAAAACCCCCGCTATTTGTTTACATTACAGGTACAAATATGAAGAAGACGCTGAGGTGTCTGAACGTGGTTGGATAATTTGAACGTTGGTGCGTTTTTTGATTGTTTCAGCATAATGTTGTTTTTTCATATATATTATTTGTGTTCCATTATATGAAAAAAGAAACGCGCTAGCCTGGATGGTTGTTGAGGTGTCTGGCAGGTATTGGGACCTGGGTTCGATTCCCAGGTCCCCCCACATGTTTCATATTTTTCCTCTTAACATGTTCATATGCAGCGCCTCCCCCAGGGTTCATCATACAACCCCACATCTAAGTCTGCCATGCGCTCATGAGCTTCAATCTGAAGGCCACAAAAGAGGTTTACCATGCACCTCAGTCAAGGGATGAACACTCAAGATGGAAAAGTCAACGAAGGCTTTGTTTCATGGGCCAAAAATTGCTTCAAAAACCTCCATAATGGGCCTGAAACCCCCCCTGGTTTGCATTCTTCAATGTTATTTTCTTTTTCAATTTTAATTCTTTTAATTTGTTTTAATTGTTTTATTTAATTCACCAACAATTAATTTTCATAAATAAAAAATCAGAAACTAAAATATGTCAATTAATTTACTTATTAAATATTTTTTTTGTAAATAAACTTTAAACCATTAATTTATTAAAATTAGGTTTTCAATTTTAATCTTTTCTTAATAAATTAAAATAGGTAGAATTAGGGTTTTTGATATTTTTCACCTTTTCTTTTTTAATAAATAATCTTCTCTCATTATTATTATTATTATTATCATTAAATATTTTTGTAAATAAATATGTAAATAATTAACTAGCATAAATTAGTTTTTAAACTTTAACCTTTTCTTTAATAATTAAAAATAATTTAGAACTAGGGTTTCCTTCTAATTTTAAATTCTTTTCTTTATTTTCATTAAATACCAAAAACTTAAAAAAACATTTCTTTCCTTTTATCAAATAATTAATTAACTTTTAATTCAATTTAATCTCAAAAGGGTCCAACGCCCTCGAACGTTCTATCTTTATTCTTTTCGCACGTTAATTTATTTCCTTCCGAATATTATGTAATTGCTCAAGCCATGTAATAGTAACTAGGTTTTACTGTCCGCATTTTTTATTAAAATGGGTCTTTGTTAATTTGGCGATGTATAGACCCGCGCCTTGTAATAGCGTAGGATTTTATCTTTCCGCATTTAAATTCCCGCACTCTTAAAACTGTTAAACTTTGCATGAAAGAATGTATGGCCTAAAATAAAAAACAAGCGTAGATCACCATGATACATGTACAAGATAAAACATAACATGAAAACAACACACAAATTCACACACCACTCTTAGGGTACGCCTCACTGTTGCCTTACCTTTGAAACGTGGTCGTCGAGTATAGGACGTTTTAGTAAGTCCTTATGTCCGTTGATCCATATGCCTCAAAACAAGTTGCCTCGGAAAAGTTGCGTCGAACTAAAAAAGGATCAATGGCATAAAGGTAGCTTCTAAGGTGTCCTACTATTGCTCTGGTGACCACATTGTCCCTACAAACGAATTGACCCGAACACCTCCAACGGTGGTGCTACCTACCTCTCAATGGTGGGATGGCACTACCTTAAGTACATTTACACAACCTAATTCCTTAGGGTAGGTAGACAACTCATAGATACTTGCTCTCTAAAAAACAATCAAAACTCTTTTCACACCGACACTTTTCAAAAAGCTTTCAAAACAATTTTTCAAACACTCTTGAGGACTGATACAAGAGTCGATCTGAAATTTTTAAACGAAACTTTTTCAAATTCACTCACAATTGAAAAGCAAATACTTTTGAAAACACAATGAGCAAGTATCTAAGAGCCCATGGATAACCATGGATAGAAAGGGTGCTAACACCTTCCCTTTCTATAAATCTACCTCCCGAACCGAGAGACAATCTCATAAGGAATTTTGCTGTGCTTTTGTCCTATCCATGTTGGAGAAAATAAAAGACGGTGGCGACTCTTGCTTCCGCGATATTTCGCGAAACCAGTGTTAAACAGTCAGTTCCAGATCCACCGATCACAACCTGTAACAAGTCAGGGAATTTATCTATATGACCAATTGAAGCAACCTTACACAGGTTCCTCCTATCCCCAAGAAGAAGTTTTACACTAACTCGTCATGAAGCAACCCTACACAGGTTCCTCCTATTTCTAAGATGAAGTTTTACACGGACTCGTCATGAAGTAACCCTACACAGGTTCCTCCTATTTCCAAGATGAATTTCTACACGGACTCTTCATAAAGCAACCCTACATAGGTTCCTCCTATTTCCAAGATGAAGTTTTACAAGGACTCATCATGAAGCAACCCTACACAGGTTCCTTCTATTTCCAAGATGAAGTTCTACACGGACTCGTCATGAAGCAACCCTACACAGGTTCCTCCTATTTCCAAGATGAAGTTTTACACAGACTCGTTATGAAGCAACCCTACATAGGTTCCTCCTGTTTCCAAGATGAAGTTTTACACAGACTCGTCATGAAGAAACCCTACACAAGTTCCTCCTATTTCCAAGATGAAGTTTTACACAGAATCTTCATGAAGCAACTCTACACAGGTTCCTTCTATTTCTAAGATGAAGTTTTCATGGAATCGTCATGAAGCAAACCTACACAGGTCCCTCCTATTTCCAGATACAGTTTTACACGGACTCATCATGAAGTAATCCCACCCAGGTTTCTTCTCAGAAAATTCCAGATGCAGTGTTACACGGACTCATCATGAAGCAACCCTATGCAGGTCCATCATGAATTAAAGAATATCCCAAACCTCTATTGGTTCAGATAAATCTCTCAATGATTTATTCTGATTCTTCTCCAGATCCCTGCTGATTCAGTTTAGATCTCTCCACGGTTTATTCTGATTCTTTCCCGCAGACATTTTATCTGGTTCAGATGAATCTCTCAACGATTTATTCAGATTCTTCTCCAGATCCCTACTGGTTCAGATAAATCTCCCAATGATTTGTTCTGATTCTTTCCTAGTAGGCACTTTCTCTAGTTCAGATAAATCGCTCAAAGATCTACTTTGATCCTCTCCAGTTAAAGAATATTCAAGACATCTTTTGGTTCAGTTTAAACCTCTCAATGGTTTATCCCGATACTTTCCAAATGAACATTTCTGGTTCAGATAAATCACTCCAAGATTTATTCTGATTCTTCCCAGTCAAACAACATACAAGACTTCTGCTAGTTTCAGATAAATCGCTGCAAAGATTTATTCTGATTCTTTTCTAGTTGAAATCATGTTCAGACTTAATCCATTTTCGGTCAATAATCACCTTTGGATGGCATCTACAAGCCCATCTCCGGAAAATCTCCATCATTCCTCCAAATGGCATCTATAAGCCCATTCCCAATTCAACTTCGAGTGCAAATTTCTGGGCACTCTAGTGTTCAATCATCTTCCACCTTCGAGTCACGAATGGCGGATCCGCCAATCTAACTTTTCAGGTTTAAGAAGATTTAACAGGGGAGGCTGTTGTACCCAAAATTTTCCCCTCTCATTTATCAAGTATTTTCTCACAAGATCTCCTTAGGTTCAAGACTACACTAGGGTTGATCAGCTCAAGACACCTCCTTAAGCACTGATGATTGAAATTAGGGTTTGAGATTGCACAAGAATAATTGAACTTTTAATGCCTCATATGACTTTCATGGATCATTATAGACCCTCAAGATTTCTCATTTCAAGTTTCAAGTCTTGAATCACATTTTTGCTCAGTCAATTGATCAGTTGACCTAAAAATCAATTGTATTGGGAAAAAGTCAATTATGGTCAATTTACATTCAACCTTCATAATTTTTTATCCATATCAACATTGTGAACTTATATATGTCATTTGATCAAGTTTTGACCATAATTCCTCAAGAAATTTGATCAGATCATCAAAAGGGCAAAATGGTCAAAATTATGGTTTTAACTGAGAAAAGGCAATTTCTGATTTTTGACCTAGCAAATGGTTAATTGGTTTGAGACATGATCTCAAGGTTTCAAATGCATCATTTTGACCTAATGGTATGACTCAAAACATTTCTCAAGGTAATTTGATTGATAGTTGATTTTCAGTCAACTGATCAAAAGTCAACTGCGCACTGAAAAAGTCAAACTTTGACTTTTTGGTCAAAATCAAGTGTCAAAGACCACAATTCACCAAAACATGTCAAAATATGAAACTTGTTCATCAAGAAATCAAAAAGTCAAGATTTCATTTTTAAAAGTCAAAGTTTCCCAACTTTGAAATTTTTCTAAGTGTTGAAAACTTTATATTTTTTCACAACTTTGAGCCAATTTTTCACCATGATGCAAGAGGATTCAAAGGAAACTTTAAGCATGAAAGTTGTAGATCACAATGAGATATAAAACTTTTCTTTACACAAATACTCCTAGAAATGCTTGTATTTCAATTAATTAATCCATGAAGTCATGGTCATGAAACTAAAACATATAGTGAAATTTTGAGCATTTTGGTCACGATTTTGACCTAACTTCCGGGCCAAGTTTCACATAGTTCCATTTTGATTTTGCAAAAGTGATTCAAATAGTTGTTGTAGAGCATATTACAAGCTTTCTAAAAAGTCAAAGAACTCCTTGAGATCATTTGTGAGCAAGGAGAATCGAAGGTCAGAAGTTAGGGTTTCAAGTTGTTTTACAAGGCAGAATTTTGTGATGAACAAGAATTCAAATCCATGTTAGGCTGCACAATCTTTGCTTTGCAGGCCTCAAAATTTATTGGCACTCCATAATTAAATGTTTGCATAGCTGTTAGAGGCTTTAATTTAAGCATTCAATGCATTGCCCATGCTTAATGCCATTTTGGGAAGAAAGTGCACATTGCCATTTTGGAAAAGTAACTTTTATGCACAAAATCAGTTCTTGAGATTTGCAATTGTTTTCTTCTGATCACACACAACCTATAACCCAAAAGAAACTTGTCTAAAGTCTCTAAACAACTCAGCCCATGCTTGTACTTTGTCTTGAAACTACATTTTCACTTTTCTTCAAAAACAAGCAAAATCCCAAAACTTGTACTTTTGTGATTCTGACCCTCTCAAGTGCTAGAACCTTTTCCTTACTTATGCACAAGTTGTTTTCATCAAACCATACAAATACACAAGCTCCAAAACACACAAAAACTAAGAACTGCATCTCATACTTCCATTGTTGCATATTCTGGCCAGAAATCCCAAAATCAAAAACTACTCGTGCGTTTCTTGGCCTTTTGCTTCCAAAAGCTTCCAAGCATCATACATAAGCCATCCCTGTCCTTGTTACACGACTGTAACGCCATCTTCACCCATTTCTAAGTTCAAAAACATATCACCACAGTTGGACTTCTCCAGACCATTCCATCCACCATCAGCTCAAGCCAGCCATTGTATTAGCTTCCTAGAGGTCCAAGAAAGCTAACCTAATCATTACCATCACTTGAAACAAGCTCAAAATCATTTCACGATTTCCAGTTTTGAGGTATTTTTCTTGAACTTCTATCTCATTATTTAGGCATTGTTAGGCTTGCAAGTGAAGATAAAATGTAGATATCATTGCCCTGAAACTATACATGTCCATAGATTTCATTTATGTTGCTTAAGCATGGAGAATTTTGAGTTTGAACTTGCTGAAACATTTAGGTCAAAATTTGGTACTTTCATAAATTCATCCTTATCTTTAAATGTTATCTTAAATTAGTTACATGGTTGGAATCGTGGTGAAAAAATACACAAGTTTCATGTTTACATTTTTGAAAATGGTTGAAGAATGAGCAAGTTACAGATCCTTTGGCATGAGGTTGAAGATGAAGTACAGTCAGGGAAAGTTTTATGTTATGTATTTATTTTGGTGCCAATGTTAACGGATGTATAGCTACCCCAGTGGTAAGGCAGCGCGCTAGTAACCAAGAGGGTGTGGGTTCAACACCCAGTGCGCTACCTTTTTTCCATTTTCCACATTTTCATTCTTTTTTGTCACAAACACACACGCCTAAGCCACAATGCAGTGGGCCTTGCTATTTTGCTGGCTTCTAACCCCCTGGCCTTGCTTCAGCACCCCCCTGGTCATTTATTTCTTTATTTTTATTTTATTTTTATCTTTTAGTTTATTTCTATTTCATATTTTCTTCATATTTTTTATTATTACTATTTTTATTATTATTATTATTATTTTACTAGAAAAATATAAAAAAATATTTTTATTTTATTATTCATATTTATTTAGTTTTTTTTATAAAAATTAAAAAGAACAAAAACAATTTTCTTAATAAATTAATTTCTCTTTCTTGACTAATATTTAGATAATTAGGTTTAATTATTATATTATATTATATTATTTTCTTGTAAATTAAAATTAATTTAGAACTTAGGTTTATTTTAATTAATTATTTTTCCTATTATTTCTACTATTTAAAACCTTTTCATAAAAAACCCTAAAAACTTTTTTTTACTTAATTTCTTTCTTAATTAATTTAGGTTTAAGTTTTGTTAATTTTTTAATTAATCATTTTCTTTAATTAGGTCAAGATTAAAACTTTTAATGAAAACTAAACAAAATCATTTCTTTTTTCCATTTACATTCTTGCATTTTTATTTTCAATTTTGTAAAATATTCAATATGGTTGTAATAGTTAATTAGATTTAATTTTCTTTCAAAATCCCCCATTTGTAAATTTGTACACCCCCTCCCCTATTGATGTAATAGTTTAGTATTTTTATTTTTCGCAATTTAATGCTTTATATAAATGCTAGTAAATTAGGGTTTGTATGTCAAGACTAAAACCAATGATTAGAAAACCCTAATCAAGACAAAACAATGCATGTAAACCAACACACTTGCACACTTACACCCTTAGGGTAAACCTACTTTGTTGCCTTTTGAAAAATGGCCATGTTATGCATGTGGGATATCTTAGCAAAAGCAATAAAAAAATACAAGATCATAGTCCCTCGATGATGCTATTAAAATTTCCTTTCAAAATGATCTTAGTCCCTCAAAGAGAATTGCTAAGATCTTTTCATAATATTGCTATCATGGCTATACGATGACCCATGTCCGTCCCTTTTACATCTAAAGATAGGGTTACTTACCAAATCAATGGTAAGATAACAATGTCAAAGGAAAGAGTGAATAAATAAGAAATACTTTTGAGTAGGTAGAATGTTCCTAGTTGCTTGCTCAATTTCAAACCAAAAACATCCTTGCTATTTTCAAAACAAACACTAACTCTTTCAAAACATCTTTCAAACTTGAAACATATTCAAAAGATCAACACTTTGTATACATTCTTACGAACGAGAATCATTACAAAGTTTGCCTAAACAATGGCGCCTTTTCAAAATACTTTAAAAAAACCACACAAAGCATATTTTCAAACAAAAGTAAGTGATCTAGCAAGAAACTAAGAGCCCGTAGATAACTACGGATGAAAAGGGTGCTAATACCTCCCCTTTTCATAATCTACCCCCCGAACTCAAGAAAACATCTCTAAAGGTCTTTCCTGTTCTTTTCAACCTTTCCTTTTGGATAAAAGAAAAGTTTGTGGTGACTCTTGCTAACCGCAACATTTACGATAAAATGCAAAACAACCAAGTCAGTTCTTCCACCGCGTTACAATATGTTTAATGAAATGTTAAGTGTCACTTAATCATGAGATCTCATTAAACATAAGGACACTATTATTAAAGTATCTGTAGTCGAGCTTTATTGCGAAGTTGGATAACATTAAAGCATTGAGATTATTATGTAGATAGACTGATGATCACATCTCATGAATCATGAATAAGGAGTTATTAAGTCTTGACATAGGTATGAATATTAGGAGTAATATTTATACTGGATTGCCCCGCTATGAGAATACTACTTAGAATGTTATGCAAGGAGTCATAAGTTATTTTAATGGTGATAATGGTGTATACCACCTGTTGCACCCCAAAATTTTCCCTCCCATTCTTCTCAAGACATTCTTTCAAGGCTTCTCAAATACTCAAGAATCTCAAACGTTGACTAGTCAATAGGCTCCTCCTAAGTCAAAGGTATACAATTAGGAGTTTTAGTTTCTCAAGGAAATTTTGGTTGAAATGGTCTCAAGTGGTTTTCATGTTTCTCGATAAGTCGTCAACAAGGTTCATGTCAAGTTTGAAGTCCTACATCACAAGTTTGCTCATTCAATGCCTCAGATGATTGAAAATCAAATGTATTGGGTAAAAAGTCAATTATGGTCAACATATAATCAAACTTTAAGATTTTTGGTCAACATAAACATTTTAAAGTGATATTTATCATTTGATCAAGGGTTGATCCTGATTCCTCAAGGAAAGCCCTCAAATCATCAAAAGTGAAGAATTGTCAAATTAGGGTTTCCTTAAGAGAAGTCAACTAATCTTTGACCAAGCATAACTTTCACATGCTTTATCAAACTTTCCCCAACCAAAGGCCATTTTTAATAAAATTCAATTCTCTACAACTTTTTGTTTATGCTCAAGACCAAAAAATGCTTCATTTGAAAGGTATGAGCTAATACATTATAGTTCATTTTCAAAAGTTAACAAAAGACACTTTTTGTCAAGGCAACTTACATTAAGATAATGTCTCAAAATGCCAAAATGATTAAAAGAGAAAGTGTATAGGACATCTTGAGCTTTTCAAAAGTCCAATATCACTTTCAAAACGTGAAAATTGAACAAGTTATTAGTTTCACAAGTTGGCAAATTTTGAGGAAATTCATGAAATACAAAATGAGCAAATTTGAGATTTTGAACTAGTGGGCCTAATTTTTTATGTTCAAGCATGTTCATAAGATGATATAGGACCTCTAAACACATTTACATGTTTTTCATGATTTTTATTCTTTTATTTGGATTTTTTTATTCATTTAAAAGAAAATAAAATCAAAATGAAATATGAGATAAATGTGTGGATTTGGGCTTGTAATTTCAAACATGTAATGACCCAATGCAGCTCATGATAGCCTGTCAACCTTGCCAAACTCGTACCAACTTAAGAATGGAAAGAATATTACAAAGATGACACGTTTTTAAAATGTTTGATCCTTATTTTATTATGGCTTCATGGCCTTGATCTCTTGCCATATTTGTCAGCTCATTCATTCCTCTATATAATGCAAACAAAGGCAGAAGCAAAAGACACGAAAAAACACTACATACAAGCTCTCCAAAAATTCTCCAAAATTAAAAGAAGTTGTGAAAATTATATCTCACATTCAGCAAGTTTCAATCCAAAATAAGGATGGCATTCACCTCCTGAAGATCAAAGGAGTTAATCTAGATCCATAGTTGTACTCCTCGAGCATCAGAACATTGTTTCTTCATCACGTCGGTTCTTAAATTGGTAAAAATCAAAATTGTGTTTCCTTGCGTTTTTAATCATTACTAATATGTTTGATCTCCTCCTAGGCATCATTAGAACAGGATAGATACGTTACATGTAAAGTTTGTCGCATAAATGGTGTTTTACTTTTGTTAGGGAAACGTGAGCTGAGATCTTTGAATCTCTATGTAGAGACATTTTCAGACCAAAAGGACCTCACCAACATATTCACAATGCTTAATTTAGTAGGATAGGATACCTCTGGCTGTTTAAAACTAACGTTTTTACAAGTTTTGGCGTTTGGGACGGCCAGGGAAGATGACTGGACGATAACTCTGACGTCCCTGAATATTGTTGACCCCGACAGAGCCATTGTGGTCTAATAAAGCCTTATGAATGGCTGATTCAAATTCCAGGGGGCCACCTAATGCGCGCGTGTTTTTTTCTGTATAAGATTAGTTGGAATTTGTGTTATATTATTTTTGTTTGATATATACACCGGATGAACACGCCACCCCAGTGGTAACACACTTGCACATAAGACTTTCATGCGCCTTGTTCTGGGTTCGATCCAGGCACAAGACGTTTTTATTTTCCTTATATTTCTCTTGCAGATCAAGTGCAAGCAAGGCCAGTGCACGCACGATGCAACTCACATCTGCACCATAAGAATCTCAAGACTCTAGATCCAACGTTCCAAGTCAGTACCCCATGATGCACCACTCAGAAGGCCACCATAGAGGATCACGCAGCAGCATGTGCCTCCTTGGCATGGGCCCAACAGATTCTAAAACACACCCCCTTTCCCTTTTGCAACGCATGACCCATTTCTATTTATTTATTTTTTATTTTATTTATTTAGCTCTCTTTAATCATTTTATTTTATTTTATTTGTTTAATCATAAAATCATAAAATCATAAAAACATTAGATTTATGTTTTTTTTATAATTAATTTAATTTTTGTTTAATTTAATTAATTTAATTTTAAATCACTTTGATTTGATTTTATTAACTAAAAATTAACTAGAATTAGGTTTAATTATTTATTTCATACTTCAAACATTTTTCTAGAAAAAAACATCAAAAATATTTTTCTTCTAAAAACACTTAGAAGTTTCTTTTAGGTTTTCTTAATACTCTTTCCCTCTTCAATCTCTGCGCACTCTTTTATTTTTCACATTTTTTTCATAATTATTGTAACTGCTCAAGTATGTAATAGATGATTAGGATCTCTTTAAATTCTTATCCCCAATTTTTGGTTTGTACTCCCCATCCCCGAAGCACTGTAATAGCGTAGTTTACTTTTCCGCATTTTTACTTCTCGTACTACTGTATGAATGCTTGTATATATTTAATTGCTAGCTTAATAGGATTGCATGGTAAGACTTAAAAGAAAATGTCAAAAAACATAACATCCAATAAACATAACTGAAACACAACACACTTCGCACACACGCACCTCTAAGGTACCCCCAATTGTTGCCTTCGGAAAACAACAGTCACATCTCTCGAACATGAGAAGTTTTAGAAAAGACCCATTGGTTAAAAGATCATAGTCCCTCTATGGCCCTTCGATGCTGCCTCGGTAAATGATCTTAGTACCTTAGGGTAATTGCTAAAGTGTCTTACGAATTGCCTTCGTGACTATACAAGGACTCGCGCTTGTCCCTCGAAACATCCGATGATAGGGCTACCTACTAACTAATGGTAGGATAACACTATCTAGAGGAAAAAAGGAAAATAACAAAGTCCTTTTGAGTAGGTAGATAGCTTATAGTTTCTTTCTCACAAAATAAAGCAAATTCTCACACATACACTCTCTTTTCTAAATATTTTCAAAGACAAAACACTTTGTATGCATTCTCAACGATACGAGAGTCATTACAAAGTTCGTCGTGCTAAGGCATCTTTTCAAAATATTTTCAAAATACACTTACACAAAAAGCATTTTCAAAGTGAGTTAGCAACTAAGAGTCCATAGATAACTACGTATAAAAATGGTGCTAACACCTTCCCTTTTCATAACCTATCCCCCTTACTCAGAAAAATTCTCTAAAGGTCTTTCCTGTTCTTTTCACCTTTTCCTTTATTGTATAAAAGAAAAGTCAGTGGCGACTCTTGCTATCCGTGACATTTGCAATAAAATGCAAAACCGGTAAAGTCATTTCTCCCACCATATTACAGAACTGGCGACACTGTTGGGGAAAATACTAAAGTGGGGTTACCTTAGAGATAGTTCACATTTAAATGCTTTCATTATTTGACTTTCCTGATTTATTCTTAAAGGGTTATTTGGGTTATTCTTGTAAAGATCCTATACCCGAATCTGGGGCATTTTTAGGTAAGTAGAAATAGATCGTGAAAATTGTACGGAGTACACCAATATGGTTGAAGTGATGTCTACGTTAGTGTGACACACTGGTTGGTGCTGGTGTCCCTTGATTTAAGTCAAGGAGAATGATGGGTTGCCGCGTGGTGTTATAAAGCACTAACTGACCTTATAACCTTAGTTGACACAACTTAGCCATTAGAAGGTAGCAAGATAGTTGGCTTTGGTGCAGACTAAAGTTGGTTTATACTCGATGCTACACTCATTGAGGTCGGACTCTCGGAATATTCCGGTCACAAATCAGATGCTTGTGCTGAAACAATTCCCGAGAGAAAGATCACTGATATTGAGACTCCTAGAACCCGGTTACTTTCTTTTAGGAGAGATTGAGCCAACTAAAAACTTCAAGAGGGTACTTACCTACAACTCCATGCAAGCTTTAACCTAAGGCCTTGTGTGTCTTGCATGTGCATGATCAAATTGTTCGAACATAACATCATGCATCATAACATTCATACCATATCATTTTCCAACCATTTCAAGGACCAGGGAATTCATATTTGTTCTGTTTTGTAGGCTATGGCCTCCGCTCGCAGAAACACTACTCGGGTCAACTTTGTAAGGGTGCGTCCTCAACTTAAAGAGTTAGTCTCAAGGGTTCCTGAAAAGTCTCCATTTATTAAAAGGCATGGTCGACTACTCAGTTTGGTTACTCCGTGTTTTGACGAATATATGATGAGTGTTCTCTTCCAGTTCTTTGACCCCACACATCACTGCTTCACCTTTACCTATTATCAGTTGGTACCCACTCTGGAAGAGTTCTCTCAATTTCTGGGAGTACCTACTCTTAATCAGATTCCCTTCACCGGTTTAAAGGAGGCTCTAAAGCCAAAAGTTATTGCAGAAGCTTTACATCTAAAGCGGTCCGACATTGTATCCAATTAGGAAACAAGAAGCGAAGTCAAAGGTTTTTTGGCTAAATTTCTGATAGAGAAGGCTTATCTATTCCTAGATGCTATGAGTTTTCGGGATTTTAAGGATATCTTGGATCTTCTAATATATGGGTTGGTACTATTCCCTAATCCAGACAAACTCATAGATTTGAACGCCGTCAAGATTTTTCTCGCTCGTAATCATGTGCATACCTTTCTCGGAGACATTCTGCATTCTCTTCACACTCTCACTATAAAGAGGCGAGGAACTCTCGTGTGTTGTATTACTTTATTATCCATGTGGTTTATTTCACACCTTCCACGCTTGGTAATGAAAAATGAAGAAGGTTCGAGATGGTTGCAAAGAGTAATGTCCCTTTCTCATGTACATATTTAATGGTGTTCCCGATCTCATGAGAATATCACTATCATTGATCGCTATAGGGAATTCCATAATGTTCCACTCCTTGTCATTAGGGGAGGTATTACTTACAACCCTTCCTTGGCTATACGCCAGTTTGGTTACGCTCGAAGATATGGTGCTCATAACACACTTATCCAGGGTATTGTGTTAGATTATGAAAGTGATCTTTTAGGTTATCATCGGAGGTTTATACATGCTTGGGGCATGGTAAGAAAGATTTATAGTAAGCCTTTAGGGCATAAGAATTCCATCCCTCTGGAGCCTTATCTCAAATGGGTACGAGCTCACGCTCAAAATCTTATGATACCATATCCAACTATCTTACCAATAATCATTGACCCTGTTGTCAAAGGAGACATTTCTCGCACCATCCTCCATCAAGACATGTCTGATAACCTTGAAGAGTTGCAGAAGTCCTGGATTCAGTTCAAAGAAGAACGGGACACCTTTGAGACTCAATTATATGCAAGTGAGAAAAAAAATTTAGAGCTCACAAAGCAACTTCACGAGGAGCAGAGTCTTAATGCATACATAAACACCAAGAGGAAGTGTCCATGGGAGACTTGAGTCTTAGGTTTTAGGAGTTTACTTTTTTGTCTCTTTGAGACCTTGTTAATTTCACTATAAGCCTAAAGGAAATTGTAATTTGAGCTTTGATAATAAAATCTTTGTTTTGTTTCCTCCTGGTTAGAAAATTTAAATCTCCTGAAGTCCTTGAAAACATTTGCATTTACATATCATGCATCATTTCATAACAGGTTTTTCATACAGGTTTCTCATTTTCTCGCTATTTATTTCAGCAGAAAAATGGCCCTCAAACAAACTGTTAAGGATCTCCAAGCTCAACATGCACAATTCCAAGAAACTCTCATGAATCTGGCACATGGACAAAAAGAGTTATTGGTGCTCGTCACCAAGAAAAAGAATACCAAGAAGCTAGTTGATGTCCTCAATATGGGGAAAGGTTCAAAGTTTTTGCTCAATCCGTCCAAGTGGAAGATGTCTCCTCTAAAAAAGATGACAACCCTGATGAAGATGGTAGAAGCATCAAGAATGAAGTCAGGAACAACTGGGGTTATGAGAATACTCCTGAAGATAAAGACTTTTCTGATGAACAATATCGTTTAGCAGATGACAAATATAAGCAGTTGGAGGACATACTCAAGGCTATGGAAATCCATAAGGTACCTGGATTGGATTTTGGTGAATTGGGCCTCGTTTCGGGGGTGGTCATCCCACATAAGTTCATGGTCCCTGTATTTGCTAAGTACAATGGGATCTCTTGTACTAAAATCCATTTAAGGTCGTATGTTTGGAAGATATAGCCTCACACTACTGACTGGAAGTTATGGGTCCATTTCTTCCAAGAAATTTTGGCTGACACTCAACTAGAACAGTTCTATCAGCTGGAGGGAACCAACATTCATACCTGGGAAGACTTGGTTTCTTCTTTCTATAAGCAGTATCAATATAATGTTGACCTGGCACCAACTCAAGCGCAATTATAAAATATGTCCATGGGCTCTAATGAAGGGTTCAAGGAATATGCACAGAAATGGAGGGACTTGGCTGGAAGGGTGCAACCTCCCTTGACTGATAGGGAAATGTTGGATATGTTTATGGGCACTCTGACAGGCTCATTCTTTAATCTGTTGATCGGAAGCTCTTTGTCGAGTTTTATAGAGATGATTTTGACAAGGGAGAGAATTGATAATGGTATCAAGAGTGGGAAGATCCCGATGCTACATATTTGAATGTTGAGAAGAATCCATTTGGAAGTAAAAAGGAAGTCAATGTTGTCTATGGCTATAATAGCCGTAGTAAAAGTAACCTCCATCAGTCTGTGGGAGCGGTGTTAATCTCCAATTTGACGTCTGTTCAACAACAACAGGGTAACCAACAAAGGCCAGATGCTCCGCCGAGGTAGTTCACCAAAATTGGAATTCCTTTATCTCAGGCATTACAACATTTGTTGAAGGCTGAACTCATATCATTGTGGGATCCTCCTCAGAATCCCAACACCTCCTCTCCAAAGTATAATCCAAACGCGAGGTGTGCTTATCATTCAAACAGTCCTGGTCATGACACCAACAATTGTTGGGCTTTGAAGAGCAAGATTCAGGACATGATCGATAATAAAGAAATTGAGTTTGATCCTCCAGAGACCCAAAATGTGATTACCGAACCTATGCCCAAGTATGACAAGGGCATAAGTTATGTTGAAGATATGTTGTATATTACCTCTGTCAATGATATATTTACTCCCCTCTCTACAATCAAGAAGAATCTGTTATAGGACGATTTATTTCCGGGCTGTGGTGAAGGATGTTATTGTTGTGCGATCCAATCCAATGGTTGCGGGTTGCTGAAGGAAGGTGTTCAACATCTGATTGATGAACACATGATTATGATTAAGAAAATTCCAAATTTGTGCCAAGATCTGTCTGTTATCTCTGGTACTCCTTTCAGGATCCCCTCCAAAGGTCCTATAAGGATTACCACCAATCTGAAAGTTGCTCCTTTGGTTATTACAACACCCGGGCCTATCCCATATTCCTCGGAGAAGGCTATTCTGTGGAATTATGGGCATAACATCTATTACAATGGCATTAAACAAGAGTTGTCCGATGAAGATAGTGAATAAGATGATCCCAATATTGTCAATATTACAGGGACCAGCAAAATTACAAGAAGCGGAAGGATTTTCTCCCCGGAAATCTCTCCACCAGCTTAAGCTACGGTTACCAAGACCACTGTCGAGGCTCGGGGTAAGGAGCCAGTGATAGAGCCTGCCCAGACGGAGGCGCCAAAAGAAGTTACGGTCAAGGATACCTCTGAGCAGGATATGGAAGAGGTTTTAAAGACCATTCATAGAAGTGATTATAAATTTGTGAAACAGTTAGGGTAAACCCCGTCTAAAATCTCCATGTTATCTTTGCTGTTGTGTTCTAAAGCTCATGTGAAGGCTTTAGTCAAGTTCTTGAAGACCGCTCAAGTGCCGCAAGAAATTTCAACTGATCAATTTGGAAGCTACATGACTAGTCTGACGACTAATAATGGTTTGGGTTTTTCCGACGCTGACTTGGCTCCGGAGGGGTGAAATCATAATAGGGACTTGTATGTTTCCATTGAATGCAGGGGAACTATGTTGGCCCATATGTTAATTGATACGGGATCTTCTCTGAATGTTCTGACAAAGAGCACTCTGGACCAACTAGATTGTGAAGGGGTTATGCTGAAGCTCAGAAATATCATAGTTCGAGCCTTTGACGGATCGAAATGAATGGTGCATGGAGAGGTAGACCTCCCGATCAAGGTGGGTTCGTAGATATTTGAATCCACTTTCTATGTAATGGACATCCGGCCGACCTATTATTGTCTATTGGGACGCCCCTGGATCTATGGGGCAGGCGCTATCACCTCCACCTTGCACCAGGAGTTAAAGTATCCAGTAAAAGGGAAAGTTGTTATTGTCTATGGAGAAGAGGAGTATATGGTCAGCCACCTCAATTCATTCTGATACGTGGAGATGGATAGAGACTTTATTGAAACACCCTGTCAAACCTTTGAAGTGATTTCCCCTGCTGCTGTTGAAGACGTTTCTTCCATTTCGAAGATCAACAAAACTCCTCACAAGATGGCCTCCTTGAAAGATGCTAAGGCTACTATAGAAGAGGGTTGTAATACTATTTGGGGTCAGCTTCCCGATATCCCTTATAAATCTAACAAGTTTGGACTGAGCTTTACTGTAGAAGGTCAGAGGGTTATTCATCACACTCATGCTGGGAGACCTCTATTCCATATCAGCAACAACGAGGTTAATGCTATAGAGGACGTAGACAGTGATTATGACTTCAACAGTTGGATATTCCCTACCGTTGGTGATGGAATGGATAATTGGAAGGCAGAAGACATCTTTCCCATCTCCTTTAGTTAGGAGTAATATCTATATTCCTGTCTTATTATTTTCAAAAGTTTTTGGCTATGTAATAAATAATGACTTCAAAACCTTTTGTCTTATCCGAGGCACAATGGTTTATTTGTTAAAGGGTTGATAATTCATAAACATTTCTCATTCAATAAAAACATTGGACGTTTTGCATGCAGATTTTGTGATCTCTGTCTTTCTTTTATCTTATTGCATTTTCAAAATAGCTATGTATTCTTAGACACACCTACACACTACATTGTAGATCCTCATCCACTCTGGATCTCATCGATAATGATTCTGCCATTGCCGCATATGACTTTGAAAATTCGATCTACCAAGCCAAGAACAAATGTGAGGAAGGTTGTGAAATACCTGGAGAACTTGTCTGACTCTTAATACAAGAAGAGAAGGCTATCCAACCACATGAAGAGTCGATCAAAGTGGTGAATTTGGGTACCGAGACAGATAAGAAAGAGGTCAAGATCGGTGCCAACTTAGAGAGTAGTGTCAAGAGCAGGTTAATCCAGATGCTGCATGAATATATGTTGAAATCTTTGTTTGGTCATACGAAGACATGCCAGGGCTTGATACCGATATTATGGTTCACCGTCTGCCGGTGAAAAAGGGTTGTGCTCCGATTAAACAGAAGGTCCGTCGCATGCATCCTAAAATGTCAAAAAAGATCAAAGCCGAGGTTATGAAGCAATTCAATGCAGGTTTCTTAGCAGTAACATCATATCCTTAATGGGTTTCTAATGTTGTTCTGGTGCACAAGAAATAAGGAAAGGTACGTATGTGCATAGATTATAGGGATCTGAACAGGGCAAGCCCTAAACATGACTTCCCACTACCATATATCGATGTTTTGGTCGACAAAACCACTCAGCACAAGGTATTCTCTTTCAGGGATGGTTTCTCGGGTTACAACTAGATCAAAATGGCGCCAGAAGACATGGAGAAAACCACCTTCGTCACACAGTGAGGCACCTTCTGTTACAAGGTTGTGCCTTTTGGGTTAAAGAACACCGGGGCAACCTATCAGCGTGCCATGGTAGCCTTATTTCATGACATGATTCACCACGAGATAGAGGTCTACATTGATGACATGATAGCCAGGTCAAAAACTAAAGAAGAGCATCTTGATCACCTGCACAAACTGTTCGAAAGGCTGAGGAAGTATAAACTGAGGTTAAACCCGAACAAGTGCACCTTTGGGGTGAGATCCGGTAAGCTCTTAGGTTTCATTATCAGCAGTAAAGGTATTGAGGTCGATCCTGCAAAACTTAAAGCCATATAAGGAATGTCGACTCCTCGTACCGAGAAGGAAGTCAAAGGTTTCTTAGGACATCTGAATTACATTGCCCGTTTCATTTCTTATTTGACTGCTACTTATGAGCCAATCTTCAAGCTGCTGAAGAAATATCAAGTAGTAAAATGGAACAACGACTGTCAAAAAGACTTTGATAAAATTAAGGAGTACCTAACAGAGCCTCCCATTCTGATCCCACCAGTTGAAGGAATACCTCTAATCATGTACTTAACAGTGCTAGAGAACTCAATGGGGTGTGTACTGGGGCAACATGACGAGTCTGGTCAAAAAGAGCGTGTAATATACTACCTTAGCAAAAAGTTTACCGACTGTGAAACAAGATATTCACTACTCGAGAAAACTTGTTGTGCTTTGGCATAGGCTGCTCGTCGACTAAGACAATATATGTTAACCCATACTACCTTGTTTATTTCTAAAATGGATCCCATCAAGTACATATTCGAGAAGCCAGCTCTCTCCAGAAGAATAGCCCGATGACAGATGGTCTTAACGGAATAAGACATCCAGTACACCACTCAAAAAGCAATCAAAGGAAGTGTACTGGCTGACCATTTGGCACATCAGGCTGTAGATGACTATCATCCTATGAACTTCGAATTCCTGGATGAGAACATTATACTAGTAACAGATTGTGATGAACCTAGACCGTATAAAGGACCTGAGTTAGGATCCAGATGGACTATGGTTTTTGATGGAGATTCCAACGCACTGGGTAACAGAATCGGTGTTGTGATCATCTCCCCCACAGGTTGCCATACGCCCTTCACCGCCAGACTTTGCTTTGACTACACCAACAATATGGTTGAATACGAGGCAAGCATCATGGGTCTTAGGGCTGCTATTGACCTGAGAATCAAGTTTTTAAGCGTGTATGGAGACTCAGCCTTGGTGATCAGTCAGGTTAAGAGAGATTGGGATACGAAACACCCAAATCTCATTCCTTATAAAGAGCATGTGTTAACATTGATCCCGTATTTCTAAGAGATTACCTTTAAGCACATACCAAGAGAAGAGAATTTTTTGGAAGACGCCCAGGCTACCATGCCATCCATGTTCAAGGTCAGATGGGACAATGAGGCTCCCTGAATTACCATCAAAATATTTGGAGAACCAGCGCACTACTATGAAATTGACACTGATGGAGTAGAGGAAAAACCATGGTTTCATGAGGTGAAAAGGTACCTTGAGGCTCAAGAATACCCTGAAGGGGAATCCATCAATGACAAGAAGTTCCTACGGAGGTTCTCAGCTAAGTTCTTCATGAGCAATGGAATTCTATACAAGCGCAATCATGATTCGAATTTTCTTTGTTGTGTGGACAAGAATGAAGTAGAAGAAATTATGCAAGATATGCATGAAGGTGTCTTCAGTACTCACTCTAGTGGGTATACTATGGCTAAAAATATTTTGAGAGCTGGTTATTATTGGTCGACTATGGAAACTGACTGTCACCACCACTCGAGAACTTGTCATAAGTGCCAAATTTATGCTGATAAAGTTCATGTGCCTCCAATACCTTTGAATGTCATGACTTCTCCTTGGCCATTCACATTGTAGGGCATTGATATGATCAAATAAATCAAGCCTACTGCCTCTAACATACATCACTTCATCCTCGTCACATTGATTACTTTACAAAATGGTTTGAAGCAGCTTCATTTTCCTTTACCAAGAATGTGGTCGCCCGGTTCATCAAACATAACCTTATCTGTTGGTATGGCATTCCCAAAAGGATCATCATAGACAATGGTACCAATCTCAATAACATAATGATCACTGAACTCTGCATGTAGTTCAAGATCAAACATCACAACTCTTCTCTGTATCGTCCAAAGATGAATGGTGCAGTGGAAGATGCCAATAAGAACATAAAGAAGGGCATACAGAAGATGGTTGTGACATACAAAGATTGGCATAAGATGCTACCGTTTTCTCTTCACGGCTACCGCACTTCGGCAAGAACATCAACTTGGGCAACCCTATTCTCTCTAGTTTACGACATGGAAGTTGTACTACCTGTCGAAGTCTAGATTCCTTTTCTGAGAATCATGAAAGATGCCAACTTGGGCGAAGATGAGTGGGTTTAGACAAGGCTGGATCAGTTAAATCTGATTGATGAGAAGATACTTGCGGCTATTTTTCACGGTCAGATGTACCAGAAATGCATGACCAAGGCGTTCAACAAGAAGATCAAGCATCGGGTATATCAGGGTGGTGATTTGGTAATAAAGTGTATCATTCTTCCACAGGGTGATCCCAGTGGGAAATGACTCCGACTAACGAAGGTTTATCTGTAATCAAGAAGATATTTTCTGGCGGAGCTATGATACTGACTACCATGGATGGTGAAGATTTCCCGCACCATGTGAATGGGGACATAGTCAAAAGATACTATGCATAAAAACAACCTGCTAGGTTGACTGGCCTAGGAAAAAATAAGGGCATCTCGGTGAACCAAAAAGGTTCGGGAAAAAATCAGGGATATATATGAAAGGATTGTACACCTGGCAAGTCGGAAACCTAAAAAGGAGGCTTGGGCAAAAAAGGGTATCCCGGTGGACTGAAAACTCGAAAGGGCAGTCCGGGAAAAAATTAAGGATTAAAGCGTACACCTATGTCCCTATTGGATCACTTACAATAAACTTTATTTCCAAAGACAAAGTCCAAATGGTACAGATCAATTCACTCACTTTCTTCTGACAGCGAGGGATGAGATGCTTGAAGACATGGGGGAAATAGCAAAATTGAAATCCAACGAGATCATTCCCACATGGCTATTTTTCTTGTTTACACTTTGTACTCTTTCCATTTCACGACAATTTCCCCTTATTGGGATCTCTGTCTCTTTGTACAAAATCACCCGTTTATGGGCAAACTATCAATTAGAAATTCAAATTTCAAAATTGAAACTCTTTGTTTTTACTTTTTGTTTTATTTGCAAGACGTCCAATGACTAAAAATTGAATGAGCATATGCATATGAATATAATTGATTGTTGACAAACATATGCACAAAAATAGGAATAAGCATTTACTCAAGACTCTAGGAGTCGGGATAATGTCCAAGCCATCCACAAATCCCCACAAAGCCACTTCCATGAGATTATCCCTATGAAGTAATCTTCGCAAGTTCACACATTCCACACAATTTCCTCAGTAGATCACTCTGGCAGATAAAGGAGTATAGTCTTCTTCCCAGCGATATCGCCCATCTTCCGAATCCAAATCATTATAGTTTATGGAAATTCTTCTCCCCAGCTAAGTTTTCAGAATTGTAAAATCCCCTGCAGACTACTTCTCTCCAGCAGAGCTCATTCTCCTGAGCAAGGAGTTTCCCTCAGTAGAGTATTCCTCCGTCAACGGGGTTTACTTCCCCAGAAGATTTCAGAGCTTCGTCAATAGGGTTTATTTCTCCAACAGGGTTTATTTCCCCAGCAAAGTTCAATCTCCCAAGCTTAAGTCTGCTTCTACAACAGATTACCGACAAGATTCCCATCTTCCAACAAAGGACAACCCGAATTGCTATCCCCAGAGAGTTACCACTAAATCTAAAACTGGATTAGATATCGATCAACCAGACGAGTCGGTACCCGTATCAGAAACTCGGTCAAACAGCACCTCGAAAGAATATCCATCTCTTTTATCCCCAGTCAAGGTATATAAGAATTATAATCCTTAGTAGAGCAAGAAACATCAATGTCCCTGAACTTTTCCTCTGAAGCAGAAATCAACATTCCCCAGTGGAGTTCCCTCAAATAGAGAGCAGGAATCCCCAGCGGAGACAATCCCCAGAAGATCTAAGATACACATACTCTTCATCTCCAGCACCAGTCATGGATTCATTTTCCTCAGACAAAAATGTTGCTCGAGTTTACAAATACATTTCAATAACATTCCACATTCATATATCATTTACGAACAACATAGCATATGCATACATAACACATATAACACAGTCTCATTTATTTTGAGAACATCGTCACGCAATGCATTCCATATATTATGACATTGCATACAACTAATTCTTTACCTTTTCAGGAAAAGATCAATCAACAGACAAACATCATCAACTACTGGTATGACCAGACAGTCTTCTCAAAGACAACATCTTCTGGCTTAGTTTAGATCGAGGCATAGATCTATTCTGATACTTTTCCTAGTTGAAGATGAGCGCGGATATCTTCTAGCTCAGATTAAATCAACCATAGATTTATTCTGATACTTCTTCCAGTTGAAGACGGTCGTAGACATTTTCTGGCTCATATTAAATCAAGCATGGATTTATTCTGATACTTCTTCCAGTTAAAGTCAAGCATAAATATTTGTTGGCTCAGTTTAAATCAACCATAGATTTATTCTGATACTTCTTACAGAAGACAGTCTTCTGGCTCAATTTGAATTAAGCGTGTATTTATTCTGATACTTCTCCCAGTTGAAGACACTTTCTGGCTCAGATTAAATCAAGCATGGGTTTATTATGATACATCTTCCAGTTGCAGATAAGTATAAATATATGTTGGCTCAGTTTAAATCAAGTGTGTATTTATTATGATACTTTTCTCAGTTTAAGACATTTTCTGGCTCAGATTAAATCAAAAATGGATTTATTCTGATACTTCTTCTAGTTAAAGTCAAGTATAAATATCTGCTGGCTCAGTTTAAATCAACCATAGATTTATTCTAATTCTTCTTCCAGTAGTCAGTCTTCTGGCTCAGTTTAAATTAAGCGTGTATTTATTCTGATACTTCTCCCAGTTGAAGACATTTTCTGGCTCATATTAAATCAAACATGGATTTATTCTGATACTTCTTCTAGTTGCAGACAAGCATAAACATCTTCTGGCTCAGTTTAAATCAAGCATGGATTTATTCTGATACTTCTTCCAGTAGAGATTCTTCTGGCTCAGATTAAATCGACCATAGATTGATTCTGATACTTCTTCTAGTTAAAGTCGGGTATAAACATCCTCTAGCTTAGATTAAATCGAACAAAGATTTATTCTGATACTTCTTCCAACGAACCTTTTTCTGGCTCAGATTAAATTCACCAAAGATTTATTCTGACACTTCTTTCAGTTAAAGACAAAGATACCTCTTTTGGCTCAAATTAAATCGACCAAATATTTACTATGATACTTCTTCCAGTTGAAGACGGTCAAAGATAGCTTCTGGCTCAGATTAAATCGACCAAAGATTTATTCAGATACTTCTTCCAGTTAAAGATAAAGAGACCTCTTCTGACTCAGATTAAATCGACCAAATATTTATTCTGATACTTCTTCTAGTTCCAGATAAGCATAGACATCTTCTGGCTCAGATTAAATCAACCGTAAGATTTATTCTGATACTTCTTCTAGTTGAAGTCAATAGTTACTTTGGATGGCGTCTATAAGACCATCTCCGAAGAATCTCTGTCACCTCTCCAAATGGCATTTATAAGCCCATTCCCGGTACAATCAACCAAAATCATAATTTCTTGCACGGGCGAGTGCAAATTTCTGGGCACTTAGGTGTTCAATCATCTTCTATCTTCAAGTCACGAATGAAGGACATGCCAATCTAACTCTTCAGGTTTAAGAAGATTGAATAGGGGAAGTTGTTGTACCCCAAAATTTTCCCTCCCATTCTTCTCAAGACATTCTTTCAAGGCTTCTCAAATACTCAAGAATCTCAAAGGTTGACTAGTAAAGAGGCTCCTCCTAAGTCAAAGGTCTACAATTAGGGTTTTGGGTTTATCAAGGAAATTTGGGTTGCAAAGGTCTCAATTAGTTTCCATGTTTCTCCATATGTCTTCAACACCATTCATGTCAAGTTTCAAGTCCCGCATCACAAGTTTGCTCAGTCAATGGCTCAGATGATTGAAAATCAACTGTATTGGGTAAAAAGTCAATTGTGGTAAACATATAGTCAAACATCAAGATTTTTGGTCAACATCAACATTTTTAAGTGACATTCATCATTTGATCAAGGTTTGATCATGACTCCCCAAGGAAATCCCTCAAATCATCAAAAGTCAAGAATTGTCAAATTAGGGTTTCCTTAGGAGAAGTCAATTGAACTTTGACCAAGCATAACTTTCACATTCTTCATCAAATTTTCCCCAACTAGAGATTATTTTGAATAAAATTCAATTATCTACAACTTTCTTTTTATGCTCGAGACCAAAAAATGCTTTATTTGAAAGATATGTGCTAATACATTGTAAGTCATTTTCAAAAGTCAACAAAAGACACTTTTTGTCAAGGCCACTTACATCAAGATAATATCTCCAAATTCCTAAATTATCAAAAGAGAAAGTGTAGAGGAGATATTGAGATTTTTAAAAAATCCAAGATCACTTTTAAAATGTGAAAATTGAGCAAGTTATGCATTTCACAAGTTGGGAAATTTTGAGAAAATTCATGAAATACAAAATGAGCAAATTTGAGATTTTGAACTAGTGGGCCTAATTTTTTATGTTCAAACATGTTCATAAGATGATATAGGACCTATAAACCCATTTACATATATTTCATGATTTTATTTCTTTTATTTGGACTTTTTATTGATTTAAAAGAAAATAAAAATAAAAATAAAATATTAGATAAATGTG
Source organism: Vicia faba (assembly GCA_948472305.1). Classification (NCBI taxonomy): domain Eukaryota; kingdom Viridiplantae; phylum Streptophyta; class Magnoliopsida; order Fabales; family Fabaceae; genus Vicia; species Vicia faba. Next base: position 188,199,136 of record OX451738.1, on the reverse strand, counting down.
TAAGGACTTGAGCTTGTAATTTCAAACATGTAAAAGCCCAATGCAGCTCATGATAGCCTGTCAACCTTTCCAAATTTGTACCAACTTAAGAATGGCAAGAAATATTACAAAGATGGCAAGTTTTCAAAGTGTTTGATCCTTGCTTTATTATGGCTTCATGGCCTTGATCTCTTGCCATATTTGTCAGCTCATTCATTCCTCTATATAATGCAAACAAAGGCAGAAGCAAAAGACAAGAAAAGCACTGCATACAAGCTCTCCAAAAATTCTCCAAAATTCAAAGAAGTTGTGAAAATTATATCTCACATTCCAGCAAGTTTCAATCCAAACTAAGGCTAGAATTCACCTCATGAAGATCAAAGGAGTTGATCTAGATCCATAGTTGTACTCCTCGAGCATCAGAGCATTGTTTCTTCATCACGCTGGTTCTTGAACTAGTAAAAATCAAAACTGTGTTTCCTCGCGTTTTTAATCATTACTAATATATTTGATCTCCTCCTATTCATCATTAGAACACGATAGGTACGTTACATGAAAAGTTTGACGCATAAATGGTGTTTTACCATTGTTAAGGTAACGCGAACTGAGATCTTCGAATCTCTACGTAGAGACATTTTTAGATCAAAAGGACCTCACCAACAAATTCACAATGCTTGATTTAGTAGCATAGGATGCCTTTGGTTGTTTAAACTAACATTTTTACAGGTTTTCGCATTTGGGACGACCGGGGAAGATGACCAGAGATTGACTCCAACGTCTCTGAATATTGTTGACCCTGGCAGAGCCATCGTGGCCTAATAAAGCCTTCTGAATGGATGATTCAAATTCTAGGGGGCCACCTAATGCGCGCGTGTTTTTTCTGTATAAAATTAGCTGGCATTTTGTGTTATATTATTTTTGTTTGATATATACACCAGATGAACATGCCACCCTAGTGGCAACACACTTGCACATAAGACTTACATGCTCCTTGTCCTGGGTTCGATCCAGGCGCGAGGTGTTTTTATTTTCCTTATATTTCTCTTGCAGATCAAGTGCAAACAAGGCCAGTGCACACACGATGCAACTCACACCTGGACCATCAGAATCTCAAGACTCTAGATCCAACGTCCCAAGTCAGTACCCCATGATTTACCACTCAGAAGGCCACCATAGAGGATCACACAACAGCCTGGGCCTCCTTGGCATGGGCCTAACAGATTCTGAAGCGCACCTTTCCTTTCCCTTTTGCAACACATGGCTCATTTCTATTTCTTTTTTTTTGTTTTATTTATTTAGCTCTCTTTAATCATTTTTTTTATATTTTATTTGTTTAATCATAAAATCATAAAATCATAAAAACATTAGATTTAAGTTTTTTTTATTAATTAATTTAATTTTTGTTTAATTTAATTAATTTAATTTTAAATCACTTTGATTTGATTTTATTAACTAAAAATTAACTAGAATTAGGTTTAATTATTTATTTCATGCTTCAAACATTTTTCTAGATAAAAACATCAAAAATATTTTTCTTCTAAAAACACTTAGAAGTTTCTTTTAGGTTTTCTTAATACTCTTTCCCTCTTTTATCTCCATGCACTCGTTTATTTTCTGCATTTTGTTTCATAATTAATATAACTGCTCAAGTATGTATTAGATGATTAGGATCCATTTACATTTTTATCCCCAATTTTTGGTTTGTACTCTCCATCCCTGAAGCATTGTAATAGCGTAGTTTACTTTCCCGCATTTTTACTTCCCGCACTACTGTATGAATGCTTGTATATATTTAACTTCTAGCTTAATAGGATTGCATGGTAAGACTTAAAAGCAAACGTCAAAAAACCTAACATCCAAAATAAATATAACTGAAACACAACACACTTCGCACACGTGCACCTCTAAGTACCCCCACTTGTTTCCTTCGGAAAACAACAGCCAATCTCTCGAACGTGAGAAGTTTTAGCAAAGTCCCTTTAGTTAAAAGATCATAGTCCCTCGATGACCCTTCGATGTTGCCTCGGTAAATGATCTTAGTACCTTAGGATAATTGCTAAAGTGTCTTACGAGTTGCCTTCGTGACTCTATGATGACCCACACTTGTCCCTCGAAACATTCGATGATAGGGCTAACTACTAATTAATGGTAGGATAACACTATCTAGAGGAAAAGAGGAAAATGACAAAGGCCTTTTGAGTAGGTAGATAGGTCATAGTTGCTTTCTCAGAAAACAAAGCAAATTCTCACACATACACTCTCTTTTATAGATATTTTCAAAGACAAAACACTTAGTATGCATTCTCAACGATACGAGAATCATTACAAAGTTCGCCGCACTAAGGCATCTTTTCAAAATATTTTCAAAATACACTTACATAAAAAGAATTTTCAAAGTGAGCTAGCAACTAAGAGCCCGTAGATAACTACGGATGAAAAGGGTGCTAACACCTTCCCTTTTCATAACCTACCCCCCTTACTCAAAAAAATTCTCGAAAGGTCTTTCCTGTTCTTTTCACCCTTTCCTTTATTGGATAAAAGAAAATTCGGTGGCAACTCTTGCTATCTGTGACATTTACGATAAAACACAAAACCAGTAAAGTCAGTCCCACCGTATTACACCACCCTTCGACCTAAAACCACTATGGACCCAAGATGTAGAGTTAAGTACTTTATTATCGATCAAACGTTATTTGTAACTAGATGAGCAGAAAGACAGTTGATGGGTACTTCACAAAGCATGATGTGGGACATGAGTGACCTAGATGGAATTTGCCCATCCTACATAAAAGGATAAATTTCTAAGGGCCCAATATTGAACTGGACAAGGGTGACACGGCCTATGCCTTGTGTTTAATATAGACATAAGGGAAAAGGGTAATTGTACACACAAATATTATCACAAAAAGGTTTTACCAGATCACATGAGATTTTCTTGATTTGGGTAGCAGTGATGTGTTGCTAGATACCGCTCACTGTTTATTATGTTAAATGTGTGATTTAATATAATTGCCAACATCGCGAAAACCTACAGGGTCACACACATAAGGACAGTGTTGTACCCAAAAGTTTTCCCTCCCATTTTCTTCAAGATATCTCCTTATGCTCCTAGGGTTTTCAATTGCTCAAGGCTATTCATGGTTAGACCAGACAAGCCCTCCTTCTAAGCAGTTGACCTACAACTAGGGTTTCACTTTTCTCAAGGAAGATTGGGCCTCTAATGTATCAAGTGGATTCCATGGTTCCTCATATGTCTCAAGGAATGCTCATGCCAAATTTTAAGCCTTGCATCACAAGTTTTCTCAATCAATTGCTCAGATGACTAAAAATCAACTGTATTGAGTAAAAAGTCAATTGTGGTCAACATACAGTAAAACTTCAAGATTTTTGGTTAACATCAAGATTTTGAAGTCATATTCATCATTTGATCAAGTATTAATCATGACTCCTCAATAAAACATTCAATTCACCAAAAGTCAAAAGTTACCAAATTAGGGTTTTCTTAAGAAGAAGTCAACTGAACTTTAACCAAGCATAAATTTCCCATGCTTCATCAGATTTTTCTCAACCAAAGTTAATTTTGAAGGAAATTTAATTCTCTACAACTTTTTATAACTAAGCTCAAGTCCAAAAAAAATGCTTCATTTGAGAGATATGGGCCAAAACATTATAGGTCATTTCAAAATTCAACAAAAACATACTTTTTGTCAAAGAAATTTAAATCAAGATAAAGTCTTCAAATGGAAAAATGATCAACATAGAGTTTGTAGGGGACATCTTGAGCTTTCCAAAAAGTCAAATATCACCTTCATATGATAAAAATTGAGATAGTTATGATTGGTGCAAGTTGGGAAATTTTGAGAAAATGCATGAAACCCAAATTGATCAAACTTGAATTTTATGGCTAATGGGCTCATCTTTCAAGGTCCAAACATGTTTTAGACCTCATATTAGACCTATGAATCTATTCATACACCATTTTTATTTTTATTCCATTTATTTTGACTTTATTAATTTAAATTCAAAATTAAACTAAACAAAAATCAAAATTCTCATACAAAGGTCCAAGCCCATCTTGTGTTGACCTAATTCACAGTTTATATATTCCTTTCATTCAGAGAACAAAAGAAGACACAGAAAACCTTGCAAGAAGCCACCTTCCAAAAACATCAAAATTTGTTAAAACTAGGGAAAATCGAAACCCTTCTCTTCAGCGTTCCTCAAGGCCAAACAACCATCTCATTCAACTTCGGGGACATTATAGGGTAAGAATGATCGATTGTAATGACCCAAGAAGCTTGAAACTCGTAACTATGCATCATCCTTTATCATTCTTGCATGAAATTCAAATTTTCATTTTATCATGCTTTAATCGAAACTAACGTTACTAATGTGCTTCTGAGATGTCAATGTACAGGTTTGAACCATCACATAGCCCCCATGATGCCAAAATCATGTGTTGCCATGTTTGAACCGACTGACCTTGTTTTCTTCATATCTATTTATACAGAGGGAGTTATCCAAAACCAAGGCCACCATTGAATTCACAGGGTCTAAATTAGGGGGGTAGGGTACCTTTTGATCATTAACAAGCTTTATTTTGTAGGTACAAAAAATGTGATCGCCGGAGAGGCGCTGGAGCCCTAGCTCCGGTCGTCTTCTCCGGCTCAGTCCATTATGTTTAATATATATTTATTGGTTTTCATAGTATGACCGGATCAAAAAGTCACCCCAGTGGCAAGAGCGCGTATGTTAAGGCATTAATATAGAAGGGTGTGGGTTCGATCCATGCCTTTTGTTGTTTTTTTCCATATTTTCTAATTTTTACAGGTTTTGTTATGTTTTGCGAGTGCGGATGTTACAAACACCAACCAACGCTTAGCCTAGTGGCAAGATATGCTACTCAGAAGGAAAAGGGTGTGGACTCAACACCCACCCCTGGCATTTTTCCTTTTCTTTTGTTTCTAACCCTTATTTTCTTTTTTAATTTTAATTATTTCCTTTTTAAATTAATTAACCCTAATCTTTTTAATTAAACCCTAATTAACTTAATATTTTTTTAACCCTAATTAAATTGGGATTAAGTTTTTTTATAATTAATTTTTTAATTAAATTAATTAAATATTTTTAATACTAAATTAATTAGAATTTTTGGGTTTTTATTAGTTATTATCATTAAACTATTTTCTTCATAAAAAAATCACCAAAAAAAATATTTTCTTTTTATTTTCCTATTTTTCTAGATCAATTGTATAGGTCGCGCGTTCCTATTGTAATAGTTATAGGTTTACTTTCTACATTTCTCCTATTTTGTATTTGCTCCGAGTTTGTAATAGTTATAGGTTTAATTTTTTGCATTCTTCTATTATGTAACTGCCCCAAAGTAATGTAATAACATATGATAGTTTATTTTCCGCACTTTATTTTCTGTATGCTTTATAACTGTGAGTAATTAGGATTGTATGGAAAGACTAAAATGAACTGATAGAAAAATCCTAATTGTAAGATAAACATAAATAAATCAAACACACTTTGCACACTTACATCTTTAGGGTAACATCTCTTTAGTGCATTTCAGAATAACGATCATGTCCCTCGAACATAGGGATGCTTTAGCAAAAGACCCTTGAATAAAAGATCATAGTCCCTTAACGACCCTTCGATGTTTCCTACGAAAAATGATCTAGTCCCTTACGAAACTGCTAAAGCATCCTTACAAGTTGCCTTCAATGACCTTACAATGACCCTTCGCATGTCCCTTCACATTCAATAAATAGGATTACCTGCCAACTAATGATACGGATAATACTATCTCTAAAGGAGAAGGAAAAGAATAAGAAAGGACTTTAGTGGGTAAGGAACTCTTAATCGCATGCTTACAAAATTTTCTAAAAAACATTTCTCACATCACTCTTTCAAAACAACAAATATTTTCAAAAAACTTTGTACGCGTTCTTGAAGACTAATATAAGAACCATTACAAATTTAGCTTTACTTTGGCTTTTTCAAATATTTTTAAACAAAACACTTACACAAAAAAGAAATTTTCAAAAGTGAGCTAGCGATTAAGAGCCCGTAGGTAACTACGGATGAAAAGGATGCTAACACCTACCCTTTTCATAAATTACCCCCCCAAACTCAAAATCTATCAAATGTCTTTCCTGTTCTTTTCACCTTTCCTTATTGGATAAAAGAAAAGTCGGTGGAGACTTTTTCTATCCGCAACATTTGCGATAAAATGAAAAACAAGTCAGTTCTCCCACCGTATTATAGAACTAGGGACTCTGCTGGGGATTACATACTTAAAAAAGAGGGGTTACCCTAAAGTCTAGATCACTTTTAACTACTTTAATTGTCTGAATTGTTTGCTTTACTTTAAAGGGTTGATTGGGTTTACTTTCTTGCAAAGATCCTACACCTGGATTTAGGGTACCTTAGGTAAGTAGCAATAGATCATGGAAATTGTATGGCATAGACCGATATGTTTGAAGTGATGGCTACGTTTGTGTGACACTTTGGTTTTTACCGATGTTCCTTGAGTCAATCGAGGATAAAATTGGGCTGCCGTGTGGTGTCATAAGCACTAGCTAACTTTTAGAACTTTAATTGACCCATCTTGGCCATTAGAAGGTAGAAAGATAGCCGACTTTGGTGTAGTCCAAGGTTGGTTGATACTCGAAGCTATGCTCATTGAGATTCTACTTTCGGGATATTTTGGTAGCAAGTCCGTTGTCGTGCTAAAATAAAACCTGCCAGAAAGATCGGTGATATAAGATTCCTAGAACCCGGTTACTATTTTAGGACAGGTTGAGCCAACTTAACTTCAATAGAGAATGGTATTTACCTACAGACCTCATGCAAGCCTTTAAACCTAAGGCTCTTGTGTGATTTTTTTGTGTTTGCTACTTGCTTAAACATGACATCACAACATCACAACATCATAACATCATGACATGGCATTTTCCCTAACCACTTCAAGGATCTTAGGGACCTTTGATGCAGGGTTATCATAAGCTGGACTGCTAGCAAGGGGCAAAAGGATTAATTTTCCTCTAACCATATGCCGTCAAAGACCGGAGTATATTCTTTTAAGTCAAAGGCTAGGACTCACTTGACACGGTGAGCTTGATTCTTATAGAAGGACATTAAAAAACAAAGACGTAAAGTTCTTCAGATAAAGTTGCATCCAGACTCAATTTCTAACATTTCATTCTTACCTACCCCGCGAGATCCTTGAAAATATTGCATATACATCTACATACCATACATATCATTACATAACAGGTTTCCAAGACAGGTTTTCTCATCTTCTTGTTGTTTATTTCAGTAAAAGATGGCTCTCAAACAAACAGTCAAAGATCTCCAGACCCAGAATGCTCCGTTCCAATAGATGTTCCTCAGTTTAGCCAAGGAGCGGGAACAACTGATGACCCTTGTCACTAAAGAGAAGAAGAAAAAGACAACGAAACCAATCGGCATCCTCAACATGGGAAGAAGGTCCAGAGGTCCTATCAAGCGAGCTCAAGACTATGATATCCCATCAAACGAAGATGACAACCAGGGTGAAGATGGTAAGAGTGTGAAGGGTAAGAAAGGAAGCAACCTTGGTTCTGGCCAATATTCTGATGAAGATGAAGAAGACTATTCAGACGAATAGTATCCTCCCACTGATGAAAAGTACAAACATCTGGAAGATTGGATAAATATTATGGAGATCCAGAAAGTGCTTGGGTTTGATTTTCAAGATCTGGGTTTAGTCTCGAGATTTGTTATTCCTCATAAATTCAAGGCCTCTACTTTTGCAAAGTATGAAGGTGTTTCTTGTCCAAAGCTTCATTTAAGGTCATGTGTCCAGAAGATTCAAGCACACACTGCTGATAGGAAATTATGGGTGCATTTCTTTCAAGAAAGCTTGCCGGGAACACAGTTGGAATGGTTCTATCAACTAGAAGGGACCAATATCCATACTTTGGAGGATTTGGTTGCTGATTTCTACAAACAATACCAATATAATGCTGATCTTACACCAACCCGTGTGCAACTACAGAATTATGACCATGGGCTCGAACGAAGGCTTCAAAGAGTATGCCCAGAAATGGAGAGATCTAGCAGGAATGGTTTAACCTCCTTTGTCTGATAGGGGATTGGTTGACATGTTTATGGGGATTTTGGCAGGTCCTTTCTTCAATCATCTGATCAAAAGCTCTTCAGTAGGGTTTACTGAGTTGATATTAACAAGGGAACATGTTGAAGATGGAATCAGAAGCGGAAAAATTCAGGTGGTTGCGTCTTTATATACTATGAAGAAGACGTTCAATGGAAATAAATAAGCTATTGATGTGTATGACCAGAAGGGTCGTGGTAGAGGTGACCACAACCAATCTGTGGGGGTTGTACTAATCTCTAATCTCGCACTAACGTAACATCAACAAGGCAATCAACATAGGCGGGCGCACCCAAGAGACAATTTACCAAGATCAATATGTCGTTGTCTCGGGAATTATAACACTTGTTGAAGGCGGAGCTAATTACGTTGAGTGATCCTCCTCAAAATCCTAACACCTCCTCTCCTCGGTACAATCCTAATGTAAGATGTGTCTATCATTCTAATAGTCCCGGACATGACACATATAATTGTTGGGCTTTGAAAAATAAGATTCCAGATATGATTGACTCCAAAGAGATTGAATTTGATCCTTCTGAGACCCCTAATGTGATTATTAAACCTATGCCTAAGCACGAAAAGGGAATTAATGTTATCGAAGATGTTTATTATTTTTCCGCTGTAGGTGACTTGATTACTACCCTGATAATTATTAAGAAGAATCTATTGCAAGTCGGTTTATTTCCGGGTTGCACTGAAAGGTGCTACTACTGTGCAGCCCAATCCAATGGCTGAAAACTACTGAGAGAAGGTATTCAATGTCTAATGAACAACTATATAATTATAGTTAAGAAGAATCCTTCTATGGATACTTTTTTTCAAGACTTGGAGCTTGAAGAGGTATCTGTAGTTTCTGGAACTCCTGTAAGGATCACTTCTAAGGGTCCTGTGAAGATTTTTGCCGAACCTAGAGTTGCTCCTCTGATTATTACCACACCAAAGGCAATTCCATATTCCTCTGATAAGGCTATCCCCTGGAATTATGGAACTGATGTTTACTACCATGGTGTTAAGCAAGAACCATTGGTTGTCAAAAGTGATGACACAAGAGTTGTTGATTCCAATCTCGAAAATATTGTTGGGACCAATAAGGTTACCATAAGTGTTTTTCTCTCCATAAATCTCTCCAAAGACTGTTGCTACACCAGTTCGTGTTATGGATACCAAGTTAACTAATGAGACTCGAGGCAAACAACAGATGATTGAGTCTGCCCAAACTGGGGCACCTAAAGAAATTACCGCTAAAGATACCTCCATGAAGGAGATGGAGAAAGTACTGAAAATCATCCAAAAAATTGACTATAAGATTGTTGAACAACTAGGGAAGACTCCATCCAAGATATCCATGTTATCCATGTTGTTATGCTCCGAAGCCCATTCTCATGCTTTGGTGAAGTTCTTGAAATCTTCTCATATACCGCAAGAAATCTCTACTGATCAATTTGAAAATTATGTAGCTAGCTTGACGACTAATAATGGGCTAGGCTTTTCTGACACTGATTTGACTCTCGAAGGAAGGAACCATAACAAGGCCCTGTATGTCTCTATTTAATGCAGAGTCACTACCTTAGCTCATGTATTGGTTGATATGGGTTCCTCATTAAATTTTCTACCGAAAGATGCTCTAGACAGGCTTGACTATGAAGGGGTTATGCTGAAACCCAATGACATTGTGGTCAGAGCCTTTGATGGTCCAAAGAGGATGGTGCACAGAGAGGTGAGTCTCCAAATCAAAGTAGGTTCATAGGTCTTTGACTCTACCTTTTATATGATGGATATTCGTATGGCCTATTCCTGTTTACTTGGACGCCCTTGGATTCATGGGGCAGGCGCTGCTACTTCTAGATTGCACCAGAAGTTGAAATATCCCGTGAAAGGAAAGATTGTTACAGTTTATGGTGAAGAGGAATACATTGTGAGTCACTTGAACTCCTTCAAGTATGTTGAGATAGAAGACGAATTCATCAAAACTCCCTGCTAGACCTTTGAAGTTATTCCTTGGACAATTATTGTTACTGAAGACATTTCTAATATTCCTAAGGTTACCAGGGTTCCACCCAGAATGGCTTCTCTGAAAGACGCTAGAGTTGTGGTATAAGAAGGTGGTTTCACTACTTGGGGTCAGCTTCCTGACATTTCTTACAAGTATGAGAAATTTGGTTTGGGTTTCACTTTAGAGGCTCAGAGGGTTGTTCATCATGCTCGTGCTGGGAAACCACCATTCCACATCAACAACAACAGAGTCAACACGGTAGAAGATGCTGATATTGCTATGACCTAGACAATTGGATTTTTCCTACCACTGGAAACAGGATCAACAATTGGAAGACTGAAGATGTTATACTAATCTCCTTTAGTCAGGAGTAAATGCTATTTTCTGTTTTCTTCCTTTAAAGTTTTTGGTTATGGAATTCTAAACAATAACTTAAAGCCTTGTGCCTCACTCGGGGAATAACAGTCCACTTGTTAGGTGTAGCGGTAGAAATGTTCAAGACTAAGCCATTGGATTGACTAGACTTTATACAAATCAAAATAAAAATCGCCATCGCGCTTTATTGTTTCCAAAGGAATGGGAAAAGAGCAAATAACCCAAAAAGAGGGGGAAAGATTCAAGGTAAGGGGGTTGGTTATGCAAAGGGAAGGTATTAGCACCCTAAACATCTACGGTACTCCGCAGGAACCTCTTTGAAAAATCTGTATATTTTGCCTATAAAAATGTGTTGTATATAAAATGGATGGTGGAGATGAGAAAAGAAGTATTTTTTATGATTTTTGCACCCTCCGCGGTTGCGAACCTTTAGTGCCTACATACCACCTTTCGTGCAATAGGGGATCAGAGTACACGTAGTTCCTCTTTTAAAAATTTGAAACACAAGTGTGTTGGTTAATTTTAAAAGATAAGACATCATCGTCATTGTCCGTGTGGAAAACATGCTTACTACCCACAATCATGAGAAAGGAGAATTTGCATCATCTCAAAGTGGAGGATATGACTTGGATTTTAAAATCAATAACGCCTCACTCAACACCCAAGTGGAAAATATCTCACTTCACTACATATTGTAGAAGTATAATTGTTTGCATCACTACAAGGATTGACAAGAGTCTAATCTTTTGAGAAAAGTTTAAAAGTAAAAAAGCCAAAGTGGCAAAATGGTTTGAAATGAGATTGATTGACTTTTAGTCTTCTCACAAAAAAAATGTAAAGGTATTATTAAATTGATTGGAATTTATTTAAGAAAATATTTTGAAAATGCATGGACATAAGTCCAAGTTTATTATTAAAGTAGTTTAAATTTCAAAAGAAGAAGAGTTTTCAAAAGGAGGGAGAAGATTTTTGAAATTAAAGAAGATGGGAGGAGAAGAAGAGACTATCCTAAAGCATAAGGTAAAAGCTAAGAAGAAGAATCATCTAACCAACAAGAAGCTAATACTTGACATTATGAGTCAAGATAGAATTCCCATTCTTTGGATTGAAACCAAGCAAGCAAAGACACTAGACCTCTTGAGAGAACCAAACTTCAAGTGTATTAAGTCCTCACAAAAATTAGGCAGAGTAACGGCTGTATACGGGTGAATTCCATATTACAAACAGAGAATGTAATCACAAAAGCAAATAAGAAACCCAATGTCTTGAGGTAAACCTCAAAAACTCCAGACAAAAATAATCAGATAAGATCACAAGGTCTCCAAGATAGGCCAAGGTTTCTAATCCTAAGTCCAAGAAAAAGTCCCATGCTCCATAATAATAAGGATAGTAACCAAATAGTCCAAGTGCCATTAAAAGTTTTTTAGGGTTTATGTTGATTATTAAGTATCTTAAGAAAAGAAAAGAAAAGCTCGAGTGAGCAAAGTAAAAATGGCAAGAAAATAAATGCTCAAATGAGCAAAGATGAAAATGGCATGAAATGTAAATTCTAAAAAATAAATGGTACGTAAAGCATAAAAAAGAATAAAAGCATAAGATAAAACAAGTCAATAATTAGTGGTTAGTTCGATGACCATCTTGAAACTTGCATTTGGAACTCATTAGAGGATTGGTAGAACCAAAGCCTCCACACTACAAGTTGCATTTGCTTTTTGTCAAGTATATCACCCATTTAGAATTATCACAAGTACCATTTAATGATCAACGATGTTTAAGTGATCCGCATTGACCAAAGGTGTTGTAGATCCATTAGAGGATTAGTAGAACCAAAGCCTCCACACAATGAATCTCGAGGTTATTGGATCAAAGAGATCAAATTGACATACTTGGGCTTTCAATCATAAGTTTAGGCCACGAATGATCATTTATTTGAATCAGGACAAAATTTAGCGCGATGTTAAGCAATCGTAAGTGGACTTATATAGAAGTCGCACCTTCAATTTGAGATTTATCTCTCAATTCTCAATTAGATTTCTCGCTCAATTCTCAATTTGATTGGTTTAAGTGCTGGAGAGTTTGTATGATGCTCAAGAATGATGAATACGCAAAGAATTTTGGAAAAAGAAACTTAAATTTCAGAAACTGAATTAAAAAAAAGTGGGTTCGTGTGAGGTTTTGGCAGGGTGTTCTTGGATTTCTAAGCTTGGGAAAATGGATGGGTTATGACCCTCTATTTATAGGGAAGTGAATGGGAATGAAAATTTGAAGAAACAAGGAAGTTTGGAGGGAAATTGAGTAAGGGTCGAGCACGAGGGAAGTGTGACTTCATTTCCATCAAAACTCAGTCAAACATTGCGTTTTAGGGTGCTAATCACTTCTGGCAAGTTTGCTAAACAAGTTTAGATCAAAAACACGCACAAATCTTGTGTTTAGAAGTCACATTATGGATTTCAAAATTCTGACTTTGTGAAAAATTCAGTTTCAAGTTACCAAATTCAAATCCATGGCATTTCCAACTCAGGAGGTCTTAGGGCATAATTCTTGAAGCTTTAGAAAGATGGGGTTACAAGCTTTAAAATGGAAAAATAATGGAATCAAATGGATGCTTGAGCTGAAAGTTACATGGAGTAAAATTTGAAGAAAAAGAGTTGACTTTCCATACTTAGAAATATTTCAAATTCTTCTTCAAAAATGACCTATAATCTTTTGTATCCAAACATTGCCTTCCACTTAGAATTTGCTCTTGACCAAAAAAGATGGAATGAAGTAGATCACTTGAATGACATTTTGAAATTTTAACCACTCAAAATTTCCAAAAATTGAGCAAGTTATGACTTGTTAAAGTTGGCCAAAAATCATGAAATAACCTATAATCTTTTGCATATTTAAAGTAACTTCCATCCATTTTCTCACTTTGCACATAAAAAAAGGCATAAATTACACATCTTTAAGATCATCATGGAAAAAGAATAGACTCAAGGTGATAAAAATTGACCAAGTTATGACCATTTGAAGTCACATATGGAAAATTGTGGATTCATCTGGATGACTTGTAATCTTTCTTCTTCACCAAGTTCCTTCCACATGAAAACTCCTTGGAACTTTTGAAGTGATTTTTTGGTAAATCTTTGAAGAGAAATATGTCTTTGGAGTCACTCAAAAATACCAAAAGTTAAGCAAGATATGATCCTTTGAAGTTCAAAACCCTAGCCTCTAGATCAAGAGAAGGCTTGGAGGAACTTTGACAAGTTTGAACAAACTTCTTGTGCCAATATTCTTTCTTTGTGAATAGAAGTTGTTGAGGCTGATGATGAGGACTCATAGCCACTAAAACCACTTCCATATCTTGAAATTTGAGAGAAATGTGCTCTTGTGACCAATAAGAACAAGACTTTTTCCAATCATGACAACTTCTTCCCTCAACCCCTTGTACTTTTGAATCAATTTTGATAGCTTTGAAATATGTTGAACCAAAATAAGCCTTGTCATGCCATTTCTTCCAAAACAACTTCAATGGTGAGGTTTTAACTCCTCAAGCTATGTTGACTAGTGTGATACGGTGGGAGAACTGACTTGAGGTTTTGCGTTTGTTTTCACAAATGTTTCGGTTTAGCAAGAGTCTCCACCGACTTTTTATTTTATCCTAAGGAAAGGTTAAAAAGCACAGAAAAAACCTTTGAGATGTTTTCTTGGGTTCGGGGAGTAGATTATAGAAAGGGAAGGTATTAGCACCCTTTCTATCCATGGTTATCCATGAGCTCTTAGTTACTTGTTTAGATCACTTGCCTTAGCTTTTCAATTGTTTGAAATGGTGCTTTGTGTGTGGTTTTGAAAATGTTTTGAAAAAGATGCATTGTCTAGGAAACCATTGTAACAATTCTTGTTTGAATGTTTTACAAAGGTGTGTGTCTTTTTGAAAAGATGTTTCAATGTTTTTGAAAGTTTGTTTTGAAATTGTGTTATGGAGTGTGTTTTGAAAAATGGCAAGGATTTGTTTTGCAAGTTGGTCAAGTAACCAAGAGCTATCTACCCTAAATTTCTCAAAGATCTTTCCTATGTTTTAACCCTTTTAACAGTATTGTTCCACCATTGTATTTGGTGGACAATCTTGTGTTAGGATGTTAACGGGACGGGCGCGGGTCATCGTTTAGACCATGAATGCAATAGTGCCAAGTGTCTTTGGAAATTTTTCTTTAAGGGACTTGATCATTCTTATGCAACTTGAGAAAGCGTCATCGAGGGACTATGATCATTTGATTTGTTTTTGTTTTGCCAAAGACACTCAACATGCAACATGGCCCATTTTTGAAGGCAACAAGTGGAGTAACCCTAAGGGTTCAAGTGTGCATGGTGTTGTTCATTTTCATGCTTTTTTTTTGTCTTTGTATTAGTCAAGCTATTTGTTATTTGATTTGCATACAAACCCTAGGTCTATCATGGCATAATTTGAAAGCTTTTAAATGCGGAAATTTAAAGTCCTAAATTATTACAACATGATTATGGGGATGGGGGTACAAATGTTTGAATGGGGGGATATTTGACAAGAGATTAAATCTAGACTATTACATCCATATCGAATATACAAATATTTAATTGTAAAATATTAAAATAAATACAATAAATATGCAAAATGTATTATGCACAAAAGATTTTTATGTATGTGAAAGTATTTTTTCATGTGAAATATAAACAAAAATAAAAAAGTCAAATTTGAATATTTTTGTCATTTAGGGCAAAACCCTAGTTTTTTGAATAAAATGGTATTTATTTATTGATTATGTACAATATTTGTTAATTAATTTATACAAAAAAAAAAGAAGTATATTGTAAAAAAAAAGTATTTTTTAGTGTCATATATTAATAAAAATAAAAATGTATTATTTCTATATTTTTGTCCTAAATATCTAATAAAATATACAAGTATTTATATATTATATTAAATATACTAAATATATACAAGAATAAAAATATTAATTATTTACAAAAAAAAAGTATATTTTAGAAAATGTTTTCAAAATGTAAATAATAAATAATGACTAAAAAATATATTTTTTTTGTATTATTTTCTAGGGTTTTAAATAAAAAGGTTTTCATATTTATTTACATACATATATTAAATAAAACAAACAAATGCCAAATAAATGCAAAAAAGGGTGGAAAAATATTTTTGATATTTTTTATATTTGAGCAAAAAATAATAAGTCTGAATCAAAAATCAAAAATCAAAAATGATCAATAAATCACACAATGGGCCAGGGGGTGTAAATTGGAAAAGGGAGTGCAAAGAGCAAGAACCAACTCAGGCCCAGCCCAAGTCAGCCTTCTTCAACCTCCAGCTTCATTTGAACAACCAAAACGCGTGCTTTCCATGCTTCATTCAAACTCCTGATTCTTTGACTTTTAACAAAAACTCAGAACACAAACAATGTAGAGCATCAAGAGACGAATTCATACATATAAAACACTTGACTTAACTCTAAGAAACGAAGGATAATTTCTTCATCCCCAATTTCTAACCTAATTTTTCTTCAATGTTCATGGCCAAAATTCTCACAGCATACTCAATATAAATGAAAAGTAAATATATGGATGGCTTCAGGGCTATGAGAAGAACATGTTTCATTCACAAACCTAAGCCTAACTCTTCCTATATTGAGAGATAGAAGTTCATGCTTTTACTTGTTTCAGCTTGAATCGTGTACAGCAATGGAGGTGTCTTCAATGGAGTTTGAGCTTTGGTACAGCTTGCCTGAAGTCCAAGGATGCTTCTCCAACACCTGGCTTGCTTTGAATCGCTATGAATCGTGCTATGGAAGTTCACCTGCAAAACTGAAAAAAATGAAAATGGCAACAGGGGTTAGGGATGTTACAGTTTGTATTTAGGGCTTGGGATAGTTCCAATGGATGGTAGGGAATGTGTTTGAACAAGCTTTGGCCAAAACGCACGAGCAAACTGAGTTGTGCAACTCAATCTGCAGGGATGCCCTGTTTCTTGCAGAAAAATGGTGTTTTGGTGAATGAGGGGGTATTGGGGATGAAGGAATCGTGTTTTAGGTCAGCTTGGGTGTATGAAAGATGTTCACAAGGTTTTTGTTTGACTGTCTTGACAGGAAGTGAGAGTTGGATAGTTTTTGCAAGCTTTTCTTCCTATGTAAGCAAAGAGATGTCAACTTGTGATATAGGCCTGTACCAAGTTCTAAAGCATGCTGCATACTTTGTTCTTGATCAGTGGGATTTGCCTACAAATCCTTGCCGCAAAGATTTGGCTTGTACTTCTTGGATTTTGAATTTGACATAAAGCACTACTTTTCAAAAATGGAAAATGTGCTTTTTCTATTTAAGGGATAATCTTGCATGTAATGACCAAATGCACAAAACAATGCTTGAACACAATGGTTAGGCATTTAATTATGGAGTACAAACATGGTTTAGAGGCCTGCAAGCAAGTACCAAGCATGCTGATTTCAAAATGGAACTTGTATGAACATGCATTTGGTTATGAACAAAAGTGACTTTTGCCCAACTTTGCAAATTCGAATCTCCCTAACCACAAGGGTGTTTGAGAAGTTCTTGGACAATTTGGAAATATTGGAATGTGTACTACAATCCATCTTTGTAATGCAAATTGAAACTCCAAGTGAGAGCATGTTAAAAATGGCCAAGAAGTTCGACAAAAATCCTGCCTAGAATAGGTCAAAAATTTTCTAAGTTAAAAATGTTTTGCACCCTTGTTCCAAAAATCATAACTTGAGCTACAAGCTTCCTTTGAGAAAACTTTGTCAATCAAAGTTGTATATTTTGAAATGGACTACAACTTTCATGTTTTGAGTTTTGTTTGAATCCATTTGTATCTTGATGGAAAAATGGGACAAAGTTAGGGAAAAATAAGGGAATTTCATAACTTAGAAAATTTCTAAGTTATGAAATTTCTTCATTTTAAACCCTAATTTGCAAATTTGGATTTCTTGATGAACAAGTTTCATAATTTGACATGTATTGATGAGAAATGAATCTTGGCACTTGATTTTGACCAAAAAGTCAAAGTTTGACTTTTCAGTATACAGTCAAATTTTGATCAGTTGACTGAAAAATTCATCTGTCAATCCTGTGCATTTGAGATCTTTTGAACTTGTTGAATGTGTCAAGACAATGCCATTGAGTCCTTGAGTCCATGTGTGAGCTTGGTTTGCCATTGGTTAGGTCAAACAGTCAAGAATTGCCTTTGTTCAGTCAAAACCCTAAAAATGACCATTTTGCCCTTTTGGTGATCTGATCAAATTTCTTGTGGAATTGTGATCCAAACTTGACCAAATGGTTCATATGAGTTCATTATGTTGATGTGGGTCAAATTTCATGAGGTTTGACTGTCAATTGGCCACAATTGACTTTTTCCCCAATACAGTTGATTTCTAGATCAACTGTCCCATTGACTGGGCAAAGATTGGAATCAAGGCTTGAAACTTGGTATGGATAAACTTGTGAGTCCAACATGAAGCATGAAAGTCACTTTGGGAATTTTAGTTCAAAACATCTTTGTGCAAACTCAAACCTTAATTTGGGTCAACAGTGCAAGGTGGAGTCTTGAGCAGAGCAAACCCTAACTTGATCTTGAGCTCTAAGGGTCTTGTGGTGAGAAAATGTTGATGAAAAGGGAGGGAAAATTTTGGGGTACAACAGTTGCCCCTGTTCAATCTGCTTGAACCTGAAAAGTTAGATTGGCAGGTTTTCCTTTCGCGTCTCGAAGGTAAAAGGAGATTGGACCCTAGAGTGCCCTTAAATTTGCACTCGTCAAGACATGGATGTGGGAATGGGCTTAAAGATGCCATTTGGAGATGGGCTTAGAGATGCCATCTGGAGATGTGACCGAATCTTGTCGGGGGATGGGCTTAAAGATGCCATCTGGAATGCTTGTTGAACTGTATGTCGTTGATGAGTGAGCGAGTATCAGAAAGGTATCCATGTTTGGAATATCTCTGAACTGGGGATCTTGAATAAGCAATGGATTGAAATCCGTGTTTGGAGAATCCGTAAACTGTTTTCAAAAGTTGAGTCTGAACAAGCGATAGATTAACATCCGTTTTTGGAGAATCCGTAAACTGTTTTCAGAAGTTTGAGCTTAGTAATCTTATCCTGAAAAGGGTAAAAGATTAGCTGAAACACAAAGTTATGTTGCATGAAATGTATGATGCAATGTATGTTATATCAATGTTTATGATATGAATGTAATGGATGAGCATGTAAGCTGATGAGCTGTCTTGCTGAGGAAGGCGGATCCTGGATAACAAAACTTTGACTGTTGTCGGGGGAAAGTAAATCCTTGACTGCTGCAGGGGATTGAGAATCCTTTGATCGTTGAAAATGAGAAGTCCTGGGACTGCTGTTGGGGAATCAGGAGCTTGGGTTGTATGCCAATCTACTCGGGATTCCAGGACGAGAGTCTTCATTCTGTTAAGGGTCAGAAATTGGGAGTATACCAATCTTCTGAGGCTTCAAGGATGAGAATCTTCATTCTGTTAACGCTTAACTGTTATCTGGTCGATCTCCAGGCTTTCACAGAAACTTGTATTGTCATCTGGTCATAGTCCAGGCTTCACAATAGCTTGGTAAGCTGTTATCCGGTCAAATCCGGTCTTCACTGCTTGTGTTAAAGATATACCACTATCTGGTCAACTCCAGGCTTCGTAGTATTCTTGGTTGTTGTCTGGTCGTAATCCAGGCTTCACAGAAATTTGTATTGCTATCTGGTCGAAATCCAGGCTTCACAATAGCTTGTTAAGCTGCTATCCGGTCAAATTCGGGCTTCAAGGCTTGTGTTAAAGATATACCACTATCTGGTCGACTCCAGGCTTCGTAGTATTCTTTGCTGTTGTCTGGTCGTAATCCAGGCTTCACAGAAATTTGTATTGCTATCTGGTCGAAATCCAGGCTTCACAATAGCTTGTTGAGCTGTTATCCGGTCAAATCCATGCTTCACGGCTCGTGTTAAAGATATACCACTATCTGGTCGACTCCAGGCTTCGTAGTATTCTTTGCTGCTGTCTGGTCGTAATCCAGGCTTCACAGAAATTTGTTGAGCATTAAACTATTATCCGGTCGAATCTTGGCTTCATAGCTTGCTCTGAGGGGATACCATTATCTGGTCGCAATTCAGGTTTGGCGGTAGTCTGGCATTGTTATCCGGTCGTACTCCGGGCTTCACAATATGATGTAGAGATCAAGATACTATCCGGTCAAATTCGGGCTTCATAACTTGAATTTTGTGAGAATTTGATCTTTGGCGACTGTAACTTCCAACAGGTGACCGGTCAATTTGAAATGTAATTTATTTTGGAGAATAAATCCTTGACAAATGTTGGGGAAATAAACCCATAACCGAAGTTGGGGATAGAAAAATCCTTTGGTTACTGAGGGTGAGAAATCCTTGTTGACTGCTGATTGCTTGGGGAGCAAGATCTTCAGTTGTTGAGGGATCCTAGGACCACTGCTGGGGATTGGAATTCCTTGGTGACTTGTAGGGAATGAGAATTCTGATGATCTCTACTGGGGAGTCCAGAACCTGGTAGACTTATGCTGGAGAAGTAAGACTGAGAATCTTCAGTATGGTGGGAAGTATCTCTGTGGGGAGAAGGTTCACTAGTCTGGTTCCGCTGGGGATTGATAGTTGGAAGTTTTAGCTCCGCTGGGGATTGGTAGTTTTGACTTTAACTGGGGATAGGATTTTCAGATTTTTAAGGCTCCACTGGGGATACTGAAACTTAACTCTGAGGGGAATTGAGTTCTGGAAGACTCTTTGGTTGGGGAAATCAACTTTGAGAAAGCTTATGTTCTGCTGAAGACCCTAAAGTTTAACTCTGTTTGGGGAATTAAACTCTGGATTTTAACCTTGTTGAGGATTTTGGAGTTTAGAACTGCCGGGGATTCCTTCTGAAAGGGCATCAAGATATCTATTTGTACCTTCAACCTATCAGTAATCATCTTTTCTTGGTTTGTAAGAAAATGATTATGTTCAAATGCATATGCCTATTTAACAAAACATTGGACGTTTCTCAAATAAAACATAAGTGTAGAAAAGCAAAAAGAAGACAAAGCAAATTTCTGTATTTGGAAAAGTATTTGTATTAACTTTTTATGAGTATCTTTGTACAAAGGAGACAGGCATCCTAGTAAGAGGATGTTGCCGTAAAAATTGAAAATTTTATACAAGAGAAAGATGGCTATGTGTAACAATTCCATGGGATTTCATTCTGCTATAGCCTTCACAACTCTGAATATCTTGTCCATTCAATGCTTCGTCCGCCGATGATTGGATTGATCAGGAGTTTGGATCTTGTTGATGAAGAGATTATTCTTTAAAGTGATCCGACGAGACATAGTCATACGCTTTAATTCCCTAACTTTTGCCTGGATCGCCCTTTCGGGTTTTCAATCCACCGGGAAACCCCTTTTTGCCCAAGCCGCCCTTTTGGGTTTTCGACTTGCCGGGTGTACAGATTTTTTGTTTTATCCCTAATTTTTGCCTGAACCGCCCTTTCGGGTTTTCAGTTCACTGGGATGCCCATTTTTTCCCAAGTCGCCCTTTCGGGTTTTCGACTTGTCGGGTGATTTCATGCGTAGTATCTTTTGACTATGTCTGCGTTCGCAGGGTGCGGCAAATCGTCGCCGTCCATGGTGGTCAGAATCATTGCACCACCAGAAAAGATGCTCTTGATTACAAATGGTCCTTCGTAAGTAAGAGTCCATTTGCCCCTGGGATCACTTTGTGGCAAGATAATCTGCTTGATTACGAGATCTCCGACTTGATATACTTGACGTCTGACTTTCTTGTTGAAAGCTTTGATCATCCGCTTTTGGTACGTCTGACCATGGCAAACAGCAGTGAGTCGCTTCTTAACGATCAAATTGAGTTGATCAAGTCGGGTCTGAATCCAATCGTCTTCATTCAAACCAGAGTCCTTCATAATCCTTAAAGAAGGAATCTGAACTTCCATGGGTAGGACAACTTCCATGCCATATACCAAAGAAAATGGGGTTGCCCCTGTCGAAGTACGTGCCGTGGTGCGGTATCCATGCAGAGCAAACGATAACATCTCATGCCAGTCCTTGTAGGTGACTGTCATTTTCTGAATGATCTTCTTGATGTTTTTGTTCGCAGCTTCAACAACACCGTTAATCTTCGGCCGATAGGGAGATGAATTATGATGATAAATCTTGAACTGCTCGCATAGAGCGGTGATCATAGTATTATTCAGATTTGTACCGTTGTCTGTAATGATCCTGTCGGGGACACCATACCGGCATATGAGGTTTTGCTTGATGAAGCGGGCAACCACATTCTTTGTAACGGAGGCGAAGGAAGCTGCTTCGACCCATTTGGTGAAATAGTCAATAGCAACCAGGATGAAGCGATGTCCATTGGATGCCGTGGGCTTGATCTCTCCAATCATGTCAATGCCCCACATTGAAAATGGCCAAGGAGCCGTCAGAACGTTGAGAGGAACAGGAGGAATATGAATCTTGTCGGCATAGACCTGACATTTGTGGCAAGTACGGGAATGTTGATGGCAATCAGCTTCCATAGTAGACCAGTAATAGCCCGCCCTAAGAATCTTCTTAGCCATCGTATGCCCGCTCAAGTGGGTGCCAAATGTGCCACTGTGTATCTCAATCATGATTAACTCTGCTTCATCTTTGTCTACACATCGGAGTAAAACACAATCATGGTTGCGTTTATAGAGGATGTCGTTGCTCAGGAAGAACTTGGCAGCAAATTTCCTTAGGAACTTTTTGTCATTTACGGAAGCTCCTTCGGGATATTCTCTAGTCTGGAGATACCTTTTGATTTCGTGAAACCAGGGTTGTTCCACTGCTTCTTCGGTATTAATCTCATGACAATGCGCAGGTTCATCCATTCGCTCGATGGTGATTTGGGGAGCCTCGTTATCCCAGTGGAGTTTAAACATGGAAGACATTGTAGCTAGAGCATCTGCTAGCTGATTCTCTTCTCGCGGGAAATGCTCGAAGGTGATTTGCTCGAAATGAGGCAACAATGTCAAGACATGTTCTTTGTATAGGATAGGATTAGGATGTTTGGTATCCCACTCTCCTTTGATTTGACTGATAACCAAAGCCGAGTCCCCAAATACGATCAAAGATTTGATCCCTAAGTCTATAGCAGCCTTGAGACCAAAAATGCAAGCTTCATATTCGGCCATGTTATTGGTATAGCTGAAGCAAAGTCGGGCCGTGAAAGGTGTATGACAACCTTATGGGGAAATGAGTACCGCACCGATACCGTTTCCAAGTGCATTTGAAGCACCATCAAAGTACAGGGTCCATCGGGATCCATTTTCAGGTCCGTCATACGGTCCATTACCTTCAATGTTGTCCAAAGAAATGATGTCCTCGTCCGGGAAGTCGAATCTCATGGATTAATAATCTTCGATAGCTTGATGAGCTAGATGGTCAGCTAGTACACTCCCTTTTATAGCTTTTTGGGTAGTATACTGGATGTCATACTCAATCAGGATCATTTGCCATCTAGCGATTCTTCCAGATAAAGCAGGCTTCTCGAAGATATACTTGATAGGATCCATTTTGGAAATCAATAGAGTGGTATGAGTCAACATATACTGTCTTAGTCGGCGAGCAGCCCATACCAAAGCGCAACAAGTTTTCTCGAGCAGTGAGTAGCGAGTCTCATAGTCGGTAAACTTTTTGCTAAGGTAATAAATGGCATGCTCTTTTCAACCAGACTCGTCATGTTGGCCCAGCACGCACCCCATTGAATTGTCCAAAACAGTCAGATACATGATCAGCGGTCTTCCTTCGACGGGTGGCATCAGAATAGGAGGTTCTAGCAAATACTCCTTGATCTTATCAAAAGCAGCTTGGCAATCGTCGTTCCATTCGACTACCTGATCTTTCTTAAATAGTTTGAAAATTGGCTCACAGGTAGACGTCAGATGAGAGATGAATCTGGCAATATAGTTCAAGCGCCCCAAGAACCCTCTAACTTCCTTTTCAGTACGGGGAGCAGGCATTTCTTGTATAGCCTTCACTTTTATTGGATCGACCTCGATGCCTTTGTTGCTGACAATAAATCCTAGAAGTTTACCAGACCTAACTCCAAAAGTGCACTTACTTGGATTCAGCCTGAGTTTGTACTCCTTCAACCTGGAAAACAGCTTTTGCAGATGTTCAAGGTGTTCCTCCTCTGTTTGTGATCGAGCTATCATGTCGTCTATGTAAACTTCGATCTCATGATGTATCATATCATGAAACAAAGCTACCATGGCGCGCTGATAAGTTGCCCCCGTGTTCTTCAGTCCGAACGACATCACCTTGTAGCAGAAGGTACCCCATTGTGTAACAAAGGTTGTTTTCTCCATGTCCTCGGGGGCCATTTTAATCTGGTTGTAGCCCGAGAATCCGTCCATGAAGGAAAACACCTTGTGCTGAGCTGTGTTGTCAATCAAAATGTCGATATGCGGTAGCGGAAAATCATCTTTAGGGATAGCCCTGTTCAAATCCCGGTAGTCCACACACATTCTGACCTTGCCATCTTTTTTAGGAACGGGCACAATGTTAGCAACACATTGTGGATAGGATGTAACAACCAGGAAGCCAGTGTTGAATTGCTTCATTACTTCAGCTTTAATCTTCTCAGACATGTCGGGCCTCATTCGGCAAACTTTTTGCTTGATCCGTGGACAATCCTCTCTTGTAGGGAGACGGTGAACCACGATGTCTGTGTATAAACCCGGCATGTCTTCATAAGACCAGGCGAAGATTTCAACGTATTCATTCAACAACTGTATTAGACGCTCCTTGACACCTGATTCCAGGTTGGCACCGACTTGCACTTCTTTCCTATCTTCCTCTGTTCCTAAGTTGACAGTTTCCAACAACTCTTCATGAGGCAAGATGGCCCTCTCTTCTTGTTGTAGAAGTATGGCTAGCTCTCCTGGTACTTCACAATCTTCGTCATCTTCGTATTCAGCCTGGTTGACCAAATCTTCAGAGTTATTGAAGGATACAGCAGAATAGTCACCCATAGAATCCAGAGTGGATGGATACCTGCATTTGTGAGTGTGGGTGTGTGTAAGGGATAACCATCCTTAAACAAACAAAAATGCAAAAGGAAAGAAAATGAACACAGCAGTTTATAAATGAAAAACGTCCAATGATTCATTAAACATGGCATATGAATATGAAGAGAATTGAAACCCTTACAAATGGACCTGCATGCCCCGGGCAAGGCATGAGGTGAAAAATAGTGTGCAGATTGTTTTAGTAATTATTACAGACCAACAGGAAATGCTCGAAAGATAAATTACCGATCGATGAAAGTAATGGGAACAAATTCTTTCGCCTCCCAGTTGTGTAGTCCTCCTCTGATGGTTGGGAAGATCCAATCTTCAATGTTGGCCTCTTCGTCTTCGTCTTCTAAAGCATTGATTCCATGAGGAGAAATCTTGATGGGTGTCTTTTCAATTTTTGAGCGACGCATAGATTTTTGCCCCGCAATGGTAAATCCCAACCCAAACTTGTCTGTTTTCTGAGGAATGTCAGGCAACTGTCCCCATGTTGAGCTCTTCCCCTCCTTCATTGCAGCCTTTGCGTCTTTCAGAGATGCCATCCTGGCCACCTGCTTGGGTACCTCAGCTACTGTTTTTGCTACTGCAACCTCGGGAGCAATTTCCTCGAAGTGTTGGAACAGTGTTTCAATGAATTCGCCCTCCACTTCCACATACCTAAAGGAGTTCAGATGATTGATCATGTACTCCTCTTCACCGTGTACAGTTATGATTTTTCCCTTGACAGGGTATTTCAGCATCTGATGTAGGGAGGAAGTGACTGCGCCAGCATTATGTATCCATGGTCTCCCTAGCAAGCAAGAGTATGACGGACGGATGTCCATAACATAGAAAGTTGAGTGGAATACTTCAGTGCCCACCTTGATGGGAATGTCGACTTCCCTATGCACCATTCTTTTAGACCCGTCAAAGGCCCTGACAATGATATTACTTGGTTTCAGCTCCAAGCCTTCGCAATCCAACCGGTCGAGAGCCTTTTTAGGCAGCACATTTAGAGAAGAACCAGTATCGACCAAGACATGGGCGAGAGTAGTTCCTCGACATTCAACTGACACATGCAATGCGTCATTGTGCTTTCTTCCCTTCGGAGTTAGGTCAGCATCAGAGAAATCCAGGTCGTTGTCGGCAGTAAGGCTGGCTACACAATCCTGGAATTGATCGGCTGAGGTTTCCTGGGGAACATGGGCTGTCTTCAGAAATCTTATCAATGCTTTGGCATGAGCCTCCGAACAAAGCAGCAATGCTAACATGGAGATCTTCGAGGGGGTTTGCCCCAGTTGCTCCACCACGTCATAATCACTCTTGTTAATTATTTTCAGAATCTCCTCCATTTCTTTCTTAGAGGTTTCGGGGATGACCAATGGCTGAGCCCTCGTCCTGACGAGCTCATCTTGGATCCCTTTCCCCTTATCAGCAGAAGTAGGAGGGACAACCACATGAGTAACAGCTTCTTCAATCAACGGAGTTCTTGCAGAAAGTTTTATCGGTGCAGGAGTAACCTTGGCAGCAGCTGAGGGTCCAAAGATTGCCTTTGGAGGGGCAATCTCTGGAGAGAAAATTCTCCCACTTCGGGTAATCTTGCTCGTACCGGAAATGTTTCCAATGTCGGTAGTTTCTTTGTCAGAGCTCTCTTCAGTTATCTCAACTTGTTTAACACCGTGGTAGTAGATTTATCCACCATAATTCCACGGTATTGATTTTTCAGATTTGTAGGGGACAGGCCCAGGCATGGTTATTTTCAAAGGAACAATCTTCGTAGCGGATGTAATCTTAACAGGCTTTTTAGGGACCTTGGAAAGATTGGTGGAAATGGTGATTATTGAAACATCTTCGATAGGGGTTGGAGTAGCAGGAATCTTTTCGAAAAGAATTTGTTGGCTGTCCATTAGGCCTTGGATGCCTATCTTCAGCAATGGACAGTCGATTGGTAGGGAGGAACAACAGTAGCAGTCTTCTTTACATCCTGGGAAAATCCCAGCTTTCAACAGATTCAACTTGATTGTTAGTAGTGGAGTTACCAGATCATCAACAACAACAACATACAGATCTTCTTCAATAGCATGGATATTGCGACCATGCTTTGGCATCGGAGCGGATATTACATTCGGCTTCTCTAGAGCGTCGAACTCAACCTCTTTAGCATCTATCAAGTCTTGAATTTTATTCTTAAGCGCCCAACAATCGTTGGTGTCATGCCCGGCGCTGTCAGAATGATAGGCACATTTAGCATTGGGATGATAGTGTGGGGAAGCGGTATTCACAATCTTTGGCGCTTCTCTAATATTAGTGAGATTCAACTTCAACAAATGGGGAAGAACTTGTGCAGGCGTCATGTTGATGCGGGTGAACTGCCGTTGTGGCCGTTCTACCCGTTGCTGGTTTGGTCTGCACTGATTGTTACGAGGCTGATCATTTGACGAATTTTGAATCATCACGGCCCCTACAGTCGGTCGGCGCTCAGTTCTTCCCAATCTTTTCTGAGAGTATATAACAGCTGCATCCTTCTTTGTCGGGAATGATTTCTTAACAGTTGCGGAGGCAGAGGCATCCCTTTGAATCTTCCCACTCTTAATACCAGCTTCCACCCGTTCGCCAGTCAGAATCAATTCAGTAAACCCTGCGGAAGAGCTCCCGATCAAATGGTTGAAGAACGGGCCAGATAGGGTCCCCAAGAACATATCAACTAGTTCCCTATATGAAAGAGGTGGCTGCACTTTTCCGGCCAAGTCGCGCCATTTCTGGGCGTATTCTTTGAATCCCTCATTTGAGGCCATCCCCATACTTTGTAGCTGAGTACGGGTTGGCGCCAAGTCAGCGTTATATTGATACTGGAGATAAAAGGCAGCTGCCAAGTCTTCCCAGTTATGCACTTTTGACCTCTCAAGCTGGTAAAACCAGTCTAGCTGTATACCGGACAAACTGTCCTGAAAGAAGTGTACCCAAAGATTTCTGTCGGATGTATGAGGTTGAATTCTTCTGACATATGACCTTAGGTGCATTTTCGGGCAAGACAGCCCGTCATATCTCGCAAAAATTGGCACTTTAAACTTTGGAGGGATCACAATCCCAACAATCAATCCCAATTCTTCAAAATCTAACCTAGGAACCCTTTGCAGCTCCATAGCTGCCAGTCTATCCTCCAGGTTTTTGTATTTGTCGTCCGCTGGCGGGTATTGCTGCTCTGAGTAGTCTTCATCTTCCTCAACCTCTTCCTCTTCAGCCTCGGACTCAGAAGGTAATGCAGCCCCTTTTCCTTTACCGGTCCCCTCATCAGATGTGGAGGGGAATTCAAGAACTCTCCTAGCTTCATTTTCAAATCTTCTTCCCAGTGTAGCTACCCCAACTCCTTTCTTCTTCTTTTTTCCTTTTTCTTTCTCTTTGTTCCCTAACAGTGCTTTAAGATCCTCCTGACCCTTTGCTAAGGTCATTAGGAGCTCTTGAAACTGTGAGTTTTGTGACTGCAGATCTCTGACCGTCTGTTCAAGATCCATCTTACTGAAATAAACAGCAGCAAAATAAGGAAACCTGGTGTGAAGACCTGCTTATGCATATGATGAATGATATGTTTATTCATGCAATGCATTCAAGGATTTAGAAATTCAAAATTCTTGCAAACAAAAAGAACACACGTCATATTAATAAGAAGAAATTTTGTCAGAACATAAATGCCCCATGGGCCAAATATTACAAAAACTTCTTAAGGTAAAAAGACGTTGCGCATCCTCTTTGGTGCGATGTAAGTGTTGAGGGTCTCCTCCTCGTGAAGTCGGCGGGTAAGCTCCAAAACCTTCTTCTCACTGGCGTAGAAGCTGGCTTCAAAGGTATCCCTTTCTTCCTTGAGTTGGATCCAACTCTTCTGCATTTCCTCCCATGATGTTGGTATGTCAGGATGTAGGATGGTGTAAGGAACCTCTCCTTCCTTAACAGGCTCTTTAATCAAAGGGAGAATATGAGGGTAAGGCATCATAAGACTCTGGGCTCGGGTTCGTACCCACTTGAGGTAAGGCTCAAGAGGGATGGAGTTCTTGTGCCCCAGTGTTTTTCTATCTACCTTTTTAGGCATCCTCCAAGCTCTGATGAATCTTTGGCGAAGTCCTTGCGCATCGTTGTCGAAGTCAAAAACTAGGTCAGGAATCAGCATGTCATGAGGGCCATCCCTCCGTGCATATCCAAATTGTCTCAAAGCTAGACAAGGGTTGTAGGTAATGCCCCCTCTAATGCCAACTAATGGAACATTAGGGAACTCACCACAGCGATCGATGATGATGACATTTTCTCTGGACCGAGAACACCAATGTACATCAGAATGTGTGAGGGTCATCAATCGTTGTGACCACCTTAAGCCTTGCTCATTCTTCAAAGCAGATTGTGGAAGGTGAGAAATAAACCACCTTGCAAGGAGAGGATTACAGCACATGAGAACACCTCTCTTCCTCATTGTTCGTGTGTAAAATGAGTGGAGGATGTCCCCAAGCAATGTAGGTATGGGATTCCTGGATAGGAAAATCTTGACAGCAATGACATCTATAAGTTGGTCAGGATTTGGGAACAAGACCAACCCATAAATGAGGAGTGCCACAATTTCTTCAAAGGCTTGTAGATCCAAAGAATTCCAACACTCTTGTGCCTTCTCAAACAAGAATTTTGCCAAGAAGCCTTTGACACCACTTCTAGTTTCCCAATGCCCCTTGATGTCAGATGGTTGCAAGTGTAGTGCTTGAGCAACATCTTCAGGCTTTGGTTCTTTTTCCGTACCGTTGTAGGGTAGTTAATTAAGAATAGGAATTCTCAGGAGTTGAGAAAATTCCTCCAAAGTAGGCACCAATTGGTAGTCGGGGAATGTGAAACAGTGGTGAAGGGGGTCAAAGAACTGGAACAACACTTTCACCATGTCTTCTTCAATACTGGTGTTGACTAGGTTGAGCAGCCTACCATGTCTTTCACTGAAGAGAGAGCTTTCTGGAATTCTGGATGTAAGCTCCTTGAGTTGAGGAGGGATTCTCACAAGGTTGACTTGGATAGTTTTCCTGCGAAGAATTTCCATGACCTACAAAACAAGAACAAAGATGAAGATCCAAACCCTTGAAATGGTTAGTGGATGCATATGATGCTTTATGATGTTCATGATGTATGCACAAACACATGTACAAGCAAGTCACAACAAGACCCTAGTTTCAGGCTTGCATGGGGTTTCATAGGTAAGTACCCTCTTGAGTGTAGTTGGCTTAAAAACCTGTCCTATAAATAGTAACCGGGTTCTAAGGAGCTCAATATCATTGGATTGTTTTCCATGTTCATTGTTTTGGTTTAGCCACTTAACTGGCGACCAAAATATTCCAAGAAAACAACCCTCAATGAGTGTAGTATCGAGTATCTACCAACTTCGGACTGCACCAAAGCCGGTCATCTCACTACCCCTAATAAAAGGCCAAGATGGTCAAGTAAGGTTCTAGGTCATTAGTGCTTAGTGACATCACTCAGCGGCCCCGTACTCTCCTTGATTGAACTCAAGGGTTACCGGTACTCACAAATATGTCGCACTAATATAGCTATTGCTTCGACCGTGTCGGTATACCCCGCACAGTTTCCATAACGTATTGCTATCTATGAATGTTTCCCAAATTCGGGTGTAGGATTTCAAGCCCAAACAAGAGAACCAAAATGTAAAGCAATCAAAGCAAACAATTAGTCATGCAAAGGGTGATCTAAGCCCTAAGGTTACTCCACTTTTAATCATTTCCCCAGCATAGTCGCCAGTTCTGTTATACGGTGGGAGAACTGACTTGAGGTTTTGCGTTTGTTTTCGCAAATGTTTCGGTTTAGCAAGAGTCGCCACCGACTTTTTATTTTATCCTAAGGAAAGGTTAAAAAGCACAGAAAAAACCTTTGAGATGTTTTCTTGGGTTCGGGGAGTAGATTATAGAAAGGGAAGGTATTAGCACCCTTTCTATCCATGGTTATCCATGGGCTCTTAGTTACTTGTTTAGATCACTTGCCTTAGCTTTTCAATTGTTTGAAATGGTGCTTTGTGTGTGGTTTTGAAAATGTTTTGAAAAAGATACCTTGTCTAGGCAACCATTGTAACAATTATTGTTTGAATGTTTTACAAAGGTGTGTGTCTTTTTGAAAAGATGTTTCAATGTTTTTGAAAGTTTGTTTTGAAATTGTGTTATGGAGTGTGTTTTGAAAAATGGCAAGGATTTGTTTTGCAAGTTGGTCAAGTAACCAAGAGCTATCTACCCTAAATTTCTCAAAGATCTTTCCTATGTTTTAACCCTTTTAACAGTATTGTTCCACCATTGTATTTGATGGACAATCTTGTGTTAGTATGTTAACGGGACGGGTGCGAGTCATCATTTAGACCATGAATGCAATAGTGCCAAGTGTCTTTGGCAATTTTTCTTTAAGGGACTTGATCATTCTTATGCAACTTGAGAAAGCGTCATCGAGGGACTATGATCATTTGATTTGTTTTTGTTTTGCCAAAGACACTCAACATGAAACATGGCCCATTTTTGAAGGCAACAAGTGGAGTAACCCTAAGGGTGCAAGTGTGCATGGTGTTGTTCATTTTCATGCTTTTTTTGTCTTTGTATTAGTCAAGCTATTTGTTATTTGATTTGCATACAAACCCTAGGTCTATCATGGCATAATTTGAAAGCTTTTAAATGCGGAAATTTAAAGTCCTAAATTATTACAACATGATTATGGGGATGGGGGTACAAATGTTTGAATGGGGGGATATTTGACAAGAGATTAAATCTAGACTATTACATCCATATCGAATATACAAATATTTAATTGTACAATATTAAAATAAATACAATAAATATGCAAAATGTATTATGCACAAGATTTTTACGTATGTGAAAGTATTTTTTTCATGTGAAATATAAACAAAAATAAAAATGTCAAATTTGAATATTTTTGTCATTTAGGGCAAAACCCTAGTTTTTTGAATAAAATGGTATTTATTTATTGATTATGTACAATATTTGTTAATTAATTTATACAAAAAAAAGAAGTATATTGTAAAAAAAAAAGTATTTTTTAGTGTCATATATTAATAAAAATAAAAATGTATTATTTCTATATTTTTGTCCTAAATATCTAATAAAATATACAAGTATTTATATATTATATTAAATATACTAAATATATACAAGAATAAAAATATTAATTATTTACAAAAAAAAGTATATTTTAGAAAATGTTTTCAAAATGTAAATAATAAATAATGACTAAAAAATATATTTTTTTGTATTATTTTCTAGGGTTTTAAATAAAAAGGTTTTCATATTTATTTACATACATATATTAAATAAAACAAACAAATGCCAAATAAATGCAAAAAAGGGTGGAAAAATATTTTTTATATTTTTTATATTTGAGCAAAAAATAATAAGTCAGAATCAAAAATAAAAAATAAAAAATGATCAATAAATCACACAATGGGCCAGGGGGTGTAAATTGGAAAAGGGAGTGCAAAGAGCAAGAACCAACTCAGGCCCAGCCCAAGTCAGCCTTCTTCAACCTCCAGCTTCATTTGAACAACCAAAACGCGCGCTTTCCATGCTTCATTCAAACTTCTGATTCTTTGACTTTTAACAAAAATTCATAACACAAACAATGTAGAGCATCAAGAGACGAATTCATACATATAAAACACTTGACTTAACTCTAAGAAACGAAGGAGAATTTCTTCATCCCCAATTTCTGACCTAATTTTTCTTCAATGTTCATGGCCAAAATTCTCACAGCATACTCAATATAAATGAAAAGTAAATATATGGATGGCTTCAGGGCTATGAGGAGAAGATGTTTCATTCACAAACCTAAGCCTAACTCTTCCTATATTGAGAGATAGAAGTTCATGTTTTTACCTGTTTCATCTTGAATCGTGTACAGCAATGGAGGTATATTCAATGGAGTTTGAGCTTTGGTACAGCTTGCCTGAAGTCCAAGGATGCTTCTCCAACACCTGGCTTGCTTTGAATCACTATGAATCGTGCTATGTAAGTTCACCTGCAAAACTGAAAAAATGGAAATGGCAACAGGGGTTAGGGATGTTACAGTTTGTATTTAGGGCTTGGGATAGTTCCAATGGATGGTAGGGAATGTGTTTGAACAAGCTTTGGCCAAAACGCACGAGCAAACTAAGTTGTGCAACTCAATCTGCAGGGATGCCCTGTTTCATGCAGAAAAATGGTGTTTTGGTGAATGAGGGGGTATTGAGGATGAAGGAATCGTGTTTTAGGTCAGCTTGGGTGTATGAAAGATGTTCACAAGGTTTTTGTTTGACTGTCTTGACAGGAAGTGAGAGTTGGATAGTTTTTGCAAGCTTTTCTTCCTATGTAAGCAAAGAGATGTCAACTTGTGATATAGGCCTGTACCAAGTTCTCAAGCATGTTGCATACTTTGTTCTTGATCAGTGGGATTTGCCTACAAACCCTTGCCTCAAAGATTTGGCTTGTACTTCTTGGATTTTGAATTTGACATAAAGCACTACTTTTCAAAAATGGAAAATGTGCTTTTTCTATTTAAGGGATAATCTTGCATGTAATGACCAAATGCACAAAACAATGCTTGAACACAATGGTTAGGCATTTAATTATGGAGTGAAAACTTGGTTTAGAGGCCTGCAAGCAAGTACCAAGCATGCTGATTTCAAAATGGAACTTGTATGAACATGCATTTGGTTATGAACAAAAGTAACTTTTGCCCAACTTTGCAAATTCGAATCTCCCTAACCACAAGGGTGTTTGAGAAGTTCTTGGATAATTTGGAAAGCTTGGAATGTGTACTACAATCCATATTTGTAATGAAAATTGAAACTCCAAGTGGAAGCATGTGAAAAATGGCCAAGAAGTTGGACAAAAATCCTGCCTAGAATAGGTCAAAAATTTTCTAAGTTAAAAATGTTTTGCACCCTTGTTCCAAAAATCATAAATTGAGCTACAATCTTCCTTTGAGAAAACTTTGTGAATCAAAGTTGTATATTTTGAAATGGACTACAACTTTCATGTTTTGAGTTTTGTTTGAATCCATTTGTATCTTAATGTAAAAATGGGACAAAGTTAGGGAAAAATAAGGGAATTTCATAACTTAGAAAATTTCTAAGTTATGAAATTTCTTCATTTTAAACCCTAATTTGCAAATTTGGATTTCTTGATGAACAAGTTTCATAATTTGACATGTCTTGATGAAAAATGAATCTTGGCACTTGATTTTGACCAAAAAGTCAAAGTTTGACTTTTCAGTATACAGTCAAATTTTGATCAGTTGACTGAAAAATTCATTTGTCAATCCTGTGCATTTGAGATCTTTTGAACTTGTTGAGTGTGTCAAGACAATGCCATTGAGTCCTTGAGTCCATGTGTTAGCTTGGTTTGCCATTAGTTAGGTCAAACAGTCAAGAATTGCCTTTGTTCAGTCAAAACCCTAAAAATGACCATTTTGCCCTTTTGGTGATCTGATCAAATTTCTTGTGGAATTGTGATCCAAACTTGACCAAATGGTTCATATGAGTTCATTATGTTGATATGGGTCAAATTTCATGAGGTTTGAGTGTCAATTGGCCACAGTTGACTTTTTTCCCCAATAGAGCTGATTTCTAGATCAACTGTCTCATTGACTGGGCAAAGATTGGAATCAAGGCTTGAAACTTGGTATGGATAAACTTGTGAGTCCAACATGAAGCATGAAAGTCACTTTGGGCATTTTAAGTCAAAACATCTTTGTGCAGACTCAAACCCTAATTTGGGTCAACAGTGCAAGGTGGAGTCTTGAGTAGAGCAAACCCTAACTTGATCTT
Organism: Vicia faba; assembly: GCA_948472305.1. Classification (NCBI taxonomy): domain Eukaryota; kingdom Viridiplantae; phylum Streptophyta; class Magnoliopsida; order Fabales; family Fabaceae; genus Vicia; species Vicia faba. Next base: position 188,164,715 of record OX451738.1, on the reverse strand, counting down.
GAGCTCCAAGGGTCTTGTGGTGAGAAAATGTTGATGAAAAGGGAGGGCAAATTTTGGGGTACAACAACTAGGGAATGGAAATAAACTCATGAACCCATGTAGCAACTTGCTAAACCTTATTTCCTTTACCTACATTATTAACAAGTAAGACAAACCAACATTGCATTTTAAGAAAATCAAAGCAAAATATTCATGATCACAAAAGAAAACAGGTCAAGGTACTTGGTAACTCCTCAAAAGAGAAAAGCTAAAGATAAGGAGAAGAACCAAAAGCCTTAATATGATCTTGTTGTGATTGAATTAACATGGTATGATGAAGGGATCTTAGAGGCAAAAATTGGGGTACAACAGCTTCCCTTATTTAAGTTTCTTCTATCCGGAGATACGAAGGTTGAAAATCTTCGTGTCGACGCGATCGAAGATACTTAAATATAAAACAAACCCTATTTTTGGCCCTAAGATGCCATGCAAATGCTTATGCATATGAACGTATGTGAATAATACCAAAGAGACGCAAAGCATCACTAGGGATGCAACAAAATTAAAGAAATAAAGGAGCAACCCCGCTAGGAAAATAAATCACTGGTGGACAAAAAGAACTGAATCAGAGAGGAAGATAACAAGCATCGACGTTCACTGCCAATAGTCTACCAACTTTTACTGAAGGTAGAAAGAGAAAATATATCATATCACCGCCGTTCACTGACGATGAGCTATCGATGTTCACTGAAGATAGCAAAAAGATTATAAACACCGACGTTCACTACCGATGGTCTACCAACGTTCACTAAAGGTAGAAAGAGAAAATATATCACCGCCGTTCACTGATGATGAACTATCAACGTTCATTGAAGATAGCAAAAAGATAAAAAAAAACACCGACGTTCACTGCCGATAGTCTACCAACGTTCACTGAAGGTAGAAAGAGAAAATATCATATCACCGCCGTTCACTGACGATGAACTATCAACATTCACTGAAGATAGCAAAAAGATAATAAACACCGACGTTCACTGTTGATGTCCTACCAACATTCACTGAAGGTGGAAAGAGAAAATATATCATATCACCGTCGTTCACTGACGATGAACTATCAACGTTCACTGAAGATAGAAAAAAGATAATAAACACTGACGTTCACTGCCGATGGTCTACCAACGTTCACTGAAGGTAGAAAGAGAAAATATATCATATCACCGCTGTTCACTAATGATTAACTATCAACGTTCACTGAAGATAACAAAAAGATAATAAACATCGACGTTCACTGCCGATGGTCTACCAACGTTCACTGAAGGTAGAAAGAGAAAATCATATATCACAACCGTCACTGACGATGAACTATCAACGTTCACTGAAGATATAAAAAAGATAATAAACACCAACGTTCACTGCCAATGTCCTACCAACTTTCACTGAAGGTAGAAAGAGAACATATATCATATCACCGCCGTTCACGGACGATGAACTATCAACGTTCGCTGAAAATAGAAAAAAGATAATAAACACCGACGTTCACTGCCGATGGTCTACCAACGTTCACTGAAGGTAGAAAGAGAAAATCATCAAGTTTTCCCCAAAATTCTGGTGTTTCACCTAGAACGGGTCTCAACTTCTTCTTTAACCAAGGAAATATGCCTGGAAAAGGTCAAACATAAGCTTTCTCAAATAAAGAGACTTGTTACTTATTGTCATGGAGAATTGCAAAAAGAAATGACTTTCTGGGAATAGAAATATGACTTCCCGGGGAAAGGCCATGATATTCCTGCTGAGGAGATAAAGTCTTCTCGTGCAAAATAAATGCATAAACTAAAACTCAAAGTTTTCAGAAATCCAAAGTAAATAATATTGTCATGCAACCACAGATCCAAATCAGAAATAAACTGGAGCGAGACAGCCAAAAAAGATACATCCTTTGAGAAATAAACTCAAGAGGGAAAACTGAATCCATCTAAGCAAGGAGCGTTGTAGGAAGGCCAGAGCAAAATGTCAATGAACAATGATTTGTCAATTTTAGCCATACATGATATATGTATGAATGTATGAGTGCTATCATGCGTATGTTGGTAAAACAGATACACAATTAGTAGGAACAAACAAACAAAACTGCCTTAGGTACTAACAACACTTGGCTAAACTTCAACCAGAAAGATCATTCCAAGAAAGGTAAAGGCCAACTGCGGAAACCAAACCTATTGCCTACCTTTAACTTTACTAAGGAGAAACATAATTCGGAGGTAGACAAACCAAACAAATACCGGGATAGAACATCCTTCTTACGGCTTTATCGGAGAAACCAGTTCTTTTCAAAAGCAACATGCCTACTGGATATTGCAAAACCAGCCTCAAATAAAGCATACTGACGCCGAAACAATCAAACCTCACTAGGGAATTCAAGCCTACCTCCCTGGATAAAAATGCGGATTGAAACTTTACATCATGAAAACTTAATCCAACAAAAGATGCCATGGGATAGCCTTCTTGGGGAATCAAGAAGTCAACATTAATGCCAATACTGCAGAAAGAGCAACATCTCAGCACACAAAGGAAATAAAACCTTTCATCATATGAGGGAAGACTTCGCTGGGGAATCTGGGACAGAGGCTTTTGACCATGCAAACCCAAAATCAAAAGTGAACCAAGACTTGACTGGAGACAGTGGGATCACAAACCCAATACTGCACCTTATACCGATTGGTATCGTCTTTAACTATCTGAGAAACATACAAAGATCGCACATACCAGCAAAATGACCTGAGAGAACCTTCATGAAGGAAGTAAATCTTCTCAAAACAACCAGAGTTTATTCATTCTTGGGATCACCATTTTTGTTATCATTGTGTCATCACAAATCTCAAAGTAAATTGAATTGTAAAGATCTCTTTATTTTTAAAAGTCAATTTTGCTTTTTAATCTTTTTTCTTTGAAAGTTATCATCAGTAATAAATGGAGTCTTTACAAGCTAAATAAAATAAGAACACAAAGAATTGGGTAAAAGCTCGAATTTCATTAATAGAATGGTAGTTTGCGAATGGCGAGACTCCATGGGTGATTACAAAGTTTGGGAAATAGTAATACATAATGGAAAAGATACATTGAGATACAATGACCATTGTCCCCCCTAACAACTTTTGAAATCCTGAGCAGCAGCTTTTGTTGAAGTATGGTGAGGATCCAAGAAGATTGTTGCTTCAACAATCAAGTCTTATCTGACGTAGTTACTTGCCAAGAAAATCCCTAACTTTTGCCTAAGCTGCCCTTGCAGGTTTTCAACTTAGCGGGAAATTTATTCTGTTTATGTCTCTAATTTTTTCCTAGACCGCCCTTTCTGGTTTTCGGCCTACCGAGACGCTCCTTTTTTTCCTAAGCTTCCCTTTCGGGTTTTCAACTTAGCGAGCTGTTCTTTTATTTCTTTAGGCGAAGTATTTCTTGACTGCGTCAGCATTCATGGGACATGGGAACTCCTCGCCATCCATAGTTTCAAGAATTAATGCACCACCAGAGAAGGCCTTCTTGACAACATACGGGCCTTCAAAATTGGGAGTCCAGTTGCCCCTAGAATCAGTGTTGAAAGACATGATCTTCTTGAGCACGAGGTTGCCTTCTCTGAATTAACGAGATTTGACCTTTTTATCAAATGCTTTCTTCATTCTTCTCTAATATAACTGCCCATGACATAAAGTTATCATTCTCTTCTCCTTAATTAAATTCAATTGGTTAAACCTGTTCTGGACCCATTCAGCCTCTGTCAATTTGATTTCCATTATCATACACAACGAGGGAATCTCTATCTCGACGGGGAGTACAGCTTACATTCGATACACCAGGGAGAACGGGGTTGCTCCTGTTGAAGTGCGAACATATGTTCGATATCCATGCAGAGCAAAAGGGAGCATTTCATGCCAATCCTCATAAGTAACAACCATTTTCTGGATAATTCTCTTGATATTCTTATTAGCAGCTTCGACAGCCCCATTCATCTTTGGCCTGTATGGAGATGAGTTGTGATGGACAATCTTGAATTCTTCACACAGTTCTGTCATCATTTTGTTGTTCAAATTCAAGGCATTGTCGATGATGATTCTGCTCGGCTTACCGTACCGGCATATAAGATTATTTTTGATGAAACGCACAACCACCAGTTTGATAACATTGGCATATGAAGCAGCCTCTACCCATTTGGTGAAGTAGTCAATCTCTACCAAGATAAAAATGGTGTCCATTCGAAGCTTTGGGTTCTATCATCTCGATCATGTCTATACCTCACATAGAGAAAGACCATGGGGAGGAAATCACATTGAGAAGTGTTGGAGGCACATGAACCTTATCTGCATAAACCTGGCATTTATGGCACTTCTTTGCAAATTTGTAACAATCAGATTCGATCGTCAACCAATAATAACTTTCCCTTAGCATCCTTTTAGCCATCGAATGTCCATTAGCATGAGGGCCAAATGAAACTTCATGAATCTCATGAATCAACATGTCTGCTTCGTGTCTATCCACGCATTTGAGAAAAACCATGTCATAATTTCTCTTGTATAACACATTTTCACTGAGGAAGAAACTGTTTGCCAATCTTCTCAGTGTCTTTCTATCTTTCCTCGACGCACCAATCGGGTATTCTTGTGTCTGAAGAAAATGCTTGATATCATAGTACCAATATTTTTCATCGGCTACCTCCTCTGTCGTAAACACATGAGCGAGTCTATCCAGTTGTCGAACTGTAATTCAGGGTATATCATTCCAAGTATTCACTTGGTACATGAAAGCCAGAGTTGCAAGAGCATCCGCCATTTGATTTTCATCTATAGGGATGTGATGGAATTCAACTTTATTGAAGAATGGTAATAATCTTCTAGCATAATCTTTGTAAGGGATCAAGCCAGGGTGACGAGTGTCCCATTCTCCTTTTATCTGATTTATTACCAAAGCTGAATCACCATACACATCAAGAATTTTGATTCTGAGATCAATAGCTTCCTCAAGACCCATGATGCAAGCCTCATATTCTGCCATATTGTTAGTGCAATTAAATGTTAACCTTGCAGTAAAAGGAATGTGCGATCCATGAGGAGTGACAATCACAACACCAATTCCTTTACCATAAGCATTCACAGCTCCATCAAATATCATACTCCAACGAGATTCAGGGTCATGGCCTTTCTCAGGCAATGGTTCATTAAAATTTTCACTTTCAGAAACATCACATCCTCATTGGGGAATTCATATTCTGCAGACTGATGATCTTCCACCGGTTGGTGAGCAAGGTAATCTGCCAACACACTACTTTTAATAGCCTTTTGAGTGCGGTTCTTGATATCATATTCAGATAACAACATCTTCCAGCGGGCAATTCTCCCAGTAAGAGCAGGCTTTTCAAAAATATACTTGATTGGATCCATTTTGGAGATCAACCAAGTGGTATGATTCAACATATACTTCCGCAAACGCTTTTCCGCCCAGGCCAAAGCACAACATGTCTTTTCCAACATGGAATACCGCGACACACAATCAGTGAACTTTTTGCTGAGATAGTAAATGGCGAACTCCTTCTTCCCTGTTTCATCTTGTTATCCCAGAATACAGCCCACGGATTTATCTAACACTGTTAGATACATAATCAACGGTCTTCCTTCTACGGGAGGGAGAAAGATAGGAGGTTCAAGCAAATATTCTTTAATACTCTCAAATGCCCTTTGGCAGTCATCCGTCCATACACAACCTTGATCTTTCTTTAACAACTTAAAGATCGGTTCACATGTTGCAGTCATGTGGGAAATAAATCTGGAAATATAATTCAAATGCCCGAGGAAACCTCTGACTTGCTTTTCAGTTCTTGGTGCTGGAATTTCTTGAATTTCTTTGAATTTATCAGGGTCAACTTTAATTCCTTTTTGGCTAACAATGAAACCCAATAATTTCCCCGATCAAACACCGAAGGTGCATTTATTTGGACTCAAGCGGAGATGATACTTCCTCAAATGCTGAAACAACTTCAACAAATCTTCTATATGCCCTTCTTCAGTCTGGGATTTAGCAATCATATCATCAACATATAATTTGATTTCTTTGTGCATCAGATCATGGAATAGGGTTGTCATAGCTCTCTGGTACGTTACACCAGCGTTCTTCAACCCGAAGGGCATTGCTCTGTAATAGAATGTTCCCCGGGGTATGATAAACGTTGTTTTTTCCATGTCCTCTGGAGCCATTCTTATTTGATTATACCCAGAAAATCCGTCCATGAACGAGAATACTTTGAATTTTGCTATGCTATCCACTAACATGTCGATGTGAGGAAATGGAAAATCATCTTTTGGACTAGCTTTATTTAGATCTCTGTAATCTACGCACATGCGGACTTTTTCGTCTTTTTTCGATACTGGGACAATATTCGCAATCCATTGAGGATACACTGATGTCACAAGAAAACCAGCATTAATCTGTTTTAGGACCTCCTCTTTGATCTTTACTGCCATATCTGGGTGGGTTCTTCTCAACTTTTGTTTAACTGGCAGACACTCTGGCTTCAAGGATAAATGATGCTCGATAATATTTGTATCTAGACCAGACATATCTTGATAAGACCAAGCAAAAATATCCACATACTCTTTCAACGACTCAATCAACCCGCTCTTTACATCAGGATGTAACGATGCTCCAATCTTGACTTCCTTCGGATCCTCTTCTGAACCCAAATTAATCACTTCCATAGGCTCCTTATATGGTTGAATGGTATTTTCCTCGTGCTCAAGCAACCGTGAGACCTCTTCTGGAATCTCATCATAATATTTTTCTTCAGCCCCAAACACAGGACATTCAAAGTTGGGAGAGGGTGCAGGATCATTGTATTCAACGGGTTTTTTAATTAATCTGCATATATGATTTATGATTGCTTTTAGAAATTGACACATGTAACAAGTGATCATGCAAATTTATTTATTTTGAAAGGTTTTTTCTGATTACCATTTTCCAAGAAAAAGCAGAAGACAAAGACATAATTTGGGAAGCAAAGACAACTTTTATTAATGATCTTAAAATTCACAGCAAACAGATAAACCCTACAACATTAATACTTCCACCTTGGGCAGAGTGAAAGCTTTTCAAAAGAACGAAACAGATTAACAAAACAAATTACTTTGAAACATGTATGCAAGAAGGAACATCAATAGTGACCCAGTTATGAACTCTGACTCCATGCGTCACATAATTCGGTACTTCCTGCTCTGCTTTATCCTCTTCAACAACATTAATTCCTGAACCAATTGGATGGAGGTAGCCTCCGCTGCGGAAAACATCATGATAATTGTTCACAGTAGACTTTGACTTCAAACTTCCGCCTTTGCCAATCTTCGAAGAGAAACCCAAACCAGCTTTATCTTTGTTCACGGGTGGATCCACAAGTCGTCCCCAAACTATATTATGACCATTACGCACAACCTGCTGCGCGTCCTTCAGCGAAACCACGAAATTCTCATTTCTCCTTATATTGTCAATGGATAGAGCTTGGAACTGGGTTCCAACAGCGTCCTCATCCGCTTCTACAATACTGAAAGAGGATAAATGGGAGATCAAAAGCGACTGCTCCCTATTTATAATCATTACCTTCCCTTCACGCACAAACTTTAACTTCTGATGCAGAGTTGAAGTTACAGCCCCTACTTCGTGTATCCATGGCCGTCCTAGCAAACAACTATATGCGGGAATAATATCCATGACCTGGAAGGTTATCAGGAACAAATGTGGTCCTATATAGATGGGTAAGTAGACTTCACCGATGACATATTTCCTCGACCCATCAAATGCCTTCACAATGATGCCACTCGGGCGCATAGGTTCTCCTTGATACTTTAACTTCATGAGAGTACTCCTCGGTATAACATTCAACGCAAATCCATTATCAATTAGCACATTGGACAACGAATCATTCTTGTAGTTCATAGATATGTGGAGGGCCAGGTTGTGATTCCTCCCTTCATCTGGTAACTCATCATCGCAGAAACTCAAGTTGTTACATGATGTAATGTTTCCAATTACACTGCTGAATTGATCTAATGGCATGTCACTCTCCACAAAAGCTTGGTCTAGTACTCTCATCAATGATTCTCTATGAGCAGAGGAGTTCATTAATAAATCTAGGATGGATATATTTGAAGGAGTTTGTAGTAGATGATCTACAATTCTGTAGTCGCTCATCTTAATTATCTTCAAAATATCATCCACTTCTTTCTCTAATGTAGCTCCACTAGTCTCTCTTGTAGCCTTCTTAGGCTCATCATTCTCAGCAATTTTCTTTCCAGCAACAACATCTCTCCGAACAACCGGCGCAAACACACGACCGCTACGGGTTACCCTACTATTTTCAGCTATATTTCTGACATCAGGCATTGGCTGGATAAGAACTTCCACCCTATTTTCTAAGATTGTAGCGTTGTATTTGTAAGGCACGGCCGTATCTGATTTGTAGGGAATAGGACCTGGCAAACTAATTACCAATGGGGTAACAGCTGGTTCGCTATGGTACTCTACTTCAAGATGAGTGGGTGCACCAAAACAAGGCACAATGACGTTTACCCCTTCCTCGACACAATCAGTCATCAAAAAGTCATTTCTAGGAAACAAATATTCGTCTGAAGAGAAATACTCATCCGCGGAAGCATACTCTTCCTATGACTCTTCTTCCATTAAACAAACTTCAACCATATCAACCTCATGATAATCATCCCTCTGACCTGTGATCTTGATAGTTCCATTGTCTAACATCAACTGAACACTTTCCCTCACAATAGAACATCCTTGGGGATTTCGATAGCAAACTAGGCAAGATCCATAATGGTGTTCCACCTGACCAGCAGTATGGCAGAAGGTAGCATGCAACTGCACGAGATCTTCATTCAAATACTCCACATCAAAAATTCTGAACTCACCAGGACATTCAGAAACCATATTCACTTCCTTTTCATACTCTGCCCTAGGCCTGATTATATGGATTAAACCCTCATCCATCATCTCCTGTAAATCAGCCTTTATCTTCTCGTAACCATGTATGTCTGTACTACAAACAGCACAACCGATGTGGTCATACGTATAGTAGCTAAATTCATAGAGGTCTGCATGCATTTTCACCAAATCTCCTTTAACCAGATTAATGTCAAGAATCCGGAAGTCGCCTGGACAACCGCCACCATATTTACATCATTTACTCCCCCGTGCTTGGGTAGAGGATTATCTTTCACATTAGGTCCCATGTCCTTGAAAGATAGAATTCCATAATTCACCAACCTTTTCAATTCAGTCCTTAAAGGATAACAATTCTCAACACTATGCCCTGGTGCTCACTGATGAAAAGCACACGTTTGGTCTGCCTTGTAATACCAAGGCAATGGTGATGGTACGACGGGAGGTGGTCATGTTTGAACCAACTTCTTCTGAATCAATACCAGTAGTAGCTCTGCATAGCTCATGGGAATAGGGTCATAGTTCTCCCTTCTCTGATTATTCCCTTGGTTTCCCTGCTGGGATGGTCTTTGATAAGCAATGGTAGTCGGAGTGGTATTCATAACATGAGTAACTGAGGCGACTTGCTGGTGACGCTGATAATTCCTTCTAGGAGCGTTTACCCTCCTCTCTTGTATAACAGCATTTGTGTCCCCCTCTTTATTCTTGGTAAACCCATAAGATGGCTTCTTCACACCTCCGGATCCTTCACTCTTCGTCAAACGGCCTTCTCTTACCGCCTCTTCTAAGCGGACACCCATTCCTACCATCTCTGTAAAATCACTTGGCGCACTTCCTACCATCCTTTCGTAGTAGAAAGCACCCAGCGTCTTCAGAAAAATCTTAGTCATTTGTTTCTCTTCCATGGGAGGAATCACTTGGGCAGCTACTTCGCGCCATCTCTACGCATACTTTTTGAATGATTCCCTGTCTTTCTGAACCATGGCCCTAAGTTGGTCACAGTCGGGCGCCATGTCCACATTGTACTTGTATTGTTTGATGAATGCTTCTCCCAAATCATTAAAAGTATGGATGTTGGCGCTGTCCAAGCTCATATACCATTTCAGTGCTGCGCTGGTCAAACTATCCTGAAAAAAGTGAATCAGCAGACGCTGATCATCAGTATGGGTAGACATTCTCCTTACCTACATCACCAGGTGAGTGCGAGGACAAGTGTTGCCCTTATACTTCTCAAATTTCGGGACCTTGAACTTAGCAGGTATCTTAACATTCAGGACCAAACATAGCTCATTGACATTCTGCCCAAATAGATCTTTTCCTCTAAGAGCCTTCATCTCTCTTTGCATTCTATCAAACTGCTCTTGAAAATCATCCATTCTGTCATAAAGACCCAAGTCTTCACTCAGCGAAGGGAAAGGACGAAACACATCTTCATTAACAAACGAAACCAAATTCATCGAAGGAGGTGCAGCAGGAACAGTGTGCACCACAGGAGGTGCCGGAGTAACAACAGTATGAACCACTGGAGCATCTTTAGGGCCAAGATTGAAACCTTCAGGTGCGAAATTCTATGGCATTCTCCATGGATAACCTTGAGGCATACAGTTTTGAACAACAGTCGGAGTAGCGGATACAAGAACAGTAGGAACTTCAGTATTTTCCCTTGTTGGTTAAGGTTGAACACTCGGTGGCTGATTCTGAGTAGCCACCAGAGCTTCCATCAAAGTAGTCAAATTGGCCATGCCGGCCTTCAAAGAAGAAACTTCTTCGCGCAGCTTACGATTCTCCTGTTCTAAGTTGTCCATCTTCTTTTTGAAATTAACCCAAGTGTTGTAGTGATGAGTCAGCTTGCTGAATGAAGTAAAGAAGTTGGGTAAGACACCTGGGTATGCATAACAAATGCAAGAAATATGTGCAATATGATGCATGACATGCAATGCATATGATTATTTTTGCTTTATTATTTAATATTTCAAGGGATTTAAGATTTATAGACATATCGCAAACATCAAAGTAATAAAGCTTTTGAAATACTGAAAATTTTCATTATAATAACTTCAAAATGGATTACATGTTTCAATGACCCCAAGTACAAGATGAAAATACAATCTAAAATCCTAAGAAAAAGAACTGATGGAGATTAATCTGTACGCTGGCGCTTCCCTGTGAGCCTGACAATCTGAGCCCCCAGCCTCTGGTTTTCTTCCACATGTCTGATGGCAACCTCTTTCCCATCATCTGGATCAGAAAGAGAGTAATCAGCACCTGTTTGAGGCTTAGGGGAAAATAAATCCCCTTGCCTCTCCATAGACTCTACCGCTCGACTCTCAAGGATCTCGATCAAATCGTCTTTCTCCTTCAGGTCTACTCTGTAGGAACTCTCTAAAGTCTGGAACTTGTTCTTCCAAGCATCTCTTTCCTGTTGCATCCTAACCAAAGCGAGTTGCAGTTCTTCTAGATCATCTAATAATGGAGGAGTGGTCTTCACAAATAGATCAGGCATGGGTGTCTCCCGAGTATATGGCATCTTCAACTGAATGGCTCTCGATCGGACCCACTGAAGATATGGCTCCAAAGAAACAACACCCCTATGTCCCAAATCCTTCCTACTCTTCTTATGAATGTGACGCCAGGCCTTCGCAATCTGCTCCCTAGCTTTCCTATGGTCTTCTCCTTCCTACAGAAAGAAACTACTCAAATGAATATTATTCGGTTTATCCCTCATCGAATAACCAAGTTGTCGCCGTGCAAGAACAGGGTTAAAGTTAATTCCTCCCTTTGTACCAAGAAGAGGTACATTGGGGAAACTACCACAACTGTCAATAATCTCCACATCCTGGTAAGCTCGATGATACCAATCAATATCCGAGTGAGTAAGTACCATGATCTTAGGAGCCCAACGGGGTTCCTTCTTGACATCCCAAAACGCATCAGACTGAGGCATATGAGAGATAAACCACTGGTACAACAAAGGCGTGCAATAGATAATCATTCCCCCATGATAAGAATTCTGAAGATGAACAGAGTAATAAGCATCACCCAATAGTGTAGGAACCGGGTTTCCAATCATGAAAATCCTGATAGCGTTAATGTCGACAAACTTGTCTCCTTAAGCAAGTAGAGCAAAGATGGCCTCAAAAGTGACTGTACTCTTCATTCTAGCAAATATACGAGCTTTCTCCAATAACAACTGAGATAGTAATCCTCTAATCCCTCCTTTAGTAGTCATATGGGCTTCCACCTCAGACTTTCCCAGATGAATCAAAGCAGCAATCTCATGTGGTTTTGGCTCACCCTCCAAACCAGTAAAAGGAACACGATCGGTAACAGGTAAATCCAATAGATAAGAATACTCCTCCAGTGTAGGCATCAACTGATAATCGGGAAAAGTAAAGTAGTGATACATCGGATCATAGAACTGGACAAAGGTCGAGAGAATACCCTCCTTCATCTTCAGTTTCATGAGAGGAATAATGGATCCATACTTCTTCCGAAAGTCTGCAGAACACTCGATCTCTGGAATTAGACTGATCAACTCATCTATCTTGGGATCCTTGAAACTGTATTTCCCGGTCTTTCTCTTTCCAGAATCCATGGTTAAAAGTACCTGAGATATTCACAAATAGTCAACCTTTAATCCCTTGAAATATTGTTTTCTTCAAAAGATGCTTATGAGTGCATGGATGCATGATGCAACAATCACACGCAAGATCACATATATAGGGTTCAAAGGTTCAACGTCACGAGCATGAGGTCGAAGATACTACCCATAAGGTGTTGGTCTAAGAGTTATCACCTTCCGAACAAGGTTCCAGAGATTCCCATAGTCTACATCCTTCCTTCGGATATTACCAACTTCTCGATTAACTCATTAATTAGTAATATTCTCAAGAAAGACTCGTCCGAGCGTAGTATAGTGTGACAACTACTTCCGGATTACTCCGTCATAGCTTCCGCACTACACCTAAAAGGCCAAGATGGGTTTGGTATTCTACGGTCCTCAGTTTCAGCAGGCTCCCAGGTCGAAAGCAGTACGTCTTCCCGATTACTCAGTAAACGACACTACAATCAAAGGGGCCTCTACTGAGCGGGGGGATCTCATGCCTTCTTTTTTGGGATTACTCCCTCAAAGTTAACATGACTATACCGCCCGTCCTATCTTAAAGTTTGCCCAAGTCCGAGTATAGGACTTATGAGTAATCACCAAGCACCCTAAAAACCAGGAAAATCCAGACAAAAATATATACAACATACAACACAAAAACAATAATAACACATATACAGATATAAACAAAGATAGGCTCAACCCACTTAGGGATGGACCAGCAAGAGGTCAATCTTTCCCTAGTGAGGTCTCCATTTTTTTGTAGCAGTAGAAATGTTCAAGACTAAGCCATTGGATTGACTAGACTTTATACAAATCAAAATAAAAACCGCCAGCGTGCTTTATTGTTTCCAAAGGAATGGGAAAAGAGCGAATAACCCAAAAAGAGGGGGAAATATTCAAGGTAAGGGGGTTGGTTATGCAAAGGGAAGGTATTAGCACCCTATACATCTATGGTACTCTGCAGGAACCTCTTTGAAAAATCTGTATATTTTGTCTATAAAAATGTGTTGTATATAAAATGGATGGTGGAGATGAGAAAAGAAGTATTTTTTATGATTTTTGAACCCGCCGCGGTTGTGAACCTTTAGTGCCTAAGTACCACTTTCGTGCAATAGGGGATCAGGGTACACGTAGTTCCTCTTTTAAAAATTTGAAACACAAGTGTGTTGGTTAATTTTAAAAGATAAGACATCGTCGTCATTGTCCATGTGGAAAACATGCTTACTACCCACAATCATGAGAAAGGAGAATTTGCATCATCTCAAAGTGGAGGATATGACTTGGATTTTAAAATCAATAAAGCCTCACTCAATACCCAAGTGGAAAATATCTCACTTCACTACATACTGTAGAAGTATAATTATTTGCATCACTACAAGGATTGACATGAGTCTAATCTTTTGAGAAATGTTTAAAAGTAAAAAATCCAAAGTGGCAAAATGGTTTGAAATGAGATTGATTGACTTTTAGTCTTCTCACAAAAAAAAATGTCAAGGTATTATTAAATTGATTGGAATTTATTTATGAAAATATTTTGAAAATGCATGGACATAAGTCCAAGTTTATTATAAAAGTAGTTTGAATTTCAAAACAAGAAGAGTTTTCAAAAGGAGGGAGAAGATTTTTGAAATTAAAGAAGATGGGAGGAGAAGAAGAGACTATCCTAAAGCATAAGGTAAAAGCTAAGGAGAAGAATCATCTAACCATCAAGAAGCCAATACTTGACATTATGAGTCAAGATAGAATTCCCATTTTTTGGATTGAAACCAAGCAAGCAAAGACACTAGACCTCTTGAGAGAACCAAACTTCAAGTGTATTAAGTCCTTACAAAAATTGGGCAGAGTAACGGCTGTATACGGGTGAATTCCATATTACAAACAGAGAATGTAATCACAAAAACCTGCACACAAAAGCAAACAAGCAACCCAGTGTCTTGAGGTAAACCTTAAGAACTCTAGACAAAAGTAATCAGATAAGATCACAAGGTCTCCAAGATAGGCCAAGGTTTCTAATCCTAAGTCCAAGAAAAAGTCCCATGCTCCATAATGCTAAGGATAGTAACCAAATAGTCCAAGTGCCATTAAAAGTTTTTTAGGGTTTATGTTGATTATTAAGTATCTTAAGAAAAGAAAAGAAAAGCTCAAGTGAGCAAAGTAAAAATGGCAAGAAAATAAATGCTCAAATGAGCAAAGATGAAAGGCATGAAATGTAAATGCTAAAAAATAAATGGTACATAAAGCATAAAAAAGAATAAAAACATAAGATAAAACAAGTCAATAATTAGTGGTTACTTTGATGACCATCTTGAAACTTGCATTTGGAACTCATTAGAGGATTGGTAGAACCAAAGCCTCCACACAACAAGTTGCATTTGCTTTTTGTCAAGTATATCATCCATTTGGAATTATCACAAGTACCATTTAATGATCAACGATGTTTAAGTGATCCGCGTTGACCAAAGGTGTTGTAGATCCATTAGAGGATTGGTAGAACCAAAGCCTCCACACAATGAATCTCAAGGTTATTGGATCAAAGAGATAAAATTGACATACTTGGGCTTGCAATCATAAGTTTGGGCCACGAATGATCATTTATTCGAATCGGGACAAAATTTAGTGCTATGTTAAGCAATCGCAAGTGGACTTATATAGAAGTCGCACCTATTTTGAGGCCGGTCAATAGCAATCTATGCACCATTTGTTTTGAGACATGATATAGTGTTCATGCTCCAACAACACTTAGTGCAATAAGAAGGGGATGAGATGAAGAGGGATAGGGTAAAAAGAATGTACAAACCACATTTGAATTAAATTTTAATCAAACTATTATTAAAATCATTCATCCATTTTTGTGGAGTTAAACTCTACACCATGGATCCAATGATGTTAATAAAGTTCATGATCCAAAATCTAACCCAAG
The DNA here is from genome assembly GCA_948472305.1 of Vicia faba. NCBI lineage: Eukaryota > Viridiplantae > Streptophyta > Magnoliopsida > Fabales > Fabaceae > Vicia > Vicia faba. The sequence goes on along the minus strand of OX451738.1, from coordinate 188,149,227 downwards.
ATCAGCCAGAAAATAATCACAAAATAATATCACATTTAATATATACATTTAAAAAGGTAAAAAAAATGTTTAAAAAAGAAAATAATAAGGAAAATATCAATTATGTTCAAATTAATCAAAAAATGAAAAATAAGGCCATAGAAAAATCAGAGATGGATCCAAATATTTTTATAAAATTTTTGGTAATTTTTAAAAGTCAGAAACTATTTTAAAACTATTTAAAATTTCTAAAACAAACATAAAATAGATCAAAAATAGTAAACCTCAATATAAAATTCTATAAAATTTTCAAAAAGTCAAAAATATGCAAAATAATATTTATGAATTTTTTCAGAATTAAAAAATGTCAGAAAGTATTTTTTAAGTAATTAAAAGAAAGAAAATAATACAAAAAATATAAAAAATATCAAATGTTAAAATAAAAATGTGAAAAAATATTCATGAGATCATAAATAATTCAAAGTATTTTTGTGAATGTTTTCATAATTTTTGGATAAGAAATAAAAGAGTTATGAATTTTTGAAAATTTAATCAATAAAAATATAAAATCAGAAAATAAAATAAAACGAAAAAGATGTGGACCATCAGATCATAGTCAAAACGCGTTAGTAAGCTAATCCAATGGACCAGACGCGTTGTGCTTGATATGGACCTTAGTGAGAGACACATGTGATCAGAAAAAGGGCAACCAATGAAATTAAAACGATTGGCACGCTATCATTGGCTGAGACGAGACATGTCATTGTATTCAACCTCCAGACACCCTGCAATGGGGATTTTGTGAGATCCTTCAAATGGAAGAATTAGGATCCCAAGCTAGCATCATTGAACTCGTCTCTTCAAGACGATTCTAACACAACCATCGCGCCAAATTTATGTAAGGTATGGAGAGAGATATGAATAAAAAACTCAGAAAATAGCGAGCACCTTCAATTTAAGATTTCTCTCTCAATTCTAAATGCATTTTAAAATTGTAAGCAGCAATAGAATCAGAAGAAGAAGTAGAATAGATTAGTGCTTGATTTGGATCCAAATGGTGGAGAATTCTACCTTTTTCGAAGTTCAAGTAAAAAGCTCTGAAACTGGACTTCTGTAGCTTGAATTATGGTTCGTTTTGATTGGTTTAAGTGATGGAGAGTTTGTATGATGCTCAAGGATGATGAATACGCAAAGAATTTTGGAAAAAGAAGCTTAAATTTCAGAAACTGAATTCAAAAAAAGTGGGTTCGTGTGAGGTTTTGGTAGGGTGTTCTTGGCTTTCTAAGCTTGGGAAAATGGATGGGGGATGACCCTCTATTTATAGGGAAGTGAATGGGAATGAAAATTTGAAGAAACAAGGAAGTTTGGAGGGAAATTGAGTAAGGGTCGAGCACGAGGGAAGTGTGACTTCATTTCCATTAAAACTCAGCCAAACCTTGCGTTTTGGGGTGCTAATCACTTCTGGAAAGTTTTCTAAACAAGTTTAGAAATCACATTATGGATTTCAAAATTCTGACTGTGAAAAATTCAGTTTCACGTTACCAAATTCAAATCCATGGCATTTCCAATTCAGGGGATCTTAGGGCATAATTCTTGATGCTTTGGAAATATGAGGTTACAAGCTTTGCAGTAGAAAAAGAATGGAATCAAATGGATGCTTGAGCTGAAAGTTACATGGAGTCAAAGTTGAAGAAAAAGAGTTGACTTTCCATACTTCGAAATATTTCAAATTCTTCTTCAAAAATGACATGTAATCTTTTGTATCCAAACATGGTCTTCCACTTATAATTTGCTCTTGACCAAAAAAGATGGAATGAAGTAGATCTCTTGATTGACATTTTGAAATTTGAACCACTCAAAATATCCAAAAAATGAGCAAGTTATGACTTGTTGAAGTTGGCCAAAAATCATGAAATGACCTATAATCTTTTGCATATTTAAAGCAACTTCCATCCATTTTATCACTTTGCACATAAAAGAAGGCATAAAGTACACATCTTTAAGATCATCATGGAAAATGAATGGACTCAAGGTGATAAAAATTGACCAAGTTATGTTCATTTGAAGTCACATATGGAAAATTGTGGATTCATCTGGATGACTTGTAATCTTTCTTCTTCACCAAGTTCCTTCCACATGAAAACTCCTTGGAACTTTTGAAGTGATTTGTTGGTAACTATTTAAAGAGAAATATGTATTTGGAATCACTCAAAAATACCAAAAGGTAAGCAAGATATGCTCCTTTGAAGTTCAAAACCCTAGCCTCTAGATCAAGAGAAAGCTTGGAGGAACTTTGACAAGTTTGAACAAACTTCTTGTGCCAATATTCTTTCTTTGTGAATAAAAGTTGTTGAGGATGATGATGAGGACTCATAGCCACTAAAACCACTTCCATATCTTGAAATTTGAGAGAAATATGCTCTTGTGACCAATAAGAACAGGACCTTGTCCAATCATGACAACTTCTTCCCTCAACCCCTTGTACTTTTGAATCAATTTTGATAGATTTGAAATATGTTGAACCAAAATAAGCCTTGTCATGCCATTTCTTCCAAAATAACTTCAATGGTGATGTTTTAACTCCTCAAGCTATGTTGACTAGGGAATGGAAATAAACTCATGAACCCATGGAGCAACTTGCTAAACCTTATTGCCTTTACCTACATTATTAACAAGTAAGACAAACCAACATTGCATTTTAAGAAAATCAAAGCAAAATATTCATGATCACAAAAGAAAACAGGTCAAGGTGCTTGGTAACTCCTCAAAAGAGCAAAGCTAAATATAGGGAGAAGAACCAAAAGCCTTAATGTTATCTTGTTGTGATTGAATCAGCATGGTATGATGAAGGGATCTTAGGGGGAAAAGTTGGGGTACAACATTAGGGTCGTCATTTTTCATTCACATATTTTCATTCAATAAATCATTGGACTTTTACATTCAAATTTTGCGCTCTTTGTCTTTCTTTTACTTTATTGCTTTCAAAATAGCTATGTGTTCTTACACACACCCACACAACAAATTGTAGATCCATTTCCACCCTGGATCCCATTGATAACAATTCTTCTATTGCCAATTATGACTTCAAAAATCTGATCTACCAAGTCGAGGATGAAGGTGAGGAATATTGTGAAGTACCTGGAGAGCTTGCTAGACTGTTAGAGTAAGAAGAAAGAGCCATACAACCGCATGAAGAGCCAATAGAGGTTGTGAATTTGGGTACTGAAAATGACAAGAAAGAAGTCAAGATATGTGTCAACCTAAAAGATAGTGTCAAAAAGAGATTAATTCATATGTTGCATGATTATGTTGAGATCTTTGCTTGGTCGTACGAAGATATTCCAGGGCTTGATACTGACATTGTGGTTCATCGTCTACCGATGAAGGAAGGTTGTCCTCCTATAAAAAAGAAGGTTTTTCATATGCGTCTCGAGATGTCTGTAAAGATCAAAGCTGAGGTTATAAAACAATTCAATGCAGGTTTCTTAGATGTTAAATCCTATCCTCAGTGGGTTGCAAATGTGGTGTCAGTACCTAATAAGGATGGAAAAGTGCGTATGTGTGTAGATTACAGGGATTTGAATAGGGCAAGCCCCAAAGATGACTTTCCGCTCCCACATATTGATGTTCTAGTTGAAAACACTGCTCATCATAAAGTATTTTCCATCATGGATGGTTTCTCTGGTTATAATCAAATCAAGATAGCACCTAAAGACATGGAGAATGCTACCTTTGTTACACAGTGGGGAACTTTCTGTTACAAAGTTATGCCTTTTGATTTCAGGAACAACGTCGTAACATATCAGCGTGGTATGGTAGCTTTATTCCATGACATGATCCATTATGAGATAAAGGTTTACGTTGATGACATGATAGCTAGGTCTCAGACTGGAGAAGAACATCTAAACCACCTACACAAGCTGTTTGAGAGATTGAAAAAGTACAAACTGAGATTGAATCCAAACAAATGCATCTTTGGGGTAAGATCCGGTAAGCTCATAGGTTTCGTTGTCAGTGGTAAAGGTATTGAAGTTGATCATGCCAAGGTTAAAGCCATTCAAGAGATTCTTGCTACCAGTACTGAAAAGGAAGTTAGAAGTTTCCTGGGACGATTCAACTATATTTCTAGATTTATTTCTCATTTGATCGCTACTTGTGAGCCAATCTTCAAGTTACTGAAGAAAGATCAAGTAGTGAAGTGGAACGACGACTGTCAGACAACTTTTGACAAAATCAAAGAATATCTTCAGCAACCTCCGATTCTAATGCCACCCGTTAAAGGAAGACCTTTGATCATGTACTTGACAATATTAGAGAACTCAATGGGGTGTGTATTGGGGAAACATGATGAGTCTGGTCGAAAAGAGCTTGCAATATACTACCTTAGGAAAAAGTTTACCTACTGTGAAACAAGATACTCACTACTCAAGAAAACTTGATATGCATTGGCATGGGTTGCTCGCCGACTAAGACAGTATATGTTAAATCATTCTACTTTGTTGATCTCTAAGATGGATCCAATAAAATACATATTCGAGAAACCCGCTCTCTCCAGAAGAATAGCCAGATGGCAAATGATCTTGACAGAATATGACATTCAGTACACCACTCAGAAGGCGATCAAAGGAAAAGTATTGGCTGATCATTTGGCTCATCAGGCTGTAGAAGACTACCAAACTATGAATTTTGAGTTCTCGGATGAGAATATTATGTTGATTACTGACTATGAAAAACCTAGACCGTATGAAGGACCCGAGTCGAGATCCCAATGGACTATGGTCATTGATGGAGCTTCTAACGCGCTTGGTAATGGAATTGGTGTCGTGATTGTCTCTCCTAAGGGTTGCCATACACCTTTCACTGCCATATTGTGTTTCGAATGTACCAACAACATGGAAGAATATGAAGCGTGCATCATGGGCATCATAGCTGCCATCGATATGAGAATCAAGTTTTTGGATATATGTGGGGACTCAGTCTTAATGATCAGTCAGATTAAGGGGGAATGGGATACATCCAAATCTCATTCCTTATTGGGAGCATGTATTGACATCAATTCTTTACTTCGAGGAAAATCACTTTTGAACACATCCCACGAGAAGAGAATCAATTGGCAGACACATTAGCTACCATGTCGTCTATGTTCAAATTCAGATGGGACAATGAAGCTCCTCAAATTACTATCGAGAGACTAGATGAACCAGAACATTGATACGAAGTCGATACTGATGGAGTAGAGGAAAATCCTTGGTATCACAAAGTAAAAAGATACCTCGAAGCTCAAGAGTACCCCGAGGGAGCATCTATTAACGATAAGAAATTTCTAACAAGGTTCTCTGCCAAATTCCTTCGGAGTATCAAAATTTTGTACAAGCGGAATCATGATTCGACTCTACTTCGTTTTGTAGACACAAAGGAAGCTTAGAAGATAGTGGAAGATATGCACAAAGGAGTCTTTAGTACTCATTCCAGTGGGCATATGATGGCTAAGAAAATTATGAGAGCTGGTTTTTATTGGTCGACTATGGAAACTGATTACTATCATCATTCCAAACTTGTCACAAATGGCAGATTTATGCTAACAAAGTACATGTGCCTCTGGTTCCTTTGAATGTATTGAATGCTCCTTGGCCATTTTCAATGTGGGGCATTGACATGATTGGAGAAATTAAGCCTATTTCTTCCAATGGGCATCGTTTCATCCTGGTCGTTATTGATTACTTCAGAAAGTGGGTTGAAGCAGCCTCGTTTGCTTCCATTACCAAGAATGTTGTGGCCCGGTTTATTAAATACAACCTTACCTATCGGTATGGAATTCCTGAAAGGATCATCAAGGACAATGATACCAATCTTAAAAACATTGTGATCACATAAATTTGCATGCAGTTTAAGATTAAACACCATAATTCTTCTTTGTATCGATCGAAGATGAATGTCACGGTGGAAGCCGCCAACAAGAACATCAATAAGATCTTGCAGAAGATGATTGTGACGTACAAAGATTGGCAAGAGATGTTTCCATTTTCTCTTCATGGTTATCGCACTTCAGCATGTACATCAACTAGGGAAACCCCATTCTCTCTAGTCTATGGTATGGAGGTTGTCCTTCACTTCGAGGTCCAAATTCCTTCCCTGAGGATTATGAAAGATGCAGGTTTAGACGAAGACGAGTGGATTCAAACCAGGATGGACAAGATAAATTTTATTGATGAGAAAAGGCTTGCGGCTATTTGTCATGGTAATATGTATCAGAAGCGCATGATTAAGGCCTTTAACAAGAAAGTCAGACCTCAAGTGTACAAGGTTGGTAATTTGGTTGTAAAGCGCATTATCCTACCACAAGGTGATCCCAGAGGCAAATGGACTCCCACATACAAAGGTCCATTTGTGATCAAGAAGATATTATCTAGGGGTGCTATGATACTTACCACCATCGATGGTGAAGATTTTTTGCATCCTGGGAATGCGGACATAGTCAAAAGATACTACTCATAAAAGTGACCCGCTAGGTTGACGGACCTAGGAAAAGGTAAGGGCATCCCGGCGAACCAAAAGGGTTCTTGAAAAAATTAGGGATATATATACAAAAATTGTACACCCGGCAAGTCGAAAACCTAAAAAGGCAGCTTAGGAAAAAAAGGGTATCCCAATGGACTGAAAACCCGAAAGGGCGGTCCAGATAAAAGTTAGGGATTAAAGCATACGACTATGTTCCTTCTTCTTCCGACGACAACTGATGAGATGCTTGAAGACATAAAGGCAATAGCAAAGTTGAAACTCGATGGGATTATTTCCACATAGCTGTTTTTCTTGTTTATCACTTGGTTTTCTTTCAATACTTGCTCTTACTAGGATTTTTGTCTCCTTGTATAAAACTGCATGTTCATAGGAAAACTTTCAAAACCAATACAACTCAGTCTATTTCAAAACTCAAAATTATTTGTTTTTACTTCCTCTGCTTTGTTTGCGAATACGTCTAATGGTTACTTTGAATGAAAATATGCATTTGAGTATGATCACCATTTACAAATATTTTCATAAAAAAATAGGATTAGCACTTATCAAAGACTCTAGGAGTTGGGATAATGTTTAAGTCATTCATAAATCCCTACAGAGCAATCTCCATGAAACTACCTCTACATAGCTATTGTAACGCCCGTAATTTAATTAATTATTTAATTAAATTATTTTTGGAATATTTGTGAAGATATGTTATTATTAAATTGGATTTTATTTTATTAAGTGGAGAAATAATAATATATTAGAGGTATAATATTATTATTTGGTGAAATAATATTAGAAGTTAATATTATTTAATGTGGGCCTATAGTGTGTGAGTGGAAGTAATAAGGGGGGTGTAAGTTTGGAGCTCACTAAGGAATAATATAATAATATTAGGTTATTTTATTATTTGTGAGAAGAATAGAAGGAGGAAGCAGTAAGAAGAAAATAAGGATTGTGAAGAACGTGAAGTTGTTGGAAAAAGTGGAAAATGGCAAGAACAAAGATTCAACCCGGAAATTATAGAGCGACCTTCGATCCAAGGTAAGGGTGGGGGTCTGGCTTTATAATTGAGTTCATGATGTTTGATATATGGGGTTAGATGTAATTTCTGTTTGTTCTTGAATCAGATGTGTTATGAATGATGTATGGTGAATATTGATGAATTCTTGATGAATAATGACGTTATCATGTTGTTTGATCGAGGGAGTAATAGAGTTTTATGTTAAGTGATGAATTACCATGATTATAATGAGGTTTATAGGACTGTGATTGAATCCCCATAATGAAATACAGAAGCAAATCGTGAAATTATGCAGATTGTAACAGGATGCATCGATTCATGGAGGCATGCGTCGATACATGTGGGATGCAAGACTCAGGATGAGTCGATCGGTAAGGTGCATGTGTCGATACATGCTGTGATTTGAAGCAGGATGAGTCGATCCATGAGGAGGATGTGTCGACTCATGCTATGCAAGAGAAACATTACGCGTCGATCCATAGAGTTTCGTGTCGACCCATACTGACTAATTTTGACAAAATCAGTTTTTAAATTGCTGTAACTTGAGTTGTAGGATGCTGTTTGAGATGCCGTTCGAAGCGTTGATTAGCTAACACGATGAAATTTATTATAGATGATTTAAATGATGATGAAGATGTGTAATCCTAGTAACCAATCTAAGATTTAGAATTAATTCCCGTGATTGACAGTTATGCTGGATTTTGGACAGAACGATGAATATGAGATGTTAGAGACTGCTGTTAGAAATATGACAATAGGATTAGTGATAGTAATGATGAACAATAGTAGAATAACAATATGGATTATTGTAGTATTAATATACAACTGAGTATTAGTGAGATGTGGTCATTAAAGTTGTGTTTGATAATCATGATGAACCAATGACGTTTGATAAATAGATGATGTTTAATAAATTATTTTGAGATGTTTATGAGATGCTGTAATTGAGATGTTTTGAGATGATTGAGATGTTGTTATTTTGAGATGTTTATGAGATGTTTTTGTTCTGAGATGTTCATAAGATGTTGTTCTGAGATGTTTATGAGATGTTGTTGTTTTGAGATAATTGAGATGTGGTTGATTGAGCGTTGACATTACATTCATGAAGAGTCGCATACATTGCATTTTTGAGATGGAGCTTATGCTCGTTGAGATGGCCTGGATTGGAAAATTTTGAGATGAAGGCTATGCCTTGTTGATGCCTCTATTAATTGGCAGATTTGTTAGATGGGAGTCCTGCTCTAATGGTACCACATGCATTTGCATAGTTTTGAGTCGCATTATATGATTGAGTAATGAAGTGTATTTGATGTTTATGAACGAGTATATATGCTATAATTATTGTTGATTATGAGATGAGAAGTGGTGACATTATTGATCTAATTTAATATATTAATTATCATGCGCTTTATTATATTGTTAGATATCTCACCCCTTCTGTTTGAATGTTGCCCTTATGTTGGTAACGTGCAGGTAATCGCGAGTGAAGGTTGTATACCTTCAATAGATCGAGACAGTGTCATTGCTCTGATATGCAACACTCGAGGGGATGAATGCTTGCTGATTTTTGATTGATGATTTTTAGTTGTTGAACCTTAAACTGTTTATTTACTAAATATGTGATGTTTCGAAGTTGCTATTTTATTTAAAGATGTTATTGAAGAATTACGTTGCATAGTTGTTGAATTGTTTTATTAAAGATGCTATGTTGATGGTTCATCTGATGTTTTGAAAGTTTTATATATCCACGATGAATGCAATGAATTTGTTAGAAGAATTTGTGACGTCCCGATTCATTTGTATGATTGAAATTTCGTAACTCTGATTTATTTTGAATAATTGCTTGGGGTAGAATTGGGGTGTTACAAAGTTGGTATCAGAGTAAAAGGTTGGTCCGACCTTGTCGTCGAGTCGTAGTTGTCTAATAATCAAGTATTGTTATTTTGATGTTCTAATCATTGTTTATGTTGTAAGACCAAGTGTATCGCCGTGGGGAGCTCTAGTGTTGTTAGTGAAGAAGAAAGATGGAAGTATGAGGCTTTGTGTTGATTATAGAAAGTTGACCAAGGTGACGATTAAGAATAAGTATCGGCTTCAAAAGAATAGATGACTTGATGGACCAATTAGTGGATGCTCGTGTGTTTAGTAAGATTGATTTGAGGTCGGGTTACCATCAGATTAAAGTAAAGGATGAAGATATTCAGAAGAAGGCTTTCAGAACACGTTATAGACATTACGAGTATTCTGTGATGCCTTTCTGTGTTACTAATGCGCCGGGAGTATTCATGGAATATATGAATCGTATCTTTCATACTTATTTGGATCGATTTATAGTGGTGTTCATTGATGATATTTTGATTTACTCTAAGACAGAAGAAGAGCATGCTGAACATTTAAGAGTAGTATTGTAGATTTTGAAAGAGAAGAAGTTGTATGCAAAGCTGTCCAAGTGTGAATTTTGGTTAAAAGAGGTTAGTTTTCTTGGTCATGTGATTTTAGGTAGTGGCATTGCTATAGATCCATTGAAGGTTGATGCTGTGTTGCAATGGGAAACTCCAAAGTCAGCTACTGAGATTATAAGCTTCTTGGGATTACTTGGTTATTATAGAAGGTTTATTGAAGGGTTTTCTAAGTTGCCACTTATGTTGACTAAGTTGACTTGTAAAGGTAGAGCGTTTGTATGGGATGTTCAGTGCGAAGAAATTTTTACAGAATTGAAGAAGAGGTTGACGTCGGCTTCGATTTTGACGTTGCCTAATCCAGAAGAGCCTTTTATGGTTTATTGTGATGCTTCTAAGATGGGTTTAGGAGGTGTGCTTATGGAGAATGGTAAGGTAGTTGCTTATGCGTCGAGGCAGTTGAGGACTCATGAGAAGAACTATCCTACGCATGATTTAGAACATGTTGTTGTTGTCTTTGTATTGAAGATTTGGAGGCATTATCTTTATGGTTCTAGATTTGAAGTGTTTAGTGACCATAAGAGCTTAAAGTATTTATTTAATCAGAAGGAGTTAAATATGAGGCAACGAAGATGGTTGGAATTGTTAAAGGATTATGATTTCAGTTTGAATTATCATCCGGGAAAGGCGAATGTGGTAGCTGATGCGTTGAGTCGAAAGACTTTACATATGTCAGCAATGATGATTAAAGAGTTGGAATTGATTGAGCAGTTCAGAGATATGAGCTTAGTTTGCGAGGTTACTCTGCAGAGTGTTATGTTGGGTATGTTGAAGATTAATAATGAATTTCTAGACAGTATCAGAGAAGCTCAGAAGTTGGATGTGAAACTGGTAGATTTGATGGTTGGGACTGATCAATCTGAGAATAGTAATTTTAAGCTAGATGTGCAGGGTGTGTTGAGATTTCGCAACCGAATTTGTATTCCTGATGATGCTGAGATGAAGAAAGTGATACTTGAAGAGAGCCATAGAAGTAAGTTGGGTATTCATCCAGGAGCTACGAAGATGTATCAAGATTTGAAGGGTTTGTTTTGGTGGCCTGGGATGAAGAGTGATGTGGCTCGATTTGTGTATGCATGTTTGACTTGTCAGAAGTCGAAATTTGAACATCAGAAGCCTGCAGGATTGATGCAACCGTTGGATGTTCCAGAATGGAAATGGGATATCATTTCAATGGACTTTGTGACAGGGTTGCCTAATACTTTAAGAGGACATGATTCAATTTGGGTGATTGTTGATACGCTTACGAAGTCAGCTCATTTTATTCCTATTAACATCAGTTTTATAGTGTCAAAGTTGGCTGAGGTTTATACTAGTGTGATTGTGAAGCTTCATGGTGTTCCTTTGTGCATTGTGTCAGATAGAGATCCAAGATTTACTTCTGATTTTTGGAAGAGTTTGCAAGAAGTGTTGGGTTCTAAGTTGAGGTTGAGTTCAGCGTATCATCCTCAGACAAATGTCCAGACTGAACAGACGATTCAATCTTTAGAAGACTTGTTGAGAGCATGTGTTCTCGAGCAGGGAGGTTCGTAGGATACTTATCTTCCGTTGATAGAGTTCACTTATAATAACAGTTACCATTCTAGTATTGGGATGGCACCTTTTGAAGCGTTGTATGGTCGGAGATGTAGAACTCCGTTATGTTGGCATGAATCTGGTGAAAGTGTAGTGCTTGGACCTGAACTTGTTCGTGAGACTACTGGGAAGGTGAAGTTGATTCGAGAAAATATGAAAACTTCACAAAGTAGACAGAAAAGTTATCATGACAAGCGAAGGAAAGATTTAGAATTTCAAGCTGGTGATCATGTGTTTTTGAGAGTTACACATGTGACTGGTGTTGGGCGAGCATTGAAGTCTAAGAAGCTCATTTCTCGTTTTATTGGACCGTATCAGATTTCAGAGAGAGTGGGGAATGTTGCTTATAGAGTGGCTTTACCGCCTAATCTTTCGAATTTGCATGATGTATTTCATGTGTCGCAACTTCAGAAGTATATTTCAGATCCATCTCATGTGATTCATATGGACGATGTGTAAGTATGGGATAATCTTATGGTGGAGACGATGCCTGTACGAATCGCAGATCGTGAAGTGAAGACTCTGAGGGGCAAGGAGATTGCCTTGGTTAAAGTGGTTTGTCTAGGAGCTGCTGGTGAAAGCATGACTTGGGAATTGGAGAGCAAGATGCGAGACTCCTATCCTGAATTGTTTGATTGAGGTAAATTTTCGAGGACGAAAATATTCTAAGTGGGGAAGAGTTGTAACGCCCGTAATTTAATTAATTATTTAATAAAATTATTTTTGAAACATTTGTGAAGATATGTTATTATTAAATTGGATTTTATTTTATTAAGTGGAGAAATAATAATATATTAGAGGTATAATATTATTATTTTGTGAAATAATATTAGAAGTTAATATTATTTAGTGTGGGCCTATAGTGTGTGAGTGGAAGTAATAAGGGGGGGTGTAAGTTTGGAGCCCACTAAGGAATAATATAATAATATTAAGTTATTTTATTATTTGTAAGAAGAATAGAAGGAGGAAGCAGTAAGAAGAAAATAAGGATTGTGAAGAACGTGAAGTTGCTGGAAAAAGTGGAAAACGGCAAGAACAAAGATTCAACCCAGAAATTGTAGAGCGACCTTTGATCCAAGGTAAGGGTGGGGTTATGACTTTATAATTGGGTTCATGATGTTTGATATATGGGGTAAGATGTAATTGTTGTTTGTTCTTGAATCGGATGTGTTATGAATGATGTATGGTGAATATTGATGAATTCTTGATGAATAATGACGTTATCATGTTGTTTGATCGAGGGAGTAATAGAGTATAATGTTAAGTGATGAATTACCATGATTATAATGAGGTTTTTAGGACTGTGATTGAATCCCCATAATGAAATACAGAAGAAAATTGTGAAATTATGCAGACTGTAACAGGATGCATCGATTCATGGAGGCATGCGTCGATACATGTGGGCTGCAAGACTCAGGATGAGTCGATCGGTAAGGTGCATGTGTCAATACATGTTGTGATCTGAAGCAGGATGAGTCGATCCATGAGGAGGATGTGTCGACTCATGCTGTGCAGGAGAAGCATTACGCGTCGATCCATAGAGTTTCGTGTCGACCCATACTGACTAATTTTGACAGAATCAGTTTTAAATTGTTGTAACTTGAGTTGTAGGATGCTGTTTAAGATAACGTTTGAAGCGTTGATTAGATAACGCGATGAACTTTATTATAGATGATTTAAATGATGATGAAGAGGTGTAATCCTAGTAACCAATCTAAGATTTAGAATTAATTCCCGTGATTGACAGTTATGCTGGATTTTAGACAGAACGATGAATATGAGATGTTAGAGACTGCTGTTAGAAATATGACAGTAGGATTAGTGACAGTAATGATGAATAGTAGCAGAATAACAGTATGGATTACTGTAGTATTAATATACAGCTGAGTATTAGTGAGATGTGGTCATTAAAGTTATGTTTGATAATCATGATGAACCAATGACGTTTGATAAATAGATGATGTTTAATAAATTATTTTGAGATGTTTATGAGATGCTGTAATTGAGATGTTTTGAGATGATTGAGATGTAGTTGTTTTGAGATGTTTATGAGATGTTGTTGTTCTGAGATGTTCATGAGATGTTGTTCTGAGATGTTTATGAGATGTTGTTGTTTTGAGATAATTGAGATGTGGTTGATTGAGTGTTGACATTACATTCATGAAGAGTCGTATACATTGCATTATTGAGATGGAGCTTATGCTCGTTGAGATGGCCTGGATTGACAAATTTTGAGATGAAGGCTATGCCTTGTTGATGCCTCTATTAATTGGCAGATTTTTGAGATGGGAGTTCTGCTCCAATGGTACCACATGCATTTGCATAGTTTTGAGTCGCATTATATGATTGAGTAATGAAGTGTATTTGATGTTGATGAACGAGTATATATGATGTAATTATTGTTGATTATGAGATGAGAAGTGGTGACATTATTGATCTAATTTAATATATTAATTACCATGCGCTTTATTATATTGTTAGATATCTCACCCCTTCTATTTGAATGTTGCCCTTATGTTGGTAACGTGCAGGTAATCACGAGTGAAAGCTGTATACCTTCAATAGATCGAGTCGGTGACATTGCTCTGATATGCAACACTCGGTGGGATGAACGCTTGCTGATTTTTGATTGCTGATTTTTAGTTGTTGAACCTTAAACTGTTTATTTACTAAATATGATATGTTTCAAAGTTGCTATTTTATTTAAAGATGTTATTGAAGAATTCCGCTACGTAGTTGTTGAATTATTTTATTAAAGATGTTATGTTGATGGTTCGTCCGATGTTTTGAAAGTGTTATATATCCACGATGAATGCAATGAATTTGTTAGAAGAATTTGTGACGTCCCGAATCATTTGTATGATTGAAATTTCGTAACTCTAATTTATTTTGCATAATTGCTTGGGGTAGAATTGGGGTGTTACAGCTATCTTCGCAATTTCATCCCCAACAGAGATATATTCCCCAGCAACTCTAGTATGCCCACATGCAGAAATTTGGGCATCTTCCAGCAGTTCACCTCCATATCCCTAATGGATAGCTTGACCTGATCATCATCCCCAATAGGTCCCTTAGCGGATAAGGAAGTTTGATCATTTCCCCAGCATACAGTGGAGACTTCCTCAATGCAGCCTATAAAATTCCAACCCCCATCAGAGTTTATTTCCTCGACACATTTTACAAGAATTTAATTCCCAGCGGATTTTATTACTCAAACATCGTAAAATCCCTAATAAAATTCTCTTCTCCAACTGGGTTTAATCAAAGTTGCTATCCCCAGAAGAGTTTCTACGGGATCTGAAACCTAGACAAATAGCACACAAGAGGAATATCCATCACTTTTATCCCAGTCAGGGTACGTAAGAATAAAATCCTTCAACAAAAAGAATGACGAACGACTGACTCTCCTTGAATGCCTCTATCCTAAAGCAAAAGCCGAAGATCCCCAGCGGAGTATCCTCAAACAGAAAGCGAGAATCCCCAGCAAAATTATTCCCAGAAGAAATTGAAGATTCACTTTCTACATTCTCAGCAATAGTCCGAGATTTATTTTCCCCGGCTAGACATTGTTACAAGGAGCTACCGATACGCTTCAACAACATATTGTGTCTGTAATACGGTGGCAGAATTGACTTGGTTTTGCGTTTTATCGCAAATTTTACGGATAGCAAGAGTTGCCACCTACTTTTATTTTATCCAATAAGGAAAGGATAAAAAGTACAGGAAATACCTCGAGATTTTTGAGTTCGGGGGGTAGGTTATAAAAAGCGAAGGTGTTAGCACCCTTTTCATCCGTAGTTATATACGGGCTCTTAATCGCTTAGCTCACTTTTTAAAAATTGCTTTGTGTCGTGTATTTGAAAATATTTTGAAAGGTTAACTTTGTAATGATTCTTGTATCAGACCTCAAGAATGCGTACAAAGCGTTTTGTCTGAAATTATTTATTGAAAAGTGTGATTGTGAGAAATGTTTTTGTTTTTGAAGAGCTTCGTGAGCAAGTGATTAAGATCTACCCTACTCAAGGTCGTTCTTGTATTTTCCTCCTTCTTTAGATAGTTCTACTTGTATCATTAGTTAGTAGAAAGCCCTATCATTAGATGTGAAGGGACGAGTATGGGTCATCGTACAGTCATCAGAGGCAACTGGTGAGGACGCTTTAGCAATTTTCGTTAAGACAATATGTTGTACCCCAAAATTTTCGCTCTCATCTTATCAATATTTCTCATCACAAGACTATTGGAACTCAAGATCAAGCTAGGGTTTGCTCTGCTCAAGACATCTTCTTGCACTGATGACCTAAACTAGGGTTTGAGTTTGCACAGGGCTTTTTGGACCTTCAATGCTTAAATTGACTTTCATACTTCTTTTTGGACTCATAGGTTTGTCCATACCAAGTTTTAAGCCTTGAATCAAATTTTTGCCCAGTCAATTGGACAGTTGACCTAGAAATCAGTTGTATTGGGGGAAAAGTCAACTGTGGCCAATTTACAGTCAAACCTCATGAATTTTGACCCACGTCAACATTATGAACTCATATGAATCATTGGATCAAGTTTGGACCATAATTCCACAAGAAATTTGATATAATCACCAAAAGGGCAAAATGGTCATTTTTAGGGTTTTGACTGTACAAAGGCAATTTTTGATTGTTTGACCTAGCCAATGGAAAATTAGGCTCAACCATGGACTCAAGGACTCAATGGCATCATCTTGACCTATTCAACAAGTTCAAAAGACCTCAAATGCATGGGATTGACAGATGAATTTTTCAGTCAATTGATCAAAATTTGACTTACACTAAAAAGTCAAACTTTGACTTTTTGGTCAAAATCAAGTAAATAAGGGTTATTTTTCATCAAGATGTGTCAAATTGTGAAACTTGTTCATCAAGAAACCCAAAATTGTAAATTAGGGTTTGAAATTGAAAAATTTCATAACTTAGAATTTTTCTAAGTTATGAAATTTTCTTAATTTTTCCTAACTTTGTCCCACATTTTCATCATGATGCAAATGGATTCAAACAAAACTTACAACATAAAAGTTGTAGTCCTTCACAAAGTCTACAACTTTTAATCACAAAGTTTTCTCAAAAAAAGCTTGTATCTCAAGTTATGATTTTTGGAACAAGGGTCCCTAAAACTTTTAACTTAGTGAAATTTTGCCCTAGTTTAGGCAGGATTTTGACTTATCTTCTTGGCCATTTTTCACATAGTTCCACTTGGAGTCTCAAGTTGCATTTCAAAGATGGATTATAGATCATGTTTCAAGATTTCCAAATTTTCCAATAACTCCTCAAACCCATTTGTGGTTAGGGAGAATCGAATGCTTGAAGTTGACAAAAACTCACTTTGTATCCATGGCAAATTCATGTTCACTCAAGTTGCATTTTCAAACCAGCATGCCTTACACTAGTTTGCAGGCCTCTAAACCACTTCACACTCCATAATTTAATGCAAATCCATTGAGCTAATGCATTTTCTTGGTCATTAGGGTATTGTACACAAGTTTAATCCCTAAATGGTAAAAGGCACATTTCCATTTTTGCAAAAGGTTGCTTTATGTCAAACCACTAATCCTTGAGCATAGAGCCAATTCTCTTACAGCCAAACAATTCCACTAATTAGAGGGGCTAATAGGATTGTATGCAGGGGGATAAGATGGCCTGTACAGGACTGTAACCTTAAGTTTATTTTCTTACTTCAAAAACAAGCAATTTGTCCAAAAACTTGACAACTGGAAAACCAGCAAAGAACAACTTACACAAAGACTTTGAACAACTTTCACACAACCCTTTGAGCAAGAAACACGAGTACTTGAGCCTCAAAACCTCCCATATTCATAAATCACACTTCTTTGGAAAAACAGGGCAGGTGTTGCAACTTCAGTGCCATAGCTCATTTGGCTCGTGCGTTTTTCCCCTTTTTGCTTCAAACACCTTCCATTCAACTCACTCAAGCTATCTCAAACCTCCATTACCAACTGTAACTCCATTTACAGTGTTCACCATTTTCATTTCAAGCTTGTGCAGGTTGAGTTCTAGAGGCTGATTCAGGGACATTCAAGGCAAGTTAGCTATTGGAAAAGATCAAGTGAAGTTCAAGCAAGCTACCAGACACCTCAAAACCTGTTGAGAAGCACTGCATTGTCCTACACGAATCCAGCTGAAACAGGTTTTTTCTCACTTTCTATTTCTCTATTTAGGAACATTTAGCCTTAGGTTTCTGAATGAAAAATGTAGTATTCAATGCTAGGAAGCCATACATATGCTCAATTTTCATTTATATTAAGTGTGCTAGGAGAATTTCATCCATGAATATGCTGAAAAAACTAGGTCAAATTTTAGGGCCAGAGAAATTCTCTCTCGTCTTTGAGAGTTAGGATTAATGCTTTATATGGTTAGAATCGTCTTGAAATTCTCTACAAGTTTGATGTTGTGAGTTTTGGCAAAAGATCACGTATACAGGATGTAGCATTTGAACAAGGCAAGCGCGCGTGTTTCAGTCTGGAGGAAGAAGATGAAGTTGGCTTGGGTTGGGCCTGACCTGGCTTGCTTCTAACACCCTCTTTCTCATTTTTGCACCCCCTGGTCCAATTTCTTGAATAATTATATTTTTGTATTTTTGTTTTCTTTTCTGACTTTGTTTATTTATTTCCAAATATAATAAATGCTCAAAAAATATTTTTATAATTTTTTACATTTATTTGGTATTTTATTTTGATTTTTCTAACATAAAAACATTTTGAATACTTTTGTAATTTATTTGAAAACTTGAAAATAATATGTAAATATATATTTTTATTTTTATTTCTTATTTTTATTCATACTGAAAATATTATTTAAAATATAATTTATTTTTGTACATATTTTATTTTATATTATACATATTTAATAAATTTAATATATATATATATATATATATATATATATATATATATATATATATATATATATATATATATATATATATATATATATATATATATATATATATATATATATATATATATATATATATATATATATACACTTTTATTTTATTAAATACTTAGAATAAAAATACAAAAATATTACATTTTTATTTTTTATTATTATTTATACTAAAATATACCTTATTTAAGTATATTTCATTTTCACACATATTAATATATTTTTTGAAATTAGGGTTTCATCCCTTAAACAATTAAATAAATCTTTTATTTATTTCTTTATACTTCTTCACATTAAAAAATACTTTTACATACATAGGTGAACAAAAACCTTTTGCATAATACATATTATTTGATATTTATTTATTTTGTTTATTTAAATATTATTCATTTATTATTCATGCAATTAAATTCAATTTGGATGTAATAGTAAATTAGGGTTTATATTTCTTGTCAAATACCCCCTATTCAAAAAATTGTACCCCCCCATCCCCATAATCATGTTGTAATAGCTTAGAACTTTAAATTCTCGCATTTTACGCTTTCAATTATGCCATGATTAGAGAATTGGGGTTTGTATGCAAAAATCCAAAATCAACAAATAGTTTGACCTAATCAAAGACAAAAATGCATGAAAATCAAACACAATACACACTTGCACCCCTAGGGTTACAATCCACTTGTTGCCTTCAAAAATGGGTCATGGTATGCATGTTGGGTACTTTGGCAAAACAAAAACAAAACAAAAGATCATAGTCCCTCGATGACGCTATCTTGGTTGCCTAAACAAAAATGATCAAGTCCCTCAATAAAATTACCAAAGATACTTAACACAATTGCTATCATGGTCTATACGATGACCTGCGCCTGTCCCATTCAACGTCCTAACACAAGGTTGTTCACCAAATGCAATGGTGAAACAACACTGTTAAAAGGGTTAAAAACATAAGAAAGATCTTTGAGTACAATAGGGTAGATAGCTCTTAGTTACTTGATCAAAAGCTTGCAAAACATCCTTGCTATTTTCAAACACACTTCACAACACAATTTCAAAACATTATCCAAATCAAACTTTCAAACATTGAAATCTTTTCAAAAGACAAAAACCCCTTTGTATACATTCAAACAAGAATCATTACAAAGGTTGCCACAACGATGGCCTCTTTTCAAAACATCTTTCAAAACCACACACAAAGCACCATTTCAAACAATTGGAAAAGCAAAGCAAGTGATCTAAACAAGTAACTAAGAGCCCATGGATAACCATGGATGAAAAGGGTGCTTGCACTTTCCCTTTTCATAATCTACTCCCCGAACCCAAGAAAACATCTCAAAGGTCTTTCCTGTGATTTTTGACCTTTCCTTAGGATAAAATAAAAAGTCGGTGGCGACTCTTGCTAAACTGAAACATTTGCGAACACAAACGCAAAACCTCAAGTCAGTTCTCCCACCGTATCACAGAATTGGCGACTCTGCTGGGGAAAATTGTAAAAGTGGAATAACTTTAGGGTTTATATCACCTTTTGCATGATTATCTTGTTTGCTTTGATTGCTTTACATTTGGTTCTCTTGTTTGGGTTTTGAATCCTCCACCCAGATTTTTGGGAAACATTCATAGGTAAATAGCAATACGTTGTGGAAACTGTGCAGGGTATACCGACATGGTTGAAGCAATAGCTATATTAGTGCGACATATTTGTGAGTACCGGTAGCCTTTGAGTCAATCAAAGCGAATACGGGGCCGCTGAGTGATGTCATGAAGCACTAATGAACTCTTAGAACCTTACTTGACCATCTTGGCCTTATTACGGGTAGTGAGATGACCGGCTTTGGTGCAGTCCGAAGTTGGTAGATACTCGATACTACACTCATTGAGGGTTGTTTTCTTGGGATATTTTGGTCGCCATTTAAGTGGCTAAACCAAAACAATGAACATAGAAAATAATCCAGTGATATTGAGCTCCTTAGAACCCGGTTACTATTTATAGGACAGGTTGAGCCAACTAACTTCAAGAGGGTACTTACCTATGAAACCTCATGCAAGCCTGAAACTAGGATCTTGTGTGATTTTCTTGTACATGTGCTTGTGCATACATCATGAACATCATAAAGCATCATATGTATCCACTAACCATTTCAAGGGTTCAGATCTTCATCTTTGTTCTTGTTTTGTAGGTCATGGAATCTCTTCGCAGGAAAACAATTCAAGTCAACCTTGTGAGAATCCCTCCTCAGCTCAAGGAGCTTACTTCCAAGATTCCATAGAATTCTCTCTTTAGTGAAAGACATGGTAGACTTCTCAACTTGGTCAACTCCAATATTGAAGAAGACATGGTAAAAGTTCTCTTCCAGTTCTTTGACCCCCTACACCACTATTTCACATTCCCTGATTACCAACTAGTACCTACTTTGGAGGAGTTTTCTCAACTCCTGAGGATTCCTATTCTCCATCAACTACCCTACAACGGTACAGAAAGAGAACCAAAGGCTGAAGATGTTGCTCAAGCCTTACACTTGCAACCATCTGATATCAAAGGTCATTGGGAAACCAGAAGTGGTGTCAAGGGTTTCTTGGCAAAGTTTCTGTTTGAGAAGGCACAAGACTGCTGGAATTCTCTAGATCTGCAAGCCTTTGAGGAGATTGTAGCACTTCTCATCTATGGTTTGGTCTTGTTTCCAAATCCTGATCATCTTATAGATGTGAATGCTGTCAAGATTTTCATATCTCAGAATCCTGTGCCTACATTGCTTGGGGACATCCTACACTAATTTTACACACGAACAATGAGGAAAAGAGGTGTTCTCATGTGTTGTACTCCTCTTCTAGCAAAGTGGTTTATTTCTCACCTTCCCCAAACAGTTTTGAAGAATGAGCAGGGTTTAAGGTGGTCGCAACGGTTGATGACCCTAACACATTCTGATGTTCATTAGTGTTCTCGGTCCAGAGAAAATGTCATCATCATTGATCGTTGTGGGGAATTCCCTAATGTCCCACTACTTGGCATTAGGGGAGGCATTACCTACAACCTCTGTTTAGCTCTAAGGCAATTTGGGTATGCCCGGAGGGATGGCCCTCATGATATGCTGATTTCTGACCTAGTTTTGACTTCGACAACGATGCACAAGGACTTCGACAAAGGTTTATCCGAGCTTGGAGGATGCCCAACAAGGTGGATAGTAAGACACTGGGGCACAAGAATTCCATCCCCCTTGAGCCTTATCTCAAGTGGGTACGAACCCGCGCCCAGAAACTTATGATGCCATACCCTCACATTCTCCCCGTGATCAAAGTGCCTGTTATGGAAGGAGAGGTTCCATACACCCTCCTACATCTAGACATGCCAACATCATTGGAAGAATTGCAAAAGAGTTGGATACAACTCAAAGAAGAACGGAATACTTTTGAAGCCAGCTTCTATGCCAGTGAGAAGAAGGTTTTGGAACTTACCTGCCGACTTCATGAAAAGGAGACTCTCAACACTTACATCGCACCAAAGAGGATGCGCAATGTCTTTTTACATTAAGAATTTTGTAATATTTGGCCCATGGGGCATTTATGTACTAACAAATTTCTTCTTAATATGACGTGTGTTCTTTTTGTTTGCAACAAATTTGAATTTCTGAATCCTTGAATGCATTACATGAATAACATATCATTCATCATATGCATAAACAGGTCTTCACACCAGGTTTCCTTATCTTTCTGCTATTTATTTCAGCAATATGGATTTGGAGAAGACGGTTAAGGATCTGCAAGCACAAAATTCGCAATTCCAGCAACTCCTCGTGACCTTAGCAAAGGGTCAAGAGGACCTTAAAGCACTGTTGGAGAAGGATAAAGAGAAAAAGAAGAAAAGGACTGGTATGGCCACTATGGGAAGAAGGTTTGAAAACCAGGATAGAAAGGTTCTCGAGTTCCCCTCGACGTCTGATGAAGGGGTTGGTAAAGGAAAAGGAGCTGCGATGCCTTCTGAATCTGAAGTTGAAGAGGAAGAAGAGGAAGAGGATGAAGATTACTCCGAACAAAAATACTCGTCGGAGGATGATAAGTATAAAAATCTTGAGGATCATTTGGCAGCCATGGAGCTGCAAAGGGTACCTGGTTTAGATTTTGAAGAACTCGGGTTGGTCGTTGGGATCGTCATTCCTCCCAAGTTCAAAGTTCCTACATTTTCTAAGTATGACGGCTTGTCCTGTCCGAAGATGCATCTGAGATCCTACGTCAGAAAGATCCAACCTCACTCCTCTGATAAGGATCTTTGGGTCCACTTTTTTCAAGATAGCTTGTCAAGTACACAATTGGACTGGTTCTATCAACTTGAGAGGTCGGATGTTCATAACTGGGAAGACTTAGCTGCTTCTTTCTACCAACAATACCAACACAATGCGGATTTAGCGCCTACTCGTACTCAACTACAGAGTATGGGCATGGCTTCTAGTGAGGGATTCAGGGAATATACCCAAAAGTGGCGTGATCTGGCTGGAAGGGTGCAGCCACCGTTGTCGGATAGAGAGCTGGTTGACATGTTTTTAGGGACCCTGTCAGGTCCATTCTTCAATCATTTAATCGGGAGCTCATCTGCGGGGTTGACTGAATTAATTCTGACCGATGAAAGGGTCGAATCTGGCATTAATAGTGGTAAAATTCAGAAGGATGCTTCCGCTTCCACTGCTGTTAAGAAGACCTTCCCAGCCAAGAAAGAAGCTTCTGCTATTTATTCCCAGAAAAATCAAGGAAGAACGGAGCGCCGACCAACGGTCGGGGCTGTGATGATTCAAAACTCCTCAGCTGATCAACCTCGAAGCAGTCAACCTAGAGCTAACCAGCAAAGGGTAGAAAGGCCACAACGGCAATTCACCTGAATCAACATGACACCGGCTCAAGTCCTCCCTCATCTGTTAAAGCTGAATCTCACCAACTTGAAAGAAGCGCTGAAAAACCCCAATACCTCTTCTCCTTATTATCACTCAAATGCAAAATGTGCATACCACTCTGACAGTGTAGGGCATGATACCAACAACTGTTGGGCTCTTAAAAACAAGATCCAAGACTTAATAGACGCCAAGGAGGTAGAATTTGATGCGCCCGAAAAGCCAGATGTGATTTCTTCCCCAATGCCGAAGCACAGTCATAATGTCCATGCCATTATGGAAGATCTTCATGTCACCATCGTTAATGAATTAATGACTCTGTTACTAGTGATTAAAGTGAATTTGATGAAAGTCGAGATATTCCCAGGCTGTGGAAAAGACCGTTACTTCTGTTCAAACTTGCAAGCTGTTTGCCTACTGTTGAAATCAGGCATCCGACGCCTGATGTATACCCAAGAGATCCTCTTTCAAAAGACTCCTGTTGATACTATCACTCATGTTACTCCCGCTACCGTTGTTACTCCTATCAATGACATTGCCATAATAACCATCTCCGACAATCTTCCCAAGACATGCAAAAGGCATTTTAAGATTACGCCTGATCCTAAGTTTGTGTCGTTGAAAATCACCATGCCGGGGCATGTCCCGTATAAATCTAACAAGACGATACCATGGAACTACGGAGGATAAATCTTCTACCATGGTATCAAGCAGATTGAATCAGTCCAAGAGAATTCCGATGATGAAACCCCTGATATAGGGAATATTGCAGGAACGAGCAAGATAACTCGCAGCGGAAGGATCTTCTCTCCAGAGATTGCTCCTCCACGAGCAGTCTTCGGACCCTCGAGAGTTTATGTGCCTGTCAAGCCATCTGTGCAAAGCCCGGTAATTGAAGAACATGATGCTCCTGAAGTTAGACCCTATGATGTTACTACCAAAGGTAAGGGGATACTAGAAGCGCCTATCAGGATGAAGGCTCAGACTGTGTTAATCCCCGAGACCACCCAGAAAGAGATGGAAGAAATCTTAAAGATAATCAAGAAGAGCGACTACGATTTCGTGGAGCAGCTAGGGGAGACCCCTTCCAAAATCTCCATGTTGGCTCTCTTACTCTGCTCTGAGGCTCATGCTAAGGCCTTAATAAAATTTCTAAAGACGGCACACGTGCCTCAAGAAACTTCTGCTGACCAGTTTCAAGAGTGCGTGACTAGCCTTATCGCCGATAATAGCCTTGGTTTTTCTGATGCTGATTTGACCCCTAAAGGAAGGAAGCACAACGACGCGCTGCATGTCTCGGTAGAATGCAGAGGGACCACACTTGCCCATGTTCTGGTTGACACCGGTTCATCTTTAAATGTGCTACCGAAGAAGGTGTTAGACAGATTGGACTGTGAAGGTTTGACCCTAAAGCCCAGTAACATCATTGTTAGAGCCTTTGAAGGTTCTAAGCGGATGGTTCACAGAGAAGTGGACATTCTAATCAAAGTGGGCACAGAAATTTTCAACTCTACTTTTTATGTGATGGACATTCGTCATTCATATTCATGCTTGTTGGGAAGGACATGGATCCACAATGTTGGGGTAGTCACTTCCTCTTTACACCAAATGCTAAAGTACCCAGTACAGGGAAAGATCATAACGGTTCACGGTGAGGAAGAGTACATGATAAGTCACCTCAACTCCTTCCGCTATGTGGAGTTGGATGGTGAATTCATAGAAACGCCTTTCCAACATTTTGAAGAGGTTCCTGTTGAAGTCGCAGTTGCAAAGACAATGACTGATGTGCCTATCATTTCTAAGCTTGTGTCTAGGATGGCATCCCTCAAAGATGAGGAGGCCGTAATCAAAGAAGGAAGGAGTACAGTGTGGGGGCAACTGCCTGATTTTTCTCATAAGACGGAAAAGTTCAGACTAGGTTTTACTGCTGCTGGCCAAAAAGCTGTGCGTCGCTCCCGGGCTGGAGGACCACCCTTAAAAATCACTCACCATGGAATTAATGCCTTAGAAGATGATGATGAAGAAGACAAATTTGAAGATTGGATATTTCCAACCGTCAAAGGAGGATTAAGCAACTGGGAAGCGAAATACTTCGTTCCCATCACTTTCATCAACCAGTAATTTATCTTTGAACAATTTCCTATTTTGGTCTGTAATAATTAAACAATTTTTACACTATTTTCACCTTATGCCTTACCCGGGGCATATAGGTCCATTTGTAAGGGCTTGATTTCTTCATTATCATATGCCATTTTTAAGTGAATCATTGGACGTTTTCATCTATAAATTGTTGTGTTCATTTTCTTTCCTTTTACATTTTGTTTTGTTTAAGGATGGCTATCCCTTACACACACCCACACTCATAAAATGCAGGTACCCATCCACTCCGGATTCCATGGGTGACTATTCTGCTTTAGCCTTCGGTGACTCTGAAGATTTGGTCAATCATGACGAGTACGAAGGTGATGAAGACTGTGAAGTACCTGAAGAGTTAGCCAGACTTTTGCAACAAGAAGAGAGGGTTATTCTGCCCCATGAAGAGTTGCTAGAAACCATCAACTTGGGAACAGAGGAAGACAAGAAAGAGGTAAAAGTGGGTGCCAACCTGGAACCAAGTGTCAAAGAGCGCTTAGTGCAGTTGTTGAATGAATATGTCAAAATCTTCGCCTAGTCCTATGAAGAAAAGTCAGGACTAGACACAGATATCGTGGTTCACCGTCTCCCTACAAGAGAAGACTGTCCACCGATCAAACAAAAGGTCCACCGGATGAGGCCCGACATGTCTGAAAAGATCAAAGCTGAGGTGATGAAGCAATTCAATGTTGGTTTTCTGGCTGTTACTTCCTATCCACAATGGGTTGCTAACATTGTGCACGTGCCTAAGAAGGACGGCAAAGTCAGAATGTGTGCGGACTATCGACACTTAAACAGGGCTAGCCCTAAAGATGATTTTCCACTACCACACATTGACATCTTGGTTGACAATACAGCTCAACACAAGGTATTTTCCTTCATGGATGGATTCTCGGGATACAACCAAATCAAAATGGCCCCCAAAGACATGGAGAAGACTACATTTGTTACGCAGTGGGGTACCTTCTGCTACAAAGTGATGCCATTCGGACTGAAGAATGTCGGGGCAACCTATCAGCGAGCCATGGTAGCTTTGTTTCATGATATGATACATCATGAGATCAAAGTCTACGTAGACTACATGATAGCCCATTCACAGAAGGAAGAAGAACACCTCGATCATCTGCAAAAGCTGTTTGTCAGATTGAAGGAATATAAGCTCAGACTGAACCCTAGCAAGTGCACTTTTGGAGTCAAGTCTGGTAAACTTTTGGGATTTATCGTCAGCAACAAAGGCATTGAGGTTGATCCTGCTAAATTCAAAGCTATACAAGAAATGCCTGCCCCCCGCACTGAAAAGGAGGTTAGAGGTTTCTTGGGACGCTTAAACTATATTGCGAGGTTCATCTCCCACCTAACATCTACCTGTGAACCGATCTTCAAGCCGTTGAAGAAATATCAGGTGGTTGAATGGAACAATGATTGTTAAGTTGCTTTTGATAAGATCAAGGAGTATTAGTTTTAACCTCCTATCTTGATGCCACCCGTCGAAGGAAGGTCGTTAATCATGTATCTGACTGTTTTGGATAACTCAATTGAGTGTGTACTGGGCCAACATGACGAGTCTGGCCGAAAAGAGCATGCCATTTATTACCTTATCAAAAAGTTTACCGACTGTGAGACTCGCTACTCACTGCTCGAGAAAACTTGTTGCGCTTTGGTATGGGCTACTCGTTGGCTAAGGCAGTATATGTTGACTCATACCACTTTGCTGATTTCTAAAATGGCTCTGATTAAGTATATCTTCGAGAAGCCTGCTTTATCTGGAAGAATAACTAGATGGCAAATGATCCTGACTGAGTATGATATCCAGTACATAACCCAAACAACTATAAAAGGGAGTGTACTAGCTGACCATCTAGCTCATCAAGCCGTCGAAGATTACCAATCTATGAGATTTGACTTCCCTGGCGAGGACATTATGACATTGGACAACGTTGAAGGTAACGGACCGTATGACGAACCTGAACAAGGATCCCGATGGACCCTGTACTTTCATGGTGCTTCAAATGCGCTTGGCAACGGTATCAGTGCGGTACTTATTTCTCCGGAAGGTTGCCATACACCCTTCACTGCCCGACTTTGTTTCAGTTGTACCAACAACATGGCTGAATATGAAGCTTGTATCTTTGGTCTCAAGGCTGCTATTGACTTGGGAATCAAATCTTTGGTCGTATTTGGGGACTCAGCTTTGGTTATCAGTCAAATCAAAGGAGAATGGGATACTAAACATCCTAATCTTATCCCATACAAAGAACATGTCTTGACATTGTTGCCTCATTTCGGGCAGATTACTTTCGAGCACTTCCCGTGAGAAGAAAATCAGCTAGCAGATGCTCTGGCTACAATGTCTTCCATGTTTAAACTCAACTAGGATAATGAGTCTCCCCAAATCACCATCGAGCGAATGGACGAACCTGTGCATTATCATGAGATTAATACCAAAGAAGTAGTGGAACAACCTTAGTTTCATGAAATCAAAAGGTATCTTCAGACTCGAGAATACCCTGAAGGAGCTTCAGTCAATGACAAAAAGTTCTTAAGGAGATTTGCTGCCAAGTTCTTCCTGAGCAATGGTATCCTTTATAAGCGCAGCCATGATTGTGTTCTACTTTGTTGTGTGGACAAGGTTGAAGCAGACTTGATCATGAACGAAATACATAGTGGAACATTTGGCACCCACTTGAGCGGACATACGATGGCTAAGAAGATTCTAAGGGCAGGCTACTACTGGTCTACCATGGAAGCTGACTGTCATCAACATTCCCGTACTTGTCACAAATTCCAAGTCTATGCTGACAAGGTACATATTCCTCCAGTTCCTCTCAATGTTCTAACAGCTCCTTGGCCATTCGCAATGTGGGGAATCGACATGATTGGAGAGATCAAGCCTACGGCATCCAATGGACATCGCTTCATCCTGGTGGCTATTGATTACTTCACCAAATGGGTCAAAGCGGCTTCCTACGCCTCCGTTACAAAGAATGTGGTTGCCCGCTTTATCAAGCAGAATCTCATATGCCGGTATGGTATCCCCGACAGGATCATCACAGACAACGGTACAAACTTGAATAACACTGTGATCACCGCTCTGTGCGAGCAGTTCAAGATTCAACATCATAACTCATCTTCCTATCGGCCAAAGATGAACGGTGATGTTGAAGCCGCGAACAAAAATATCAAGAAGATCATTCAAAAGATGACAGTCACCTACAAGGACTGGCATGAGATGTTGTCGTTTGCTCTGCACGGATATCGTACCACAGTGCGTACTTCAACTGGGGCAACCCCCTTTTCTTTGGTATATGGCATGGAGGCTGTTTTACCTATGGAAGTTCAGATCCCTTCTTTGAGGATTATGAAGGATGTTGGTTTAAATGAAGACAATTGGATTCAGACCCGGCTTGATCAACTTAATTTGATTGACGAGAAGCGACTTACTGCTGTTTGTCATGGTCAGACGTATCAAAAATGAATGATCAAGGATTTCAACAAGAAAGTCAGGCGTCAGGTATATCAAGTCGGAGATCTTGTAATCAAGCGGATCATCTTGCCGCAAAGTGATCCCAGGGGCAAGTGGACTCCTACTTACGAAGGACCATTTATGATCAAGAACATCTTTTCTGGTGGGGCAATGATTCTGACCACCATGGACGGTGACGACTTTCCGCACCCCGCGAACGCAGACATAGTCAAAAGATACTACGAATAAAACGACCCGACAAGTTGAAAACCCGAAAGGGCGGCTTGGGCAAAAAAGGGTTTCCCGGTGGACTGAAAACCCGAAAGGGCGGTCTAGGAAAAAGTTAGGGAATTAAAGTGTATGACTATGTCTCATCGGATCACTTTAAGGACAATGTCTTCACCAACAAGCTCCAAGCTTCTGATCAATCCAATCATCCGCGAACGAAGCAATGAATGGACAAGATACTCAGAGTTGTGAAGGCTATAGCAGAATGGGAACCCCATGGAATTGTTACACATAGCCATCTTTCTTTTTGTATAAAATTTTTTTTCTCAATTTTTCGACAACATCCTCTTACTAGGATGTCTGTCTCCTTTGTACAAAGTGAAGTGGTGAAAAACACAAGAAGGGGGGGGGGGTTGAATTGTAAAACTGAAATCTAAAGCAATGAACACTATATTTTTATCCTGGTTCATTTGATCTCAAACTACTCCAGTCCACCCGTCAAGGTGATTTCGCCTCTCTCCAACGAGGTCTTAATCCACTATATTCAACTGAATATTACAGACTGCTTTAACAACTGCTAAAGCCTTCTTGATTCAAACCACAACCCGGTTTGTCAAGGTAACACTTTCTTACAAAGAGATAAACTATGTGTGTGGATGTTTTCTACAAAACTGTATCACAACTGTGATGTATACACAAAGTGAAGCTTAGAAACTAGATTGCTAAACAGTAATGGAATATCAGAGTATGTGGTTTAGCAAAACTGGTAGAACGAAGATTATGGTTCAGCTTTTGTGCGTGTAGAGATTTGGAGAGCATTAGCCATTATAATCTTCAAAGCCTTGTTTATATAGCACTTGAGATGATGAACGTTGGATGCAATATTCTTGATTCAATGCTAATAACAAGCTTTCCTTTTTGAGCAGATCTTGTCTGGAATGAGGCCGTTGGAATTAATTAGCTTTCAATGCACAGTACCGTTGCTTACTTAACGCAAGTTCTGGCTTGGCTCATTCTGATTCTGCTTCGCTGCTGATGAACTATTGTGTTTCTGTATCAGAGTGTTTGAGCGCAGTCTTGTTCATCAGGCTTCAGCATGTACGTGAGTTGATCATCTGATCTTGACGTTCTGATGTAGCAACTTCTGATGCTGGTGTATGAAATCAAATTCTGATGCTGAATAGATGTGATCTTGCTTATTTCAATCAGCGTATCTGCAAGTCAGAACATAATAATTTTAGGCAGCAGATAGTTCAAACATGAAACATATAAATACTATATCTTTTCACTTTGTTATCATCAAAACTTAAATATAGGGTAGTAGATTCAAACATTGTTCTAACAATCTCCCCCTTTTTGATGATGACAAAAACTAGATATTTTAAATTAAAATAACGTGAAAAGGTATCTGGAATATGTATCAGAATAAGAAGTAAAAGAATAAGGAGTAAGGAAATACTCCCCCTGAGTTTATTACTTCCCTTTGATTATACGTGTTCTTCAGGATCAGATCTTTTTCTTTCTTTGAACATCAGATTATCAGAGTCTTTGACTTATCAGAGAGCAGAGCTTCAGAGCTTTTCTTGTCAGAGCTTTGCTTTGGATCAGAGTATTAGGACGATCAGAACTTCATATTTGATCAGAGCAACATTGATCAGAGCTTCTAGTCTTCAGAGTGTCCAGGAGCTTTCTTGTGCCTGTAGACTTCAAACAAAACAGAAAAAACATTTCAAGTAATAAAGTTAGAATGTTTGAGAATTTCTGTCTAGTTAGCCGTTATTGATTTAAATATCATTCTTGTTCTCCCCCTTTTTGTCAGCAATCAAAAAGTGTTGGTGATGTGCTAAAACAATTAAGATCAGAAAAACTAATCATATTAATATAGTTCAGAATCAGAGCAAGAAAATATTACAAAACATAATCAAAACAGTACATCAGAAAATCAAGGAAACATGAAAAAGGTCATGCATGAAAACAGATTTAAGGTTGAGGAGGCAAGCGTGTGAACAGGCTCTCCAGCATGGCTTGAATCTTTTCAGAAGTCTCATTCTGTTTATGAACCATGCTGACAACAGTGTCAATCTTGCTGTCCTGCACATCCATTCTTGCTTTCATCTTCTGATCGTTTTCATCCATCCGCTGCTGCAGACGCATGTCATTCATCCTTAGTTCTTCCAGAGACTGCCTGTCCAAGGCAGCTTGAGAAGCATCAGAAGGAGGAGGCTTCTCAGAACATTCAGCAACATCTTCTGCTTGACTTTCTTCAGCCTGAATGGTCTTGTCTTCTTCTGATGGTTGCACCTTTGCAGCTTGCTGTTTCTCAGACCAAGGTTCACTGTCCAGAGGGAGCACGTCCTCTTTCAGAAGGATACTTCCAACTTCATTCAGAAGCTTGCTGAAATTTTGTTGTGCCTGCTCATAGTTGATATCCTGCAACTTGAGGGCTTCAGCACGTACCCAAAGTCTGAACTGTGACCAGAGCTGATCAGAAGCAGCTGGGTCAATCATCCCAGGACAGACTTGCTTCAAGGAAGCAATCCATTGCAGCACACCTGTTTTAAAATTCAAAATACCAGAGCCAACATCTGGTTGCTTTGGTTTTTGGATGGCAATTTTGTGTTTTAGATCAGCAAGACGGTCAAGACTGGTTAAGTCAATGAAAGTCCTGCTGGGGTTTTCAGAGGTTTTCTGAGAGGCTGTTTGTTTTGGAGGAGGGGTATCAGAGTCAGATATTTCGATTGGAGTGGGTGGTGTTTTGGGAGTTTTTGGTGGTGTCGATTCTAATGAGGATGGTAACTGGGGCATGAAAACAGTGGTTCCACATGGCAACTGGATTGCCAGCGGTGATGGTTGAGGTAAGTGAGGGTCAGATTGATGAGGAGAAGGAGTTTCAGAGTGGTGAAACTCTGTTTGTGGTGAAGGTGGATTAATTTCTGGTTGGGGAGAGGGGGGTGGAATCTCTGATTGCTCAGGGATCAGAGGTTCTTCTGAGAGTGGTTGTTGTTGTTCTGGTTCTGGTTGTGGAGGAGGAACATTTTGTGGTTCAGAGTTTGGTTGAGCAGAGGCATGTTGACGCTCAATATCAGCCAGCACTTGGTCAAGTGTTGTTGTTGTTGAAATTGTTGGTTGTTTGGGTTGTTTGGTTCTAGGTCTTCTGAGTTTTAATGCCTCAGAAGGGTCTTCTTCTTGTATGGTTTCATCAATGGTAGGGATGGGAATTGATATTCTATGAGAGGTTTGAGAAGGGATAGATGCTGGAATAGTAAAAGATTTTGAAATAGGGGCAGCAGATGAAATACCTCTTTTCTTTGGAGTCTGCTGAGATGATCCTTCTGATGGCGCTTTCCTCTTCTTTGTCTTCTTCAAAGTTACTTCTGGTTGGGGTTGATGCAGATCTCTGATATTCAGCTTTGGATCTGTATCATCTGCCTTGTACGCATCTGGGTACCTGAGAAACATCTCTGGTTTGGATTCCATTTCAGAAAATACTGGAAAATCACTCAGAGGCACTCTTCTGCTGGAGATATCAGCAGTGGAAGTAGCTTTGGGTTCCTTCTGAATATTCTCTATCAACTTCATCTTTTTCAGATTCTTTGCGTTCAGAGGTTTCCCAATTGTTGGTTCAATAGTGCTCAGCTCCTGAGCTTCTATCAGATGTTCAATCAGCCTATTCTCTGTCAGAATATCTGATATAAGCCTTCCAAACGGTATCCAGTCCCTCTTGGTTCTTTCTTCTTCCCTTGTTTCTTTCACACTGGTTTTGAGATGGTTGAACAAGAAGTGAGCCAGATTGATCTTTATCTTCTGATCAATAAAGTAGATCAGAAACTGCTGATCCACATTTATATAATCAGGAGAACTTGTTGGTTTCCTGTGGTTGAAGCACCCCAGAACAATCTTAGCCCATACTCTGCAATGATCCTTCAGATCTTTAATCTTGCTGCTGGGCATCCCAAGAGTGAAAATCCTGTTAGCTACCACACCTGTATCAGCACATCTTTCAGCCATGTCCACACAACGGACGCCACCACCACTTTGACCGATTAGCCTTGCAATGAGATCTTCAGAAATCACAATCTTCTTCCCCATGACAGAGGAGATGACTAGATGTTTTGAAACCTTGGCGTGAATCCAAAATTCCTTGACCAGCGCTGGGAATGTTGGTCCAACCAACCTATCGAAATACCTTTCCCACTTTTGAGCCCTAATTTCTTCAGTTAGGTCAAAACCATTCTCCTTCAAGCTTTCAAAATCAATGATTAACTCAGAGAGCACTTCAAGGTTCTTCACCGGAGTGAGGAGAGTTCTGAGCGGCACTTGATATTGCTCAGAAGTTGCTTTCTTCTGATTACCTGCAGAAACGCTGCTGGAGGATGCCATTGTTCACACTAAAAAGGGTTTTGAGAGTGAATTGAGTAAAAAAGGTTTGCAAGAGATGAACTCAGAAATATGCAGAAAAAGCTTGAGTGATAGTGAGAAAGCGTAAAGACTAAGAATGAGAGATTAATGTGCTTAAATAGAGTTTTCAAAAAAAACTATTTTGAAAAGATAAACGTTTTTAAGAGAGAGAAAAATCATGATTGCCATTTAAAAGCATGATTACTTTTCATTAAATGCTTGCTGATTTTGGGGGATTTGAGAAAGATACTTAAAAACGGTTACCAGACATGTGTCTCAATGCACCCAATCAGCGCTTTGCCTTCTCAGAAGCGTGCACGCGTTCTGCTTCAGAGATATGCTGATGATTGGATGACACTTGTTTGATGTAGTGATCAGCACGTCTGTCTTTGAGATTAGACTCTCAGATCTTTAGACTTGCATCTGATACAATCTGCATGTTCTATCTTTCTGAAAGGAGATTGATCAGAAGTTCACAGTAAAATAATTACATTCTGAAAGTAAATATATGGAATTAAAACATTTTCACTCTGGGCACACTTTCATGCTGAGATGTTTCAGAATGAAATTAAACCTATCTTCTGAAAGGGGTTTAGTAAAGATATCAGCTCATTGATGGTCTGTATCTATAAATTTTAAGTTCAAAATACCTTTCTGAATATAGTCCCTAATGAAGTGATGTTTTATTTCTATATGCTTAGCCCTAGAATGTAAAATAGGATTTTTACTTAAGCAAATAGCAGAAGTATTATCACAAAGTATAGGAATGTTACTCTCAAAAATCTGGAAGTCTTCAAGCTGACTTTTCATCCAGAGCATTTGTGTGCTACATCCTGCTGCTGCTATGTACTCAGCTTCTGCTGTTGACAGAGCAATTGTTGATTGCCTTTTGCTGGACCAAGAGATCAGATTTTCTCCCAAAAACTGGCAGCTTCCAGAAGTACTTTTACGTTCCACTCTGTCTCCAGCAAAATCAGCATCACAGTAGCCTACTAAGCTGTAATCACTAGATTTTCTATAAAACAAACCCAGATTAGTAGTACCTTTCAGATACTTGAAAATTCGCTTAACAGCTGTTAAGTGAGATTCTCTAGGATCTGATTGGAATCTAGCACAGATACAAACACTGAATAGTATGTCAGGTCTTGAAGCAGTCAGATAGAGGAGAGAACCAATCATACCTTTGTAGACTTTCTGTTCTACACTTTTGCTTACCTCTTCTCTTTCCAGAATGCACGTGGGATGCATTGGAATCTTTGATGGCTTACATTCTGAGAGGTCAAATTTCTTCAGAAGATCTCTGATGTATTTGCTCTGATGAATGTAAGTTCCTTCTGGAGTTTGATTGATCTGAATTCCTAGAAAGAATTTCAGTTCCCCCATGAGGCTCATCTCAAATTCTGCCTGCATACACTTAGCAAATTTTCTTCCAAGAGAAGGATTAGTAGAACCAAAAATGATATCATCAACATAAATTTGACAAACTAAGATGTCACTCTTAACTGATTTACAGAATAGAGTAGTGTCCACTTTCCCTCTGGTGAATTCATTTTCAAGCAGAAAGTTACTTAGCCTTTCATACCAAGCTCTGGGAGCTTGTTTCAGACCATACAGTGACTTCTTTAGTTTGAAAACATATTCTGGATGTTTTGTATTTTCAAAACCTGGGGGTTGGTGAACATAAACTTCTTCTTCTATATAACCATTTAAGAATGCACTTTTGACATCCATCTGATACAGAGTGATGCCTCTATTAACAGCAAATGAAATTAAAAGTCTGATAGATTCTAACCTGGCGACTGGGGCAAAGGTTTCTGTATAGTCTATCCCCTCTTGCTGACTATAACCTTGTGCAACCAGTCGTGCCTTGTTTCTGATGACTTCACCTTGTTCATTTAGCTTGTTTCTGAACACCCATCTTGTTCCAATGACGTTGAATCCTTTTGGTCTGGGAACGAGATCCCATACGTCGTTTCTGGTGAATTGATTCAGCTCTTCTTGCATTGCCAGAATCCAGTCATTATCCAGAAGTGCTTCATCAATAGAAGAAGGTTCAATCAGAGACACAAGTCCCATAAGTGTTTCTTCAGAGTTTTTGAAGCTTGCTCTTGTTCTGATTGGATCTTCCTTTCTTCCTAGGATAGTCTCTTCTGGGTGATCCAAGCTGCTTCTGGGTAATCTCTTCTGAGGTTGATCAGCAGTTGTTGTAGGATTTCTAGCAGTGCTCCTTTCAGACGTTGAAGGAATGTCTGTGTTGAGAGCTTCTGATGACTTGTCTTCAGAACCTGCAAATTCAATTTCTATACCTGCAAAAACTTCATTCTGCTTTGACTTTTCAGAGTCAAGCTTGTCATCAAAACGAACACTGATTGATTCTTCCACAATCTGTGTTTCTGTATTGTATACTCTGTACCCTCTTGAGCGTTCAGAGTATCCTAACATAATACACTTCTGTGCCTTAGAGTCAAACTTGTTCAAATAATTCTTTGTATTTAATATAAAGCAAGTACATCCAAATGGATGAAAATATGAAATGTTGGGCTTTCTGTTCTTCCACAATTCATATGGAGTCTTTTCCAGAATAGGTCTTATTGAGATTCTATTCTGAATGTAGCACGCTGTGTTTATTGCCTCTGCCCAGAAAGTCTTAGCAACATTTGTCTCATTGATCATGGTTCTGGCCATTTCTTGCAATGTTCTGTTCTTTCGTTCTACAACTCCATTTTGTTGGGGAGTTCTAGGACAAGAGAAATCATGCAGAATGCCTCTGTCATTAAAGAATGACTCAAAATCTTTATTTTCAAATTCTCCACCATGATCACTTCTGACTTTAACGATTCTAAGATCCTTTTCATTCTGAACTTGGTTACAGAAGGTAACAAACACAGAGTGTGACTCGTCCTTGTGTCTTAAGAACTTTACCCATGTCCATCTGCTATAGTCATCTACGATTACTAACCCATACTTCTTACCACTGACTGAAGCAGTTTTAACTGGTCCAAATAAGTCAATGTACAGAAGTTCTAATGGCTTAGAGGTGGAAACAACATTTTTGGATTTAAAAGAAGGTTTTGCAAATTTGCCTTTCTGACATGCTTCACACAGAGCATCTGAATTGAACTTCAAATTAGGAAGTCCTCTGACCAGATTGAGTTTGTTAATCTGAGATATTCTTCTCATACTAACATGCCCCAATCTTCTGTGCCAGATCCACTGCTCGTTGTTAACAGACAGAAGACATTTTACATTCTGACTCTTTAGTTCAGAAAGTTTGATTTTGTAAATGTTGTTTTTCCTCTTACCATTAAACAGGATAGTCCCATCTTTCTGACTAACAGCTTTACATGATTTTTGATTAAAGATTATATCATAACCGTTATCACTTAATTGACTTATGGATAACAAATTATGCATCAATCCATCTACTAGCAGAACATTATTAATAGAGGGAAGATTTCCATTACCTACAGTTCCAGAGCCAATTATCTTTCCCCTCTGATTGCCTCCAAAGCCAACGTGGCCTCCAGGCTTAAGTTCCAGGCTTTGGAACATATGCCTTCTTCCCGTCATGTGTCGTGAGCAGCCAGAGTCCAGGTACCATGACTGGTGTTTCTGACTTGCTGCTAAAGATATCTGCAACATGTATTATTTTATCCTTAGGTACCCAGATTTTCTTGGGTCCTGACTTGTTAGTTTTACCAAAACTCTGGTTGAATTTTGGTTTCAGAGTGCTTACTGCTAGTATATTTGATATCATGTGTGTGACCATACACAAAGTGTGAATTTAAAGGAGTGTGTTTAATGGTTAAGTCCATGACATTATTTGGTGTAGGAACCTTACCTTGGTATCCTATTCCTTTCCTGCCGTTTCTGCTAACTCCATAGATCATTGAAGCCATTCTGCTTCTATCTATGCTTTTAGCTAGGAACTTCTGGAAACTGTGATCATACTCCTTGATGATCTCATCAGCGTTGCTGGGAGTTTCAGAAATTGGTTCCTTCTGAGAGTTTTGTAAAGTGTTTTCTAATTTTGAAATCTTATCTCTCAGCTCAGAATTTTCCAATTTGAGACTCTCAGACTTATTAGAGTCAGATTCAAGATTCCTTTTCAGGTCTCTGAATTTAGCTCTAATCTGCTGATAACGTTCCAGAATCTCATTAAGGCTTTCAGCAAGTTCAGCCTTTGTAAAGTTAACAGCGAAGTTAGGAAATACGTCTTATGTGTCTGATTCTGAGTCTGATTCAGAAGCTTCACTATCTTCTGAAATGTTTGCCATGAGAGCTATGTTTGCCCTTTCATCATCTGATTCTGAGTCAGCTTCAGACGAGTCAGAGTCATCCCATGTAGCCATGAGACTTTTCTTCTTCTCTCTTCCAAACTTCTTTTTGGGCTTTTCCCTCTGAAGCTTTGGGCAGTCACTCTTGTAGTTTCCTTGCTCATTGCACTCATAGCAGATGATGTCTTTTGTGTTTGGCTTTTTGCTACTGGAGGAGCCTTCAAATCTTCTGTATCCAGAGGAAGAATCTGTCCTTCTGTATCTGGAAGAAGACTCGTTCTGATCAGATCTTCTGGGATTCCTGAACTTCCTTTGTCTTTGCTTCCACAGTTGATTCACTCTTCTGGAGAGAAGGGAAAGTTCGTCTTCTTCTGATGATGATCCATCAGATGTTTCTTCAACTGCCTGCAAAACTTTAGACTCAAATTTTTTGTTAGATTTTAATGCTAAAGGCTTACCTTGCTTCTGAGGCTCATCAGCTTCTAGCTCTATCTCATGACTTCTGAGGGAGCTAATAAGTTCCTCCAGAGTGATTTTGTTGAGATCTTTAGCTAGCTTCAGAGCAGTAACCATAGGCCTCCACTGCTTGGGTAAACTTCTGATTATTTTCTTGACATGGTCAGCAGTAGAGTACCCTTTGTCCAGAACTTTGAGACCAGCTACCAGAATCTGGAATCTAGAGAACATAGTTTCAATGGATTCAGATTCTTCCATTTTGAACGCCTCATAC
The DNA here is from genome assembly GCA_948472305.1 of Vicia faba. Classification (NCBI taxonomy): domain Eukaryota; kingdom Viridiplantae; phylum Streptophyta; class Magnoliopsida; order Fabales; family Fabaceae; genus Vicia; species Vicia faba. The sequence continues at coordinate 188,110,660 of OX451738.1, read as the reverse complement.
TTCTGAATGAGTGCTAGAGCTTTTGTTTCTTTGACCTGAACGTTGCCCTCATGCGTCATTCTAAGAGAATCAAAGATGTTCTTTGCTGTGTCTCTGTTGGAGATCTTTTCATACTCAGTATAGGAAATGGCACTGAGGAGGATGGTTCTGGCCTTGTGGTGATTCTTGAAGTCACGCTTTTGTTGATCAGACATTGATTTTCTATCAATCTTCTGACCACTTGCATTCACAGGGTGCGTGTATCCATCTGTCACCATATCCCACAGATCAGCATCATGTGCTAGAAAGAAGCTTTCAATTCTGTCTTTCCAGTAATCAAAGTTTTCTCCATCAAAGACTGGAGGTTTGCCACTGAATCTGTCTCTGTCCTCATTGTTGTCATTGCTGATGTGAGAATTGTTTCCTGCCATTGTGTTTTTCTGACGCTGGATCTTGTACTGACACGGTTAAGTGTTTTAGCTCAGAACCAGGCGCTCTGATGCCAATTGAAGTGGTGAAAAACACAAGAAGGGGGGGGTTGAATTGTAAAACTGAAATCTAAAGCAATGAACACGATATTTTTATCCTGGTTCGTTTGATCTCAAACTACTCCAGTCCACCCGTCAAGGTGATTTCGCCTCTCTCCAACGAGGTCTTAATCCACTATATTCAACTGAATATTACAGACTGCTTTAACAACTGCTAAAGCCTTCTTGATTCAAACCACAACCCGGTTTGTCAAGGTAACACTTTCTTACAAAGAGATAAACTATGTGTGTGGATGTTTTCTACAAAACTGTATCACAACTGTGATGTATACACAAAATGAAGCTTAGAAACTAGATTGCTAAACAGTAATGGAATATCAGAGTATGTGGTTTAGCAAAACTGGTAGAACGAAGATTATGGTTCAGCTTTTGTGCGTGTAGAGATTTGGAGAGCATTAGCCATTATAATCTTCAAAGCCTTGTTTATATAGCACTTGAGATGATGAACGTTGGATGCAATATTCTTGATTCAATGCTAATAACAAGCTTTCCTTTTTGAGCAGATCTTGTCTGGAATGAGGCCTTTGGAATTAATTAGCTTTCAATGCACAGTACCGTTGCTTACTTAACGCAAGTTTTGGCTTGGCTCATTCTGATTCTGCTTCGCTGCTGATGAACTATTGTGTTTCTGTATCAGAGTGTTTGAGCGCAGTCTTGTTCATCAGGCTTCAGCATGTACGTGAGTTGATCATCTGATCTTGACGTTCTGATGTAGCAACTTCTGATGCTGGTGTATGAAATCAAATTCTGATGCTGAATAGACGTGATCTTGCTTATTTCAATCAGCGTATCTGTAAGTCAGAACATAATAATTTTAGGCAGCAGATAGTTCAAACATGAAACATATAAATACTAAATCTTTTCACTTTGTTATCATCAAAACTTAAATATAGGGTAGTAGATTCAAACATTGTTCTAACACAAAGATACTTACAAAAGTTAATACAAAGATACTTCAAAATGCAGAAAATTGCTTGCCTTTCTTTTCTTTTTACACTTATGTTTTATTTGAAAACGTCCAATGGTTTGTTAAATAGGCATATGCATTTGAATATAATCACTGCTTACAAATAAAACGAAATGAGAAAGGATAATTACTGATAGGTTGAAAGTGTAGAAAGATGACTTTGTACTATTCCAGAAGAAATCCCCCGCAGTATGTCATTCAGATCCTCAACAAAGCTAAAAACTTGAAGTACATATCCACAGCGGAGTTAATTTTTTAAAATTCCCATCACGGTTAAGTCTCTAAACTCCCGATCCCCAATGGAGCCCGAAAACTTTGAACTACAAGCCCTCAGCGAAGATGAAACCTTCTTCCCCAGCGAAGTCAAAATCCAACTATCAATCCCCAGCGGGAACCATTAAATTTTCCCCAACTTCCCCAGCAGGTTATCTTAAAAGTCTGAGAATCAACCAGATAACAGTTAACTTTTTGTCTTATCCCCAACTAGGATAATTCCCCAGTAGATTGGCATACAACCCAAGCTTCTGATTTCCCAGGCAGAATAAACACTCTCCCCACAGAGTTATTTCCCAACAGAACGAAGATTCTAGTTCCTGTTTCCCCATTTGAAGCCTCCCAGGTTTTAATTCCCCAGTAGAGGTCGTCAGATTTTTCCTTATTTCCCCAGGCAGGTCGGGAAGAATCCTCATTCCCCGTAGAAGTTGTCAAAACTCTTGTTAATCCCCACAAGTCACCAAGGATTTTCATTCCTCAGCATCGGTCAAGGATTTACTTTCTCTGGTAGCAGTCAAAGATTTCATTATCTCCAGCTATCAAGGATTTATTTTCCTCAAGCAAGACAGCTAATCAGCTTACATGCACATCCATTACATTCATATAATCATAAACATTGATGGAACATATTTTATTGCATCATACATATCATGCATCATAACTTTATGCTTTAGCTAACATTCTACCCTTTTCAGGATAAGATTAAAAAGCTATCGTTAACAACTATTCAGAGATTTCAGATACAGTATGGATACACCCCAGACACGGCGGTCATTCTATTACTCATTCAGAATTTCAAGTCAAGATACATCATGGATACACCCAAGACGCGATGGTCATTCTATTACTCATTCAGACTTCAAAAATCAGATACAGACTAGATACGCTCCAGACACGGAAACCATTCTATTTCTCATTCAACTATCAACTTCAAGTTCAGATACACTCCAGACACGGAAGTCATTTTGTCACTTGTCCAGATCCCAGTTACAGTACAGATACACCCCAGACACGGCGGTCATTCTATTACTCATACAGATCTCAACTTCAGATACAGTCCAGATACGCTCCAGACACGACTGCCATTCTGTCACTCATTCGGAATTTATCTCCAGCATATAGATGCTCCATACACAGATGTTTCTCTGTTACCCATTCAGAATACAAATACACTCCAGACACGGCAGTCATTCTGATATTCATTCAAGAATCAAATACAGTTACAGCTCGGATACGCTCTAGACACAGACGCTATTCTCTTGCTCATATAAACCCAATCTCCAGATACAACTCAGATACGTTCCAAATACGGATACCATTATGATGTTCATTCTACTGATTTTCAACAAACAAGTTTTGGATGGCATCTCTAAGCCCATCTCCAACAAGATTCTACCATCTCCAAATGGCATCTATTACCCCCATTCCCTCCGCTACATTTTGACATGTGCAAATTTACGGGCACTCTAGTGTCCAATCCTCTTTTACCTTCGAGTCACGAAAGGCAAACTTGCCAATCTAACTCTTCAGGTTCAAGAAGATTGAACAGGGGCAATTGTTGTACCCCAAAATTTTCCCTCTCATTTTATCAATATTTCTCATCATAAGACTATTGGAACTCAAGATCAAGCTAGGGTTTGCTCTGCTCAAGACATCTCCTTGCACTGATGATCTAAACTAGGGTTTGAGTTTGCACAGGGATTTTTTGACCTTCAATGCTCAAATTGACTTTCATACTTCTTTTTGGACTCATAGGTTTGTTCATACCAAGTTTCAAGCCTTGAATCAAATTTTTGCCGAGTCAATTTGACAGTTGACCTAGAAATCAGCTGTATTGGGAAAAAATTCAATTGTGGCCAATTTACAGTCAAACCTCATGAATTTTGACCCACATCAATATTATGAACTCATATGAATCATTGGATCAAGTTTGGACCATAATTCCACAAGAAATTTGATCAAATCACCAAAAGGGCAAAATGATCATTTTTAGGGTTTTGACTGTACAAAGGCAATTTTTGACTGTTTGACCTAGCCAATGGCAAATTAGGCTCAACCATGGACTCAAGGACTCAATGGCATCATCTTGACCTATTCAACAAGTTTAAAAGACCTCAAATGCATGGGATTGACAGATGAATTTTTCAATCAACTGATCAAAATTTGACTGTAAACTGAAAAGTCAAACTTTGACTTTTTGGTCAAAATCTAGTAAATAAGGGTTATTTTTCATCAAGATGTGTCAAATTATGAAACTTGTTCATCAAGAAACCCAAAATTGCAAATTAGGGTTTGAAATTGAAAATTTTCATAACTTAGAATTTTTCTAAGTTATGAAATTTTCTTAATTTTTCCTAACTTTGTCCCACATTTTCATCATGATGCAAATGGATTCAAACAAAACTTACAACATGAAATTTGTAGTACTTCACAAAGTCTACAACTTTTATTCACAAAGTTTTCTAAAAAGAAGCTTGGATCTCAAGTTATGATATTTGGAACAAGGGTCCCTAAAACCTTTAACTTAGTGAAATTTTGCCCTAGTTTAGGCAGGATTTTGACCTATCTTCTCGGCCATTTTTCACATAGTTCCACTTGGACTATCAAGTTGCATTTCAAAGATGGATTATAGATCATGTTGCAAGCTTTCCAAATTGTCCAAGAACTCCTCAAACCCATTTGTGGTTAGGGAGAATCGAATGCTTGAAGTTGATAAAAACTCACTTTGTATCCATGGCAAATTCATGTTCACTCAAGTTGCATTTTCAAACCAGCATGCCTTACACTAGTTTGCAGGCCTCTAAACTACTTCACAATCCATAATTTAATGCAAATCCATTGAGATAATGAATTGTCTTAGTCATTAGATTATTGTACACAAGTTTAATCCCTAAATGGTAAAAGGCGCATTTCCATTTTTGCAAAAGGTTGCTTTATGTCAAACCACTAATCCTTGAGCATAGAGCCAAATCTCTTGTAGATAAACAAATCCGCTAATTAGAGGGGCTAAAAGGATTGTATGCAGGGGGATAAGATGGCTTGTACAGGACTGTAACCTCAAGTTCATTTTCTTACTTCAAAAACAAGCAATTTGTCCAAACATTTGACAACGGGAAAACCAGCAGAGAACAAATTACACAAAGACTTTGAACAACTTTCACATAACCCTTTGAGAAAGAAACACGAGTACTTGAGCCTCAAAACCTCCCATAGCCAGAAATCACACTTCTTTGGCAAAACAGGGCATGTGCTGCAACTTGAGTGCCATAGCTCATTTGGCTCGTGCGTTTTGCCCCTTTTTTGCTTCAAACACCTTCCATTCAACTCGCAAAAGCTATCCCAAACCTCCATTAACAACTGTAACTCCATTTACAGTGTTCACCATTTTCATTTCAAGCTTGTGCAGGTTGAGTTCTAGAGGCTGATTCAGGGACATTCAAGGCAAGCTAACTATTGGAAAAGATCAAATGAAGTTCAGGCAAGCTACCAGACACCTCAAAACCTGTTGAGAAGCACTGCATTTTCCTACACGAATCCAACTGAAACAGGTTTTTGCTCACTATCTATCTCTCTATTTAGGAACATTTAGCCTTAGGTTTGTGAATAAAATATGTAGTATTCAATGCTAGGAAGCCATACATATGCTCATTTTTCATTTATATTAAGTGTTCTAGGAGAATTTCATCCATGAATATGCTGAAAAAACTAGGTCAGATTTTAGGGCCAGAGATATTCTCTCTGGTCTTTGAGAGTTAGGATTAATGCTTTATATGGTTAGAATCGTCTTGAAATTCTCTACAAGTTTGATGTTGTGAGTTTTGGCAAAAGATCACGTATACAGGATGTAGCATTTGAACAGGGCAAGCGCGCGTGTTTCAGTCTGGAGGAAGAAGATGAAGTTGGCTTGGGCTGGGCCTGACTTGGCTTGCTTCTAACACCCTCTTTCTCATTTTTGCACCCCCTGACCCAATTTCTTGAATAATTATATTTTTGTATTTTTGTTTTCTTTTCTGACTTTGTTTATTTATTTTCAAATATAATAAATGCTCAAAAAATATTTTTATAATTTTTTACATTTATTTGGTATTTTATTTTGATTTTTCTAACATAAAAACATTTTGAATACTTTTGTAATTTATTTGAAAACTTGAAAATAATATGTAAATATATATTTTTATTCTTATTTCTTATTTTTATTCATACTGAAAATATTATTTAAAATATAATTCATTTTTGTACATATTTTATTTTATATTATACATATTTAATAAATTATATATATATATATATATATATATATATATATATATATATATATATATATATATATATATATATATATATATATATATATATATATATATATATATATATATATATATATATATATATATATATATATATATATATATATATATATATATATATATATATATATATATATATATATATATATATATATATATATATATATATATATATATATATATATATATATATATATATATATATATATATATATATATATATATATATATATATATATATATATATATATATATATATATATATATATATATATATATATATATTATATATATATATATATATATATATATATATATATATATATTATATATATATATATATACTTTTATTTTATTAAATACTTAGAATAAAAATACAAAGATATTACATTTTTATTTTTTATTATTATTTATACTAAAATATACCTTTTTTAAGTATATTTCATTTTCACACATATTAATATATTTTTTGAAATTAGGGTTTCATCCCTTAAACAATTAAATAAATCTTTTATTTATTTCTTTATACTTCTTCACATTAAAAAATAATTTTACAAACATAGGTGAACAAAAACCTTTTTTGCATAATACATATTATTGATATTTATTTATTTTGTTTATTTAAATATTATTCATTTATTATTCATGCAATTAAATTCAATTTGGATGTAATAGTAAATTAGGATTTATATTTCTTGTCAAATACCCCCTATTCAAAAAATTGTACCCCCATCCCCATAATCATGTTGTAATAGCTTAGAACTTTAAATTCTCGCATTTTACGCTTTCAATTATGCCATGATTAGAGAATTAGGGTTTGTATGCAAAAATCCAAAATCAACAAATAGTTTGACCTAATCAAAGACAAAAATGCATGAAAATCAAACACAATACACACTTGCACCCCTAGGGTTACAATCCACTTGTTGCCTTCCAAAATGGGCCATGGTATGCATGTTGGGTACTTTGGCAAAACAAAAACAAAACAAAAGATCATAGTCCCTCGATGACGATTTCTTGGTTGCCTAAACAAAAATGATCAAGTCCCTCAAGAAAATTACCAAAGATACTTAACACAATTGCTATCATGGTCTATACGATGACCCGTGCCTGTCCCGTTTAACATCCTAACGCAAGGTTGTTCACCAAATGCAATGGTGAAACAACACTGTCAAAAGGGTTAAAAACATAAGAAAGATCTTTGAGTACAATAGGGTAGATAGCTATTAGTTACTTGATCAAAAGCTTGCAAAATATCCTAGGTATTTTCAAACACACTTCACAACACAATTTCAAAACATTATCCAAATCAAACTTGCAAACATTGAAATCTTTTCAAAAGACAAAAACTCCTTTGTATACATTCAAACAAGAATCATTAAAAAGGTTGCCACAACGATGGCCTCTTTCCAAAACATCTTTCAAAACCACACACAAAGCACCATTTCAAACAATTGGAAAAGCAAAGCAAGTGATCTAAACAAGTAACTAAGAGCCCATGGATAACCATGGATGAAAATGATGCTTGCACCTTCCCTTTTCATAATCTACTCCCCAAACCCAAGAAAAAATCTCAAAGGTCTTTCCTGTGCTTTTTGATCTTTCCTTAGGATAAATTAAAAGTCGGTGGCGACTCTTGCTAAACCGAAACATTTGCGAACACAAACGCAAAACCTCAAGTCAGTTCTCCCACCGTATCACACACTAGAACATTTATCAAAAGGCAACATCGAAGGGTCATCGAGGGACTATGTTCTCTGTATCGAGGGACTTTGCTAAAGAGTCTCCACGTTCGAGGGACATGACTATTTTCTGAAAGGCAACAAGGGAGGTTACCCTAGAGGTGTGAGTGTGCGAGTGATTTGTATTAATTTATTTTAGTCTTGAAATTAGGGTTAGCTAACGATTCGTTTTAATATTTCCATGCAAACCCTAATTACTAAGCAGTAATATAGTAAAATTATAACAGAAACATAAAGTGCATAAAAATAAAGGTCCTACGCTATTACATGACTTCGGGGCAGTTACATAAGTACAGATGTAGGAAAATAAACCCTAAGCTATTACATACTCGAAGCAATTACATAATAGTGAAAAAGAAAGCGGGAAATAAAGAACCTAAGCTATTACATAGGAAACGCGCAGCCTATAAAATTGATCTATGAAATTTAAAATAAGAAAAAAAATAGAAAAGAATGTGAAAAGATTTTTTGATGATTTTTTATGGAAAATGATTTGTAATTAATTAATTAAAAACCCTAAAAAAATTAATTAATTTTAGTAAAAAAACAATTAATTTAATTAAAAACCTAAGAATCTAATTAAAATTAATTAAGAAAAATTAATTAGTGAAATTAATTAAAAAAGGGTAATTAAAACTAAACCTAATTAATTAACCTAAAACTAATATTTTAGTAATCTTATTAAATAGCAAAATAAATAAGTAAAAGAAAAAGAGAAAAATGTAAATAAAAAAAAGAGTGGGCCTGATTATAGCAAACCGAGGGGTGTTGAATAGAAATTATGGTCCGGACCCAATTTTCCAATGCTGGATCTAGTGCATTTAGCCCCAAGAGGTTCATTATGGGCTTGCAAATTTGGATACGTTGGATCAGGATCAATGGAGATCTGGTGGTGAATATTGAGGAGGTGCATGGTTGATGTGTGGGCCGCGCCGCACTAGATCTGCAAAAATCAGAAAACAATATGAAAAATACAAGGGGCAGGGATCGAACCCATGCCCTTGCATATGAATGGTCTAACGCACGCTGGCTTGCGACTGGGGTGGTTGTACATCGGATAATTAAAACACAAACAATTAATTAAGTAATAAAAGAATTAACTGGATCGGAGAGGCGTCGGAGCCCTAGCTCCGATCGTCTTCTCTAGTGAGTCTTTTTCCCAACCTGAAAAAATAACACTTGTTAACGACCCAAAGGGACCTTACCCCCCTAAATCAAACCCTGTGAATTCAATGGAACTGTTATTTTGGACTAAATGCGCTGGTTTCGGAGATATATCAAAATTATCATGGATCGGTATGAACATGGTGGTTCATGATTCCGTTAGCATGAAGGCCATGTGATTGGTCTAACCTGCACCTTAAGATCTCAGAAGCATGTTAAACAAGTTAGTACACATTAAAACATAATGAAAGTAAAGATATGAAAATCATGCAATGATGATATCGATGATGCATATACGAGCGTTTCATGCTCTTTGGGTCTTCAAAGACACTTCATTCTTAACCTATAGTGTTGCTGGAAGTGAATGGACAGGTCTGTTTACTTTGGAAACGACTGCAATTAGGGTTCTAAGGTTGCCCTAGTTTTGACCTTTTTTGAGATTTTGTTTTTTACAAAGATTTTTCTCTCCTTCCTTTTTCTGAATGCAGAGAATATATAGGGGTGAAATTAGGTCAAATAAATATGGGCTTGGACTTGTGTAAGAAGCTTTGTCTTATTTTATATATTTTGAATTTTAAATAAATAAGAATAAAAATAAATAAATAAAAACCCAAGGGGGTGCATGAGTAAGCTCTGAAGTTCATTATAAGTTGCACAACACGTTTGGACCTTAATCACAAGCCCAATAGCCCAAAATTCCAAGTTTGATCACTTTTAATTTCACGCATTTGCTCAAAATTCCCAACTTGCACTAGTCATAACTCTCTAAATTTTTATCATTTGAAGGTGATCTTGAACTTTTTGGAAAGATTAAGATGTCCTCTACAATACCTAATTTGGTAATTTTTTCATTTGAAGAATTTATCTTGATGTAAGTTACCTTGACACAAAGTGTCTTTTTGTTGACTTTCTAAATGACCTATAATGTTTTGGCTGATATCTCTTAAATGAAGCGCTTTTCTGACTTGAGCTTATAGGAAGCAAGTTTTATAGAATTGAGTTTCCTTCAAAATGAGCTTTGGTTGAGGAAAATCTAATGAAGCATGTGAAAGTTGTGCTTGGTCAAAGTTGAGTTGACTTCTCCTTAAGAAAACCCTAATTTGGCAACTTTTGACTTTTGATGATTTGGAAGTTTTCTTGATGAATCATGATCAACCCTTGATCAAATGATGAATATGACTTCAAAATCTTTATATTTACCAAAATTCTTGAGGTTTGACTGTATGTTGACCTCAGTTGACTTTTTGTCCAATATATTTAATTTTCAGTCATCCGAGCAATTGATTGAGCAAACTTGTGATGTAAGGCATGAAATTTAGTATAAGAATTATTGGAGACATATAGGAAACTATGAAATCCACTTGAGGCCTTAGAAACCAAATATTCCTTGAAAAAATTGAAACCCTAGTTGTAGGTCAATTGCTTAGGAGGAGAATTTGGCTGATCAATTCTTGAGCAACCTTGAGCATTTGAGAACCCTAGGAGAATGTCTTGAATAAAAGGAGGGAAAATTTTGTGGTACAACAACTTTCCCTATTCAAAATTCTTAAACTTGAGGAGTTAGATTGGCATGTTCGTCATTCGTGATCTGAAGGTGGAAGAGGATTGAACACTTAAATGCCCATAAATTTGCACTCGCATGTGTAGGAAGTAATGTTGTTGGTTGATAATATTTCTTGATTTGGATTAAAGATGGAATTTTAAGAGGTGACCTAATGTCATTAGAGATGGGCTAATAGATGCCATCAAAGTGATTGTGGATAGGAGTATTAGAATAAGTCTATGCTAGACTATATCTGAAGAATGTTGTTCAGAATGAATCTCTAGGGAAAGTGCTTTAGGGAAATACTTGTCAGATTTAGTCTCTGAGGGAAATGCTTGTCGTGTAGATAGTCACCTCATCCTGTTTCGGGAATTGATCCACAATATGTTTTTTGTTGGTAAACTCGTCCTGTTTCGGGAATTCATACCACCTGGCATTCTCGATAGTTACCCCGTCTTGTTTCGGGAATTAATATTTGCCTGGTTATGCAGATAGTTACCCCGTCCTATTTCGGGAATTAATATTTTTCTAGTCATATAGATAGTTTCCCCATCCTGTTTTGGGAGTTGATCTTCGACCTGCTTTCTATTGGCGAACCTGTCTTGTTTCGGGAATTCATACCTCCTGGTCATATAGATAGTTTCCTCGTCCTTTTTCAGGAATTAATCTTTGACCTGATCATATAGATAGTTTCCCCATCCTGTTTCGGGAATTAATCTCTGACCTGTTTGAAAATTTGCTGATGATATTCGTCTGTTTGTAGACTTTTAACTGAAACGACAAAGTTAGTCTTTATGCAATGTCATGTATGTAATGCATTGCGTAATGATTTTCTCAAAGTAAAATAGAATGTGTTATATGCGTTGCATATGTTATGATATTTGTAAATGATGTATGGATGCAAGATGTCGTTGAAGCGTACTGCTAGCTCTGTATAACATCCTTGGCCGGGGAAAATAAATCATTGACTGTTGTGGATGAAGAATATGAATCTTCAATCTTGTTTAGAATTTCTTTGCTTATGATTCCTGCTTTCTGTTTTGAGGATACTCCACTGGGAATGTTTGACTTCAGCATGGGGATAGAGGAGTTCAAGAACATCGTTCATCGCTTTACTAGGGAATTTAGTTCTTATATACCCTGACTGAGGATAAAGGAGATGGATAACCTTCTGAGGTGTCGTCTGTCCAGATTTTTGATATGGATACCAACTCTCTTGGGGAGGATAAAGCTAAATGATATTTGGCCTGGTTTCAGGTTTCGTAGCAACTCGCTGGGGATAGCAACCTTGGTTACTTTGCTGGAGAGGGGAATCTTGTAGGAGATTTGCAGTACTCGGAGAAATGGACTTTGTCGAGGAAATAAACCCTGCTGGGGAAATAAACCCTGCTGGAGAAATAAATTCCTATGGACTGTGTTGAGGACATAATCTCTGATGAGGATTAGAATTTTGTAGGCTGTGCGGGGGAATTTTCCACTATATGCGGGAGAAATGATCAAACTCCTTTATCTGCTAGGGGGATCTGCTAGGGAGTATGGTTATGTTAATAGTTGGGAGATGTCTCAATTTCTATCTAAGGACATACTATACTCGCTGAGGAATATATCTCCAATGGGGATGAGCTTGTGTAGGCAACTCTGCGGAGATTTTTCTGTGGGGATTTGTGGATGACTTGTATGTTATCCCAACTCCTAGAGTCTTTAGTAAATGTTGGTTCCTGTTTTTATGCATATATTTGTTACAGTAAGCATATTCATATGCATATGTACATTCAAATTAGTCATTGGACGTTTTTTGCAAACAAAACAAGGAAAGTAAAACAGATTTGAATTTTGAATGATATTTGTATTGATAATTTGCCTATAAACAGGTGGTTTTGCAGAAGGAGACGGAGATCCTAGTAAGAGGAAATCATCATAAAATGAAAAGAGTCCAAAGTAAAAACAAAAGATATAGCTATTTGTAAACGATCTCATCGAGTTTCAACTCTTTTATTACCCTTATGTCTTCGAGCATATCATCCCTTGTTGTTGGAAGAAGTTGACTAAATCGGTTTATATCTTTCAAACTTGATGTTGGTAACAAATCTTATTGTATGTAGGTGATCCAACTGGACATAGTAGTACGCTTTAATCCCTAACTTTTTCTTGGACCTCCCTTTCGGGTTTTCAGTCCACCGGGATACCCTTTTTTGCCCAAGTCGCCTTTTCAGGTTTTCAACTTATCGGGTGTACAATCTTTATATATATATCCCTAATTTTTGCCCGAACCCTTTTGGTTCGCCGGGATGCCCTTATTTTTTCCTAGGCCATTCAACCTAGCAGGTCTCTTTTAGGCGTAGTATTTTTTGACTATGTCCATATTTAAAGGGTGCGGAAAATCTTCATCGTCCATGGTGGTAAGTATCATAGCACCGCCAAAAAATATTTGATTACAAATGGCCCTTCGTTGGTGGGATTCCATTTGCCCCTGGGATCACCTTGTGGCAGGATGATGCACTTTATTACCAAGTCACCAGCCTGATATACCTGATGCTTGACTTTCTTGTTGAAGGCTTTGATTATGCGCTTCTGGTACATCTGACCATGACAAACGGCCACAAGCCTTTTATCGTCGATCAAATTTAGCTGGTCCAACCTAGTCTGGATCCACTCGTCTTCGTCTAAATCTGTATCTTTCATAATCCTTAAAGAAGGAATATGGACCTCGACAAGCAGAACAACTTCCATACTGTAGACTAGAGAGAATGGGGTTGCCCTAGTTGATGTCCATACTGAAGTGTGATAGCCATGGAGAGAAAAGGGTAACATTTCATGTCAATCTTTATATGTCACTGTCATCTTCTGTATAATCTTCTTGATATTCTTATTGGCGACTTCCATTATGCCATTCATCTTCGGTCAATATAGAGAAGAATTATGGTGCTTAATCTTGAACTGCATGAAGAGTTTCATGATCATAGTGTTGTTGAGATTGGTACAGTTTTCCATGATAATCCTTTTGGGGATGCCATACTGACAGATAAGATTATTCTTAAAGAATCGGGCGACAATATTCTTGGTGACGGAGGCAAATGAGGCTGCTTCAACCCACTTTGTGAAGTAATCAATGGCGACGAGGATAAAATGATGACCCTTTGAAGTGGTCGGCTTGATCTCTCCAATCATATCAATGCCCCACATTGCGAATAGCTAAGGAGCAGTCAAGACATTCAGAGGAACTAGAGGCACGTGTACCTTGTCAGCATAAATTTGGCATTTGTGACAAGTTCTTGAGTGGTGATAGCAATCAATTTCCATGGTTGACCAGTAATATCATGCTCTCAGAATCTTATTAGCCGTAGTATATCCACTGGAGTGAGTACCAAATATACCTTCGTGCATATCCTCCATAATTTACTCTGCTTTCTTCTTGTCTACACAACGAAGCAGAGTTAAATCATGGTTGCGCTTGTACAAAATTCCGTTCCTCAGGAAGAACTTAGCAGAGAACCTTTGCATAAATTTCTTGTCATTAATAGATGCCCCATCTAGGTACTCTTGAGCCTCAAGGTATATTTTTAATTCATGAAACCAAGTCTTTTCCTCTACTCCATCAATATCAACCTCGTAGCAATGTGCCGGTTCATTCAGCCTCTCAATAATAATTCAAGGAACCTCCTGACTTTGAACATAGAGGACATGGTTGCCAATGTGTCTGCCAACTGATTCTCTTCTTGTGGGATATGTTCAAAATTGATTTCCTCAAAGTATTAAATTAATGTCAATACATGCTCCCGATAAGGAATGAGATTTGGGTGTTTCGTATCCCATTCTCCCTTAATTTGACTGATGACTAAGGATGAGTCCTCGTATACATTTAAGAACTTGACCCTCGGGTCAATAACATCTTTGATGCCCATAATACACGCTTCGTATTCTGCCATATTGTTGTTACAGCCAAAGCATAGTATGGCAGTGAAGGGCGTATGGCAACCTTTAGGAGAGATAATCACAACACCAATTCTATTACCAAGCGCTATGGAAGCTCCATCAAAAACCATAGTGTGATACGGTGGGAGAACTGACTTGAGGTTTTGCGTTTGTGTTCGCAAATGTTTTGGTTTAGCAAGAGTCGCCACCGACTTTTTATTTTATCCTTAGGAAAGGTCAAAAAGTACAGGAAATACCTTTGAGATGTTTTCTTGGGTTCGGGGAGTAGATTATGAAAAGGGAAGGTGCAAGCACCCTTTTCATCCATGGTTATCTGTGGTCTCTTAGTTACTTGTTTAGATCACTTGCTTTGCTTTTCAATTGTTTGAAATGGTGCTCCTAAATTGTTTGAAATGGTGCTTTGTGTGTGGTTTTGAAAGATGTTTTGAAAAGAGGCCATCGTTGTGGCAACCTTTGTAATGATTCTTGTTTGAATGTATACAAAGGTGTTTTTTCCTTTTGAAAAGTTTCTAATGTTTGAAAGTTGGATTTTTGAAATTGTGTTGTGAATTGTGTTTGAAAAATAGCAAGGATGTTTTGCAAGCTTTTGATCAAGTAACTAAGAGTTATCTACCCTATTTTACTCAAAGATCTTTCTTATGTTTCTAACCCTTTTAACAGTGTTGTTTCACCATTGTAATTGGTGAACAACCTTGTGTTAGGATGTTAAACGGGACAGACGCGGGTCATCGTATAGACCATGATAGCAATTGTGTCAAGTATCTTTGGCAATTTTCTTGAGGGACGTGATCATTTTTGTTTAGGCAACTCAGATAGCGTCATCGAGGGACTATGATCTTTTGTTTTGTTTTTGTTTTGCCAAAGTACTTAACATGCATACCATGGCCCATTTTTGAAGGCAACAAGTGGATTGTAACCCAAGGGGTGCAAGTGTGCATTGTGTTTGTTTTTCATGCATTTTTGTCTTTGATTAGGTCAAACTATTTGTTGGTTTTGATTTTGCATACAAACCCTAATTCTCTAATCATGGCATAATTGAAAGCGTTAAATGCGAGAATTTAAATTCTAAGCTATTACAACATGATTATGGGGATGGGGGTACAATTTTGGATAGGGGATTATTTTGCAAGAAATTTAAACCCTAAGTTACTATTACATCCAAATTGAATCTCAATGCAACAATATTTAAATGTACAATTATTTAAATAAACAAAATAAATAAATATTAAATAAAATGTATTATGCAAAAAAGAAGTTTTTATTTTGTTTATGTTTATGTATGTAAAGTATTTTTTAATGTGAAAAAGGTGTAAAGAAATAAAATAAAATAAAAAGTTAATTTTATTTAATTAAGGGGTAAACCCTAATTTTCCTCAAGAAAATAATATTATATATCATTTATATACAAAAATATATTAATATGTACAAAAATGAAATATATTGAAGAAAAGGTATTTTTTAGTATAAAAAATAAGAAAATGTAATATTTTTATATTTTTGTTCTAATTATTTAATAAAATAAAAATATATATGTATATATTTATATATATATATATATATATATATATATATATATATATATATATATATATATATATATATATATATATATATATATATATATATTAAATATATTAAGTATGTATAAAATAAAAATAAAATACTTACAAAAATAAAATATATTCAAGAAAATGTTTTCAGTGTGAATAAAAATAAGAAATGAAAATAAAAGTATTATTTACATTATTTTTAAATTTAAACAAATAATATAAAAGTATACAAAATATTTTAATGTTAGAAATAATAGAATAAAAATGTCAAATAAATGTAAAAAAAATGTGAAAATATTTTTAAACATTTTTTATATTTGCGGACAAAATAATAAAATCAGAAATGAAATAAAAATGCAAAAATAACAAAATATGAAGAAATTGGGCCAGGGGGTGTGAAACTGAAAAGAGGGGTGTCAAAAGTGAGAACAAACAGGCCCAGCCCATTTCCACTTCATCTTCTTCCTTGTGACAAAAACGCGCGCTTGCCGTGTTCAAATGCTACATCCTGTATACGTGATCTTTTGCCAAAACTCAAAACATGAAACTTGTAGAGCATTAAACTACGATTCTAACCATATAAAAAACTTAATCTAACTCTCAAAGACCAGAGAGAATTTCTCTGGCCCTAAAATATGACCTAGTTTTTTCAGCATCTTCATGGATGAAATTCTCTTAGCACGCTTAATATAAATGAAAACTGAGCATATGTATGGTTTCATGGCAATGAGTACTACATCTTTCATTCACAAACCTAAGGCTAAATGTTCCTAAATAGAGAGATAGAAGTTCGAGAAATACCTGTTTCAGTCAAGATCGAGTATGGAAATGCAGCAACTTTCAGTGAGGCCTGAGGTTCTTTTGAGCTTGCTTGATGTTCCCTGGACCTTTCCCAATGCTTAGTTTGTTTTGAAATGGTCTGAATCTATCTATAGAACTCAACCTGCAAAGCTTCAAAACAAAAATGGTGAACACTGTAAATGGAGTTACAGTTGGCAATGGAGGTTTCGGATAGTTTGAGTGATTTGAATGGAAGGTATTGGAACTGGTTGCAAGCAAAACGCACGAGTGGATGTGAAAATGGAAGTGATTCTGCAGGGCCTGCCCTGTTTTGCAAGAAAATGTGATTTTTGTGTACAAGGGTGTTTGAGGGATGAATGGCTCGTGTTTCTGGCTCACAGGGATGTGAAAAACTTGTTTGGAATGTTGGCTAGAGTTGAATATATCAGATGCTCCAGTTCTTGACCTTTTGCACAATTACTTGGTTTTGAAGTAAAAAGTGAGAGTTGACAATGCTATGGTTGTACTGGCTTGTAACCTAGCTGCACAAAGTTGTTGAACTTTGCTTGACATTAGGGAGCCTTGTTTGCAGCAATGGGCTTGGTGTATGGCTCAAGAAATGCAACTTGACATAAAGCATGCTTTATGTAAATGGAAGTGCTACCTTTATGCCCAAAATGGATTTATTCATTGTGCCAAGATCCATTGATCTGAATAATACCAATGTCCAATGTATTTGAAATTAATTAAGGAGTGTGAATTGGTTTAGAGGCCTGTAAACAAGTACAAAGCTAGTTTGGACAGATTTTGCAACTTGTATGAACATGTATTGGCCGTGGATACAAAGTGAGTTTTTTCCAACTTCAAGCATTCGATTCTCCCAAACCATAAATGTGTTTGAGGAGTTCTTAGACAATTTGGAAAGCTTGAAACAAGTACTATAATCCATATTTGCAATGAAACTTGAGACTCTAAGTGGAAATATGTGAAAAATGGCCTAGAAGATGGGTCAAAATCCTGCCTAAACTATGGCAAATTTTCTCTAAATTAAAAGTTTTAGGGACCCTTGTTCCAAAAATCATAACTTGAGATCCATGCTTCTTTTGAGAAAACTTTGTGAATAAAAGTTGTAGAATTTGTGGAGGACTACAACTTTCATGTTGTGAGTTTTGTTTGAATCCATTTGCATCTTTGTGAAAATGTGGGGCAAAGTTAGGAAAAATTAAGAAAATTTCATAACTTAGAAAATTTCTAAGTTATGAAAATTTTCAATTTCAAACCCTAATTTGCAATTTTGGGTTTCTTGATGAACAAGTTTCACAATTTGGCATATCTTGATGAAAAATGACCCTTGACATTTGATTTTGACCAAAAAGTCAAATTTTGATTAGTTGACTGAAAAATTCATCTGTCAATCCAATGCATTTGAGATCTTTTGAACTTGTTGAATATAACAAGATGATGCCATTTATTCCTTGAGTCCATGGTTGAATTTGATTTGCCATTGGCTAGGTCAAAAATTGCCTTTGTACAATTAAAACCCTAAAAATGACCATTTTGCCCTTTTGGTGATCTGATCAAATTTCTTGTGGAATTATGGTCCAAACTTGATCAAATGGCTCATATGAGTTCATAATGTTGATGTGGGTCAAAATTCATGAGGTTTGACTGTAGATTGTCACAGTTGACTTTTTCCCCAATACAGTTGATTGTTAGGTCAACTGTCCAATTGACTGGGCAAAAATTTGATTCAAGGCTTGAAATTTGGTATGGACAAACTTATGAGTCTAACATGAAGTATGAAAGTCAATTTGGGCATTGAAGGTCCAAAAATCTCTGTGCAAACTCAAACCCTAATTTAGGTCAATAGTGCAAGGAGGTGTCTTGAGCATAGCAAACCCTAGCTGGATCTTGAGTTTCAAGAGCCTTGTGATGAGAAATGTTGATAAAATGAGAGGGAAAATTTTGGGGTATAACAGTTGCCCCTGTTCAATCTCCTAGAACCTGAAGAGTTAGATTGGCAAGCTTGCCTTTCGTGACTCGAAGGTAAAAGAGGATTTGACACTAGAGTGCCCGTAAATCTGCACTCGTCAAAGTATTGTTGAAGGAATGGGCTTAAATATGCCATTTGGAGATGGTAGAATCTTGCTAGAGATGGGCTTAAAGATGCCATCCAAGATTTGTTTGTTGAAGATCACTGGAATGAACATCAGAATGGTATCCGTACTTGGAACGTATCTGAGTTGTATCTGGAGATTGGGTTTGTATGAGCAGGGGAATGGCGTCTGTGTTTAGAGCGTATCCGAGATGTAACTGTATTTGATTCTTAAATGAATATCAGAATGACTGTCGTGTCTGGAGTGTATATGTATTTTGAATGGGTAACAGTGAAAAATCTGTGTATGGAGCAACTGTGTGCTGGGGATAAATTCCGAATGAGTGACAGAATGGAAACCGTGTCTGGAGCGTATCTGAACTGTATCTGAAGTTGAGATCTGTATGAGTAGCAGAATGACTTTCGTGTCTGGAGTGTATCTAAAACTGTAACTGAGATCTAAATAAGTGATAGAATGACTTCCGTGGCGACCGCACTGGGGAAAATTAAACTTCTGGTGTAAGGGCCAGAATGGCATCCATGTTTGGAGCGTATCTAGTCTGTATCGGATTGCTGAAATCTGAATGAGTAGTAGAATGACCGTCGTGTCTGGGGTGTATCCGTACTGTATTTTGACTTGAAATTCTGAATGAGTAATAGAATGACCGTCGTGTCTGGGGTGTATCCATACTGTATCTGAAATCTCTAAATAGTTGTTAATGATAGCTTTTTAATCTTATCCTGAAAAGGGTAAAATGTTAGCTAAAGCACGAAGTTATGTTGCATGATATGTATGATGCAATGAAACATGTTCCATCAATGTTTATGATATATGAATGTAATGTATGCGCATGTAAGTTGATTAGCTGTCTTGCTGAGGAAAATAAATCCTTGATAACTGGAGATAATGAAATCCTTGACTGCTGCCGGGGAAAGTAAATCCTTGACTGATACTGGGGATTCCAAAAATCTTTGATTGTTGAAGATGAGAAATCCTTGTTGACTGCTTGGGGATTGAAAATCCTTGGTGATTGTTGAGAATGAGAAATCCTGGGACCACTGTTGGAGATTGAAAATCCTTGGTGATTTGTGTGGATTTAACAAGAGCTTTGACTATTTCTGCGGGGAATGAGAATCCTTCATGACTTTCCTGGGAAATAGGGAAAACTCTGAATATCTCTACTGGGGAATTAAAACATGGGAGGCTTCCAATGGAGAAACAGGAAATAGAATCTTTGTTCTGTCGGGAAATAACTCTGTGGGGAGAGTGTTTACTCGGCCGGGGAAATCAGGAGCTCGGGTTGTACGCCAATCTACTAGGGAAGTTGGGAAAAACTGAATAGTTCTCGCTGGGGATTGATAGTTGGAAATTTGACTTCGCTGGGGAAGAAGGTTTATAATATTCTAGCTCCGCTGGGGATATGTATTTTAGGGTTTCCGGGCTCCACTGGGGATCGGGAGTTTGGAGACTTAACTCTGGTGAGAACTTTGAAATTTAACTCCGCTGGGGAATAAGGTTTAGAATACACTGGCTCCACTGGGGATCTGGAAATTTAACTCCACTGGGGAAATATACTCCAAGGTTTTAGCTTTGTTGAGGATCTGAATGACATACTGCAGGGGATTTCTTCTGGAATAGCACAAGGATGTCTTCCTACACCTTCAGCCTATCAGTAATTATCCTTTCTCAATTTCGTTTTATCTGTAAGTAGTGATTATATTCAAATGCATATGCCTATTTAACAAAAAATTGGACGTTTTCAAATAAAACATAAGTGTAAAAAAGGAAGGAAAGGCAAGCAAATTTTGCACTGTGAAGTATTTTTGTATTAACTTTTGTAAGTATCTTGGTACAAAGGAGACAGACATCCTAGTAAGAGAATGTTGTTGTAAAAATTGAGAAAAATTTTATACAAAAGAAAGATGGCTATGGGTAATAATTCCATGGGGCTCCCATTATGCTATAGCCTTCACAACTCTGAGTATCTTGTCCATTCGCTGCTTCGTCCTCCGATGATTGGATTGATCATAATCTTGGAGCTTGTTGGTGAAGATATTGTCCTTAAAGTGATCCGACGAGACATAGTCATACGCTTTAATTCCCTAACTTTTTCCTGGACCGCCCTTTCGGGTTTTCAGTCCACCAGGAAACCCTTTTTTGCCCAAGTCGCCCTTTCGGGTTTTCAACTTGTCGGGTGTACAAATTTTTTTATTTATCCCTAATTTTTGCCTGAACCGCCCTTTCGGGTTTTCGATTCACCGGGATGCCCATTTTTGCCCAAGTCACCCTTTCGGGTTTTCAACTTGTCGGGTCGTTTTATGCGTAGTATCTTTTGACTATGTTTGCGTTCGTAGGGTGCGGCAAGTCGTCGCCGTCCATGGTGGTCAGACTCATTGCCCCACCAGAAAAGATATTCTTGATCACAAATGGTCCTTCGTAAGTAGGAGTCCACTTGCCCCTGGGATCACTTTGCGGCAAGATGATCCACTTGATTACAAGATCTCCGACTTGATATACCTGACGTCTGACTTTCTTGTTGAAAGCCTTGATCATCCTTTTGTGATACATCTGACCATGACAAACAGCAGTAAGTCGTTTCTCGTCAATCAAATTAAGTTGATCAAGTCGGGTCTGAATCCAATCGTCTTCACTCAAACTGGCATCCTTCATAATCCTCAAGGAAGGAATCTGAACTTCCATAGGTAAAACAACTTCCATGCCATATACCAAAGAAAAGGGGGTTTCCCCTGTTGAAGTACGCGCCGTGGTACGATATCCATGCAGAGCAAACGATAACATCTCATGTCAGTCCTTGTAGGTGACTGTCATCTTTTAAATGATCTTCTTGATATTTTATTCGCGGCTTCAACAACACCGTTCATCTTTGGCCGATAGGGAGATGAGTTGTGATGATAAATCTTGAATTTCCCGCACAGAGCGGTGATCATAGTGTTATTCAGATTTGTATTATTGTCCGTGATAATCCTGTCGGGGATACCATACCGGCATATGAGGTTCTGCTTGATGAAGCGGGCAACCACATTCTTTGTAACAGAGGCGTAGGAAGTTGCTTCAACCCACTTGGTAAAATAATCAATAGCGACCAAGATGAAGCGATGTCCATTGGATGTCGTAGGCTTGATCTCTCCAATCATGTCAATACCCCACATTGCGAATGGCCAAGGAGCTGTTAGGACGTTGAGAGGAACAGGAGGAATATGTACTTTGTCGTCGTAGACTTGACATTTGTGGCCAGTACGGGAATGTTGATGACAATCAACTTCCATGGTAGACCAGTAGTAGCCTGCCCTTAGAATCTTCTTAGCCATCGCATGCTCGCTCAAGTGGGTGCCGAATGTGCCACTATGCATTTCGGTCATGATAAACTCTGCTTCAACCTTGTCCACACAACGAAGTAGAACATAATCATGGTTGTGCTTATAAAGGATACCATTGCTCAGGAAGAACTTGGCAGTAAATCTCCTTAAGAACTTTTTGTCATTGACGGAAGCTCCTTCAGGGTATTCTCAAGTCTGGAGATACCTTTTGATTTCATGAAACCATGGTTGTTCCACTACTTCTTCGATATTAATCTCATGACAGTGTGCAAGTTCGTCCATTCGCTCGATTGTGATTTGGGGAGCCTCATTATCCCAGTTGATTTTAAACATGGAAGACATTGTAGCTAGAGCATCTGCTAACTGATTTTCTTCTCGCGGAAAATGCTCGAAGGTAATTTGCTCGAAATGAGGCAGCAATTTCAGGACATGTTCTTTGTATGGGATAAGATTAGGATGTTTAGTGTCCCACTCTCCTTTGACTTGACTAATAACCAAAGCCGAGTCCCCAAATACGACCAAAGATTTGATTCCCAAGTCTATAGCAGCCTTGAGACCAAATATGCAAGCTTCATATTCAGCCATGTTGTTGGTACAGCTGAAGCAAAGTCGGGCAGTGAAGGGTGTATGGCAACCTTCCGGAGAAATGAGTACCGCACCAATACCGTTGCCAAGTGCATTTGAAGCACCATCAAAGTACAGGGTCCATCGGGATCCTTGTTTAGGTCCGTCATACGGTCTGTTACCTTCAATGTTGTCCAATTTCATGATGTCCTCGTCAGGGAAGTCGAATCTCATAGATTGGTAATCTTCGACGGCTTGATGAGCTAGATGGTCAGCTAGTACACTCCCCTTTATAGCTTTTTGGGTAGTATACTGAATATCATACTCAGTTAGGATCATTTTCCATCTAGCGATTCTTCCAGATAAAGCAGGGTTCTCGAAGATATACTTAATCGGATCCATCTTGGAAATCAGCAAAGTCGTATGAGTCAACATATATTGCCTTAGCCGGCGAGCAGCCCATACCAAAGCGCAGCAAGTTTTCTCGAGCAGTGAGTAGCGAGTCTCACAGTCGGTAAACTTTTTGCTAAGGTAATAAATGGCATGCTCTTTTCGGCCAGACTCGTCATGTTAGCCCAGTACGCACCCTATTGAGTTATCCAAAACAGTCAGATACATGATTAACGGCCTTCCTACGACGGGTGGCATCAAGATAGGAGGTTCCAGCAAATACTCCTTGGTCTTATCAAAAGCAACTTGACAATCATTGTTCCATTCAACTACCTGATCTTTCTTCAACAGCTTGAAGATTGGCTCACAGGTAGAGGTTAGGTGAGAGATGAACCTCGCATTATAGTTTAGGCATCCCAAGAAACCTCTAACCTCCTTTTCAGTGCGGGGGGCAGGAATTTCTTGTATAGCTTTGACTTTAGCAGGATCAACCTCAATGCCTTTGTTGCTGACAATAAATCCCAGAAGTTTACCAGACCTGACTCCGAAAGTGAACTTGCTTGGGTTCAGTCGGAGCTTATACTCTTTCAATCTGACAAACAGCTTTTGTAGATGGTTAAGGTGTTCCTCTTCTGTCTGTGAACGGGCTATCATATCGTCTATGTAGACTTAGATCTCATGATGTATCATGTCATGAAACAAAGCTACCATGGCGCGTTGATAGGTTGCCCCGGCATTCTTCAGTCCGAATGGCATCACTTTGTAGCAGAAGGTACCCCACTGTGTGACAAATGTAGTCTTCTCCATGTCTTTGGGGGCCATTTTGATCTGGTTGTATCCCGAGAATCCATCCATGAAGGAAAATACCTTGTGTTGAGCTGTGTTGTCAACCAAGATATCGATGTGTGGTAGCGGAAAATCATCTTTGGGGCTAGCCCTGTTTAAATCCCGATAATCCATACACATTCTGACTTTGTCGTCCTTTTTAGGCACGGGCACAATGTTAGCAACCCATTATGGATAGGAAGTAACAGCCAAAAAACCAGCATTGAATTGCTTCATTACCTCAGCTTTTATCTTTTCAGACATGTCAGGCCTCATTCGGCGGACCTTTTGTTTGATCGGTGGACAGTCTTCTCTTGTAGGGAGACGTTGAACCACGATATCCGTATCTAGTCCCAACATGTCTTCATAGGACCAGGCGAAGATTTCAACATATTCATTCAACAACTGCACTAAGAGCTCTTTGACACTTGGTTCCAGGTTGGCACCCACTTTTACCTCTTTCCTGTCTTCCTTTGTTCCCAAGTTGATGGTTTCTAGCAACTCTTCATGGGGCAGAATAGACCTCCCTTCTTGTTGCAAAAGTCTGGCTAACTCTCCCGGCACTTCACAGTCTTCGTTGACTTCGTACTCAGCATGATTGACCAACTCTTCAGAGTCACTGAAGGCTAAAGCAGAATAGTCACCCATGGAATCCGGAGTGGATGGGTACCTGCATTTTGTGAGTGTGTGTGTGTGTAAGGGATAGCCATCCTTAAACAAAATAAAAATGTAAAAGGAAAGAAAATGAACACAACAGTTTATAGATGAAAACGTCCAATGATTCATTAAACATGGCATATGATAATGAAGAAAATCAAGCCCTTACAAATGGACCTATATGCCTCGGGCAAGGCATAAGGTGAAAATAGTGTACGAATTGTTTAGTTATTACATACCAAAATAGGAAATTGTTCAAAGATAAATTACTGGTTGATGAAAGTGATAGGAACGAATTCTTTCGCTTCCCAGTTGCTTAATCCTCCTTCGACGGTTGGAAAGATTAAATCTTCAAAGTTGTCTTCTTCATCATCATCTTCTAAGGCATTAATTCCATGGTGAGTGATTTTTACGGGTGGTCCTCCAGCCCTGGATCGACGCACAACTTTCTGGCCGGCAGCGGTAAAACCTAGTCCGAACTTGTCCATCTTGTGAGGAAAATCGGGCAGTTGCCCCCACACTGTACTCCTTCCTTCTTTGATTACAGCCTCCGCATCCTTGAGGGATGCCATCCTAGACACAGGCTTGGAAACAATAGGCACATCTGTTATTGTCTTTGCAACTGCGACTTCAAGAGGAACCTCTTCAAAATGCTAGAAAGGCGTTTCTATGAACTCGCCATCCAACTCCACATAGCGGAAGGAGTTGAGGTGACTTATCATATACTCTTCCTCCCCATGAACCGTTATAATCTTACCCTGAATAGGATACTTTAGCATCTGGTGTAAAGAGGAGGTAATTGCCCCAGCATAGTGGATCCACGGCCTTCCCAACAAACAAGAATATGAAGGACGGATGTCTATCACATAAAAGGTAGAGTTGAAAATTTCTGTGCCCACTTTGATAGGAATGTCCACTTCTCCATGAACCATCTTCTTAGAACCGTCGAAGGCTCTGACAAGGATGTTACTGGGCTTGAGGGTCAATCCTTCGCAGTCCAATCTATCCAACGCCTTTTTCGGAAGCACATTCAAAGATGAACCGATATCAACTAGGACATGGGCATGCGTGGTTCCCCTGAATTCTACTGAGACGTGCAGCGCGTCGTTGTGTTTCCTTTCCTTAGGGGTCAAATCAGCATCGGAAAAACCAAGACCATTATCAGCAGTAAGGCTAGCCACGCACTCTTGAAACTGGTCAGCCGAAGTTTCTTGAGGCACGTGTGCCGTCTTTAGAAATTTGATTAAGGCCATAGCATGAGCCTCAGAGCAGAGTAGGAGAGCCAACATGGAGATTTTGGAAGGGGTCTGCCCTAGCTGCTCCACAAAATCGTAGTCACTCTTCTTGATTATCTTTAAGATTTCTTCCATCTCTTTCTAGGTGGTCTCGAGGATAACCACAGTATGAGCCTTCGTCCTGACAGGCGCTTCTAGTATCCCCTTACCTTTATTGGAAGTAACATCTGAGGGTCCAGCTTCGGGTACATCAACTTCTTCAATTATCGGGCTTTGCACAGATGGCTTGATAGGCACAGAAACTCTCGAGGGTCCGAAGACTGCTCGTGGAGGAGAAATCTCCGGAGAAAATATCCTTCCGCTGTGAGTTATCTTGCTCGTTCCCGCAATATTCCCTATATCGGGGGTTTCATCATCGGAATTCTCTTGGACTGATTCAATATGTTTGATACCATGATAGAAGATTTATCCTCCGTAGTTCCATCGTATCGTCTTGTTAGATTCATACGGGACAGGCCCCGGCATGGTGATTTTAAACGGCATAAACTTAGGATCAGGCATAATCTTGACAGGCCTTTTGCAAGCCTTGGGAAGATTGTCGGAGATGGTTATTATTGCAATATCATTGGTCGGAGTAACAAAGGTGGCAGGAGTAACAGGAGTGAAGGTATCAACAGGAGTCTTTTGAAAGAGTATCTCTTGGGTATCCATCAGGCGTTGGATGCCTGATTTCAACATTGGGCAGTCAGCTTGTATGTTTAAACAAAAGTAACAGTCTTTTCCACAACCTGGGAATATCCCGGCTCTCATCAAATTCACTTTAATCACTGGTAACGGAGTCCAAAGGTCAGCAACATTGGTAACATGAAGGTCTTCCATAACGGTATGAACATTATGATCGTGCTTGGGCATTGGGGCAGAAATCACATTCGGCTTTTCGGGCGCATTGAATTCTACCTCCTTGGCATCAATCAAGTCTTGGATTTTGTTCTTAAGAGCCCAACAGTTGTTGGTATCATGCCCTACACTGTCAGAGTGGTAAGCACATTTTGCATTGGAGTGGTAATATGGAGAAGAGGTATTAGGGTTCTTTGGCGCTTCCTTCAAATTGTTAAGATTCAGCTTTAACAAATGAGGGAGTACTTGAGTCGGTGTCATGTTGATTCGGGTGAATTGCCGTTGTGGCCTTTCTACCCTTTGCTGATTAGATCTTGGCTGATTGCTGTGAGGTTGATCATTTGAAGAGTTTTGGATCATTACAGCCCTTACCGTTGGTCAGCGCCCCATTCATCCTTGGCTTTTCTGAGAATAAACAGCAGAAGCTTCCTTCTTAGCTGGGAAGGTCTTCTTGACAGCGGTGGATGCGGAGGCATCTTTCTGAATCATACCACTTTTAATACCGGCCTCGACCCTTTCACTGGTCAGAATTAATTTGGTGAATCCCGCGGAGGAACTCCCAATTAAATGATTGAAGAAAGGGCCAGACAGGGTCCCTAAAAACATGTCAACCAGCTCTCTATCCGACAATGGTGGCTGCACCCTTCCAGCCAGATCACGCCACTTCTGGGCATATTCCTTAAATCCCTCATTAGAAACCATACCCATACTTTGTATTTGAGTACGAGAAGGCGCTAAATCAGCGTTGTATTGGTATTGTCGGTAGAACGCAACAGCTAAGTCTTCCCAGTTATAAACCTCATACCTCTCAAGTT
Source organism: Vicia faba (assembly GCA_948472305.1). Taxonomy (NCBI): domain Eukaryota; kingdom Viridiplantae; phylum Streptophyta; class Magnoliopsida; order Fabales; family Fabaceae; genus Vicia; species Vicia faba. Next base: position 188,083,057 of record OX451738.1, on the reverse strand, counting down.
GATAGAACCAGTCCAATTGTGTGCCTGACAAACTATCTTGGAAAAAATGGACCCAAAGATCCTTATAAGATGAGTGAGGTTGGATCTTTCTGACGTAGGATCTTAGATGCATTTTTGGACAGGACAAACCGTCATACTTGGCAAATGTAGGAACTTTGAACTTGGGAGGAATGACGATCCCAGCGACCAACCCTAGTTCTTCGAAATCTAAACCGGGTACCCTTTGCAACTCCATGGCTGCCAACCGATCCTCAAGATTTTTAAACTTATCATCCGCTGGGGGATATTGTTGTTCGGAGTAATCTTCATCCTCTTCCTCTTCTTCTTCCTCAACTTCAGATTCAGAAGGCATCGCAGTTCCTTTTCCTTTACCAGCCCCTTCATCAGACGTCGAGGGGAATTCGAGAACTTTTCTAGCATTGTTTTCAAACCTTCTTCCCATGATGACTACACCAGATCTTTTCTTCTTTTTCTCTTTATCTTTCTCCAACAGTGCTTTAAGGTCCTCTTGACCCTTTGCTAAGGTCATGAGGAGTTGCTGGAATTGCGAATTCTGTGCTTGCAGATCCTTAACCGTCTGGTCCAAATCCATCTTGTTGAAATAAACAGCAGAAAGATAAGGAAACCTGGTGTGAAGACCTCTTTATGCATATGATGAATGATATGTTATTCATGTAATGCATTCAAGGATTCAGAAATTCAAATTTGTTGTAAACAAAAAGAACACACGTCATATTTAAGAAGAAATTTGTTAGTACATAAGTGCCCCGTGGGCAAAATATTACAAAATTCTTAATGTAAAAAGACATTGTGCATCCTCTTTGGTGCGATGTAAGTGTTGAGAGTTTCCTCCTCGTGAAGTCGGCGGGTAAGTTCCAAAACCTTCTTCTCACTGGCATAGAAGCTGGCTTCAAAAGTATTTCATTCTTCTTTGAGTTGGATCCAACTCTTTTGTAATTCTTCCAATAATGTCGGCATGTCAGGATGTAGGAGGGTGTATGGAACCTCTCCTTCCATAACAGGCTCTTTGATCACGTGGAGAATGTGAGGGTATGGCATCATAAGACTCTGGGCGCGGGTTCGTACCCACTTGAGGTAAGGCTCAAGGGGGATGGAATTCTTGTGCCCCAGTGTCTTACTATCCACTTTGTTGGGCATCCTCCAAGCTCTGATGAACCTTTGTCGAAGTCCTTGCGCATCATTGTCGAAGTTAAAAACCAAGTCAGGAATCATCATATCATGAGGGCCATCCCTCCGAGCATATCAAAACTGTCTTAGAGCTAAACAGGGCTTGTATGTAATGCCTCCTCTAATGCCAAGTAGTGGAACATTATGGAATTCCCCACAACGATCAATGATGATGACATTTTCTCTGGACCGAGAACACCAATGAACATCAGAATGTGTGAGGGTCATCAACCGTTGTGACCACCTTAAACCCTGCTCATTCTTCAAAACTGATTGTGGAAGGTGAGAAATAAACCACCTTGCTAGGAGAGGAGTGCAGCACATGAGAACACCTCTTTTCCTCATTGTTCGTGTGTAGAATGAGTGTAGGATGTCCCCAAGCAACGTAGGCACAGGATTCCGAGATATGAAAATTTTGACAGCATTCACATCTATAAGTTGATCAGGGTTTGGGAATAAGACCAATCCATAGATGAGAAGTGCCACAATCTCTTCAAAGGCTTGTAGATCTAGAGAATTCCAGCAGTCTTGTGCCTTCTCAAACAGAAACTTTGCCAAGAAACCCTTGACACCACTTATGGTTTCCCAATGACCTTTGATATCAGATGGTTGCAAGTGTAATGCTTGAGTAACATCTTCAGGCTTTGGTTCATTTTTTGTACCGTTGTAGGGTAGTTGATGAAGAATAGGAATCCTCAGGAGTTGAGAAAATTCCTCCAAAGTAGGTACTAGTTGGTAATCAGGGAATGTGAAACAGTGGTGTAGGGGGTCAAAGAACTGGAAGAGAACTTTCACCATGTCTTCTTCAATGATGGAGTTGACCAAGTTGAGAAGTCTACCATGTCTTTCACTGAAAAGAGAATTCTCTGGAATCTTGAAAGTAAGCTCCTTGAGTTGAGGAGGGATTCTCACAAGGTAGACTTGAATTGTTTTCCTGCAAAGAGATTCCATGACCTACAAAACAAGAACAAAGATGAAGATCCAAACCCTTGAAATGGTTAGTGGATGCATGTGATGCTTTATGATGTTCATGATGTATGCACAAGCACATGTACAAACAAGTCACACAAAAACACTAGTTTCAGGCTTGCATGAGGTTTCATAGGTAAGTACCCTCTTGAAGTTAGTTGGCTCAACTTGTCCTATAAATAGTAACCGGGTTCTAAGGAGCTCAATATCACTGGATTATTTTCTGTGTTCATTGTTTTGGTTTAGCCACTTAACTGGCGACCAAAATATTCCAAGAAAACAATCCTCAATGAGTGTAGTATCGAGTATCTACCAACTTCGGACTGCACCAAAGCCGGTCATCTCACTACCCCTAAAAAAGGCCAAGATGGTCAAGTAAGGTTCTAAGAGTTCATTAGTGCTTCATGACATCACTCAGCGGCCCCGTATTCTCTTTGATTGACTCAAAGGATACCGGTACTCACAAATACGTCGCACTAATATAGCTATTGCTTTAACCATGTCGGTATACCCCGCACAGTTTCCACAACGTATTGCTATTTACCTATGAATGTTTCCCAAATCCGGGTGTAGGATTTCAAGCCCAAAGAAGAGAACTAAATGTAAAGAAATCAAAACAATCAAGACATGCAAAGGTGATCTAAACCCTAAGGTTACTCCACTTTAAAAATTTTCCCCAACAGAGTCGCCAGTTCTGTGATACGGTGGGAGAACTGCCTTGAGGTTTTGCGTTTGTGTTCGCAAATGTTTCGGTTTAGCAAGAGTCACCACCGACTTTTTATTTTATCCTAAGGAAAGGTCAAAAAGCACAGGAAAGACCTTTGAGATGTTTTCTTGGGTTCGGGGAGTATATTATGAAAAGGGAAGGTGCAAGCACCCTTTTCATCCATGATTATCCATGGGCTCTTAGTTACTTGTTTAGATCACTTGCTTTGCTTTTCAATTGTTTGAAATGGTGCTCTTCAATTGTTTGAAATGGTGCTTTGTGTGTGGTTTTGAAAGATGTTTTGAAAAGAGGCCATCGTTGTGGCAACCTTTGTAATGATTCTTGTTTGAATGTATACAAAGGTGTTTTTGCCTTTTGAAAAGTTTCCAAGTTTTGAAAGTTGGATTTTTGAAATTGTGTTGTGAAGTGTGTTTGAAAAATAGCAAGGATGTTTTGCAAGCTTTTGATCAAGTAACTAAGAGTTATCTACCCTATTTTACTCAAAGATCTTTCTTATGTTTTTAACCCTTTTAACAGTGTTGTTTCACCATTGTAATTGGTGAACAACCTTGTGTTAGGATGTTAAACGGGACAGGCGCGGGTCATCGTATAGACCATGATAGTAATTGTGTCAAGTATCTTTGGCAATTTTCTTGAGGGACGTGATCATTTTTTTAGGCAACTCAGATAGCGTCATCGAGGGACTGTGATCTTTTGTTTTCTTTTTGTTTTGCCAAAGTACTTAACATGCATACCATGGCCCATTTTTGAAGGCAACAAGTGGATTGTAACCCTAGGGGTGCAAGTGTGTATTGTGTTTGTTTTTCATGCATTTTTGTCTTTGATTAGGTCAAACTATTTGTTGGTTTTGATTTTGCATACAAACCCTAATTCTCTAATCATGGCATAATTGAAAGCGTTAAATGCGAGAATTTAAATTCTAAGCTATTACAACATGATTATGGGGATGGGGTACAATTTTGGATAGGGGATTATTTTGCAAGAAATTTAAACCCTAAGTTACTATTACATCCAAATTGAATCTCAATGCAACAATATTTAAATGTACAATTATTTAAATAAACAAAATAAATAAATGTTAAATAAAATGTATTATGCAAAAAAGAAGTTTTTATTTTGTTTATATTTATGTATGTAAAGTATTTTTTAATGTGAAAAAGGTGTAAAGAAATAAAATAAAATAAAAGTTAATTTTATTTAATTAAGGGGTAAACCCTAATTTTCCTCAAGAATATGATATTATATATCATTTATATACAAAAATATATTAATATGTACAAAAATGAAATATATTGAAGAAAATGTATTTTTTAGTATAAAAAATAAAAAAAGTAATATTTTTATATTTTTGTTCTAATTATTTAATAAAATAAAAGTATATATGTGTGTATATATATATATATATATATATATATATATATATATATATATATATATATATATATATATATATATATATATATATATATATATATATATATATATATATATATATATATATATATATATATATATATATATATATATATATATATATATATATATATATATAGTATGTATAAAATAAAAATAAAATATTTACAAAAATAAAATATATTCAAGAAAATGTTTTCAGTGTGAATAAAAATAAGAAATGAAAATAAAAGTATTATTTACATTATTTTTAAATTTAAACAAATAATATAAAAGTATAAAAAAAAATGTTTTAATGTTAGAAATAATAGAATAAAAATGCCAAATAAATGTAAAAAAAATGTGAAAATATTTTTAAACATTTTTTATATTTGGGGACAAAATAATAAAATCAGAAATGAAATAAAAATGTAAAAATAACAAAATATGAAGAAATTGGGCCAGGGGGTGTGAAACTGAAAAGAGGAGTGTTAAAAGTGAGAACAAATAGGTCCAACCCATTTCCACTTCATCTTCTTCCTTGTGACAAAAACACGCGCTTGCCCTGTTCAAATGCTACATCCTGTATACGTGATCTTTTGCCAAAACTCAAAACATGAAACTTGTAGAGCATTAAACTACGATTCTAACCATATAAAAAACTTAATCTGACTCTCAAAGACCAGAGAGAATTTCTCTGGCCCTAAAATCTGACCTAGTTTTTTCAGCATGTTCATGGATGAAATACTCTTAGCACGCTTAATATAAATGAAAACCGAGCATATGTATGGTTTCATGACAATGAGTACTATATCTTTCATTCACAAACCTAAGGCTAAATGTTCCTAAATAGAGAGATAGAAGTTTGAGAAATACATGTTTCAGTCAAGATCGAGTATGGCAATGCAGCAACTTTCAGTGAGGCCTGAGGTTCTTTTGAGCTTGCTTGATGTTCCCTGGACCTTTCCCAATGCTTAGTTTGTTTTGAAATGGTCTGAATCTCTCTATAGAACTCAACCTGCAAAGCTTTAAAACAAAAATGGTGAACACTGTAAATGGAGTTATAGTTGGCAATGGAGGTTTAAGATAGTTTGAGTGAGTTGAATGGAAGGTATTGGAACTGGTTGCAAGCAAAACGCACGAGTGGATGTGAAAATGGAAGTGATTTTGCAGGGCCTGCCCTGTTTTGCAAGAAAATGTGATTTTTGTGTACAAGGGTCTTTGAGGGATGAATGGCTTGTGTTTCTGGATCACAGGGAAAAACTTGTTTGGAATATTGGCTAGAGTTGAATATATCAGATGCTCAAGTTCTTGACCTTTTGCACAATTACTTGGTTTTGAAGTAAAAAGTGAGAGTTGACAATGATATGGTTGTACTGGCTTGTAACCTAGCTGCACAAAGTTGTTGAACTTTGTCTGACATTAGGGATCCTTGTTTCCAGCAATGGGCTTGGTGTATGGCTCAAGAAATGCAACTTGACATAAAGCATGCTTTATGTAAATGGAAGTGCTACCTTTATGCCCAAAATGGATTTATTCATTGTGCCAAGCTCCATTGATCAGAATAATACCAATGTCCAATGTATTTGCAATTAATTAAGGAGTGTGAATTGGTTTAGAGGCCTGTAAACAAGTACAAAGCTAGTTTGGACAGATTTTGCAACTTGTATTAACATGTATTGGCCATGGATACAAAGTGAGTTTTTGCTAACTTCAAGCATTCGATTCTCCCTAACCATAAATGTGTTTGAGGAGTTCTTAGACCATTTTTAAAGCTTGCAACAAGTACTATAATCCATCTTTGAAATGAAACTTTAGACTCTAAGTGGAACTATGTGAAAAATGGCCAATAAGATGGGTCAAAATCCTGCCTAAACTAGGGCAAATTTTCTCTAAATTAAAAGTTTTAGGGACCCTTGTTCCAAAAATCATAACTTGAGATCCAAGCTTCTTTTGAGAAAACTTTGTGAATAAAAGTTGTAGACTTTGTGGAGGACTACAACTTTCATGTTTTAAGTTTTGTTTAAATCCATTTGCATCTTGGTGAAAATATGGGGCAAAGTTAGGAAAAATTAAGAAAATTTCATAACTTAGAAAATTTCTAAGGTATGAAATTTTTCAATTTCAAACCCTAATTTGCAATTTTGGGTTTCTTGATGAACAAGTTTCATAATTTGACATATCTTGATGAAAAATGACCCTTGACATTTGATTTTTACCAAAAAGTCAAAGTTTGACTTTTTAGTATATAGTCAAATTTTGATTAGTTGACTGAAAAATTCATTTGTCAATCCAATGCATTTGAGATCTTTTGAATTTGTTGAATATGTCAAGATGATGCCATTGAGTCCTTGAGTCCATGGTTGAATTTGATTTGCCATTGGCTAGGTGAAAAATTACCTTTGTATAGTCAAAACCCTAAAAATGACCATTTTGCCCTTTTGGTGATCTGATCAAATTTCTTGTGGAATTATGGTCCAAACTTAATCAAATGGCTCATATGAGTTCATAATGTTGATGTGGGTCAAAATTCATGAGGTTTGACTGTAGATTGGTCACAGTTGACTTTTTCCCCAATACAACTGATTTTTAGGTCAACTGTCCAATTGACTGGGCAAAAATTTGATTCAAGGCTTGAAATTTGGTATGGACAAACTTATGAGTCCAACATGAAGTATGAAAGTCAATTTGGGAATTGAAGGTCCAAAAATCTCTGTGTAAACTCAAACCCTAATTTAGGTCAATGGTGCAAGGAGGTGTCTTAAGCAGAGCAAACCCTAGCTGGATCTTGAGTTCTAAGAGCCTTGTGATGAGAAATGTTGATAAAATGAGAGTGAAAATTTTGGGGTACAACACATAGTCCATCGGAATCCTGGCTCATGTCCTTCGTACAGTCCAGGTTCTTCATAATCTGTAACTAGCATAATGTTCTCATCCGGAAACTCAAAGTTCATAGACTGATAGTCGTCTATAGCTTGATGAGCGAAGTGGTCTGCCAGTACACTTCCTTTGATTGCCTTTTGAGTGGTGTACTGAATGTCATATTCTCTCAAGACCATTTTCCATCTGGCCATTTATAGATCAACAAAGTAGTATGGGTCAACATATAATGTCTTAGTCAGAGAGCAGCCCATGCCAAAGCGCAACAAGTTTTCTCGAGCAGTGAGTATCTTGTTTCACAGTCGGTAAACTTTTTTCTAAGGTAGTATATTGCATGCTCTTTTTGACAAGACTCGTCATGTTGGCCTAGTACACACCCCATTGAGTTCTCTAACACTGTTAGGTACATGATCAGAGGTCTTTCTTCAACTGGTAGCATCAAAATCAGAGGTTCTTGGAGGTACTCCTTGATCTTGTCAAAAGCTATCTAACAATCGTTGTTCCACTTCACCACTTGATCTTTCTTCAGCAATTTAAAGATCGGTTCACAAGTAGCAGTAAAATGAGAAATAAATCTGGCTATATAACCCAGTTGGCCCAAGAAACCTCTGACTTCCTTCTCAGTACGGGGAGCTGGAATTTCTTGAATGGCTTTGACCTTGGCGGGGTCGACCTCAATACCTTTACCACTGACGATGAAACCCAGGAACTTACCGGATCTCACCCTAAAAGTGCACTTGTTCAAATTCAACCTCAACTTGTACTTCTTCAGTCTCTCAAACAACTTGTGTAGATGGTCAAGATGTTCTTCTTTAGTCTGAGACCTGGCTATCATTTCACGGATGTAAACCTCTATCTTGTGGTGTATCATGTCGTGGAAAAAAGCTACCATAGCATGCTGATATGTTGCACCGGCATTTTTAAACCCAAAAGACAAAACCTTGTAATAGAAAGTTCCCCACTGTGTAACAAAAATAGTCTTCTCCATGTCTTCTGGTGCCATCTTGATCTGATTATAACCCTAGAAACCATCCATGAAGGAGAACACTTTTTGATGAGGGGTGTTATCAACCAGAACATCAATATGCGACAGCGGAAAGTCATCTTTGGGGCTTGCCCTGTTCATATCCTTGTAGTCTACACACATATACACTTTACCATCCTTCTTAGGTACTGGAACCACATTTGCAACCCACTGAGGATAAGATGTAACAGCTAAGAAACATGCGTTGAATTGCTTTATAACCTCATCCTTGATCTTTTCTGACATCTCGGGACGTATACGACGAACTTTATACTTTATTGGAGAACAACTCTCTTTCATCGGTAGACGGTGAACCACAATATCAGTATCAAGCCCTGGAATGTCTTCGTACGACCAAGCAAACAACTCAACATAGTCATGCAACATCTAGATTAAACTGTTCTTGACAATGTCCTCTAGGTTGGCACCTATCTTGACTTCATTCTTGTCTTCTTCAGTACCCATGTTTACAACCTCAACTGGCTCTTCATGAGTTTGTATGGCCTTTTCCTCTTGCATTAATAGTCTGGCAAGTTCTCCAGGTATTTCACAATCTTCCTCACCTTCATCCTCGACTTGGTAGATCGGATTATCGAAGTCATAAGTGGCAATAGCAGAATTGTTATATATGGGATCCATAGTGGATGTGGATCTGTAATTTATTGTGTGGGTGTGTGTAAGAACACATAGCTATTTTGAAAGTGATAAAAATAAAAGAAAGACAAAGAGCTCAAAATTTGAATGCAAAATGTTTAATGATTTATTAAATGAAAATATGCTAATGAAATGACAATCCTTAAAAAGTGGACCATTGTGCCCCGGTCATGGCACAAGGCTTAAAGTTATTGTTTAAAGATTACATAACCAAAACTTTGAAAGAAACAGAAAATAACAATTACTCCTGACTAAAGGAGATTGAGATAAGGTCTTCGGTCTTCCAGTTGTTGAGCCTGTTGCCAATGGTAGGAAAGATTCAGTTGTCGAGGTTATAGTCACTGTCCACATATTATATAGCGTTGACTTCATTGTTGCTGACGCGGAATGGTGGTCTTCCAGCACGAACACGACGAACCTTTGATTTATGTATTGTTAACTAATTTGATACGTTTACATGTGTTCATATACATTATTAGAGCATGTTTGATGCATAATATGTGAGTTCTGACACAGCGGCAAGACAGGCAGTTATAAAAGCTAAGGGTGTGGGTTCAACACCCACCCCTTACATTTTGTATGATTTTGCTTCTAACTTGTTCTTTTCCCTATTTTTTTCCCCTTAATGCAGTGTGGAAGGCTAAGGGTGTGGGTTCAACACCCACCCCTGACACTTTATGTGATTTTTCTTCTAACTTGTTCTTTTTCCCTTTTTTCCCTGAAACCCTAAATTCACCTAACCATAAAACCACAAACCTTTTTTTTACAAACATAAAATAATTTTTTTTGTAAACCCTAAAATTAATTATTTTTTAGGTTTTTCATCATTAACCTTTTTTATTAATTTAATTAATCAATTATTTTGTTAATTAAAGTTAATTATTTTTTAGGTTTTTTATCATTAACCTTTTTTATTAATTTAATTAATCAATTGTTTTGTTAATTAAAATTAATTAGTTTTTAGGTTTATTCATCATTAACCTTTTTATTAATTTAATTAATCAACTATTTTTGTTAATTAAAATTAATTAGTTTTTAGGTTTATTTTAATCATCATTAAAAAACCTTTTCCATAAAAAAATCATCTAAAATATTTCTTTTTTTTTCTCTATTTTTATTTTATTTTATTTTCATAGATAAAGTGTATGGGGTTCGCAATTTGTAATAGCTTAGATTTCTCACTCTCCTTTTTCATTATTATGTAATTGTTTTACGGGTTGTAATAGCTTAGGGTTTTTACTTTTCGCTTTCTATTATGTAACTGCCCCAAAGCCATGTAATATGTTTAGGTTTATCTTTTATGTTTTTACTTTCCTCACCTTTACTGTCTTTTTTATACTGGCTATATTACCGCTTAGTAATTAGGGTTGTATGGAAAGATAAAAACCAATAGATGGATAACCTAAATTCAAGACAACATAACTGAATACAAAGCACTTGCACATGCGCACCTCTAGGGTAGCCTCTCTTGTTGCCTTCCGAATAAAACCGTCATGTCCCTCGAACGTGAGGACACTTTAGCAAAGTCCCCCCGATACAAAAGATCATAGTCCCTCGATGACCCTTTCGAAGTTGTCTTTTCTAAATGATCTAGTCCATTAAACGATAATTGCTAAAGCGTCTTTACGAGTTGCCTTTGATGACTATATGATGACCCACGCATGTCCTTTCACATCCAACGATAGGGCTTCCTACTAACTAATGGTAGGGTAGCACTATCTAAAGGAGGAGGAAAAGTACAATAAAGACCTTGAGTAGGTAGACCGTTGTTAATCGCTTGCTCACAAATCTCTTCAAAATAAACAAAACATTTTTCACACTACACTTTCAAATGAAATATTTTCTAAAACACTTTGTACGCATTCTTGAGGACTAATACATGAATCATTACAAAGATAGCCTCACATTGGCTTTTTCAAAATATTTATAAACAAATCACACACACACACAAATCAAGTTTTTAAAAGTGAGCTAAGCAATTAAGAGCCTATAGATAACAACGGATGAAAAGAGTGCTAACACCTTCCCTTTTCATAACCTACCCCCCGAACTCAAAAATCTCGAAGGTATTTCCTGTTATTTTCACCCTTTCCTTATTTGATAAAAGAAAAGTCGGTGGCAACTCTTGCTATCCGCAACATTTGCGATAAAACGTAAAACCAAGTCAGTTCCCGCACCGTATTACAGAACTGGCGACTCTGTTGCGGACTACTAAAAGAGGGGTTAACTTAGAGTTAGATCACTTTATCTGCTTTGTTTGAATTGATTTCTTTATCCTTATTGGGTTGCTCGAGTTTATTTTTCTTGCAAAGATCCTACACCCGAATCTGGGGGACCTTAGGTAAGTAGCTATAGATCATGGAAACATACGTCATAGACCAATATGGTTGAAGTGATGGATAAGTTAGTGTGAACTTTGGTTTGTACTGGTGTCCCTTGAGTCAGTCGAGGAGAACACTAGGCTGTCGCATGGTGTCATAAGAACTAACTGACTTTTAGAACGTTAATTGACCCAACTTAGCCATTAGAAGGTAGTGAGATGGCCGGATTTGGTGCAATCCAAAGTTGGTTGATACTCAATACTACACTCATTGAGATTCGACTCTCGGGATATTTCAGTGGAAAGTCAGTTGCACTGCTGAAAAAATGCCTGTGAGGAAGATCGATGATATGGGACTCCTAGAACCCGGTTACTATTCTTAGGACCGGTTGAGCCAACTTAAACTTCAAGAGGGTACTTACCTATGAATGTCATGCAAGCCTTAAACCTAAGGCTCTTGTGTGCTTTGTTTGTGTTTGTTATCGGTTGAAACATGACATCATAACATCATGACATCATACCATATCACTTTCACTGATAATTTTAAGGATCTCAAGGGTCTGTGGTGCAGGTTTATCATGAACCAGACTACTAGCAAGGGCCAAGGGGATTTATTTTCCTCTAATGTCGTCAAAGATCAAAGTACATTTTCTTGAATCAGAGGCTAGGACCCACTCGACATGGTGAGCTTGATTCTCATAGAAGGACGTCCAAAGACGCAAAGTTCTTCAGTTAAAGCTGCAACCATACTCAACTTCTAACATTTCCTTTTGTTTACCCCGCAAGATCCTTGAAAACGTTACATCCACATATCATGCATGTCATTACATAATAGGTATTCCCCAAGAGAGGTTTTCTCATATTTTATTTGTTTATTTTAGTAAAAGATGGCCCTCAAACAAACTGTGAAAGGCCTTCAAGCTCAAAATGCCCAATTCCAAGAGACGCTCCTGAACTTAGCCAAGGGGCAGCAAGAATTGATGGCGCTTATTGCTAAGAAGAAAAAGACTAGGAAACTGATTGGTAACTTCAACATGGGAAGAAGATTCAAAGGTCCTTCTAAATAGGTTCAAGCTGGTGATATTCCATCAAATAAATATAACAATCAAGAGGAAGACGGTAGAAGTATCAAAACTGAGGGGGGAAGAAACCTTGGTTCTGGTAAAATTCCTAACGAAGAAGACTATTCTGATGAACAATATCCTCCCGCTGACGACAGATACAAACAACTGGAAGATCGTCTTAATGCTATGGAAATTTAGAAAGTGCCTGGGATGGATTTTGAAGAGCTAGGTCTTATCTTGGAGGTTTTTATCCCTCAAGTTCAAGGTCCCCACTTTTGCTAAATATGATGGTGTTTCTTGTCCTAAGCTTCATCTGCGGTTTTATGTTCGGAAGATCCAACCCCATACCGCTGACAGAAAGTTATGGGTTCACTTCTTTCAAGAGAGTTTATCTAGAACACAACTTGAATGGTTCTATCAACTAGAAGGAACCAATATCCGAACTTGGGAAGATTTGACTGCTGCTTTTTACAACCAATACCAATACAATGCTGATCTTGCATTAACCCATATGCAATTACAGAGTATGACCATGGGCTCTAACGAAGACTTCAAAGAGTATGCCCAGAAATGGAGAGATCTGGCTAGAAGAGTTCAACCTCCTCTGTCTGATAGAGAGCTGGTTGATATGTTCATGGGCACTTTGACAGGGCCTTTCTTTAATCATCTGATCGGAAGCTCTTCATTTGGTTTTACCGAGTTGATACTAACTGGGGAACATGTCGAAGGTGGTATTAGAAGTGGAAAGATTCAAGTGGCTGCATCTTCAAGCACTGTAAAGAAGACGTTCAACAGAAAGAAGGAGACAAATGTTATTTATGGCCAGAAGGGTCATGTTAGAAGTAATCGCAACCAATTTGTGGGGGCAGTGCTAATTTATAATCCTGCACCCGTACAACAACATCAGCAAAATAATCAACATAGGTCAGACGCACCGAGAAGACAATTTACTAAGATCAGCATTCCACTGTCTCAAGCATTACAACATCTTCTGAAAGTAGAGCTGATAACATTAAGGGATCCTCCTCAGAATCCAAACACCTTCTCTCCTCGTTATAATCCTAATGTGAAATGTGCTTACCATTCCAATAGCCTCGAGCACGACACCAATAGCTGATGGGCCTTGAAAAATAAAATTCAAGACATGATCGACAATAAAAAGATCAAGATGGCACCTGAAGACATGGAGAAAACTACCTTCGTTTCACAGTGGGGCACTTTCTGTTACAAGGTTATGCCTTTTGGGTTGAAGAATGTTGGTGCAACTTATCAGTGTGCTATGGTAGCTCTGTTCCATGACATGATTCATCAAGAGATAGAATTTTATGTTGACGACATGATAGACATATCCCATACTGAAGAGAAACATCTTGACCACCTACACAAGTTGTTTAGGAGACTGAAGATGTACAAGCTAAGGTTGAATCCGAACAAGTACACCTTTGTGGTGAGATCTGGTAAACTCCTGGGTTTCGTTGTTAGTGGTAAATGTATTGAAGTTGATCCTGCCAAGGTCAAAGCCATTCAAGAAATGCTTGCTCCCTGTACTGAGAAGGAAGTCTGAGGTTTCTTGGGACGACTTAATTACATTGCCTGATTTATTTCTCATTTGACTGCTACTTGTGAGTTAATCTTCAGGTTGCTGAAGAAAGATCAGGTAGTGAATTGGAACGACGATTGCTAGATATCCTTTGACAAAATCAAGGATTACCTCCAAGAACCTCTGATTCTGATGCCACCCGTTGAAGGAAGACCACTAATCATGTACCTAACAGTGTTAGAGAACTCAATGGGGTGTGTACTGGGCCAACATGACGAGTCTGATCGAAAAGAGCATGCAATATACTACCTTAGCAAAAATTTTACCGACTATGAAACAAGATAATCACTGCTCAAGAAAACTTGTTGCACTTTGGCATGGGCTACTCGCCGACTAAGACAGTATATATTGACCCATACTACTTTATTGATCTCTAAAATAGATCCCATCAAATATATATTGGAAAAGCCCGCTCTCTCGGGAAGGATAGACCAATGGCAAATGGTCTTAACAGAATATGACATTCAGTACACCCCTCAGAAGGATATTAAAGGGAGTGTATTGGCGGATCATTTGGCTCATTAAGCTGTAGACGACTATCAGTCTATGAATTTTGAGTTCCCGGATGAGAATATCATGCTAGTTATAGATTGTGAAGAACATGGACCATATGAAGGACCTGAGCCAAGATCTCGATGGACTATGGTTTTCGATGGAGCTTCCAACACGCTTGGTAATGGAATTGATGTTGTGATTATCTCCCCTAAGGGTTTCCATACGCCCTTCACCTCTAGACTTTGCTTCGACTGTACCAACAACATCGCCGAATACGAAGCATGCATCATGGGTATCAAAGTCGTTAATGATATGAGAATCAAGTTTTTGAACATATATGGGGACTCATACCTAGTAATCAGTCAAGTTAAGGGAGAATGGGACATGAAGCATCTGAATCTCGTTCCTTACCGAGAGCATGTGCTGGCTTTAATTCCATACTTCGAGGAAATCACTTTTGAGCATATTCCACGAGAAGAGAATCAGCTGGCAGACGCATTAGCTACCATGTTATCTATGTTCAAAGTCAAATGGGACAACGAAGCTCCTCGAATTACTATCAAAAGACTGGACGAACCAGCACATTGCTACGAAGTTGATACCGGTAGAGTAGAAGAGAGGCCTTGGTTTCATGAAGTGAAAAGATACCTTGAGGCTCAAGAATATCCTGAGGGAGCATCTATCAATGACAAAAAATTCCTACGGAGGTTCTCTACTAAGTTCTTCCTGAGCAACAGAATTTTGTACAAACGCAACCATGATTCGACTTTGCTTCATTGTATAGACAAGAAGGAAGCTGAGAAAATTATGGAGGACATGCACGAAGGTGTCTTTGGTACTCACTCCAGCGGACATACGATGGCTAAGGAGATTCAAAGAGAGGGTTACTATTGGATGACAGTGATACGGTGGGAAAGAACTGGCTGTTTTTTGGGATGCTGGTTTGCGTTTTGCGTTTGTTTTCGCAAAGTGTCGCGGTAAGCAAGAGTCGCCACCGACTTTTATTTTATCCAACAAGGAAAGGAAAAAAGCACAAAAAAATTCCTTTTGAGAGATATTTCTCGGGTTCGGGGGGGGGGGGGGGGGGGGTAGATTATAGAAAGGGAAGGTGTTAGCACCCTTTCTGTCTGTGGTTATCCACGGGCTCTTAGGTACTTGCTCATAGTCTTTTCAAAATTTCTTTTCTTTGTGTTTGTGGGTTTGAAGAAGTTTTTGTTTTGAAAGGTGTAAGTGTGGAAAAGATTTTGTTTTTTGAAAGAGCAAGTACTTAAGAACCATCTACCTACTCGAAAAAGGAATTGTTCTATGCTATCTTCCTTTAGACAATGCTATCCCACTATTGATGAGTAGGTAGCACCGTCGTTGGAGTTTTAAGGGTCAATTCGATTAAGGGACGTGCGGTCACTAAAGCAATGTTAGGACACCTTAGCGGTAACCCTAATGTCTTAGATCATTTGTTTTGAGGCAACAATATCCGAGGCAACCATTTCGAGGCGACTATGATCTTTGGACAAGAGGGCGACCTCTAAAGTGACTTATACTTAATGACCGCGTTACAAAGGCAACCAAGTGAGGTGTACCCTAAGAGTGCGCATGTGTGAGTGTGTCATTTTTTAGTTATTTTGTCTTTGTACATGTTATGGGTGATCTATGTTGATTTTAGGTTTAAACGTTCAATCTTGTCATGCATCCCCTATTATCAAACATCTAACAGTTTATAAGTTGCGGAAATTAAATTGCGGAAATTTAACTAACTATTACAAGGTGTCGGGTATTTACATCGCCAAAAACAACCCTTGAAATTAAAATGCGGAAAATAAATAAAGCGATAAAGATAGTTCTAATTATCTATTACATTCCGGAAACAGATACAATATAAAAATGGATCACGTACGGGAAATTAAATCGGGCGCAAGTTTTTAGGGTTTTGACCCTTTAATTAAAGAAAATATCTTTTTGGTTACTTTTTTAATTAAGAAAGAATTTAATCTAGGTTAATTATTAAATTAATAAACTAATTAATTAATAAAAATATTTTTGGGTTTTTGGTATTTAAAGAAATAAAAATAAATTTGATCAATGTTAATAAAACCTAATTGTCTAAGTTAATTTTAATTATTGCAAAATATATTAAAAGTTATTCCTAATTAAAACTAAATTAATTAAATTAATATTGTTAACAAAAATAAAATACTTAAATTTAAATTAAGTAAAAAAACATTTTTTGGTTTTAATTTTATTAAGAAAAAAGTTTTGATGGTTAGTTAATAATAAAAATAATTAAACAAACAAATAAATAAAATAAATATGAAATAGAAAGAATTAGAGGTTTGGGCCTAATTGGGGAGTCTGAATAGCAAATTACATGGCCCAATTGTGCTGGCCTTGCTGACTTTTCGAGATCCAGCGTGGCACTTTGACTAGGTAGCATGGTGGACGTTCCATCTGGACCATCAGATTTGGCCTGGGGCCATCTGTCCATTGATTGGATGAGGGAGTATGATGCATCACGCGCTGGCGTCAACACTGGATCACCTAAAGAAAAATAATAGCAAGGCATATGGGGGACCTGGGATTCGAACCCAGGTCCTGTTGGTCACTGAACACGCGCTACTACCACTCAGCCATCACGCTTCATTTGTTAATTATATGAGAATAAAATATAATATGGGAAAATACATTAATATGCCAGAATAAAAAATAAAACGCGCGAACTTTTGAACCAGCCATAGGGGGACTGACGCGTCATCGTCTTCTTCCTTCAACCCTGTAACCTTTCCTGTGGATTCATATCCGCAGCTGAATTCGTAGGTCAACCCTAAAATCAATTCTAGGCCATGAAAATTAAATCCCAGACCATGGTTATGCTCGTCTTCCTCCTCCGGTCATATCTATGTCCATCAATGGAGCTAATTTTGCCTGTGAAAGAAATGCCCAAAAAAACAAACTACAAAACTCTAGGTTCGGCTATGGGGTTACAGTCCATATAAATGCAATCAAACAATGCCAAAAGTTCATAAATTTCATAAGCATCACTAATATGTCAAATATTTTCCAGGAAAATGCAAGAATATGGAGTTACGATTTTGAATACAGGGCCATGAAACGAGATGCTTACAGTGCGTTTTGATGCGTATGGAAGCTTGCTTTAGGTTGGTTTTGCTTCAGTGATCCTCCAGCAAGCTATTGGTATTGAGTTTTACCTTTGTAAACGCCTCTAAGTGTGATTTCAGTTTCACACTTTTTCCACCTTTTTTCAAGTTTTGTTTTCAATGTTCTTGCAGTCTCTAGGTCTCAAATTCGTGTGCTTTCACTTGTATATGTAATATGCAATGTATTAGGTCAACAAATTTGTCTTGAATCTTTCCACATCAATGCCTTGAGATTGGATTTGATTCACCATTAAAGACTTGCCTAATTTGCCAAAAACTCAATATTTTTGCACATGGAATGCTTGATACGAATTTGATACACTTGATGATGATGATTCAATCCTGAAATAGCCAAAAAGAGATCAAATAATCAATGTTTGGATTTTATTGGATTTAATTTGATTAAAAATGAAATAATTCATTAAAAACTCAAATAAAATAATAAAATTGATAAATGGACACAAGGCTGAAGCTAAGACACGTGTGCAATGTGGGAAGATCAAATCAAGTGGAAAAGAGTGGGCCCATTTGACAAAATTTGAAGTTTTGGGGATAGTTGACTTTTGGCAATTTTGCAAAAATGCCCAACTTCAACAATGCATAACTTCTTCGATTTTGAACTTTTGGAAGTGTTCTTGGACTTTTTAGAAAGCTTTAGATGTCCTCTAACCAACCCTTATGGTCTCATATAATTTTGATATTCCATGCTCAAGTTATAAGCTTTGGAAAAAAGGTGTTTTTGTTGACTTTCAAAAATGACCTATAATGTCCAAATTTGTAACTTTTTGTGAGTGAATTTTATGATCTTGGGCTATGAAGATGGATTGTAGGAAATTGAATCCTCTTCAAAATGAGCTTTGTATGGGTCATTTATCATAAAGTATGAGAAAGTTATGCTTGGTCAAAGTTGAGTTGACTTTTCGTGCAAAACCCTAATTTAGCAACTTTTGAGTCTTGATGAATTTTGAGCAATCCTTGATGAATCATGATCAACCCTTGATCAAATGATGAAATATACTTCAATATGAGAATGTTGACAAAAATCTTGAGGTTTGACTGTATTTGGGTCACAGTTGACTTTTGCCCTAGCACAGTCGATTTTTGGACCCCTTGAGCAATTGACTGAGCAAACTTCCTCTGCAAGGCTTGAAATTTGACATAGATGATCTTGAGAACATATTAGGACATTGGGAAGCACTTGAGGTCATTTTTATGCAAGGACCTTGATGCAACATAAAACCCTAATTTGGGGTTGACTGCCTTAGGAGATGACTTGACTGTCCAACTCTTAAGCAATCTTTGAGCCACTTGGAGATTATTTTAGCAATGTCTTGGGAAATATGAGAGGGCAGATTTTGGGGTACAACAGCTTCCCCTGTTCAATCTTCTTAAACCTGAGGAGGTAGACTGGCTTTCGTGCCTTTCATGATCCGAAGGTGGAAGATGATTGAACACTAGAGTGCCCAGAAATTTGCACTCGCATGAGGTGGTATCATCCTTGTGATATTGAGAATGGGCTTACATATTCCATTTAGAGAATGTTGATAGGTGGTCTGGACTTCGACTGGAATAGGAATCAGGGAGATCTTAGCGTCGATCTAACTGAACCAGAGAAGGTCTTGGATTAACTTTGGCTGGATAAGAATCAGAAAATTCTTCGAATCGATTTAGCTGAACCAGACAAAAGTCTTGGAATATCTTTAACTGGAATACGAATCAGGGAGATCTTAGCGTCGATCTGACTGAACCAGAGAAGGTCTTGGATTAACTTTGACTGGATAAGAATCAGAAAAATCTTAGGATCGATTTAACTGAACCAGACAAAAGTCTTGGAATATCTTCAACTGGAATACAAATCAGGGAGATCTTAGCATCGATCTGACTGAAACAGAGAAGGTCTTAGATTAACTTTGACTGGATAAGAATCAGAAAAATCTTAGGATCGATTTAACTGAACCAGACAAAAGTCTTGGAATATCTTCAACTGGAATACGAATCAGGGAGATCTTAGCGTTGATCTGACTGAACCAGAGAAGGTCTTGGATTAACTTTGACTGGATAAGAATCATAAAAATCTTAGGATCGATTTAACTAAACAAGACAAAGATCTTGGAATATCTTCAACTGGAATACGAATCAGGGATATCTTAGCGTCGATCTGACTGGACCAGAGAAGGTCTTGGATTAACTTTGACTGGATAAGAATCAGAAAAATCTTAGGATCGATTTAACTGAACCAGACGAAAGTCTTGGAATATCTTCAACTGGAATACGAATCAGGGAGATCTTAGCGTCGATCTGACTGAACCAGAGAAGGTCTAGGATTAACTTTGGCTGGATAAGAATCAGAAAAATCTTCGAATCGATTTAGCTGAACCAGAAAAAAGTCATCCATAGATGTAGTTTTTCTTTTGAGGGGACTACTAGGTCATATGAGTAGTCAGCGGTGTCTACTGATTCATCTTTCCCTGAAACGGTAAAGAGTCAATCATATGCAATATATGAAATGCATGATATATATCAAGCGATGATGCTCTCAACATAAATGAGATTGTATGGTATGATGCGTATATGCATGTATCATGATGTATGGAAATGTAATGTTTCTAGCTGGGGAAAATGAATCCCGGATAGCTCCTGGAGAATAGAGTTGAATTCTTCGTTTCCGCTGGGGATGACGAACGAAGATGATTGTGAGAATAGACCTACAGGAGAGGATAACTCCGTTGGGGAAATACTGATGAGGAGATTACTCTGTGGGGAAGATATGCTTTGCTGAGGATTCCACTGATAAATTCCGTTGGGGACGAATCACCGTTGCTGGTGATACTGAATCCTGTTAGGGATTGAATTCCTGTTTGTGAAAGGAAAGAACTCCGTTGGGGATGATCTTTCAGTTGCGACTTCACTGGGGATAACTTTTTAGACTCTTATGGGGATAATCCTTTGAGTTCTGCCGGGAATGATCCTTTGAACTCGGCTGGGGAGATTTATTTTATACTCCGCTGGGGATAAACTTCCAGAGTCTACTGGGGATGATGCTTCAACTCCGTTGGGGAAGCTTTTTCAAACTGTGCTAGGAAAATTTTAACTCCACTGTGGGTATCTTGTACCCTGCCGGGGAACATTCCTATACTTCGTTGGGGAATATTAAGACTGCTGGGGGTATCAAGCCTTTTTAGTGCTGATGGTAGATAAACTCTGCTTGGGGAGAGCATTGCTGATTCGTTCATAGTTGCGAGTCCCAGCTGGGGGAGAGCTTCCATTACTGCCTTACTCTGAGGGGAGTGAAGGTATCTTAGCCATATTCTTCAGATGAATTTACCCAGTACCTGGTGGACAAAGCAACTATACAGTTTGGACAATTTTTATTGCCCCTGTTTCTGATATTACCCGTAATCGTCTTTTGTTTCGCATATAAATATTCATGAGCAGCAACTGATGTCAAATGCATATATCAAAAATGAACATTGGACTTTCTTTGCAAAACAAAACAGATAAAGAAGGACAGTTTGAAATTTCTTTGAAAGTGAATTGTATTGATTTTGAAGTTTGGCCTGTAAATAGGCGTTTTTGTACAAGAGGTTGACGTCCTAGTAAGAGAACGCCGCCGAGCAGATAGAATTTACACAAATTGTGAAAAACAAAACAGCTATGTGAACAATCCCACTGGATTCCAACTCTGCTATTGCCTTTATGTCCTCGAGCATCTCATCACTTTGCTGCTTGGTCGAAGATGAATCAGATTGATTAGTGCCTCCTGAGCTTAATAGTTGATACAGAAGTCTGGATGCAAGGTGATCCAATGAGGCATAGTGTTACGCTTTAATCCCTAATTTTTGCCTGGACCGCCCTTTCGGGTTTTCAGTCCACCGGGATATCCTTTTTTGCCCAAGTCGCCTTTTCAGGTTTTCGACTTGCCAGGTGTACAGTTTTTTTATTTTCATCCCTTATTTTTGGCCGAACCCTTTTGGTTCGCCGGGAAGCCCTTATTTTGCCTAGGTCAGTCAACCTAGCGGGTCTTTGATTATGCGTAGTATCTTTTCACTATGTCTGCATTGACGGGGTGAGGAAGGTCGTCACCATCCATGGTGGTTAGAATCATAGCTCCTCCTGAGAAAATGTTCTTAACCACAAATGGCCCTTCGTAAGTAGGGGTCCATTTTCCCCTTGGATCACCTTGAGGTAAGATAATGCGCTTGATTACCAGATCCCCAACTTGATACTCTTCTCGTCTAACTTTCTTGTTAAATGCCTTGATCATCCGTTTTTGGTACGTCTGACCATGACAAATAGCAGTAAGTCTCTTTTCGTCGATTAGGTTCAGCTGATCAAGCCGGGTCTGAATCCAGTCATCTTCGCTCAAACCTGCATCCTTCATGATCCAAAGAGAGGGTATTTGAACTTCAATAGGCAAGACTGCCTCCATGCCATATACCAAGGAGTAGGGTGTTGCCCATGTTGACGTCCGCGATGAGGTAAGGTACCCATGAAGAGCAAATGGTAACATCTCGTGCCAGTCTTTGTATGTCATTTTCATCTTCTACACAAGTTTCTTAATGTTCTTATTAGCCTCTTCGACAGCCTCATTCATCTTCGGCCGATAGGTAGAAGAGTTATAATGTTGTATCTTGAATTGCTCGCAGAGCTCGGTGATCATCTTGTTGTTGAGATTGGTACCATTATCCGTAATGATCCTCTCTGGTACACCATATCGATAGATCAGATTATGCTGAATGAACTGTGCCACGACGTTCTGGGTTACAGTAGCAAAGGAAGCTGCTTCAACCCATTTCTTAAAGTAATCAATTGCTACCAGGATGAAGCGATGCCCGTTAGACGCTGTAGGTCTGATCTCGCCGATCATATCAATGCCCCACATTGCAAAAGGCCAAGGTGCCGTCAAGACGTTTAGAGGAACTGGAGGTATGTTCACCTTATCAACATAGACTTGACACTTGTGACATGTCCGAGAATGCTGATAACAGTCAGCTTCCATTGTGGACCAATAATATCCTGCCCAAAGGATTTTCTTTGCCATGGTGTGTCCACTGGAATGAGTTCCAAAAGTACCTTCATGTAAATCTGCCATGATCCTTTCTACTTCATTCTTATCCACACATCACAGTAAGGTTGAATCATGGTTACGCTTGTAAAGAATGCCATTGCTGATTGTGATCGGTGGATCTGGAACTGACTGTTTAACGCTGGTTCGCGACATGTCGCGGAAGCAAGAGTCGCCACCGTCTTTTATTTTCTCCAAATGGAAAGGACAAAAGCACAGAAAAATTCCTTATTGAGATTAGTTCTCGGTTCGGGAGGTAGATTTATAGAAAGGGAAGGTGTTAGCACCCTTTCTATCCATGGTTATCCATGGGCTCTTAGATACTTGCTCATTGTGTTTTCAAAAGTGTTTGCTTTTCAAAGTGAGTGGGTTTGAAAAAGTTTCGTTTAAAGATTTCAGATCGTCTCTTGTATCAGTCCTCAAGAGTGTTTGAAAAGTTGTTTTTGAAAGCATTTTGCAAAGTTTCGGTGTGAAAAGAAGTTTTTGATTTGTTTTGAATTAGAGCAAGTATCTACGAGTCGTCTACCTACCCTAAGGAATTCGTCTGTGTAAATGTCCTTAAAGTAGTGCCATCCCACCATTGAGAGGTAGGTAGCACCACCGTTGGAGGTGTTCGGGTCAATTCGAGGGTTCGGGACATTGTGATCACCAGAGCAATAGGAAGACACCTTAGAAGCTACCCTCATGCCATGTTCATGGACATGAGGACTTACTAAAACATCCTCTACTCGACGACCACATTTCGAGGGGCAAGACAACAGTGAGACGTACCCTAGGGGTGGTGTGTGATTTGTGTCATTTTCAATTATATTTGTCTGGTTCATGCATTGGTGATCTACGCTTTGTTTTTATTTTTGGCATTCATTCTTTCATGCAAATTATTAGCAGTTAAAAGGTGCGGAATTAAGAGTCCTACGCTATTACAAAGGCGCGGGTCTACATCGCCAAATTAATCCAAGACCCGATTTGAAATAAAAATAAAATGCGGAAAAATAAATGTCTAATTAATCTATTACACGGCTTTGGGGCAAGTACATGAAATTTAAAAAAGGAAATAAAAGTAAATGTGCAAAAAGAAATAAAAATCGAGAAAGCGAGGGCGTTGGACCCTTTAAAGAAGTTAGCTTACAATTAATAAATTAATTAAGTTAAATAAAAGAAAGGACTTATTTTTGGAGTTTTTTGTATTTATGGAATTTAAGGAGAATTAAATTGGAATTAAAAACCCTAATTTCTACACTATTTTTAATTTATTAAAAAAATGTTTAAGTTGTACCTAGTTTTAACCTAATTATTTAATGATAAATTTATTTACAAAATAATTAATAATTAAATATGGTAAAAGAAAAGAAAAAGAATAAAAGCATTAAAACCCTAATTTCTACATTTTTTAGTTTATAAAAAAAAACATTAAAATTAAACCTAAGATTAGAACTAAATTAATTAATAAAATTTATTTACAAAAACTATTAAATAAAATATATTTTTATTTTTTGTCTTTTCTGATTTTTTTGTTATTTTTTGTGTTATAAAATTATTTTTATGGAATTAAATAAAATAATTAATCAAAAGAAAAAAAGGAATTAAAAAAAAGAAGAAAAATGCAAACCATAGGGGGTTTTCTGGCCCAGTAGGAGGTGTAACGCAGTAATTTGGCCCATTTGACTTTTCTGGCTTGCATATGGATGTGTTGACTGATGTGTATGGTGGACTCCAGATCATGGCCATTGGATTGATATTGTGGAACGCGTGGCCAGCTTGAGCGTAGGGTGCATGGTGGACTTCTAAAGGGAACGCTGCATAGAAATATAGAAAGCAAAATAATATTGAGAAGGGAGGGGACCTGGGAATCGAACCCAGGTCCCAGTACCTATTGTCCACGTTGCCCACCAACTGAACTAGCGCGTTTTCTTTTATGTTTATTGGACAACAATCATGATATGTGAACAAACGATGTTATGCTGGACAGAAACAAAACGCGCCAACGTTTGAACCCACCAACCACATTCGTCCACGCATCATCTTCTCCACTTGTTCTTTATTTTGCCTGAAAAAACAAACTAGATAGCGGGGGTTTTAAACCCCCACTAACTCAAACCTGGAAAATAACAAATAGCTCATATGCAAATATAAATAGGGCGCGATTAGTGAGTTTGATTCGTTTTGAGGTCTTGAATCCAATGGCATATGTCTTATGGTTCAATTTTTCCATATGAATGAAGCCCTCTTTTTACGCTTCTGAAACCCTAATGCGTGTTCATGGTAACTTTGCATACAGGCGTCCAAAACTCAATTGAATGGTACCAATGGCTTTAGAATCATCATGTTAGTATAAATCACATATTAAAAGTCATGAATAACGTATGAAAATGCAAACACGATTATCAAAATTTTAAAGAAAAGTTAGACTCCTATCTACCAATTCTTTGCGCTTGGAGAGTTGATTTTGATTGGAGTAGCTTCCTGGATGCCTTGGCAAGCTATTGGAATGGTTATTTTGCTTTGGAACAAGCTCTAAGTGCGTTTTCAGTTTTGAACTTTTTGATAAAAAATGCAAAGTTTGTATGAGGTCTGAGGCGCAGCTTCCAGGTTTTTTGCATTAGGGTTAGCTTTGTGTTTATATGAGGAATGAATTAGGGTGAAATCCAAGCCAAGAAACCTTTGCATTCATGAATCCAATATTTGATTTTCAATGAATCTTTTTTCAATCTTTTTCATGCCCTTTTGATACCAATCATGGCCAAATCTTTCCATATTGAGTGTGCACGAAATCTTGGAGTTATGATAGACCTATTAGCTGCATAAAAAGATTTAAAATGCATGCTTGAGTATTTTTGTCATATTTTATTTAATTAAATGAATTAATGGTGACAAAAATTCAAATAAATAATAAAAAATGATGAAATAACTCCCCTTTGGGTCAATGGGTCGTGCATAACTTTTGGATAATGATTCTTGGAATAAATTGTGGCCCATTAGCAATTTTGAGGCATTTGAAGCAAAGTTGACTTTTCAAAATTCCCAAAAATTTCCCAACTTCCACAAGGCATATCTTGCTCAATTTTTAAGATTTGATCATGTTCTTGGACATTTTGGAAAGGTCTTGAAGTCCTCTAACCAATTACTTTGGTCCCATGTCATTTTGATTTACCAATCTCAAGTTATGGTCTTTGACTTAAAGTGCCTTTTTGTTGACTTTTGAAAATGACCTATAATGTTGAGATTGATAACTTTTTGTGAGAGCATTTCTTGGACTTGAAGTGTGAAGAGGAGTTGTAAGAAATGTCATTCTCTTCAAAATGAGCTTTGGATGGAATTTTTCTAATAAACCATGTGGAAGTTATGCCTTGGTCAAGTTACAGTTGACTTTTTCAACTGTCCAAATATGGAAACTTTTGCATCTTGAGACTTTTTGAGCCATGCCTTGAAAATCATGATCAAGAATTGATAAAATGATGCTTGTGGCTTCAAAATAAGATGTTGACCAAAAATTTGAACTTTTTACTGTCAAATGACCATTTTGCCCCTACAGTTGACTGTTGAGCAATTAGGGTTTTTGACTGTGCAATTTTGTGCTGTGAGTCTTGAAACTTAGCATATGGATGCTTGACCATGTTTATAGGCATGTGGGACTTGATTGGACCCTTGAAAACTTCAATTTCTTTGCCAGAACCAAAACCCTAGTTTTTGACTGTTAGGAGACCATTGAACTGTGCAACCCTTGGGAGAT
This sequence comes from Vicia faba, assembly GCA_948472305.1. Lineage (NCBI taxonomy): Eukaryota > Viridiplantae > Streptophyta > Magnoliopsida > Fabales > Fabaceae > Vicia > Vicia faba. The sequence continues at coordinate 188,056,797 of OX451738.1, read as the reverse complement.
TTTGAAGCATGCTCTTTGCAAATTTTGAAGAATATGGGAGGGCAAATTTTGGGGTACAACAGTTGCCCCTGTTCAATCTTCTTAGACCTGAGGATGTAGATTGGCTGACGTGCCTTTCGTAATCCGAAGGTGGAAGATGATTGAACACTAGAGTGCCCAGAAATTTGCGCTCACATAATAATGTGATGATGGGAATGGGCTTACAGATGCCATTTGGAGATTGATGGATAGGAAGATGGGCTTATAGATGCCATGCTAAGAGATGATGGAAGGTGGATGGGCTTATAGATGCCATCTGGGTGTCAATCGCGTAAGAGATTCCTTAGCGAGAACTTGCATACCTGAAAAAGAAAATGATTACCTGACCTGTTACAGGAGTTAGTCTTCAAGCTCTTATGTAGATGCGCCCTGACTGGTTACAGGAATTGGGTCTGGGGCTTCAAAAGGTTATGAATGAACCAGGGATGGTTACTACCTCAACGGGACGGTGAGAGAACCTTGGACGATTACTACCTCAACAGAAACGCTGAGAGAACCTTGGACGATTACTATCTCAACAGGAACACTGAGAGAATCTTGGGTGATTACTACCTCGACAGGAACGCTGAGAGAATCTTGGATGTCTTCTACTGGGATAAGAATCAGGGAGATCTTAGGGTCGATCTGAATGAATCGGAGAAGGCCTTTGACTGGATAAGAATCAGAAAAATCTTAGGGTCGATTTAACTGAACCGGACAAGGTCTTGGAATATCTTCAACTGGATAAGAATCAGGGAGATCTTAGGGTCGATCTGACTGAACCAGAGAAGGCCTTTGACTGGATAAGAATCAGGAAAATCTTAGGGTCGATTTAACTTAACCGGACAAGGTCTTGGAATATCTTCAACTGGATAAGAATCAGGGAGATCTTAGGGTCGATCTGACTGAACCAGAGAAGGTCTTAGAATATCTTCAACTGGATAAGAATCAGGGAGATCTTAGGGTCGATCTGACTGAACCAGAGAAGGCCTTTGACTGGATAAGAATCAGGAAAATCTTAGGGTCGATTTAACTGAACCGGACAAGGTCTTGGAATCTTCAACTGGATAAGAATCAGGGAGATATTAGGGTCGATCTGACTGAACCAGAGAAGGCCTTTGACTGGATAAGAATCAGGAAAATCTTAGGGTCGATTTAACTGAACCGGACAAGGTCTTGGAATCTTCAACTGGATAAGAATCAGGGAGATCTTAGGGTCGATCTGACTGAACCAGAGAAGGCCTTTGACTGGATAAGAATCAGGAAAATCTTAGGGTCGATTTAACTGAACCAGACTAAAGTCTTGAAATATAGCTGAGAACTTAACTGGATCTTTCCTGAAAGGTAAAGGTCAGTCATATGCAATGCATGATATGAATCAAGAAATGATGTTCTCAACATAAATGAGATTTGTAAGATATGATGCGTATATGCATGCTATAATGTATGGAAATGCGATGTTTATGAACGTATGCTTTCGTCCTAGGAAAATAAATCCTTGACGGGTGCCGGGAAGTCACTCCTGGGCTGATGTTGGAGAAAAAGAATACTTGTTTCCGCTGGGGATGATAGTTGCAAGAATACCGGTAGGAGAAGATAACTCTGTTGGGGAATAAACTTGACGAATGAATTACTCTACGGGGAGAAAAGTACTCTAGCGATCTTGCTGGGGGACAATACTCTGTGGGGAAAGAGGTACTTTGCTGGGAGGTTGATGGTAACTTTGTTGGGGATACCGTTGTTATGTTGGAAGTTTTAATAGACTTCACTGGGGATAAGAAGACTTCGCCGAGAACGATCTTTTCATGGCTTTTGGTTGAGGATAACCCAGTTATATCCTGGTAGGGAAATAACCTTTGAATACAGCCGGGGGACGCGTTCGTGCTCTGCGGGGATAAGCTTCCAGAATCTACTTGGGATAAGCTTACTGCTTGGGGAGATGGATTCCAACTTTCTTGGGGAAACTGGATTGGACTCTCCTGGGGGATTAAGATGTCTGGTTATGTTCTTCAGCTGAACCCATCTTGATACCTTGGGGGACAGAACAATTAGATCGCTTAGACAACTCTTTATTGCCCCTGTTTCTAATGTTACCTGTAATTAATCCTTTGTTTTGTATGCAAATATTTATGAGTTAGCAATTAGTTTCAAATGCATATATCACAAATTGAACCTTGGACGTTCTTCGCAAAACAAAACAGAAAAGGAAAACAATTGGCAATTTTAACTAAAAAGTGTATTTATATTGATTTTTGAATTGCCTGTAAATAGGCGTTTATGTACAAGAGGCTGACGTCCTAGTAAGAGAACGCCGCCGAACAAAAGAGTTTATACAATTTGTACAAAGGGAAAACAAAACAGCTGTGTGAAAAGAATGATCCATTGGGTTTCAACTCTGCTATCGCCTTTATATCTCCGAGCGTCTCATCACTTGATGACCTAGTCGAGGATGAAGCTGATTGATCAATGCCGTCTGAACTTGATGCTGATACTGAATTCTGGATGCAAAGTGATCCAATGAGCCATAGTTTTACGCTTTATCCCTAACTTTTGCCTGGACCGCCCTTTCGGGTTTTCAGTCCAACGGGATACCCATTTTTGCCCAAGCCGCCTTTTCAGGTTTTCGACTTGCCGGGTGTACAGATTTTTCATTTCATCCCTTCATTTTGCCCGAACCCTTTTGGTTCGCCGGGAAGCCCTAATTTTTGCCTAGGTATGTCAACCTAGCAACTCTTTTTTCATGCGTAGTATCTTTTAACTATGTCTGCATTGGCGGGGTGAGGAAGGTCGTCACCATCCATGGTGGTTAGGATCATGGCTCCTCCTGAGAACACATGTTTAACCACAAATGGCCCTTCGTACGTAGGGGTCCATTTTCCCCTTGGATCACTCTGAGGAAGGATGATGCGCTTGATTACCAGATCCCCAACTTGATATTCTTGTGGTCTGACCTTTTTGTTAAATGCCCTGATCATCCGCTTTTGGTACGTCTGACCATGACAGATAGCAGCAAGTCTCTTTTCGTCAATTAAGTTTAGTTGATCAAGTCGTGTCTGGATCCAATCATCTTCACTCAGATCTGCATCCTTCATTATCTGGAGAGAGGGTATCTGCACTTCGATCGGTAAGACTGCCTCCATACCGTAGACCAAGGAGAAAGGCGTTGCCCCGGTTGACGTCCTGGTTGAGGTACGGTACCCATGTAGAGCAAACGGTAACATCTCGTGCCAATCTTTATAGGTCACTATCATCTTCTGCATAATCTTCTTAATGTTCTTATTTGCTGCTTCTACAGCCCCATTCATCTTCGGCCGGTAAGGAGAAGAGTTGTGGTGCTGTATCTTAAACTGCTCGCAGAGCTCAGTGATCATCTTGTTATTAAGATTGGTACCGTTATCTGTAATGATCCTTTCAGGGATGCCGTAACGACAGATCAAGTTATGCTGAATGAACCGTGCCACGACGTTCTTGGTTACCGTAGCGTAGGAAGCTGCTTCAACCCACTTCGTGAAGTAATCGATTGCTACCAGGATGAAGCGATGTCCGTTGGACGCCGTAGGTTTAATATCACCGATCATATCTATGCCCCACATTGCAAACGGCCAAGGTGCTGTCAAGACATTCAGAGGAACTGGAGGAACATGCACCTTGTCTATATAAATCTGGCATTTATGACACGTCCGAGAATGTTGGTAGCAGTCGGCTTCCATTGTGGACCAGAAATACCCTTCCCGTAGGATTTTCTTTGCCATAGTGTGTCCACTGGAATGTGTTCCGAAGGTCCCTTCATGTAGCTCTTCCATGATCCTTTCTGCTTCAGTCTTATCCACACAACGCAGTAAGGTCGAATCATGGTTTCGCTTATACAGGATGCTGTTGCTAAGGAAGAAATTCGCTGCGAACCTTCTCAGAAACTTCTTATCGTTGACAGATGCACCTTCAGGGTATTCCTGAGCTTCCAAATATCTCTTCATCTCATGGTACCAAGGCTTCTCAGTCACCAATTCAGTCTCAAGATCACAACAGTATGCCGGTTCGTCCAGTTTCCAGATGATGATCCGGGGAGCCTCATTGTCCCATTTGACCTTGAACATAGAAGACATCGTAGCTAACGCGTCTGCCAGCTGATTCTCCTCTCTCGGAAAGTGTTCAAAGGTTATCTCTGTGAAGTGGGGAATCAAGGTCAACACACATTCTCTGTAAGGAATAAGATTCGGATGCTTCGTATCCCACTCCCCTTTGATCTGATTGATCACGAGAGCGGAATCTCCGAAGACACTCAGAAACTTGATCCTTAAGTCGATCGCAGCTTGAAGACCCATGATGCATGCCTCATACTCCGCCATGTTGTTGGTGCAGTTGAAACATAGCCGGACAGTGAGTGGAGTATGAGTGCCTTGAGGGGATATGATCACAGCGCCGACGCCGTTACCCAAAGCATTGGAGGCTCCGTCAAAGTGCATAGACCATCGGGATCCTTCCTCAGTTCCTTCATCCGGTCCAGGTATTTCACAATCAGTCACAATCTTGATACTCTCGTCTGGAAATTCGAAGTTCATTGACTGATAGTCGTCTACTGCCTGATGTGCCAAGTGGTCTGCCAATACGCTTCCTTTGATGGCTTTCTGAGTCGTGTACTGGATGTCGTATTCTGTCAAGATCATTTACCATCTTGCTATTCTCCCAGACAGAGCAGGCTTTTCAAATATGTACTTTATAGGATCCATCTTTGAAATCAACAAGGTAGTGTGAGTCAACATATACTATCTCAGCCGGCGAGCAGCCCATACCAAAGCGCAGCAAGTTTTCTCGAGTAGTGAGTATCGGGTCTCACAGTCGGTAAACTTTTTGCTAAGGTAATAAATGGCATGCTCTTTTCGGCCAGACTCGTCATGCTGCCCCAGCACACACCCCATTGAGTTGTCAAGTACTGTCAGGTATAGTATCAGAGGTCTCCCTTCAACCGGTGGCATAAGAATGGGTGGTTCTTGGAGATACTCTTTGATTCTGTCAAAAGCAGCCTGACATTCATCATTCCAACATACTACCTGATCTTTCTTCAGCAGCTTGAAGATTGGCTCACAGGTAGCAGTCAGATGCGAGATGAATCGGGCAATGTAATTCAGGCGTCCTAAAAAGCCTTTGACCTCTTTCTCTGTCTTAGGAACTGGCATCTCTTGAATAGCTTTGACCTTGGCAGGGTCCACTTGAATACCCTTATCACTTACAACGAAGCCTAGCAACTTCCCAGATCTAACCCCGAAGGTGCACTTGTTCGGGTTCAGCCTCAGCTTGTACAACTTCAGACGGTCAAACAATTTCTGCAGATGATCAAGGTGTTCTTCCTCAGTTTGGGACCTTGCAATCATGTCGTCAACATACACTTCTATCTCATGATGGATCATGTCATAAAATAAAGCAACCATGGCACGTTGGTAGGTTGCCCCAGCATTTTTCAGTCCAAAAGGCATGACCTTGTAGCAGAAGGTGCCCCACTGAGTAACAAAGGTAGTTTTCTCCATGTCTTCAGGTGCCATCTTGATCTGATTATAGCCTGAAAAACCATCCATGAAAGAGAACACCTTATGCTGAGCAGTATTGTCAACAAGGACATCAATGTGAGGTAGGGGAAGTCATCCTTGGGGCTGGCCCTGTTCAGATCCCTGTAATCGACACACATTCTGACCTTTCCATATTTCTTTGGTACTGGCACCACATTAGCAACCCACTGAGGGTAAGAAGTCACTGCAAGGAAACCGGCATCAAACTGTTTCATAACCTCGGCTTTGATCTTCTCAGATATCTCTGAACGCATACGGCGGACCTTTTGCTTAACCGGAGGGCAGTCTTCCTTGGTAGGCAAATGATGGACCACAATGTCAGTATCTAAACCAGGCATGTCTTCGTAGGACAAGGCAAAGATCTCCACATAATCATGTAACATCTGAGTCAACCGTTGCTTCACGCTGAGCTCTAGGTTGGCACCAATCTTGACTTTTTTCCTATCTGTCTCGGTACCCAGATTTATCATTTCCACCGGCTCTTCATGTGGTTGAATTGCCCTCTCTTCCTGGAGTAACAGTCTTGCAAGCTCGCCAGGCACTTCGCAATCATCTTCACCTTCGTCTTCGGCTAAGTTGATCGGATTTTCGAAGTCATAACTGGCAGTAGCAGAGTCGTTACCAGTGAGATCTAGAGTGGATTGGAACCTGTATGAGTGAGTGTGTGTAAATACAGTTGTTTTGCAATATAAAGAAAGGAAAGAAAGAAAAGGAGCATAAGATTTGAAATGCGAGAAAACGTCCAAGGTCTTTATTCATGATATATGAAATGACAATTAATATACCCTCACAAATGAAGCCACGGTGCCCCGGGTAAGACACCGGGCCATAGAGTTTTAATTGTTTATTACAAATAACAAAAACAAAGGAGTTTATTACTGCGTAACAAAAGTAACAGGAGTATGATCTTTAGCAATCCAATTGGTCAATCCACCATCAGTCGTCGGGTAGATCCAGCTATCGAACTCTGATTCTTCCACCTCACCTTCATCCCCAATGGCATTCACTCCTGGATTGGTAATGAGCACAGGAGGTCTTATGGTATTTGCCTTGCGCACAGCCTTCTGAGCCTCTGCAGTAAAACCCAGTCCAAACTTGTCAGTTTTAAGAGTGAAATCAGGGAGCATGTCCCAGTTAGCACATTCACCTTTCTTGATTACAGCTCGGGCATCCTTCAAGGAAGCCATCTTCAATGGAAAGTCCTCTTCAACCACTGTTTCTGCCGCTGCCAATGTTGGAGGTACCTCTTCAAAATGCTGAAAGGGGGTTTCAATAAACTCCCCGTCCATCTCAATGTATCGGAAGGAATTCAAATAGCTCACCATATACTCCTCCTCTCCCTGCACAGTGACAATCTTCCCTCTGACGGGGTACTTGAGCTTCTGGTGTAGGGTAGAGGTCACTGCCCCAGCTTTGTGGATCCAAGGTCGACCCAGTAGACAAGAATACGATGGACGGATATCCATCACATAGAAAGTAGAGTCGAATACTTGAGAACCCACACGAATAGGAATGTCTACCTCTCCATGAACCATCCTTTTAGAACCGTCAAAGGCTCTGACAATGATGTTGCTAGGTTTCAGCTCCAGACCCTCACAATCCAACCGGTCTAAGGCCTTTTTGGGTAGCACATTCAGGGAAGAACCAGTGTCCACCAACACGTGTGCAAGAGTAGTGCCCCTGCATTCTATAGAGACATGCAGGGCGTCATTGTGGTCCTTTCCCTTAGCAGTAAGGTCAGCATCCGAGAAACCCAAACCATTGTCGGCTGTCAAATTGGCTACGCAATCAGTAAACTGGACTGCAGATGTCTCCTGTGGCACATGGGCTGTCTTTAGAAATGAAATCAAGGCCTTAGCATGGGCCTCTGAGCACAGCAGCAAGGAGAGCATAGAGATCTTGGAGGGGGTATGCCCCAACTGTTCAACAACATTAAAATCGCTCTTCTTGATTATCTTCAGAATTTCCTCCATCTCTTGTTGGGAGGCCTCAGCATTCGCAAATTTTGGTGCCTCCATCCGGGCAGGCTCATCTTTAATCCCTTTGCCCCGAGCATTAGATGACTCGGCAGCAGGGGAAGCAACTTGATAAGAAATGGGAACAGGTGTACTTGCAGGTGTTATAATGAGGGGTCTTCGAATAGCTGGTGGTGCAATGTCAGGCGAGAAGAGCCTGCCACTGCGGGTAACTTTGGCTGGACCAGTGATATTGCTAATGCTGGTACCAGTGTTGAACTCTTGCTTTATTCCACGTACATACACATCTGCCCCATAGTGCCATGGGACAGCCTTATCAGATTCATAGGGGAGAGGCCCCGGAACAGTAATCACAATGGGTGCGACAGTCATGATTTTAACCGGCTTCCTTGGGAGAGCCTTGATCGGATTATTGAAAATGGTAACAACAGATACTTCTTCCACCAGAACAAACTGAACAGCAGTCTTCTTGAACAGAATCTCTTTGTTGTCCATCAGGCTTTGGATGCCCAACTTCAGCAAAGGACAACCAGAAGGGGAAACAGCACAGAAAAGGCAACCTTCACTATAACCCGGAAATAAACCGGCCAGCAGTAGGTTCCTCTTGACAGTCATCAGAGGAGTAGCTACATCATTCACAGAAACGACATACACATCTTCATCAACGACATTCACTCCATGCTGGGGCATAGGAGAAGTCACCACATTTGGCCTTTCAGGCGCTTCAAATTGTATCTCTTTTGCATCAATAAGGTCTTGCACCTTATTCCTTAAGGCCCAGCAATCATTAGTGGAATGCCCCGGGCTATCGGAGTGATAAGCACAGCGGGCATTTGGATTGTATTTCGGAGAGGCAGTATTCACAACCTTCGGGGCCTCCCTGACAGCCACTAAATTGGTGGATAGCAACTGCAGCAAGATCTGCGACAAGGTCATACTCAGTCGGGTAAACTCTCTTCTAGGTCTTTCAGCCCTTTGTGGATTGGTTTGTCGAGGAGCGGCAGCAGGCTTTGCAATCATCACCGCGTTGACAGATTAGCGGCGTTCTGGTTTCTCTTGCCTCCTAGGCCCATACACAGCATTGGCCTCCTTTTTAAAGGGTTTCTTCTCAGAACTTGCAGATGCACCCTTCTGAATTTTTCCGGACTTCATTCCAGCCTCTATTCTCTCTCCAGTCAGAATAAGATCAGTGAACCCTGCAGACGAGTTACCGATAAGATGATTGAAAAATGGCCCAAATAGGGTCCCCAAAAACATATCCACCAGCTCACGGTCTGTTAACGGAGGCTGCACCCTGCCAGCCAGATCCCTCCACTTCTGTGCATACTCTTTAAAACCTTCGCTTGATCCTAGCGACATACCCTGGAGTTGGGTACGTGTAGGAGCAAGGTCGGCATTATATTGATACTGCTTGTAAAAAGAAGTAGCCAACTCCTCCCAGTTACGAACCTTGGTCCCATCCAGCTGATAGAACCATTCGAGATGAGTCCCTGAAAGACTCTCCTGGAAGAAGTGGATCCATAAGTTCTTGTCCACTGAGTACGGTTGAATCTTCCGCACATAAGATCTGAGGTGTAGCTTGGGACAAGACGCCCCGTCATACTTGGTGAAAGATGGTGCCTTAAACTTGTGAGGAATAATCACACCAGTAGATAAGCCCAAGTCTCCGAAATCCAGCCCAGGGACTTGTTGGATCTCCATTGCATTCAGTCTATCTTCCAACTGCTTATACCGGTCTTCAGCAGGAGGATACTGTTCCTCATTAAAGTCAGTCTCGTTGTCAGAGACTACTGGACTTGAAGCCTTTCCCCCCTGGGGACTGCCTTTGCCTACAGAAGAACCAGCTTCTTCATTCTGCAGAGTGTTGCCAAACCTTCGGCCCGAGTTGAAAAGAACAGTTCTCTTCTTCTTCTTCCCCTTCTTCAGGAGTAAAGCCTTCAGCTCTTCTTGGCCTTGAGCCAAACCCATGATCAGCTCCTGAAATTGCGCGTTCTGCGCCTGAAGGGCCTTGATAGACATCTCGGTTGATGATGAGTCATGGTTCATGATGCTGAAATAAACAGTGAAGAACAGTAAGCAACCTGAAAAGAAGAATACATGTTATGCACATGATGAATGGAATGCGTATGATTTATGTTTTCAAAGACAATCAGGAATCAACTTTGTAAACAAAAAGGAACACACTTCATTAGATTCAACTTTGAAACTTAAATTGTTCAACAGGTTGCCCTTAGGCGTTACATAAAATGGAAATACTGAAAAGGGAAATAAAACTGTAAAAGAACATCCAGAGCTCCTCATTGATCCCAGGATCTCCTCTTCTCAGTGCGGATGTATTCATTCAGAGCTCGCTCATTCTCCAACTGCTTTGTCAGCTTCTGGATCTTCAGTTCCTGCTCGTTGAACTTTTCCCGATAAGAATCCCGTTCTTCTCGTAGTTGCGACCAAGACCTCTTTAATGTCTCATAATCAGTAGGTATCTGAGGAGGGAGGACAGTTGGAGGAGCCCCATCTTTGTCAGGATACTCAAGAATGACGGGTCTGACAGCTTCATATGGCATACCTAACTTCTGAGCACGGATGCGAACCCATTTATAGTAGGCTTCCATAGGTAGAGAAGTCTTTGGCCCCAACTCTTGTGGGTCAGCTTTATGAACTCTGTCCCAAGCCTTAATGAACCTACGACGTAGCTCGTCACTATCCACCTGAAACTCAAAACTGATGTGAGGCACCAACATCTCATGAGGTCCTGCTCTTCTAGCTCTTCCAAACTAACGGAGCGCTAGACACGGATTGTAAGAGATTCCTCCTTGAGTACCAATCAAAGGAACATTAGGGTATTCTCCGCAACGATCAATAACAGCTATCTCATCCAAACCTCTGAAATTCCAAATGATGTCTTTATCAGTGAGAGACATTAACCTATGAGCCCAACCTCTTCCTTCTTGGTTCTTCAGCACGAACTTAGGGAGGTGCGAAATAAACTACCTCACTAACAAAGGGATGCAACACCACAGAGTTCCTCGTCTTCGGGCAGTACGAGCATAGAGTTGCTGCAGGATGTCACCCAAGAGAGTGGGCACAGGATTCTGAGACATGAAGATCCTTATGGCAGTGACATTGATGAAGTTGTCAGGATTAGGAAACAAGACTAGCCCATAGATTAAGAGAGCTAGGATGTCTTCATATGCCCTAAAGTCCAAATCATTCCAGAAACTGTTAGCTTTACCAATCAGAAACTTGGCCAAGAAACCCTTAACTCGGCTTCTAGTCACCCAGTTGTCCATTACTTCTTGATGGGTCAAAGGAAGAGCTGCAGCAACCTCCTCAAGCCTGAGGGTCTTTTCCCAACCAGTTTAAGGAGTCTGATCCAAGATAGGGATGTCAAGCAAATCAGAGAACTCTTCCAGGGTAGGGACCAGCTGGAAGTCTTGAAAGGTGAAGCACTGGTACAGAGGGTCATAGAACTGGGTCAGGACACTCATCAACTGTTGATCCCGCTTTGCAGTGACTAAACTGAGAAGAGAACCATGCCTCTGAATGAAGGAAGTGGTATTTGGAATCCTGCTAACCAACTCTTCAAGCAACTCAGGTGGGTGAACAAAGTTGAACCGGATAGTATTCCTTCGCACAGGCATCATGATGTCCTACAAAACAGAGCAAAGGTGAAACCCTCTTGTCTTTGAAATGGCCAGTCCTTATGCAGGATGTATGCAATGCTCATGATGTTATGATGTTATGATAAAACACCACAAATATTTATAATGGCAAACATGATAAGGCACACAAGTCACACAAGACAAGCCCTTAAAGTTTAGGCCAGCATGAGGTCTAGGTATTACCCTCTTTCAGTTTGTTGGTTCATACATGTCCTATCAAAAGTAACCGGGTTCTTAGAGGATCCCAATATCATTGACTACCCTCAATCAGTCATAACTCCAGCATCGCAATCTTTTCTTGCGGCCAGAACCATCACGAGAGTTTAGCCTCAATGGGCGTAGCATACTGCTACTGTTCTAATGGCCAAGTTGTGTCATTTAAGGTTCTAAGGTCTGTTGGTGCTTAATGACTCCTCAGAAGACCCATATCCTCCTCGTTGCAACACAAGGGATATCGGTACAGACCAAGGTGCCACACCAACGTAGCCATTGCTTCACCCATGTCGGTCTACGCCGGACAGGTCCCTCACAGCTTATGCTACCTAAACAGGGTATCCCCAGATCCGGGTTAGGATCTATGTAACTCCCATGCAACCCACAATTTAAAACAAACAAGTCAATACAATTGAAAACACAGCTATGAACTATCCTAAGGTACACCTCACTTTAAGTTTCCCCAACAGAGTCGCCAGTTCTATGATCGGTGGATTTGGAACTGACTGTTTAACGCTGGTTCGCGAAATGTCGTGGAAGCAAGAGTCTCCACCGTCTTTTATTTTCTCCAAATGGAAAGGACAAAAGCACAGAAAAATTCCTTATTGAGATTAGTTCTCGGTTCGGGAGGTAGATTTATAGAAAGGGAAGTTGTTAGCACCCTTTCTATCCATGGTTATCCATGGGCTCTTAGATACTTGCTCATTGTGTTTTCAAAAGTGTTTGCTTTTCAAAGTGAGTGGGTTTGAAAAAGTTTCGTTTAAATATTTTAGATCGTCTCTTGTATCAGTCCTCAAGAGTGTTTGAAAAGTTGTTTTTGAAAGCTTTTTGCAAAGTGTCGGTGTGAAAAGAAGTTTTTGATTTGTTTTGAATTAGAGCAAGTATCTATGAGTCGTCTACCTACCCTAAGGAATCCGTATGTGTAAATGTCCTTAAAGTAGTGCCATCCCACCATTGAGAGGTACGTAGCACCACCGTTAGAGGTGTTCGGGTCAATTCGAGGGTTCGGGACATTGTGATCACCAGAGCAATAGGAAGACACCTTAGAAGCTACCCTCATGCCATGTTCATGAACATGAGGACTTACTAAAACATCCTCTACTCGACGACCACATTTCGAGGGGCAAGGCAACAGTGAGACGTACCCTAGGGGTGGTGTGTGATTTGTGTGTCATTTTCAATTATATTTGTCTGGTTCATGCATTGGTGATTTACGCTTTGTTTTTATTTTTGGCATTCATTCTTTCATGTAAATTATTAGCAGTTAAAAGGTGCGGAATTAAGAGTCTTACGCTATTACAAAGGCGCGGGTCTACATCGCCAAATTAATCCAAGACCCGATTTGAAATAAAAATAAAATGCGGAAAAATAAATGTCTAATTAATCTATTACACGGCTTTGGGGCAAGTACATGAAATTTAAAAAAGGAAATAAAAGTAAATGTGCGAAAAGAAATAAAAATCGAGAAAGCGAGGGCGTTGGACCCTTTAAAGAAGTTACCTTACAATTAATAAATTAATTAAGTTAAATAAAAGAAAGGACTTATTTTTGGAGTTTTTTGTATTTATGGAATTTAAGGAGAATTAAATTGGAATTAAAAACCCTAATTTCTACACTATTTTTAATTTATTAAAAAAATGTTTAAGTTGTACCTAGTTTTAACCTAATTATTTAATGATAAATTTATTTACAAAATAATTAATAATTAAATATGGTAAAAGAAAAGAAAAAGAATAAAAGCATTAAAACCCTAATTTCTACATTTTTTAGTTTATAAAAAAAAACATTAAAATTAAACCTAAGATTAGAACTAAATTAATTAATAAAATTTATTTACAAAAACTATTAAATAAAATATATTTTTATTTTTTGTCTTTTCTGATTTTTTTGTTATTTTTTGTGTTATAAAATTATTTTTATGGAATTAAATAAAATAATTAATCAAAAGAAAAAAAAGGAATTAAAAAAAAGAAGAAAAATGCAAACCATAGGGGGTTTTCTGGCCCAGTAGGAGGTGTATGCGCAGTAATTTGGCCCATTTGAAGGAGGCCCTTTTGAATTTTCTGGCTTGCATATGGATGTGTTGACTGATGTGTATGGTGGACTCCAGATCATGGCCATTGGATTGATGTTGTGGAACGCGTGGCCAGCTTGAGCGTAGGGTGCATGGTGGACTTCTAAAGGGAACGCTGCATGGAAATATAGAAAGCAAAATAATATTGAGAAGAGAGGGGACCTGGGAATCGAACCCAGGTCCCAGTACCTATTGTCCACGTTGCCCACCAACTGAACTAGCGCGTTTGCTTTTATGTTTATTGGACAACAATCATGATATGTGAACAAACGATGCTATGCTGGACAGAAACAAAACGCGCCAACGTTTGAACCCACCAACCACATTCGTCCATGCATCATCTTCTCCACTTGTTCTTTATTTTGCCTGAAAAAACAAACTAGATAGCGGGGGTTTTAAACCCCCGCTAACTCAAACCTGGAAAATAACGAATAGCTCATATGAAAATATAAATAGGGCGCGACTAGTGAGTTTGATTCGTTTTGAGGTCTTGAATCCAATGGCATATGTCTTATGGTTCAATTTTTCCATATGAATGAAGCCCTCTTTTTACGCTTCTGAAACCCTAATGCGTGTTCATGGTAACTTTGCATACAGGCGTCCAAAACTCAATTGAATGGTACCAATGGCTTTAGAATCATCATGTTAGTATAAATCACATATTAAAAGTCATGAATAACGTATGAAAATGCAAACACGATTATCAAAATTTTACAGAAAAGTTAGACTCCTATCTACCAATTCTTTGCGCTTGGAGAGTTGATTTTGATTGGAGTAGCTTCCTGGATGCCTTGGCAAGCTATTGGAATGGTTATTTTGCTTTGGAACAAGCTCTAAGTGCGTTTTCAGTTTTGAACTTTTTGACAAAAAATGCAAAGTTTGTATGAGGTCTGAGGCGCAGCTTCCAGGTTTTTTGCATTAGGGTTAGCTTTGTGTTTATATGAGGAATGAATTAGGGTGAAATCCAAGCCAAGAAACCTTTGCATTCATGAATCCAATATTTGATTTTCAATGAATCTTTTTTCAATATTTTTCATGCCCTTTTGATACCAATCATGGCCAAATCTTTCCATATTGAGTGTGCACGAAATCTTGGAGTTATGATAGACCTATTAGCTGCATAAAAAGATTTAAAATGCATGCTTGAGTATTTTTGTCATATTTTATTTAATTAAATGAATTAATGGTGACAAAAATTCAAATAATTAATAAAAATGATGAAATAACTCCCCTTTGGGTCAATGGGTCGTGCATAACTTTTGGATAATGATTCTTGGAAGAAATTATGGCCCATTAGCAATTTTGAGGCATTTGAAGCAAAGTTGACTTTTCAAAATTCCCAAAAATTTCCCAACTTCCACAAGGCATATCTTGCTCAATTTTTAAGCTTTGATCATGTTCTTGGACATTTTGGAAAGGTCTTGAAGTCCTATAACCAATGCCTTTGGTCCCATGTCATTTTGATTTACCAATCTCAAGTTATGGTCTTTGACTTAAAGTGCCTTTTTGTTGACTTTTGAAAATGACCTATAATGTTGAGATTGATAACTTTTTGTGAGAGCATTTCTTGGACTTGAAGTGTGAAGAGGAGTTGTAGGAAATGTCATCCTATTCAAAATGAGCTTTGGATGGAATTTTTCTGATAAACCATGTGGAAGTTATGCCTTGGTCAAGTTACAGTTGACTTTTTCAACTGTCCAAATATGGAAACTTTTGCATCTTGAGACTTTTTGAGCCATGCCTTGAAAATCATGATCAAGAATTGATCAAATGATGCTTGTGGCTTCAAAATAAGATGTTGACCAAAAATTTGAACTTTTGACTGTCAAATGACCATTTTGCCCCTGCAGTTGACTGTTGAGCAATTAGGGTTTTTTACTGTGCAATTTTGTGCTGTGAGTCTTGAAACTTAGCATATGGATGCTTGACCATGTTTATAGGCATGTGGGACTTGATTGGACCCTTGAAAACTTCAATTTCTTTGCCAGAACCAAAACCCTAGTTTTTGACTGTTAGGAGACCATTGAACTGTGCAACCCTTGGGAGATTTTGAAGCATGCTCTTTGCAAATTTTGAAGAATATGGGAGGGCAAATTTTGGGGTACAACACTGATGAAGAACTTTGTTGTGAATCTCCTCGAAACTTCTTGTCATTAACAGATGCACCCTCGGGGTACTCCTGAGCCTCAAGATACCTCTTCACCTCATGAAACCAAGGTTTTTTTGTTACCTCTTCAGTCTCAATATCACAGCAATGTGTAGGTTTGTCCAATCTTTCAATAATAATCCGGGGAGCCTCGTTGTCCCAATTGACTTTGAACATAGAAGACATCATAGCCAGCGCGTCCGCCAACTGATTCTCCTCTCTAGGGAAGTGTTCAAAGGTTATCTCCTCGAAATAGGGAAGCAACGTAAATACATATTCCTTGTAAGGAATAAGGTTCGGGTGTTTCGTATCCCACTCGCCTTTGATCTGACTGATCACGAGAGCAGAATCTCCGAAGACACTTAGAAACTTAATCCTTAGGTCAATTGCTGCTCGAAGACCCATGATGCATGCTTCATACTCCGCCATATTGTTGGTGCAGTTGAAACATAGTCGGGCGGTGAACGGAGTATAAGAGCCTTTAGGAGATATGATCACGGCGCAAATGCCATTACCCAAAGCGTTCGAAGCTCCATCAAAGTACATAGACCATCGGGATCCCTCCTCAGGTGCTTCATACGGTCCAGGTGTCTCACAATCAGTCACTATCATGATATTCTCATCCGGGAATTCAAAGTTCATAGACTGGTAATCATCCACTGCCTGATGTGTCAAATGGTCTGCCAACACACTTCCTTTGATTTCCTTTTGGGTCGTGTACTGGATGTCATACTCAGTCAAGATCATCTTCCACCTCGCTATTCTTTCGGACAAGGCAGGCTTTTCGAAGATATACTTGATTGGATACATCTTCGATATCAATAGGGTGGTGTGAGTCAGCATATACTGTCTCAGCCGGCGAGCAGCCCATGCCAAAGCGCAGCAAGTTTTCTCGAGCAGTGAGTATCGGGTCTCACAGTCGGTAATCTTTTCGCTAAGGTAATAAATAGCATGCTCTTTTCGGCCAGACTCGTCATGCTGCCCCAGCACACACCCCATTGAGTTGTTGAGTACTATCAAGTATAAGATCAGAGGTCTCCCTTCAATTGGAGGCATCAGAATAGGTGGCTCTTGGAGATACTCTTTGATCCTTTTGAAAGCGGCATGGCATTCATCGTTCCAACGTACTACTTGATCTTTCTTCAGTAGCTTGAAGATTGGCTCACAAGTAGCAGTCAGGTGCGAGATGAATCGGGCAATTTAGTTCAGTCGTCCCAGGAAGCCTCTGACTTCTTTCTCTATTTTGGGAGCTGGCATTTCCTGTATGGCCTTCACCTTTGCAGGGTCCACCTGAATACCTTTATCGCTTACGACGAAACCCAGCAGCTTACCGGACCTCACCCCGAAGGTGCATTTGTTCGGGTTTAACCTCAGCTTGTATAACTTCAACCTGTTAAATAACTTCTGGAGATGGTCCAGGTGTTCTTCCTAAGTTTGAGATCTTGCAATCATGTCATCGGCATATACCTCAATCTCATGATGGATCATGTCATGAAACAAAGCAACCATGGCACGCTGATACGTTGCCCCAGCATTCTTCAGTCCAAAAGGCATGACCTTGTAGCAAAAAGCACCCCACTGAGTTACAAAAGTTGTCTTCTCCATGTCTTCGGGAGCCATTTTAATCTGATTATAACCGGAGAAACCATCCATGAAGGAGAAGACTTTATGCTGAGCGGTGTTGTCAACCAGAACATCAATATGAGGTAAAGGGAAGTCATCCTTGGGGCTTGCCCTGTTTAGATCCCTATAGTCAACACACATTCGAACCTTACCATCCTTCTTTGGCACAGGAACCACATTGGCCACCCACTGTGGGTAAGAAGTAACTGCTAGAAAACCGGCGTCAAACTGTTTCATCACTTCAGCCTTGATTTTCTCAGACATCTCTAGGCGCATTCGGCGGACCTTCTGTTTCACTGGAGGACAGTCTTCCTTGGTAGGCAGGAGGTGAACCACAATATCGGTATCCAAACCAGGCATATCTTCGTAAGATCAGGAAAAGATCTCAACGTAGTCACGTAGCATCTGAATCAACCGTCGCTTCACACTAAGCTCCAGATTTGCCCCGATCTTGACCTCTTTCTTGGCTATCTCTGTACCCAAATTCACTGTTTCCACCGGCTCTTCGTGTGGCTGAATAACCCTCTCTTCTTGGAGTAGCAGTCTTACAAGTTCACCAGGCACTTCGCAATCGTCTTCACCTTCGTCTTCGGCTAAGTTGATCGGACTTTCGAAGTCATAACTGGCAGTAGCAGAGTCGTTACCAGCGAGATCCAGAGTGGATGTAGACCTGTATATGTGAGTGTGTGTAAAATAGTTGTTTTGAAATATGTAATAAAAGAAAAACAAGGAGCGCAAAATTTGAAATGCAAGAAACGTCCAATGCTTTTATTAATGATATATGAAAATGACACACATAAAACCCTCACAAATGAAGCCACAGTGCCCCGGGTAAGACACTGGGCCATAAAGTTTAAAAACATTGTCTGTTACAAATTCAAAACAAAAGTCTCATTACTGGGTAACAAAAGAAATTGGGATGAAGTCCTTTGTTGTCCAGTTGCCTAGTCCACCATCAGTAGTAGGATAGATCCAACTGTCGAATTCAGACTCTTCCACATCGTCTTCAATGGCATTCACTCCCGAATTGCTGATGAACACGGGAGGTCTTCTGATCCGTGCATTCCGAACAGCCCTTTGAGCTTCTGCAGTGAAACCCAAACCAAACTTGTTAGTCTTCTGTGCAAAATCAGGGAGTTGGCCCCAATTTTCACACCCACCTTTCTCGACAACAGCCCGGGCATCCTTAAAGGAAGCCATCTTCATAGGAGAATTTTCAACAACAGTCTCAGTTGATGCCAGCGTCTGGGGAACCTCTTCAAAATGCTGAAATGGGGTCTCAATGAACTCCCCATCCATCTCTACATATAGGAAAGAGTTAAGGTGGCTCACCATGTACTCTTCCTCTTCTTGTACTGTCACAATCCTCCCTTTGACCGGGTACTTCAGTTTCTGGTGGAGCGTAAACGTCACGGCCCCAGCTTTGTGGATCCATGGTCGACTCAGCAAACAAGAATAAGATTGTCGAATGTCCATCACATAGAACGTAGAGGCAAAAACCTGCAAACCAACCTTAATTGGGATATCAACTTCTCCATGCACCATCCTCTTAGACCCATCAAAGGCCCTGACGACGATGTTGCTTGGTTTCAGCTCCAACCCTTCACAATCCAACTGGTCTAGAGCTTTCTTAGGCAAAACGTTCAATGAGGAACCAGTATCCACCAATACATGAGCAAGAGTAGTGCCCCTGCATTCAATGGAGACATGCAGGGCATCGTTGTGATTCTTCCCTTTAGCAGTCAAGTCGGCGTCAGAGAAAACCAAATCATTATCAGCAGTCAGACTAGCCACGCAATCTTTAAACTGGTCAGCTGATGTTTCTTGCGGTACGTGTGCAGTCTTTGGGAAAGCAATCAGAGCCTTGGCATAGGCTTCTGAGCATAGAAACAGTGACAACATGGAGATTTTGGACGGGGTTTGCCCCAGCTGTTCAACTACATTGTAGTCACTATTTTTGATGATCTTTAAAATCTCTTCCATCTCTTGTCTAGAAGCTTCAACAGTAATTGTCTTTGGTGCCTCCGTCTGGGCAGGCTCACTGGTGGTCCCCTTGCCCCGAGTGTCAGATGACTCGGCGACAGGGGTAAGAATAGGAACTTGAACAGGAATAGTAGCAGGTACACTGGAAGGTCTAATAACAACATGTTTTCGGGAAGTTGGTGGTGAGATATCAGGTGAGAAAAGTCTTCCGCTGCGGGTGACTTTAGCAGGTCCAACAATATTGCTGACGTCAGTATCAGCATCCAACTCTTGTTTCACTCCATGAAAATAAACATCATCCCCGTAATGCCAAGGGACAGCTTTATCAGATGTATAAGGGATAGGCCCTGGAACAGTGATGATCAATGGTGCGATTCTTGGAACAGATGTAATTCTAACAGGCTTCCTCGAGGGAGCCTTGGAAGAATTGTCGAAAATGGTGATAATGGCAACTTCTTCAGTATGAACTAAAGGAACAATAATCTTCTCAAACAGAATTTATTTACTATCCATCAAGCGTTGGACACCTGACTTCAAAATATGGCAACCGGTAGGTAGGGCAAAACACATACGGCAACCTTCGTCATAACCCGGAAATAAACCGGCTGACAAAAGATTCCTCTTCACAGTCATCAAGGGAGTGGCAATATCTTTCACAGAAACCACAAACGAGTCTTCCTCTACAGCATTCACTCCATGCTTGGGCATAGGAGCAGTCACAACATTAGGTCTTTCGAGCGCCTCGAACTCAATCTCCTTAGCATCAATTAAGTCCTGTATCTTGTTCTTCAAAGCCCAACAATCATCTGTATTATGTCCCGGGCTATCAGAGTGAAAAGCACAGCGGGCATTAGGGTTGTACTTAGGTGATGCAATGTTGGGATTCTGTGGAGCCTCCCTTGGAGTTACTAGATTGGTCTTTAATAACTGTGGCAGATTCAGAGACAAAGTCATGTTGAGTTGGGTGAATTGCCTTCGAGGTCTCTCGGCCTTTTGTTAATTGTTGCGCTGAGGAGCCCCGGCAGGTCTTGAAATAACAACCGCATTAACATCTTGGCGGCGTTCAGGTCTATTCTGGATTTTCGAACTATAGACAACACTGGACTCCTTCTTAAAAGGCTTTTTCTCGGTGCTCGATGAAGCACCCTTTTGTATCTTACCAGCCTTAATACCAGCCTCAATCCTTTCACCGGTCATAATTAGCTCTGTAAACCCAGACGAAGAGCTTCCAATCAGATGGTTGAAAAATGGACCAGACAAGGTCCCCAGAAATATATCCACAAGCTCCCGATCAGCCAAGGGTGCTTGCACTCTTCCAGCGAGATCCCTCCACTTCTGAGCATAATCTTTGAAACCTTCGCCCGTTCCCATAGACATACCCTGGAGTTGGATACGCGTAGGAGCGAGGTCGGCATTGTATTGGTACTGCCTGTAAAAAGCAGCAGCCAAATCTTCCCAACCGCAGATACTGGCTTCGTCTAACTGGTAAAACCATTCAAGCTGAGTCCCTGAGAGACTGTCTTGAAATAAATGGATCCATAGGTTCTTATCAGTGATGTACGGCTGAATCTTCCTTACATATGACCGGAGGTGCAGCCTCGGACAAGAAACTCCGTCATACTTAGCAAAGGCTGGTGCTTTGAATTTGTGGGGAATCACCACCCCAGATGATAGACCCAGATCACCAAAGTCCAGACCAGGCACTTTCTGAACTTCCATCGCACTCAACCGGTCTTCCAGTTGCTTGTATCTATCCTCAGCCGGAGGATACTGGTCTTTGTCAAAGTCCGTCTCGTTGTCTGAAACCACAGGGCTAGGAGCCCTCCTTTCTTCCTGACTATCTTTCCCTCCAGATGAGGTGGTCAAATCAACTTCATCCCGTAGCCTGTTTCCAAATCTGTGACCTATGTTAAACAGGACTGTCCTCTTCTTCTTCTTCTTCTTCTTCTCTTACAGAATAAGGGTCTTCAGATCTTGCTGACCCTTAGCTAGATTCATGAACAGCTCTTGGAATTGGGCATTCTGGTCCTGCAAAGCCTTGATTGCTTGTTCAGTTGATGGTTCAGCAGACATGATGCTGAAATAAATAGAGAAGAAGATAAGAGACCTATAATGGGTACCTATTATGGAGTGCATGGGATGAAATGCGTATGATATGATTTCAAATACACCGAGAGATTCAAATTCGTAAACAAGAAATGAAACACACTTTTAGTAGATAAACTTTGGAATTCAAATTGTTCAACATATGCCCTTAAGGCGTTACAAGAAAGGAAATACTGAAAAGTAAATAAAAACTGGAAAGGAAATAATCAAAGGACAATCAGTGCTCCCATGGTTGCTTCTTGTCGGCGCGGACATAGTCATTGAGGATTCGCTCGTTCTCCAGCTGCCTAGTCAACTTCTGGTTCTTCTGCTCTTGCTCGTTAAACTTTTCTCGGTAAGCATCCCGCTCTTCTCTCAGCTGCGTCCAAGACCTTTTCAGTGCCCCAATGTCAGTGGGAATGTAAGGGTGGAGGATGGTAGGAAGAACCCCCTCTTCATTAGCAACTTCAACAATGATAGGCAAGACGGCTTCATACGGCATTCCCAACTTCTGGGCACGGATACGAACCCATCTAAGATATGGCTCCATTGGAAGAGAAGTCTTTGGACCCAGCTCATGTGGATCAGATCTGGGAACTCTATCCCAAGCCCTTATGAATCTGCGGTGTTGCTCGTCGCTATCCCGTTGAAAATCAAAGATGATACTAGGCATTAGCAGCTCATGAGGTCCTTCTCTTCTGGCTCGCCCAAACTGACGTAAGGCCAAGCATGGATTGTAAGTGATTCCTCCATGGGTTCCTATCAGTGGAACATTGGGGTACTCCCCACAGCAATCAATAATAGCCACCTCGTCCATACCCTTGATAGTCCAGATGATGTCATTATGAGAGAGAGACATAACCCTATAAGCCCAGTCCATGCCTTCTTTGTTCTTCAGTACTGATTTGGGGAGGTGCGAAATAAACCACCTCGCCAATAATGGAGCACAGCACATCAAGGTTCCCCGCTTTCGAGCGGTACGAGCATAAAGCTGATGAAGAATGTCACCCAAGAGAGTGGGTACAGGATTACGAGAGATGAAGATTTTCACCGCATTCACATCAATAAAGGAGTCAGGATTCGGAAACAATACCAAGCCATATATCAGAAGAGCCAGAATATCTTCGAATTCCTTGAAGTCTAGACTATCCCAGAAATAATTAGCCTTACCAACCAAGAACTTAGTCAGAAATCCCTTTGCTCCACTTCTAGTCTCCCAATTAGCCATTACCTCATCCTTTGTCATATGAAGGGCTGGAGCAATCTCTTATGGCCTAAGGATCTTCTCCCAACCAGTAAACGGGGTCTGCTCCAAAATATAGATACCGAGCAAATCAGAGAACTCTTCTAAGGTGGGAACCAACTGGTAGTCCTGGAAAGTAAAGCAATGGTACAACAGATCATAGAATTGGACCAAAACACTCATCATCTTCTCGTCCAATTTGGAGGTGACCAAACTGAGAAGATACCCATGTCTTCTGATGAAGGAGGTAGTATCAGGCATCTTTGCAACCAATTCTTTAAGCATGGTGGGAACCTGGACAAAGTTGATCTGGATGGTATTCCTAAGCATGGGCATCATGACCTACAAAACAGAACAAAGATGAATCCCTCTTGTCTTTGAAATAGGTTAGTCCAATGAAAGATGTATGCAATGTTATGATGTCATGATGTCATGATGGAAAGCACATCACAAGTATCCACAAATAGCAAACATGGTAAAGGCACATAAGTCACATAGAGAGCCCTTAGATTTCAGGCTGGCAAGGAGCTCAGGTACTACCCTCTTTCAGTTCAGTTGGTTTAAACATGTCCTAAAAATAGTAACCGGGTTCTAGAGGATCTCAATATCACTGACTACCCTCAATCAGTCAAAATTCCAGTTTAGTAACCTTTTCTTGCGGCCGGAATCATCGCGAGAGTTTAGTCTCAATGAGTGTAACATACTGCTACTGTTCTATGGCCAAGTTGGTCAATTAAAGGTTCTAAGGTCAGTTGGTGCTTAATGACCCCTTAGCAGACCCATGTTCTCCTTGTTGCGCCACAAGGGATATCGGTACATAATAAAGTGCCACACCAACATAGCTACTGCTTCAACCGTATCGGTCTACGCCGTACAGTTCCCTCACAGTTTATTTCTACTTACCTAAAGGGTATCCCCCAGATCTGGGTTAGGATCTATAGTAACTCTGATACAAGCCCACAAAAATAAATCATACAAAGCAAACAATTGAAAACACAATGATCTAATCCTAAGGTACACCCCACTTATAGGCAATTCCCCAGCAGAGTCACCAGTTCTGTGATACGGTGGGAAAGAACTGACTATTTTTTGGGATGCTGGTTTGCGTTTTGCGTTTGTTTTTGCATAATGTCGCGGTAAGCAAGAGTCGCCACCGACTTTTATTTTATCCAACAAGGAAAGGAAAAAAGCACATAAAAATTCCTTTTGAGAGATATCTCTCGGGTTCGGGGGGTAGATTATAGAAAGGAAAGGTGTTAGCACCCTTTCTATCCGTGGTTATCCACGGGCTCTTAGGTACTTGCTCATAGTGTTTTTAAAATTTCTTTTCTTTGTGTTTGTGGGTTTGAAGAAGTTTTTGTTTTGAAATGTGTAACTGTGGAAAAGATTTTGTTTTTTGAAAGAGCAAGTACTTAAGAACCATCTACCTACTCGAAAAAGGAATCGTTCTATACTATCTTCCTTTAGACAATGCTATCCCACTATTGATGAGTAGGTAGTACCGTCGTTGGAGTTTTAAGGGTCAATTCGATTAAGGGACGTGCGGTCACTAAAGCAATGTTAGGACGCCTTAGCGGTAACCCTAATGTCTTAGATCATTTGTTTTGAGGCAACAATATCCGAGGCAACCGTTTCGAGGCGACTATGATCTTTGGACAAGAGGGCGACCTCTAAAGTGACCTATACTTAATGACCGCGTTACGAAGGCAACCAGGTGAGGTGTACCCTAAGAGTGTGCATGTGCGAGTGTGTCATTTTTCAGTTATTTTGTCTTTGTACATGTTATGGATGATCTATGTTGATTTTAGGTTTAAACGTTCAATCTTGTCATGCATCCCCTATTATCAAACATCTAACAGTTTATAAGTTGCGGAAATTAAATTGCGGAAAATTATTTAATTATTACAAGGCGTCGGGTATTTACATCGCCAAAAGCAACCCTTGAAATTAAAATGCGGAAATTAAATAAAGCGATAAAGATAGTTCTAATTATCTATTACATTCTGGAAACAGATACAATATAAAAATGGATCGCATGCGAGAAATTAAATTGGGCGCAAGTTTTTAGGGTTTTGACCCTTTAATTAAAGAAAAGATCTTTTTGGTTACTTTTTTAATTAAGAAAGAAATTAATCTAGGTTAATTATTAAATTAATAAACTAATTAATTAATAAAAATATTTTTGGGTTTTTGGTATTTAAAGAAATAAAAATAAATTTGATCAATGTTAATAAAACCTAATTGTCTAAGTTAATTTTAATTATTGCAAAATATATTAAAAGTTATTCCTAATTAAAACTAAATTAATTAAATTAATATTGTTAACAAAAATAAAATACTGAAATTTAAATTAAGTAAAAAAACATTTTTTGGTTTTAATTTTATTAAGAAAAAAGTTTTGATTGGTTAGTTAATAATAAAAATAATTAAACAAACAAATAAATAAAATAAATATGAAATAGAAAGAATTAGAGGTTTGGGCCTGATTGGGGAGTCTGAATAGCAAATTCCATGGCCCAATTGTGCTGGCCTTGCTAACTTTTTGAGATCCAGCGTGGCACTTTGACTAGGTA
This sequence comes from Vicia faba, assembly GCA_948472305.1. NCBI lineage: Eukaryota > Viridiplantae > Streptophyta > Magnoliopsida > Fabales > Fabaceae > Vicia > Vicia faba. The sequence goes on along the minus strand of OX451738.1, from coordinate 188,031,643 downwards.
GCATGGTGGACGTTCCATCTGGACCATCAGATTTGGCCTGGGGCCATCTGTCCATTGATTGGATGAGGGAGTATGATGCATCACGCGCTGGCGTCAACACTGGATCACTTGAAGAAAAATGATAGCAAGGCATATGGGGGACCTGGGATTCGAACCCAGGTCCTGTTTGTCACTGAACACGCGCTACTACCACTCAGCCATCACGCTTCATTTGTTAATTATATGAGAATAAAATATAATATGGGAAAATACATTAATATGCCAGAATAAAAAATAAAATGTGCGAACATTTGAACCAGCCATAGGGGGACTGACGCGTCATCGTCTTCTTCCTTCAACCTTGTAATTTTTCCTGCGGATTCATATGCGCAGCTGAATTCGTAGGTCAACCCTAAAATCAATTCTAGGCCATGAAAATTAAATCCCAGACCATGGTCATGCTCGTCTTCCTCCTCCTGTCATAGTTATGTCCATCAATGGAGCTAATTTTTCCTGTGAAAGAAATGCCCAAAAAAACAAACTACAAAACCCTAGGTTCGGCTATGGGGTTACATTCCATATAAATGCAATTAAACAATGCCAAAAGTTCAGAAATTTCATAAGCATCGCAAATATGTCAAAGATTTGCCAGGAAAATGCAAGAATATGGAGTTACAATTTTGAATACAGGGCCATGAAACGGGATGCTTACAGTGTGTTTTGATGCATATGGAAGCTTGCTTTAGGTTGGTTCTGCTTCAGTGATCCTCCAGCAAGCGATTGGTATTGAGTTTTGCCTTTGTAAACGCCTCTAAGTGTGATTTCAGTTTCACACTTTTTCCACCTTTTTTCAAGTTTTGTTTTCAATGTTCTTGCAGTCTCTAGGTCTCAAATTCGTGTGCTTTCACTTGTATATGTAATATGCAATGTATTAGGTCAACAAATTTGTCTTGAATCTTTCCACATCAATGCCTTGAGAGTGGATTTGATTCACCATTGAAGACTTGCCTAATTTTCCAAAAACTCAATATTTTTGCACATGGAATGCTTGATACAAATTTGATACACTTGATGATGATGATTCAATCCTGAAATATCCAAAAAGAGATCAAATAATCAATGTTTGGATTTTATTGGATTTAATTTGATTAAAAATGAAATAATTCATTAAAAAATAAAATAAAATAATAAAATTGATAAATGGAACAAGGCTGAAGCTAGGACACGTGTGCAATGTGGCAAGATCAAATCAAGTGGAAAAGAGTGGGCCCATTTGAGAAAATTTGAAGTTTTGGGGATAGTTGACTTTTGGCAATTTTGCAAAAATGCCCAACTTCAACAATGCATAACTTCTTCAATTTTGAACTTTTGGAAGTTTTCTTTGACCTTTTAGAAAGCTTGAGATGTCCTCTAACCAACCCTTTTGGTCTCATCTAATTTTGATATTCCATGCTCAAGTTATAAGCATTGGAAAAAAAAGGTGTTTTTGTTGACTTTCAAAAATGACCTATAATGTCCAAATTTGTAACTTTGTTTGAGTGCATTTTCTGATCTTGGGGTATGAATTTGGATTGTAGGAAATTGCATCCTCTTCAAAATGAGATTTTAATGGATCATTTCTCATAAAGTATGAGAAAGTTATGCTTGGTCAAAGTTGAGTTGACTTTTCGTGCAAAATCCTAATTTAGCAACTTTTGAGTCTTGATGAATTTTTGAGCAATCCTTGATGAATCATGATCAACCCTTGATCAAATGATGAAATATCCTTCAAAATGAGAATGTTTACAAAAATCTTGAGGTTTGACTGTATTTGGGTCAGAGTTGACTTTTGCCCTAACATAGTCGATTTTTGGACCCCTTGAGCAATTGACTGAGCAAACTTCCTCTGCAAGGCTTGAAATTTGACATAGATGACCTTGGTAACATATTAGGACATTGGGAAGCAATTGAGTTCATTTGGATGCAAGGACCTTGATGCAACATAAAACCTTAATTTGGGGTTGACTGCCTTAGGAGATGACTTGACTGTCCAACTCTTAAGCAATCTTTGAGCCACTTGGAGATTATTCTAGCAATGTCTTGGGAAATATGAGAGGGCAAATTTTGGGGTACAACAACGAACATGGAAACGGATTTCTATCATCACTCCAAAACATGTCACAAATGCCAAATATATGCTGACAAAGTACACGTACCTCTGGGTGCTCTGAATGTCTTGACTGCTCCTTGGCCATTTGCAATGTGGGGCATTTATATGATTGGAGAAATTAAGCCGACCACTTCCAATGGACATCGTTTCATCCTGGTCACTATTGATTACTTCACAAAGTGGGTTGAAGTAGCCTCATTTGCCTCCGTCACCAAGAATGTTGTGGCCCGGTTCATTAAACATAACATCATCTGTCGGTATGGCATCCCCGAAAGGATTATCACAGACAATGGTACTAATCTGAACAATACTATGATCATGGAACTCTGCACACGATTCAAGATCAAGCACCACAACTCTTCTCCATATCGACCGAATATGAATGACACAGTGGAAGCTTCCAATAAGAATATCAAGAAGATTATACAGAACATGACAGTTACATATAAAGATTGGCACGAGATGTTACCATTTACTCTTCATGGCTATCATACCTCAGTCTGTACATCAACTGGGGGTAACCCCATTCTCTCTAGTCTACAGTATGGAAGTTGTCCTACCCGTCGAAGTCCAAATTCCTTCTCTAAGGATTATGAAAGATGCAGACTTAGACGAAGATGATTAGATTCAAACTAGGTTGGACCATATAAGTTCGATTGACGAGAAAGGGCTTGTGGTGGTGTGTCATTGTCATATGTACCAGAAGCGTATGATCAAAGCTTTCAACAAAAAAGTCAAGCATCAGGTATATCAGGCTGGTGACTTGGTAATAAAGCGCATCATCCTACCACAAGATGATCCCAGGGGAAAATGGACTCCCACCTACGAAGGGCCATTTGTAGTCAAGAAGATATTTTCTGGTGGTGCTATGATACTTACCACCATGGACGGTGAAGACTTTCCACACCCTGTGAACATGGACATATTCAAAAGATACTACGCATGAAAGAGACTCGCTAGGTTGACTGGCCTAGGCAAAAGTAAGGGCATCCCAATTAACCAAAAGGGTTCGGGAAAAAATCATGGACTGAATACCCGAAAAGGTGGCTTGGGCAAAAAAGGGTATCCCGGTGGACTGAATACCCGAAAGGGAGGTCCAGGTAAAATTTAGGGGTTAAAGCGTACGACTATGTCCCGTTGGATCATCTACTTACAACAAGCTTTGTTACTGACATCAAGCTCAAACGGTACAGATCAATTCAGTCAACTTCTTCCGTCAGCGAGGGATGAAATGCTTGAAGACATAGAGGCAATAGCATAGTTGAAACTCGATGGGGTCTTTACACATAGATATATGTTTTGTTTTTACTCTTTTCATTTCATGATGATTTCCTCTTACTAGGTTTTTCGTTTCTATGTACAAAAATTCCTGTTTATAGCCAAATTATCAATACAAGACGATTTAAGAATTCAAATTTTGGTTTATCTTTTCTATTTTTGTTTGCAAAAACGTCCAATGACTAAATTGAATGAACATATGCATATGAATATGATTACTGTTAACAAATGTATGCATAAAAAACAGGAATCAACATTTACTAAAGACTCTAGGAATTGAGATAACATTCAAATCATCCACAAATCCCCATAGGACAACCTCCATGGGATTATCCCCACAGAGTTACTCTCACAAACTCATCCCCGACGAAGATACATTCCCCCGCAACTCTAAAATGCCATCAGACATGAATTTAGGCATCTTCCAGCTATTAACAGGACCATACTCCCCATCAGATCCCCCTAGCAGATGAAGGAGTTTGATCATTTCTCCAACATATAATAGGAACTTCCATCGCACTGCCTACGAAATTCCAATTCCCGTCAGAAATATGTCCTCGGCAAAGTTCACAGGAATTGAATTCCCCAGCTGAGTTATTTCTCCAACACTGCAAAATCCCTTGTAGAATTCTCTTCTCTAGCAAGGTAGACTTCTCCAGCAGGGTTTATTTCCCTAGCAGGGTTTATTTCCCCAATGGAATTTAACTTCCCAAGCAGAGCTCATTCCTCTGATTACTACAAATCCCCGGTAAGATTCTCTTCTCCAGCAAAGTATAGTCCAGGTAGCTATCCCCAGAAAGTTGCTACGGAATCTGAAATAGGGCCAGACATTATTTAACTTTGTCCTCCCCAGAGGAGTTTACGTCCATATCAGAAACCCTAATTTAGAGATATATAAGAAACCATGAAATCCACTTGAGGCCTTAGAAACCCAATCTTCCTTGAAAAAAGTGAAACCCTAGTTGTAGGTCAATTGCTTAGGAGGAGAATTTTTCTGATCAATTCTTGAGCAACCTTGAGAATTTGAAAACCCTAGGAGAATGTCTTAAATAAAGGGAGGGCAAATTTTGGGTACAACAGCGTCCATACATCATTTCAAAATACATCATAGCATATGCATACCGAAATGCATATAACATTCTCATTTATCTTGAGAGCAACATTAATGCATTACATGCATCACGACATTACATAAAGCTAATTTTGTCTTTTTAGGTAAAGTTCGCAAAAAGACGAATATCATCAGCAATTTTCAAACAGGTCACAGATTAATTCCTGAAACAGGACAGGGCAACTATCTATATGGTCAGGCGGTATGAATTCTCGAAACAGGACAGGTTTACTAACAAAAAACGGGTCACAGATTAATTCCCGAAACAAGACAGGGAAATTATCTATATGACCAGGCAGTATAAATTCCCGAAACAGGATGGGTTTACCAACAAAAAACAGGTTGTATCTTAATTCCCGAAATAGGACGAGGCAATTATCTATATGACCATGCGGTATGAATTCCTGAAATAGGACGGGTTTACCAAATAAAAACAGATTGTAGATCAATTCCCAAAACAGGATGGGGCGACTATCTGCATGACCAAATGATCTCCTTCAGAGACTAAATTCTGAAAAAGCATCTCCTTCAGGAACTTCTCTCTGAAAAGCCTTTTTCTTCATAAATTTTCCGAAAAAAATGTTCTTCAGATACAGTCAGGCATAGACTTATTCTGATACTCCTATCAGCAGTTACTATGGATAGCATTCTATAAGCACATCCCTAGAAACATTATATCATATCTCCGAATGGCATCTTTAATCCCATTCAAGCAATACTATCAACCAACAACGTTACTTCATGCACCAACGAGTGCAAATTTTTGGGCACTTAAGTGTTCAATCCTCTTCCACCATCAGATCACAAATGGCGGACATGCCAATCTAAATCTTCAGGTTTAAGAAGATCGAGCAGGAGCATCTGTTGTACCCCAAAATTTTCCCTCCCATTTTCTTCAATATATCTCCTTATGCTCCTAGGGTTTTCAATTGCTCAAGGCTATTCAAGGTTAGACCAGACAAGCCCTCCTCCTAAGTAGTTGAACTACAACTAGGGTTTCACTTTTCTCAAGGAATATTGGGCCTCTAATGTCTCAAGTGGATTCCATGGTTCCTCAAATGTCTAAAGGAAAGCTCGTGCCAAATTTCAAGCCTTGCATCACAAGTTTGGTTAGTGAATTGCTCAGATGACTAAAAATCAATTGTATTAGGTAAAAAGTCAATTGTGGTCAACATACATCAAACTTTAAGATTTTTGGTAAACATCAAGATTTTGAAGTCATATTCATCATTTGACCAAAGATTGATCATGACTCCTGAAGAAAACTCTTAATTCACCAAAAGTCAAAAGTTAGCAAAACAGGGTTTTCTTAAGGAGAAGTCAACTGAACTTTGACCAAGCATAACTTCCACATGCTTCATCATATTTTTCTCAACCAAAGCTCATTTTGAAGGAAATTTAATTCTCTACAACTTTGTCTCCCTAAGTTCAAATCCGAAAAATGCTTCATTTGAGAGATATGGGCCAAAACATTATAGGTCATTTCAAAAGTCAACAAAAAGATACTTTTTATCAAAGCAATTTAAATCAAGATAATGTCTTCAAATGGAAAAATGATCAACATAGAGATTGTAGGAGACATCTTGAGCTTTCCAAAAAAGTCCATGATCACCTTCATATGATAAAAATTGAGAGAGTTATGATTGGTGCAAATTGGGCAATTTTGAGAAAATGCATGAAACCCAAATTGATCAAACTTGAATTTTTGGGCTAATGGGCTTATCTTTCAAGGTCCAAACGTGTTTTAGACCCCATAGTTAACCTTTGAATATATTCATACACCCATTTGATTTTTACTCCATTTATTTTGATTTTATTAATTTAAATTCAAAATTAAATTAAACAAAAATCAAAATTCTCATACAAAGGTCTAAGCCCATCTTGTGTTGACCTAATTCACAGCCTATATATTCCTCTCATTCAGACAACAAATGAAGACACGAAAAACCTTGCAAGAATCCATCTTCCAAAAACTTCAAAATTTGTCAAAACTAGGGCAAATCAAAACTCTTCTTTTCAGCCTTCCTCAAGGCCAAACAACCATCCCAGACAATTTCAAGGACATTATAGGGTGAGAATGGATCGATTGTGATGACCCAAGAGAATGAAACTCGTAACTATGCATCATCATTTATCATTCTTGCATGAAATTCATATTTTCGTTTTTATCATGCTTTAATCGAAACTTACATTACTAATGTACTTTTGAGATGTCAATGTACAAGTTTGAACCATCGCATCGTCGCCATAATGCCAGAATCATGCGTTGCCATGCTTGAACTGTGTGACCTTGTTTGCTTCGTATCTCTTTATACAGGGGGGAGTTAGCCAAAACGAAGGCCACCATTGAATTCACAAGATCCAAATTAGGGGGGTAGGGTACCTTTGGATCATTAACAAGCTTTATTTTTCAGGTACAAAAAATGTGATCGCTAGAGAAGACGATTAGAGCCAGGGCCCTGACGCCTCTCCGACCCAGACCATTATGTTTATTATATATTTGTTGATTTTCATAGTATGACTGAATGAAACAGCCACCACAGTGGCAAGAGCGCGCACATTAAGGCATTAGTACAGGAGGGTGTGGGTTCGATCCCTGTCTTTTGTTGTTTTTTCCATATTTTCTAATTTTTACAAGTTTTGTTATGTTTTGTGCAGCGCGCAGGTTACAAACACCAACCAGCGCTTGGCCTGGTGGCAAGCTATGCTACTCATAAGGCAAAGGGTGTGGGTTCAACATCCACCTTGGAATTTTTCCTTTTCTTTTGTTTCTAACCCTTATTTTCTTTTTTAATTTTAATTATTTTCTTTTTAAATTAATTAACCCTAATCCTTTTAATTAAACCCTAATTAACCTAATATTTTTCTAACCGTAATTGAATTAGGATTAAGTTTTGTGACAATTAATTTTTTAATTAAATTAATAAAATCTTTTTAATATTAAATTAATTAGAATTTTTAGGTTTTTATTAGTTATTATCATTAAACTGTTTTCTTCATAAAAAAATCACCAAAAAAACATTTTCCTTTTTTTTCCTATTTTTCCTATTTTTCTAGATCAATTGTATAGGTCACGCATTCCTATTGTAATAGTTATAGGTTTACTTTCCGCATTTTCTCTTGTTTTGTATCTGCTCCGAGTTTGTAATAGTTATAGGTTTAATTTTCCGCATTCTTCTATTATGTAACTGCCCCAAAGCCATGTAATAGCATAGGAGCCATTATTTTCCGCAATTTCTTTTCTGTATGCTTTATAACTGTTAGTAATTAGGATTGTATAGGAAGACTAAAATCAACCGATAGCAAAACCCTAATTGCAAGATAAACATAACTGATTCAAACACACTTTGCACACTTACACCTTTAAGGTAACCTCTCTTCGGTGCCTTTCAGAATAACGGTCATGTCCCTCGAACATAGGGATGCTTTAGCAAAAGACCCTCGAATAAAAGATCATAGTCCCTCGAAGACCCTTCAATGTTGCCTATGAAAAATGATATTGTCCCTTACAAAATTGCTAAAGCATCCTTACAAGTTGCCTTCGATGACCGTATAATGACCCTTCGCCTATCCCTTCACATCCAATAGATAGGATTACCTGCCAACTAATGGTATAGATAATACTATCTCTAAAAGAGAAGGAAAATAATAAGAATTACCTTTATTGAGTAAGGAACTCTTAATCTCTTGCTCATAACGTTTTCTAAAAAACATTTCTCACATATTACACTTTCAAAACAACAAATATTTTCAAAACACTTTGTACGCGTTCTTGAGGACTGTTAGAAAAACTATTACAAAGTTAGTCGTACTTTAGCTTTTTCAAAATACTTTCAAACAAAACACTTACACAAAAAAGAAATTTTCAAAAGTGAGCTAGAAAATAAGAGCATGTAGATAACTACGGACGAAAATGATGCTAACACCTTCCCTTTTCATGACTTACCCCCCGAACACAAAATCTATCAAAGGTCTTTCTTGTTCTTTTCACCTTTCCTTTTTGGATAAAAGAAAAGTTGGTGGAGACTCTTACTATCCGCAACATTTGCGACAAAATGCAAAACAAGTCAGTTCTCCCACTATATTAGAGACAAGTTGATGAGAGATAGAGTAAATAAGGAACACCGTAAGGTACAATGCACTTAAGAGAATTGTAGAACATGGTAAGATACGATACACTTAAGTGGAATACGTAATACGGTAAGGTACCACACACTTAAGTGATATACGGTACATCATAAGGTATGATGCCCATAAGCTTAATTGGGCTTTTAGCTTGCAGACCACACAAGTGGTTCTATAAATAGAACCCTTATGCTGAAGCATTTTCACTTGATGAAAATTCGGTCTTGATATTGTATATTTTCTCTCATCTCTCCCTCAAAGTTTTCGTTCGTAAGCAGCTAGCACTGTGACCGGATGCAATTTGTTCTTATGGACTGAGTAGAGGCATTTTTCTTCATCAACGCTTATGATCACAACATCAAAGGTCTGAATTGCCACAAGAGGTAATAGTATTTATCACTAGCCATGCCCATGCGTAAGTATCACTAAAGGAAAATTTTAATTTCCGCTGCATTTTGGAGTGCAATTTTCCTTTAGTTAGTTCCTTTCTTAACCATACATAATGCTCATTTGTCACACTAACATTTCTAACATAGCAAGAATTAGGTGTATGGCCACTTATAACACAATAAAGATATGTAGGAAAAAATTACTTTTATATCTAGGAGTATAAGATTTCTTTTTAACAAATCTTTTCCTTTTATGATAATTATGAACAACCATTGGTTTGTTCACTTTATCTTGGGATAATTGGTCATTAACTTTAATAAAGATAGTTTGGTTGTATAATATGGTGGGAGAACTGACTTTGCATTTTATCGCAAATGTGCAAATAGATAGAGTCGCCACCGACTTTTCTTTTATCCAATAAGGAAAGGGAGAAAACAACAGGAAAGACCTTCAAGATTTTGAGTTCGGGGGGTAAGATATGAAAAGGGAATATGTTAGCACCCTTTTTATCCGTAGTTATCTACAGGCTCTTAATCGCTAGCTCACTTTTGAAAATTGATTTTTTTGTGTAAGTGTTTGAAAATATTTTGAAAAGCCAAAGTACGGATATCTTTGTAATGGTTCTTGTATCAGTCCTCAAGAACACGTACAAAGTGTTTTAGAAAATATTTTTGAAAGTCATGTGTGAAAAGGGTTTTTTTAGAAAATTTGTGAGCGAGCGATTAACAGTCTTACCCACTCAAGGTCGCTCTTATTATTTTCCTTTTCCTTTAGAGATAGCGCTTTCCGTACCATTAGTTGGTAGGTAGCCCCATTTATTGGATGTGAAGGGTCATCGTATGGTCATCGAAGACAACTGATAAGGATACTTTATCAATTATCGGAGGGAATAGAGCATTTTTTTGTAGGCAACATCGAAGGGTCATCGAGGGACTATGATCTTTTATTCAGAGGGACTTTTCTAAAGTACCCCTTTTTTTGAGGGATGTGACCATGTTCCGAAAGGCAACGAAGAGAGATTACCCTAGAGGTGTATGTGTGAATAGTGATTCAATTCAGTTATTTTATCTTGCATTTAGGATTATACTATCGATTGTTTTTATCTTACTATACACGCTTAATTACTAACAGCATACAAATACAGCAAAAATATAAAATGCGGAAAAATAAAGGTCATACGCTATTACATGGCTTCGGGACAGTTACATAAGAAAGATGTGGAAAATCAAACCCTAAAACTATTACATACTCGGAGCAATTACATAATAGGAAAAAAATGAAAAAATATATAAATCTAAACTATTACATAAGGAATGCACGACATATACAATTGATCTAGAAAAATAGGAAAATAGGAAAATAGAAAGAAAATGTTTTCAGTGATTTTTTTATGAAGAGAATAGTTTATGATAATAATTAATAAAAAACCTAAAATTCTAATTGATTTTAATATTTTAAAAATAGGTTTAATTAATTTAATTAGTAAAAATTGAAAATTTAATTGTTACAAAAAAACTTAAACCTTAACTTAATTAGTTATTAGAAAATTATTAGGTTAATTAAGAATGATCAGGGTTTAGAAAATTATTAGGGTTAGTTAATTAAAAAGAAAATAATTGAAAAAATAAGGAAAAATAGGGTGAGTAAAAAAGGAAGCAAAAAATAATTCATGGGGTGGGAGTTGAACCCACACCCTGGAAGTCACAAGCATGCCTTCCATCCATTGCGCCAGTGCTGCGTTTGTGTTAGGAAAACAAACGCGCTTCATAATATATACAATCTGCAAAAAAAAATAGGAAAATGATAATATAAACTTAACGTGCTTCATAGTATAGTAATGCCTTAACGTGCGCGCTTCTGCCACTGGGGTGGCTATACATGCATTAATTTAATCAAACAAAAATATATATAATATAAACTTGACCAGAGTGACCGGAGAAGCGCCAAAGCCCTAGCTCCGGTCGTCTTCTCCGGCGAGCATTTTTATCAACCCTGTAAAATAACAATTGTTAGTGATCCAAAGGGACCCTACCCCCCTAATTTGACTCATGTGAGTTCAATGGTGGCCTTGGTTTTCACTAATTCTTCCTGTATAAAGAAATACGAAGCAAATATGGTAAATCGGTTCAAGAATGGAAATCCCTTATCCTAGTATTATGGGACCCATGCGATGGGTTAAACCTGTATATTTACACCTCAGAAGCACGTTAGTAATGTTAGTTTCAATCAAAGCATAATAAAAATGAAAATATGAATTTCATGCAAAAATAGAAACCAGTGATTCATATATGCAAGTTTCAGGCTTCTCTGATCATCAAGAGTGATTGATGCTTACTCTATAATGTCCCTGGAGTTGATTTGGATGGTTGTTTGTCCTTGAGGAAGGCCGTAGATAAGGGTTTCGATTTGCCCTAGTTTGACAAAAATTTGAAGTTTTGGAATGTATTTTCTTGCAAGGTTTTCGTGTGTGTAATGTCTGAACATGATGTATATTTATAGGCCATGAATTAGGTTAAAAAGATGGGCTTGGACTTTGAATGAGAATCTTTAATTTTGTTTGAAAATATAACTTGAATAAGACAAAAGAATAAGATTTGGTACAAGAATAACCTTCACACGGTTTTTTGTACCATCTTGGGCCTCCAACATGTTTTAATAAGTGGCCTCTTAAGCATTGCACCTCCATTTAATATTTATTTGATTTAACTTTTAACTTAAATGAATAAAATCAAAATAAATGAAATAAAAAATTAAAAGGGTGTATAAATAGATTTAGAGGTTCATTATGAGGTCTAGAACATGTTTGGACCTTAAAAGATAGGCCCATTATGAGGTCTAAATCATGTTTGATCAATTTGGGTTTCATGTATTTTCTCATAATTTTCCCAACTTGAGCTTAGAGTGACAAAGTTGTAGAGAATTGAATTTGCTTCAAAATGAGCTTTGGTTGATAATTTTCTAATGAAGCATGTGAAAATTATGTTTGGTCAAAGTTTAGTTGACTTCTCCTAAAGAAAACCCTAATTTAGAAACTTTTGACTTTTGATAAATCTTGAGTTTTCTTGATGAGTTATGATCAACCCTTGTAAATGGTGAATGTAACTTCAAAATATTGATGTTGACCAAAAATCTTGAGGTTTGACTGTACGTTGACCATAGTTGACTTTTTACCCAATACAGTTGATTTTCAATCATCTGAGCTTTGATTGAGCAAATTTGTGATGTAAGGCTTGAAACTTTACATGAGGATTCTTTGAAGTATATGAGAGACCATGAAGTCCACTTGAGGCATTAGAAGTCCAGTTTCCTTTGAGATAACCAAAACCCTAATTGTAGGCCATTGCTTTGGAGGGGGATCATCTGATCATTCTTGAATAGTCTTGAACACTTGATAACCTTAAGAGCATGAGAAATTATTTTGAAAATATGGGGTGAATTTTAGGGTACAACAGCTTCCCCGGTTCAATCTTCTTAGACCTGAAGAGTTAGATTGGCATACTCGCCATTCGGGATCTGAAGGTGGAACAGGATTGAACACCCAAGTTCCCAGAAATTTGCACTCGCCTGTGCACGAAGTAGCGCTTGTTGGTTGATTTTTTTGCTTGAATGGGCTTAAAGATGCCATTTGGAGAAGTGATAGAGTGTCGTGAGATATGGACTTATAGATGCCATCCAAAGTAACCATTGATAGGAGTGTCAAAAGAATGCTTTTTAGGATTCTGTATCTGAAGGGGAAATGCTTTCCAGAATGAAGCGCTGAAGGAGATGCTTTTTAGAATAAACTTATGAAGGAGATGCTTTTCAGGATGAAGTATTTAAGGGGAAATATGTTTCATAACTCCTCTGAAGGAAATGCTCGCCAGAACTTGGTCTCTGGGGGAAATGCTTTTCAGGGTTCCACCTCTGAAGGGGACATGCTTTTCAGAATGAAGCGCTTAAGGAGAATGCTTTTAGAATAAACTTCTGAAGGAAATGCTTTTCAGGATGAAGTACTGAAAGCGAAATGTGTTTCGGAACTCCTCTGAAGGAAATGCTCGCCAGAACTCAGTCTCTGGGGGAAATGTTTTTCAGGGTTCTACCTCTGAAGGGGACATGCTTTTCAGAATGAAGCCCTGAAGGAGAATTCTTTTCAGAATAAACTTCTGAAGGAGATGCTTTTCAGGATGAATTACTGAAGAGGAAATGCGTTTTAGAACTCCTTTGAAGGAAATGATCGCCAGAACTCGGTCTCCGGGGAAAATTCTTTTCAGGGTTACATCTTTGAAGGGGACATGCTTTTCAGAATGAAGCGCTGAAGGAGATGCTTTTCAGAATAAACTTTTGAAGGGAGATTCTTTTCAGAATGAGGTGCTGAAGGAAAGATGCGTTTCAGAACTCCTCTGAAGGAAATCACTTGGTCAAGTAGGTAGTCGCCCCGTCTTGTTTCGGGAATTGATCCAACCTGTCTACAAATTACTGGTAATATGATTCCGTTTGCAAACCCAAGCTGAAAAGACAAAGTTAGTTTTGTGCAATGTCATGATGTATGTAATGCATTATGTAATTATGCTCTCAAAAAAATGAGAATGTTACATGTGTTTCGTATGCATATGTTATGATTTTTTTTTTTGTAAATGATATATGGATGCAACGTGTTTATGGAGCATATCAATAGCCTCGTATAATAACGTCTGACTGGGGAAAATAAATCCTTGATTATTGATGGGGATGAAGACAGTAGTTCTTCAACTTGACTTTACTGGGTGTAATACGGTGGGAGAACTGACTTGTTTTTGTGTTTTATCGCAAATGTTGCTAGTAGCAAGAGTCGCCACCGACTTTTCTTTTATCCAATAAAGGAAAGGGTGAAAAGAACAGGAAAGACCTTTAAAGATTTTGAGTTCAGGGGGTAGGTTATGAAAAGGGTAATGTAGCGGTAGAAATGTTGAGACTAAGCCATTGGTTATGAAAAGGGAAGGTGTTAGCACCCTTTTCATCCGTAGTTATCTACGGGATTTTAATCGCTAGCTCACTTTTGAAAATGCTTTGTGAATGTGTTTGAAAATATTTTTAAAATGCCTAAGTGCGGAAATTTCGTAATGATTCTCGTATCATTGAGAATACATACAAAATGTTTATTTTGAAAATATTTGTTGGAAAAGTGTTTATTGTGTGAAAAATGTTTTATGTGAGCAAGCGATTACGAGCTATCTACCTACTCAAAAGTCTTTTGCATTATTTTCCTCTTCCTTTTGATATTGCTATCCTACCATTAATTAGTAGAAATCCCTATCATTGGATGTGTGAGGGACAGGCGTGGGTCATCGTACACTCATAAAAGCAACTTGTAAGATGCTTTAGAAATTTATTGTAAGGGACTAAGATCGTTTGCCGAAGGCAGCATCGAAGGGTCGTCGAGGGCTATGATCTTTTTAATCAAGGGTCTTTGCTAAAGCATCCCACATTCGAGAGACGTGACTGTTTTTTATCCGAAGGCAACAAGTGGAATCACCCTAGAGGTGCGTGTGTGAATAGTCTTTTAGTTCAGTTCATTTATCTTGCATATTAGGGTTATCTATCATTTTGTTTTAGATCTTTCCATACAAACCCTATCAGAATACATCTAGCAGTTATAAGGAAAGCGGTAAAATGCAGAAAAGAAATCTAAACTATTACGGGGCTTCAGGGAAGGGGGAACAAACCATAAAAATGGGAAAAGAAAGAAAGCAATAAAATATAATTTATGCTATTACATTCCTCTAGCAGATACATAATTGCGAAAATAAGAAAAGTGTGAATATTGTGGAAAGAAACAGAGGAATTATTTAAAGGAAAATAATTGATGATTTATCCTAATGCTTAATTGATTTTAATTGAGAAAAGGGAATTAATTAAAATCTAAAATAAAAACCCTAAATTATATTAAATTGAATATATTAAATTGAAAAAAAGTTTAATAATAAAAGCCTAAAGAAATTTAATTAATTAATTCAATTTAAAGAGAGAAAAAAAAGTTAAATTAATTTGAAAATAAAGTTAAATTAATTTGATTTTAATTTTTTTTTTAAAAAGTTAAACTTATTTAATTTTAATTAATTAGGGAAGAAATTCAATCATGTTAAATAAACAAAAAAAAGAAATTGAAACAAAATTTAAAAATAAAAAAAAAGCGATGGGCCTACAGAAGTAAATCCGGGGGGTGAGAAATATGAATCACTAGGCCCAAACCAGGATCCCATGCGCTTGTGGTAATCCAATGTGGCTGGCTCCAAGGGACTCACGGTGCACATGAAAACATGGGGTGCTGGATCTAGAAATGTAGAGATCTAATGGTAGGGAGTTGAGAGTGTAGGGTGAGCGCGTTGGGCTGGCAGGCATTGGATCTGCAAACAAGAAATCATGAAAAATAAAATGTCAAAATACCAGATGCAGGGATCAAACTCGTGCCCTGGTATACTAACGCCTTAACAATGCTTGCTTCTACCGCTGGGGAGATCTTTACATCCATTCATATAAATCAAACCATAATAATAAATATACAACATGATTCTATTGGCCGGAGAGGCGTCGGAGCCCTAGCTCCGATCGTCTTCTCCAGCAACTTGTAACATACAGAACCTGCGAAATCAATGCGTTAGTGATTAAAAATATCATAGTACCCCTAATTTGACCCTCCTGAATCCGAATATGGACTTAGTTATGGCTATAGGTCCTTGTATCATGAGTTTCGAATCAAATGAAATCGATTGGAGCAAACTATGGTATCTCATGATTCTGACTGCATAGGATCACAATACCAATCCAAACATGTTCAAACATAACTCAGAAACCTGTTAATAACATTAGTTCATGCTAAATCATAATGAAAACAATAATTCTAAAACCAAGAAAGAATGAAACACACGATGGTGCATGTATGTTGATTCAAGCCCTTAGGATCATGGTAACCAATCCAACCTTACCCTTCAGAATTCCTGTAAGTGAAATGAATGGAGATTTTGCAGTGAGGAGGCTTGTAATGAGAGTTTTGAAGCTCTAGGGTTTCTTGCAAAAATTTGGATGTTTTTGATAATTTTTTAGGCAAGCAATTTGTGTCTTACATATGATGTTTTGATGTGCTTATATAGAGGAAATGATAGGTCAACAAATATGGGAAGAAATCATGCAATCATGGCCATGATCAAACAAAATCAAGCATGTTTTGCAATCTTCCATATTTAGAGATTTTTTCCATTTTTTTGAGCTCACACGATTTCTTGACTGTCATGAGTTGTCTTGGGCCTGAACTGGTCCAAAAAAACAAGCCCAAATGCCTTCATCAGTTGATTTTATATTTTATTTGATTTAATTTGCATTTAAATGAATAAAAATTCAAATAAAAGAAATAAATATCATAAAAAATATGTGAATGGATTTAGAGGTCCTCCAACACATTGTGAACATATTTGAACATCAAAAGTTAGGCCCATTAGTCTAAAATTTTGAGTTTGCTCACTTTGCACTTTATGCATTTTACCAATATTTCCCAATATCTCTCAAATGAAGCACTTTTGGACTTGATCATACACATACAAAGTTGTAAAGAATTGAATTTCCTTCAAAATGGAATTTGGTTGGGGAAAAGTTAATGAAGCGTGTGAAAGTTATGCTTGATCAAAGTTCAATTTCCTTGAGGAACCATGATCAACCTTTGATCAAATGATGAATATCACTTCAAAATATTGATGTTGACCAAAAATATTGAAGTTTAACTGTATGTTGACCATAGTTGACTTTTTACCCAATACAGTTGATTTTCTAACATCTGAGCAATTGACTGAGCAAACTTGTGATGCAAGACTTGAAACTTGATATGAGCATCCTTGAAGACATATGAAGAACCATGAAAACAATTTGAGATCTTTGAAACCCAAACTTCCTTGAAAAACACAAAACCCTAGTTGTGGACCCATTGCTTAGGAGGAGAATTTGTTTGATCAACTCTTGAGCATCCTTGAGCATTTGAGAACCCTAGAAGAATGTCTTGAAGAAAAATGGGAGGACAAATTTTGGGGTACAATAGCTTCCCCTGTTCAATCTTCTTAAACCTGAAGAGTTAGATTGACATGTCCTCCATTCATGACTTGAAGGTAGAAGATGATTGAACACTTAAATGCCCAGAAATTTACACTCGCTTGTGCACGAAGTAATACTATTGGTTGATTGTACTGGGAATGGGCTTAAAGATGCCATTTGGAGAGGTTACAGAAAGTCATCAGAGATGGGCTTATAGATGCAATCCAGGATAAATGTTGATAATAAAATCAGACTAAGTCTACGCCCGAATTTGTCTTAGAAGATGTATTTAGAATGAGTCTACGCCCGACTTTGTCCAAAAGAATAATCAGAATAAATATACACTTGATTTTATCTGAACCAGAAGATGTCTATGCCTGACTTCAACTAAGAGAGGTACCGGAAAGAGTCTACGCCTGAATTTTCCAAAAAGAGCATCAGAAAGAAATCTACGCTTGATTTCATCCGAACTAGAAGATGTCTACGCCCGAATTCAACTAGTAAAGATATCGGAAAGAGTCTACGTCTGACTTTTTCCAAAAAAAGCATCAGAAAGAAATATGCACTTGATTTCATCCGAACTAGAAGATGTCTACGCCCGACTTCAACTAGAAAAGGAACCGGGAAGAGTCTACGTCTGACTTTTTCCAAAAAGAGCATCAGGAA
The DNA here is from genome assembly GCA_948472305.1 of Vicia faba. Classification (NCBI taxonomy): domain Eukaryota; kingdom Viridiplantae; phylum Streptophyta; class Magnoliopsida; order Fabales; family Fabaceae; genus Vicia; species Vicia faba. The sequence continues at coordinate 188,013,911 of OX451738.1, read as the reverse complement.
GAAATCTACGCTTGATTTCATCCGAACTAGAAGGTGTATATGCTCGAATTCAACTAGAAAAGGTACCAGAAAGAGTCTACGTTTGACTTTTTCCAGAAAGAGCATCAGAAATAAATCTACGCCCGATTTCATCCAAACTAGAAGATCTCTAAGCCTGACTTCAACTAGAAAAGGTACTGAAAAGAGTCTACACCTGACTTTTCCAAAAATAGCATCAAAAAGAAATCTACCCCTAATTTCATCTGAACTAGAAGATGTCTACGCCTGACTTCAACTAGGAGAGGTACCGGAAAGAGTCTACTTCTGACTTTTCCAAAAAGAGCATCAGAAAGAAATCTATGCCTAATTTCATCCAAACTAGAAGATGTCTATGCCCGACTTCAACTAGGAGAGGTTCTCTTTTAGCATGACCTTCTGGGGGAAATTCTTAAGTAGCTATTTGTCAGATATAGCCTCTGAGGAATCTGCTTTGTAGATTTTTACCTAAAAAGATAAAGAGTTAACTGTATGCAATATCATGATGTATGAAATGCATTGCATAATGATATTCTTAAAATAAAATGAGTGTGTTATATATGTTTCGTATGCATATTTTATGATATTTGTATATGATGTATGAATGTGAGATGTCATTGAAGTGTATTAGTAACTTCGCACATCATCTTTGACTGGGAAAATAAATCCCTGACTGTTGTTGGGGATGAAGAATATGGGTATCTTCGATCTTGATAGGGATTCTTGTTTTCTGTTTGAGGAAACTCCGCTGGGGAATGTTGATTTCTGTTTGGGGAGAACGGTTCAAGAACATTGGTCGCTCATTGCTCTACTGGGGAATTTAATTCTTATATACCCTGATTAGGGATAAAAGAGATAGATAACCTCTCGAAGTGTTGTCTGACCGAGTTTCTGATATGGATGTCGACTTGTCTGGAGATGATAAGGTTAAATGATATTCGGGCCTTCTGTAGAAACTCTCAAGGGTTAGTGGTTTGGACTGCCCCTTACTGGAGAGAGAAATTTTGTCGGTGATTTGTAGTAGTCAGAGTAATAGACTCAAGCTAGGGAGACTGAACTCCGCTGGGGAAATAAACCCTGCTTGGGGAAATAAACCCTGTTGGGGAATTAAACCCTAAACTTTGACGGAGGAATACTCTGCTGACAAAATACCCTTGCTGGGGACATGAGCTCTGCTGGAGAATATGAGCCTTGTTGGAGAAAGGGAATTCTGCAGGGGATTTTACAATGTTGGAGGAATAAACTCAGTTGGGGAAGATAATTTCCATAAACTTGTACTGATGCCATAGTCTCTGATGGAGATTAGGACTTCCGTAGGTTGTCGACATTGTCGGGGAAAAGATCATATTCCCTTATCTGCTAGGGGGTCTGCTGGTGAAATATATCTTTGTTGAAGATGAGCTTGTTAAGACTACACTGTGGGGATAATCCCATGGAAGTTGTTCTACGGGGATATATTGTGAGGATTTTTCTGTGGGGATACGTGGACGACTTGAGCATTATCCCAACTCCTAGAGTCTTGAGCAAATTCTTATTCCCTTTTTTATGCATATACTTGTTAACAGTAATCGTATTCATATGCATATGTTCATTGAATTTATTCATTGGACATTTTTGCAAACAAAACAGAAAAAGGTAAATCAAAAGTTTGAATTTTGAAATTTGTATTTCTATTGATAGTTGGCCAATAAACAGGCGGTTTTGTTCAAAGAGACAGAAATCTTAGTAAGAGGAAGTCGTCGTGAAATGAAAAGAGTACAAAGTGAAAATAAAACATATAGCTATGTGGAAATAATCTCATCGGGTTTCAACTCTGCTATTGCCCCATATGTCTTCAAGCATCTCATCCCCTTGCTGTCAGAAGAAGTTGACTGAGCTGATTTGTACCATTTGAACTTGACATTAGTAATAAAGCTTGTTGTAAGTGATCCAATGGGACATAGACGTACGCTTTAATCCCTAACTTTTTCCTAGACCACCCTTTTGGGTTTTCAGTCCACCGGGATACCCTTTTTTGCCCAAGCCGCCTTTTCAGGTTTTCGACTTGTCAGGTGTACACTTTATATATATATATATATATATATATATATATATATATATATATATATATATATATATATATATATATATATATATATATATTGAAGAAGTGAAAAACACAAGAAGGGGGGTTGAATTGTTAAACTGAAAAACACTTGTAATGAACACGATATTTTTATCCTGGTTCGTTTGATCTCAAACTACTCCAGTCCACCCGTCAAGGTGATTTCGCCTCTCTCCAACGAGGTCTTAATCCACTATATTCAACTAAATATTACAATCTGCTTTAACAACTGCTAAAGCCTTCTTGATGCAAACCACAACTCGGTTTGTCAAGGAAACACTTTCTTACAAAGAAGATAAATCTAGGTGTGTGAATGTTTTCTACAAAACTGTTTATCACAACTGTGATATTACACAACTTAAGCTTATGATACTAGATTGCTAAAATACTGAGTGAGGAATTGTGAAGCGTTTAGCAAACTGAGAGAAAGAAGATGATGGTTAGCTTTTAGGCGTGTAATATATTGTAGAGCATTAGCCAATTCAATCTTCATTGTCTTGTTTATATAGCACTGAAATAGTTGAACGTTGGAGCAATAATCTTGATTCAATGCCAATAACAAACTTTCCCTATTGAGCAGATCTTGTCTGGAATCAAGTCGTTGGTAATAATTCGCTTTCAATGCACAGTACCGTTGCAACTTAAAGCGTGTTCTGGCTTGGCCTCATTCTGACTCTGCTTAACTGCTGATGAACTATTGTTGTCTTTATCAGAGTGTTGAGCGCAGTTTTGTTCATCAAGCTTTAGCATACGCGTGAGTTGTTCTTCTGATTCTGGTATTCTGATATAGCAACTTCTGATGCTGATGTTAAGAACCAATATTCTGATGCTGATTAGGTGTGCTCTTGCTGATACCTATCAGAGTTTCTGCAAAACAGAACGTAATATTTTAGGTAGCAAATAGTTCTTAAATGATTCACATAATTAATATATCCTTTCATTTTGTTATCATCAAAACTTAAACTTAGGGTAGTAGATTCAAACTTTGTTCTAACAATCTCCCCCTTTTTGATGATGACAAAAACTAGATATTTTTAATTGAAAATAACGTGAAAAGTATCAGAGATAACTATATGATAAGATGTATCAGAGTAAGAAGTTATCAAAGATAAGGGATATGAGAGTTGAGAGATACTCCCCCTGAATTTATTACTTCCCTTTTTAATTCCAAGAGTTCTTCAGGATCAGATCTTTGTTGCCTTTCTTTGAACATCAGAATATCAGAGTCTTTGACTATCAGAAGCTTTAGATCAGAATATTAGAGCAGAGCTTCAGATCAGAGTCAGAGCTTTGCTTTGGGTCAGAGTATCAGAGCTTTAGTCTTCAGAATATCATAGAGCATTCTTGTACCTGTAGACTTAAGCAAAAACAGAAAACATATTCAAGTATATCAGAGTTAGAATGTTTGAGATTTTCTCTCTTAGTACTCCGTTTATTGAAAAATATCATTCTTGTTCTCCCCCTTTTTGTCAGCAATCAAAAAGTGTAAGTGATGTGCTAAAACATTTAGAGCAGAAAAACTTGTCATATTAAAAGGTTCAGAATCAAACAAAAATAGTACAGAAGATATGCAAAGAAAACATGAAAATGGCATGAATGAAAATCTAAGGTTGGGGAGGAAGGCGTGTGAACAGGTTCTCCAGCATGGCTTTGATCTGATCAGCAGTCTCATTCTGCTTGTGTACCATGCTGACTACTGTATCTATCTTGCTATCCTGCACATCCATCCTTTCTTTCATCTTCTGGTCATTTTCATCCATCCTTTGCTGCAGACGAATGTCATTCAGCTTCAGCTCTTCCAGAGTCTGTCTGTCCAAGGCAGCTTGAGAAACATCAGAAGCAGGGAGCTTCTGAGAGCTTTCTGCAACATCTTCAGCTTGACTGGCTTCAACTTGAATAGTCTTGTCTTCTTCTGGTTGCACGATTGGCGCTGGACGCTTCTTAGACCATGGCTCACTATCCAGAAGGAGCATGTCTTCCTGTGGCAGCTGAATTTCAACTTCCTTCAGCAGCTTGCTGAAGTTCTGTTGTGCCTGCTCATAGTTGATATCCTGCAACTTGAGGGCTTCAGCATGTACCCAAATTCTGAATTGTGACTAGAGCTGGTCAGAGGCAGCTGGATCAATCATTCCAGGACAGACTTGCTTCAGAGAAGCAATCCACTGCTGCAAACCTGTTTCAAAATTCATAATGCCAGAGCCAACATCTGGCTGTTTTGGTTTTGGAATGGCTATTTTATTTTTCAGATCAGCAAGACGGTCAAGGATTGTTAAATCTATGAAGGTCCTGCTGGGGTTTTCTGTGGTTTGTTTGGGAGCTGTTTGTTTGGGAGATGGAGTAGGAGAATCAGAGATAATGATTGGACTGTTTGGTGTTTTGGGAGTATTTGGTGGGGTAGATTCTGGCGAGGATGGCAGCTGGGCCATGGTTACTGTTGTTCCACATGGCAGTTGTATTGCCAGAGGTTGTGGTTCAGATGATTGAGGAGAATGAGGTTCAGAAGGTGGAGGAGATGGAGTTTCAGAGTGATGAAACTCAGGTTGAGGTGATGGTGGATGAATTTCTGGTTGAGGAGAGGGAGAAGGAATTGCTGGTTGTGGAGAAGGAGGAGGAATTTCTGGTTGTTCTGGGATAACTGGTTCTTCTGGAATGGGTGAGAGAGGTTGTTCTGGTTGTGGAGAGTGGACAATTTGTGGTTCAGAGTTTGGATTATTGGAGGGGTGATCAGAAGCATGTTGATCAATGTCAGACAGAACTTTGTCAATTGCTGATGTTGTTGAAATTGTTGGTTTGGGATGTTTGGTTCGGGGTCTTCTGAGTTGTAGTGCCTCAGAAGGGTCATCTTCTGGTTCGGTTTCATCTATTGTTGGGATGGGGATTGAGATTCTATGAGAGGTTGGAGGTGGGATTGATGTTGGAATAGCAGAAGAATTTAAAACAGAAGCAGCAAATAAATTACCTCTTTTCTTGGGTGTCTGCTGGGATGTTCCTTCTGAAGGGGCCTTCCTTTTCTTCGTCTTCTTCAGTGTAACTTCTGGTTGAGGTTGGTTCAGATCTTTGATATTCAGCTTGGGATCTGTACCATCAGCCTTGCACGCGTCCAGATATCTGAGAACCACCACTGGTTTGGATTCTATCTCAGAAAATAAAGGAAAGTCACTCAGTGGGACTCTTCTGCTGGTGATGTCAGCAGTGGGAGTAACGCTGGGTTCCTTTCTGATATTCTCTATTAACTTCATTTTCTTCAGATTCTTCGCGTTCAGAGGCTTCCCAACCGTTGGTTCAATGGTGCTTAACTCTTGAGCTTCTATCAGGTGCTCTATCAGCCTATTCTCAGTCAGAATATCTGATATTAACCTTCCAAAGGGTATCCAATCCCTCTTTGTTCTTTCTTCTTCCCTGGTCTCCTTCACGCTTGTTTTGAGGTGATTAAACAGAAGATGAGCCAAGTTGATTTTTACCTTCTGATTGATAAAGTAGATCAGAAACTGCTGATCTATATTTATGTAATCAGGGGAACTAGTTGGCTTCCTATGATTAAAACACCCCAGAATTATCTTCTCCCAAACTCTGTGGTGATCCTTCAGATCTCTGATCTTGCTGCTGGGCACGCCAAGGGTGAAAATTTGTTCTGCTATGACACCAATGTCAGAGCATCTTTCAGCCATATCAATGCAGCGGACGCCACCGCCACTGTAACCAATTAACCTTGCTATGTGATCCTCCGTGATCACAATCTTCTTGCCCATTATGTAGGAGGTGACTTGATGCGTTGAAGCAGTTTCATGAATCCAGAACTCCTTGACTAACATTGGAAATGTTGGTCCAACCAACCTGTCAAAATACCTTTCCCATTTCTGTGCCCTAACTTCTTCTGTCAAGTCAAAGCCATTCTCCTTCAGACTGCCAAAATCAATAATCAGTTCAGATAACACTTCAAGATTCTTCACTGGAGTGAGGAGTGTTCTGAATGGAACTTGATACTGTTCAGATGATGCTTTCTTCTGAGAACCTGCAGAAGCACTGCTGGAGGTTGCCATGTTCACACTTAGGGATTTTGAGAAAAACTGAGAAAATGGGTTTGAAAGAGATGAACACAGAGAAAATGCAGAAAATCTTTGAGAGATAATGAGAAACTGTAAAAGATTAAAGTGAGAGGTTAACGTGCTTAAATAGGCTTCAGAATATTTTGAAAGTGTAAACGTTTTCAAGAAAGAGAAATAAAATCATGATTACGTTTTAAAAGCATGATTACTTTCAATTAATGCTTGCTTATTTTGGGGGATTTGAGAAAGATACTTGAAACGGTTACCAGACATGTGTCTCAATGCACCCAATCAGCGTTTTGCCTTCTCAGAAGCGTGCACGCGTTCTGCTTCAGAGATTTGATGATGATTGGATGACACTTGTTTGATTTAGTGATCAGCACGTCTATCCTTGAGCTGAAACGCTCAGATCTTTAAGACTAGCATCTGATACAATCTGCATGTTCTATCTTTCTGAAAAGAGATTGATCAGAAGTTCACAGTAAAACAAATACATTCTGAAGATAAATATATGGAATTAAAACATTTTCACTCTGAGTAGATTTTCATGCTGAGATGTTTCAGAATGAAATTGAACCTATCTTCAGAAAGGGGTTTAGTGAAGATATCAACCCATTGATGGTCTGTATCTATAAATTTTAAATTCAAAATTCCTTTCTGAATATAGTCCCTAATGAAGTGATGTTTTATTTCTATATGCTTAGCTCTAGAATGTAAAATGGGATTCTTACTTAAGCAAATAGCAGAAGTATTGTCACAGAGTATAGGGATGTTACTCTCAAAAATCTGGAAGTCTTCAAGCTAACTTTTCATCCAGAGCATTTGTGTGCTACATCCTGCTGCTGCTATGTACTCAGCTTCTGCTGTTGATAGCGCAATTGTTGATTGCCTTTTGTTGGACCAAGAGATCAGATTTTCTCCCAGAAACTGGCAGCTTCCAGAAGTACTTTTATGCTCTACTCTGTCTCCAGCAAAGTCAGCATCGCAGTAGCCTACTAAACTGTAATCACTAGATTGTCTATAAAACAAACCCAGATTAGTAGTACCTTTCAGATACTTGAAAATTCGCTTAACAGCTGTTAAGTGAGATTCTCTAGGATCTGATTGGAATCTAGCACAAATACATACGCTGAATAATATATCAGGTCTTGAAGCTGTCAGATAGAGGAGAGAACCAATCATACCTCTGTAGACTTTTTGTTCTACCTTTTTGCTTACCTCTTCTCTTTCCAGAATGCACGTGGGATGCATTGGAATCTTTGATGGCTTACATTCTGAGAGGTCAAATTTCTTCAGAAGATCTCTGATGTATTTGCTCTGATGAATGTAAGTTCCCTCAGGAGTTTGATTGATCTGAATTCCTAGAAAGAATTTCAGTTCCCCCATGAGGCTCATCTCAAATTCTGCCTGCATACACTTAGCAAATTTTCTTCCAAGAGAAGGATTAGTAAAACCAAAAATAATATCATCAACATAAATTTGACATACTAAGATGTCATTCTTAACTGACTTACATAATAAGGTAGTGTCCACCTTCCCTCTGGTGAATTCATTTTCTAACAGAAAGTTACTTAGTCTTTCATACCAAGCTCTGGGAGCTTGTTTCAGACCATATAGTGACTTCTTTAGTTTAAAAACATGTTCTGGATGTTTTGTATTTTCAAAACCAGGGGGTTGGTGCACATAAACCTCTTCTTCTATATAACCATTTAAGAATGCACTTTTGATATCCATCTGATACAGAGTGATGCCTCTATTAACAGCAAATGAAATTAAAAGTTTGATAGATTCTAACCTGGCGACTGGCGCAAAGGTTTCTGTATAGTCTATCCCCTCTTGCTGACTATAACCTTGTGCAACCAGTCGTGCTTTGTTTCTGATGACTTCACCTTGTTCATTTAGCTTGTTTCTGAAGACCCATCTTGTTCCAATGAAGTTGAATCCTTTTGGTCTGGGAACAAGATCCCATACGTCATTTCTGGTGAATTGATTCAGCTCTTCTTGCATTGCCAGAATCCAGTCATTATCCAGAAGTGCTTCATCAATAGAAGAAGGTTCAATCAGAGACACAAGTCCCATGAGGGTTTCTTCAGAGTTTCTGAAGCTTGCTCTTGTTCTGATTGGATCTTCCTTTCTTCCTAAGATAGTCTCTTCTGGGTGATCCAAGCTGCTTCTGGGTAATCTCTTCTGAGGTTGATCAGCAGCTGTTGTAGGATTGCTAGCAGCGCTCCTTTCAGACGTTGAAGGAGTGTCTGTGTTAAGAGCTTCTGATGACTTGTCTTCAGAACCTGTAAATTCAATTTCCATACCTGCAAAAACTTCATTCTGCTTTGACTTTTCAGATTCAAGCTTATCATCAAAACGAACACTGATTGATTCTTCCACAATCTGTGTTTCTGTATTGTATACTCTGTACCCTCTTGAGCGTTCAGAGTATCCTAACATAATACACTTCTGTGCTTTAGAGTCAAACTTGTTCAAATAATTCTTTGTATTTAACATAAAACAGGTACATCCAAATGGATGAAAATATGAAATGTTGGGCTTTCTGTTCTTCCATAATTCATATGGAGTCTTTTCCAGAATAGGTCTTATTGAGATTCTATTCTGAATGTAGCACGTTGTGTTTATTGCCTCTGCCCAGAAGATCTTAGCAACGTTTGTCTCATTGATCATGGTTCTGGCCATTTCTTGCAATGTTCTGTTCTTTTGTTCTATAACTCCATTTTGTTGGGGAGTTCTAGGACAAGATAAATCATGCAGAATGCCTCTGTCATTAAAGAATGACTCAAAATCTTTGTTTTCAAATTCTCCATCATGATCACTTCTGACTTTAACGATTCTAAGATCCTTTTAATTCTGAACTTGATTACAGAAGGTAACAAACACAGAGTGTGACTCGTCCTTGTGTCTTAAGAACTTTACCCATGTCCATCTGCTATAGTCATCTACGATTACTAACCCATACTTCTTGCCACTGACTGAAGCAGTTTTAACTGGTCCAAATAAGTCAATGTGCAGAAGTTCTAATGGCTTAGAGGTAGAAATAACATTTTTAGATTTAAAAGAAGGTTTTGCAAACTTGCCTTTCTGACATGCTTCACACAGAGCATCTGAATTGAACTTCAAATTAGGAAGTCCTCTGACCAGATTGAGTTTGTTAATATGAGATATTCTTCTCATACTAACATGCCCCAATCTTCTATGCCAGATCCACTGCTCGTTGTTAACAGACAGAAGGCACTTTATATTCTGACTTTTCAGTTCAGAAAGTTTGATTTTGTAAATGTTGTTTTTCCTATTTCCATTAAACAGGATAGTCCCATCTTTCTGACTAACAGCTTTACATGATTTTTGATTAAAGATTATATCATAACCGTTATCACTTAATTGACTTATGGATAACAGATTATGCATTAATCCATCTACTAGCAGAACATTATTAATAGAGGGAAGATTTCCATTACCTACAGTTCCAGAGCCAATTATCTTTCCCCTCTGATTGCCTCCAAAACTAACGTGGCCTACAGGATTAAGTTCCAGGCTTTGGAAGATATGTCTTCTTCGCGTCATGTGTCGCGAGCAGCAAGAGTCCAGGTACCATGACTGGTGTTTCTGACTTGCTGCTAAAGATATCTGCAACATGTATTATTTTATCCTTAGGTACCCAGATTTTCTTGGGTCCTGATTTGTTAGATTTACCAAAACTCTGGTTGAATTTTGGTTTCACAGAGTACTTACTGCTAGTGTATTTAATATCATGTGTATGACCATACACAAAATGTGAATTCAGAGGAGTGTGTTTAATGGTTAAGTCCATGACATTCTTTGGTGTAGGAACCTTACCTTGGTATCATATTCCCTTCCTGCCGTTTCTGCTAACTCCATAGATCATTGAAGCCATTTTGCTTCTATCTATGCTTTTAGCAAGGAACTTCTGGAAACTGTGATCATACTCCTTGATGATCTCATCAGCGTTGCTGGGAGTTTCAGAAATTGGTTCCTTCTGAGAGTTTTGTAAAGTATTTTCTAATTTTGAAATTTTAATTCTCAGCTCAGAATTCTCCAATTTAAGACTCTCAGTCTTATTAGAGTCAAATTCAAGATTCCTTTTCAGGTTTCTGAATTTAACTCTAATCTGCTGATACCTTTCCAGGATTTCATTAAGGCTTTCAGCAAGTTCAGCCTTGGTAAAATTAACAGCAAAGTTAGGAAATACCTCTTCAGTATCTGATTCTGAGTCTGATTCAGAAGCTTCACTATCTTCTGAAATGTTAGCCATGAGAGATATGTTTGCTCTCTCATCATCTGATTTTGAGTCAGCTTCAGACGAGTCAGAGTCATCCCATGTAGCCATGAGACTTTTCTTCTTTTCTCTTCCAAACTTCTTTTTGGGCTTTTCCCTCTGAAGCTTTGGGCAGTCACTCTTGTAGTGTCCTTGCTCATTGCACTCATAGCAGATGATGTCCTTGGTGTTTGGCTTTCTGCTACCTGAGGAGCCTTCAGATCTTCTGTATCCAGAGGAAGAATCTGTCCTTCTGTATCTGGAAGAAGACTCGTTCTGATCAGATCTTCTGGGATTCCTGAACTTTCTTTGCCTCTACTTCCACAGTTGATTCACTCTTCTGGAGAGGAGGGAGAGTTCGTCTTCTTTTGATGAGGATCCATCAGATGTTTCTTCAACTGCCTGCAAAACTTTAGACTCAGATTTTTTGTTAGATTTTAATGCTAAAGGCTTACCTTGCTTATGGGGTTCATCAGCTTCTAGCTCTATCTCATGACTTCTGAGGGAGCTAATAAGTTCCTCCAGAGAAATTTTGTTGAGATCTTTTGCTAGCTTCAGAGCTGTAACCATTGGCCTCCACTGCTTGGGTAAGCTTCTGATGATTTTCTTGACGTGATCAGCAGTAGAGTAACCTTTGTCCAGAACCTTGAGACCAGCTACCAGAATCTGGAATCTTGAGAACATTGTTTCAATGGATTCACTTTCTTCCATTTTGAACGCCTCATACTTCTGAATAAGCGCCAGAGCTTTAGTTTCTTTGACCTGAACGTTGCCCTCATGCGTCATTCTGAGTGAGTCAAACATGTTCTTTGATGTGTCTCTGTTGGAGATCTTTTCATATTCAGCATACGAGATGGCGCTGAGAAGGATGGTTCTGGCCTTGTGGTGATTCTTTAAGTCACGCTTTTGTTGGTCAGACATTGTTTTCCTATCAATCTTCTGACCGCTTGCATTCACAGGGTGCGTGTATCCATCTGTCACCATATCCCACAGATCAGCATCATGTGCCAGAAAGAAGCTTTCAATTCTGTCTTTCCAGTAATCAAAGTTTTCTCCATCAAAGACTGGAGGTTTCCCGCTGAATCTATCTCTGTCCTCATGGTTGTCATTGCTGGTGTGAGAATAATTTCCTGCCATTGTGTTTTTCTGACGCTGGATCTTGTACTGACACGGTTAAGTGTTTTAGCTCTGAACCAGGCGCTCTGATGCCAATTGAAGAAGTGAAAAACACAAGAAGGGGGTTGAATTGTTAAACTGAAAAACACTTGTAATGAACACGATATTTTTATCCTGGTTCGTTTAATCTCAAACTACTCCAGTCCACCCGTCAAGGTGATTTCGCCTCTCTCCAACGAGGTCTTAATCCACTATATTCAACTGAATATTACAATCTGCTTTAACAACTGCTAAAGCCTTCTTGATGCAAACCACAACTCGGTTTGTCAAGGAAACACTTTCTTACAAAGAAGATAAATCTAGGTGTGTGAATGTTTTCTACAAAACTGTTTATCACAACTGTGATATTACACAACTTAAGCTTATGATACTAGATTGTTAAAATACTGAGTGAGGAATTGTGAAGCGTTTAGAAAACTGAGAAAAAGGAGATGATGGTTAGCTTTTAGGCGTGTAATATATTGTAGAGCATTAGCCAATTCAATCTTCATTGTCTTGTTTATATAGCACTGAAATAGTTGAACGTTGGAGCAATAATCTTGATTCAATGCCAATAACAAACTTTCCATATTGAGCAGATCTTGTCTGGAATGATGCCGTTGGTAATAATTCGCTTTCAATGCACAGTACCGTTGCAACTTAAAGCGTGTTCTGGCTTGGCCTCATTCTGACTCTGCTTAACTGCTGATGAACTGTTGTTGTCTTTATCAGAGTGTTGAGCGCAGTTTTGTTCATCAAGCTTCAGCATACGCGTGAGTTGTTCTTCTGATTCTGGTATTCTGATATAGCAACTTCTGATGCTGATGTTAAGAACCAATATTCTGATGTTGATTAGGTGTGCTCTTGCTGATACCTATCAGAGTTTCTGCAAAACAGAACGTAATATTTTAGGTAGCAAATAGTTCTTAAATGATTCACATAATTAATATATCCTTTCATTTTGTTATCATCAAAACTTAAACTTAGGGTAGTAGATTCAAACTTTTTTCTAACATATATAGCCTTAATTTTTTCCGAACCCTTTTGGTTTGTCGGGATGCCCTTATTTTTGTCTAGGCCAGTCAACCTAGCGGGTCACTTTTTCGTGCGTAGTATTTTTTGACTATGTTCGCATTCACAGGGTACGGGAAATCTTCATCGCCCATGGTGGTTAGTATCATGGCACCGCCTGAAAATATCTTCTTGACTAAAAATGGTCCTTCGTAAGTGGGAGTCCATTTCCCCCTGGGATCACCCTGCAGTAGGATGATGCGTTTTATTACCAAGTCACCAGCCTGATATACCCGATGCTTGATTTTCTTGTTGAATGCCTTGATCATACGCTTTTGATACATCTGACCATGACAGACAGTCGCAAGCCTTTTCTCGTTGATCAATATCAACTGATCCAACCTAGTTTGAATCCACTCATCTTCATCTAAGTATGCATCTTTCATAATTCTCAAAGAAGTAATCTGAACATCGATAGGTAGGACAACTTCCATACCATATACCAGAGAGAATGGGGTTGCCTCAGTTGATATTCTAGCCGAAGTGCGATAGCCATGAAGAGAAAACAATAACATCCCGTGCCAGTCTTTGTAGGTTACAACCATCTTCTATATAATCTTCTTAATATTCTTATTGGCGGCTTCCACTATGCCATTCATCTTTAGTCGATACGGAGAAGAGTTGTGGTGCTTGATCTTGAACTGGATGCAGAGTTCCATGATCATAGTGTTGTTGAGATTAGTACCATTATCTGTGATAATTGTTTCAGGGATTCCATACCGACAGATAAGATTATGTCGAATGAAGTGGGCCATGACGTTCTTGGTAACAGAGGCGAACGGGGCTGCTTCAACCCACTTTGTGAAGTAATCAATGGCGACGAGGATGAAGCGATGTCCGTTAGAAGTAATAGGCTTAATCTCTCCAATCATACCAATATCCCACATTGAAAATAGCCAAGGAGCAGTCAAGACATTCAAAGGTACTGGAGGCACGTGTACTTTATCAGTGTAGATCTGGAATTTATGACAAGTTCTCGAGTGGTGGTGACAGTCGGTTTCCATAGTCAACCAATAGTAACCTGCTCTCAGAATTTTCTTGGCCATAGTACGCTGGCTAGAGTGAGTACCGAAGATACCTTCGTGCATATCTTCCATAATCTTTTCTACTTCTTTCTTGTCCATACAACGAAGCAGAGTCGAATCATGGTTACGCTTGTATAAAATTCCATTGCTCGGGAAGAATTTTGTTGAGAACCTTCGTAGGAATTACTTGTCATTGATCGATGCTCCTTCAGGATATTCTTGAACCTTAAGGTACCTTTTCACTTCATAAAACCAAAGTTTTTCTTCTACTCTGTCAGTATTCATTCTGTAGCAGTGTGCTGGTTCGTCTAATATTTCGATAGTGATTCGAGGAGCTTCATTATCCCATCTATCTTTGAACATAGATGACATTGAAACTAATGTGTCTGCCAACTGATTCTCTTCTCGTAGGATGTGCTCAAAGGCAATTTCCTCAAAATACGGGATCAGTGTTAACACATGGTCTCGGTAAGGGATAAGATTTGGATGCTTCGTATCCCATTCTCCTTTAACATGACTGATTACTAGAGTTGAGTCCCCGTATACATTCAAAAATTTGATTCTCATGTCAATTGCAGCTTTGATACCCATGATGCATGCTTCGTATTCGGCCATGTTATTGGTACAATCAAAGCATAATTTGGCGGTGAAGGGCGTATGGAAACCCTGAGGAGAGATAATTACAGCACCAACTTTATTGCGAAGTGCGTTGGAAGCTTATTCAAAAACCATAGTCCATCGGGATCCTAGATCAAGTTCTTCATACGGTCCAGGTTCTTCATAATCTACAACTAATATAATGTTCTCGTCCAGGAATTCGAAATTCATAGATTGACATTTGTCTACAGCTTGATGTACTAAATGGTCTGCCAGTACACTTCCTTTGATTGCCTTTTGAATGGTGTACTGAATGTCGTATTCTGTCAAGACCAATTGCCATCAGGCTATTCTTCCAGTGAGAACTGGCTTCTCAAATATGTACTTGATAGGATCCATTTTAGAAATAAATAGAGTAGTATGAGTCAACATATACTGTCTTAGTTGACGAGAAGCCCATGCCCAAGCGTAGCAAGTTTTCTCGAGCAGTGAATATCTTGTCTCACGGTCGGTAAACTTTTTTCTAAGGTAGTATATTGCATGCTCTTTTCGACCAGACTCGTCATGCTTCCCTAGTACACAACCCATTGAGTTCTCTAGCACTATTAGGTAAATGATTAGATGTCTTTCTTAAACTTGTGGCATCAGAATTGGGGGTTCTTATAGGTACTCCTTAATTTTATCAAAGGATATTTGGCAGTCGTCGTTCCACTTTACTACTTGATTTTTCTTCAGCAACTTGAAGATTGGCTCACAAGTAGCAGTCAAATGAGAAATGAATCGGGCAATGTAATTCAGTCGTCCTAAGAAACCTCTGACTTCCTTCTCGGTACGAGGAGCCGGCATTTCTTGAATGGATTTGACCTTGGTGGGATCAACTTTAATACCTTTACCAGTGACGAAGAAACCCAGGATTTTACCGGATCTCACCCCAAAGGTGAACTTGTTCAGATTTAACCTTAGCTTATACTTCATCAGTCTATCAAAACATTTATGTAGATGATCAAGATGCTCTTCTTTAGTCTATGATCTGGCTATAATTTCATCGACATAGACTTCGATCTCTTGATATGGAATAAAGCTACCATGACACGCTGATAAGCTGCACCAGCGTTCTTCAACCTAAAAGGCATAAACTGTTAGCAGAAAGTGCCCCACTGTGTGATAAAGGTAGTTTTCTCCATATCTTTGGGTGCCATCTTGATCTGATTATACCCTGAGAAACTGTCCATGAAAGAGAAAACCTTATGTTGAGCAGTGTTGTCGACCAAAACATCAATATATGGAAGTGGGAAGTAATATTTGGGGCTCACACTGTTTAGATCCTTGTAGTCTACGCACATACGCACCTTGCCGTATTTTATGGTACTGTAATAATATTAGCAACCCATTGAGGATATGATGTCTATGCTAAGAAGCTTGCATTGAATTGCTTCATAAAATTGGATTTGATCTTCTCTAACATATCGGGACGCATGCGATAAACCTTCTGCTTAATTGGAGAACAACCCTCTTTCATTGGTAGATGATGGACCACAATATCAGTATCGAGCCCTGGAATTTCTTCATATGAACAAGAAAAGATCTCAACATAGTCATGCAACATCTGAATTAACCTATTTTTGACGCTGCTCTCTAAGTTGGCGCCTATATTGACTTCTTTTCGGTCTGATTAGTACCTAAGTTTTCAACTTCGACTGGCTCTTTGTGTGGTTGGATAGCCTTTTCTTATTGTATTAAGAGTCTGGCAAGTTCTCTAGGTATTTCACTGTCTTCCTCACCCTCATCCTTGGCTTTGGTAGATTGGATTTTCAAAGTCATGAGTGCCAGTAGCCAAATCATTATTAACGAGATCCAGAGTGGATGTGGATCCTGCAATGTAGTGTGTGGGTGTGTGTAAGAAACGCATAGCTATATTTGAAAGCAAATAAAAGAATGAAAAGACAGAGAGTGAAAAATTTGAATATAAAACATCCAATGTTTTATTAGATGAGGATATGTGGAGAAAGATAATAACCCTAACAAGTGGACCGTCGTGCCCCGGGTAAGGAACAAGGCTTAAACTTATTGTTTTAAAATTACATATCCCAAAAACTTGAAAGAAATAAAACATGAAATAGAAATTATTCCTAACTAGAGAAGCCTAGCACCTTCTTCCACCACAACCCTAGCATCTTTCAAAGAAGTCATTCTTGGTGGATCCTTGGTAATCCTAGGAGTAGTAAGGGTAGCTTTAGCAACAACAATTGTCTGAGGGATTACTTCAAAGGTCTGGAAGAGAGTCTCAATGAATTCCCCATCCATCTCAACATATTTGAATGAATTCAAATGGCTCACCATATACTCTTCTTCTCCATAAACCGTAACAATTTTCCCTTTCACATGATAGTTTAATTTTTGGTGCAAGGTAGAGGTAACAGCACATGTCCTATGAATCCAGGGGCGTCCAAGCAAACAGGAATAGGCTGGACTAATATCCATTACATAAAAGGTAGGTTCGAAGACTTGAGATCCCACTTTGATCGGAAGATCAATCTTTCCGTGTACCATTCTCCTTAGCCCATCAAAGGCTCTTACCACGATATCACTGGGTTTCAGCACAACCCCTTCACAGTCCAGTCTATCTAGAGCACCTTTTGGTAATACATTTAATGAGGAACTTGTATCCACCAGCACATGCACCAAGGTAGTGCCCATACACTCGACAGATACGTGTAGGGCCTTGTTAAGATTCTTTCCTGCCGGAGTTAAGTCAGCATCAGAAATGCCTAATCCATTATCAGTTGTTAGGCTTGAAACACAATTCTCAAACTGATCATCAAAGGTCTCTTGTGATATATGAGCAGTCTTCAAAAAATTTACCAAAGCCTGAGCATGGGCTTTGGAGCATAATAACAAGGATAACATGGATATCTTGGAGGGCGTCTACCTCAACTGTTCAAAAATATTGTAGTCACTTTTACGGATGATTTTCAGTATTTCCTCCATCTCTTATTTGGAAGTATCTTCAACAATAACATCTTTTGATGGTGCCTCCGTCTGGGCAGGCTCAATCATCTTTTCTTTTCCCTGAGTGTCAGTAGTCGACTCAGTAGCAGGGATACGAACAGGTGTTGTGATAGTCTTTGGAGGAGAGTTCTCTGGAGAGAAGACCCTTCTTGTTCTGGTAACTTTACTAGTCCCAACAATATTTTCGACATTGAGGTTAGTAACTTCGGTATTTTCATCTTCGGAAATCCATGTTCTTACCTAACACCATGGTAATAAACTTCAGCTTCATAATTCCATGGAACAACCTCATCAGAGGAATATGGGACTGGCCCCGGTGTAGTGATGATCAGGGGAGCCACCCTAGGCACGGTCGAAATCTTTATATGACCTTTAGAGGTGATACTTACAAGAGTAATGGAAATTTTTATTAAAGAAACATCTTCAAGTCTTAGATCTTGAGACATACTTTCATGCAAACTCTTCATGGACGGAGCCTTCTCAAACAGAAATTCACGGTTATCAACCAAATGCTGAATAACCTTCTTCATCCACATACAACCATCAGATTGGGAAACACAATGGTAACAACTTTCAAGGCAACCCGAAAATTTTCAAAAGATTCTTCTTAATGATTATCAAGGGAGTGGTCAAGTCACTTATGGTGGAGACATAAGAAACATCGTCGATAGCATTAACACCTTTACTATGACTGGGCATAGGTGAAGTAGTCACATTAGGGGTCTTGGGAGGATCAAATTCAATCTCTTTTGTGTCAATCATATCCGGGATTTTATTCTTCAGGGACCAGCAGTTGTTGGTGTCGTGCCCAGGACTGTTAGAATGATAGGCACACTTCGCATTTGGGTTGTACTTAGGAGAGGTGGTGTTGGGTTTTTGAAGAGAATCCCATAGTGTTATCAATTCTTCCTTCAACAGATGATGTAATTCCTGAGACAAAGGTATACTAATCTTGGTGAACTGCCTCCACGCAGCGTCTGACCTACGCTGATTCCCTTGTTGTTTTTGTTGTTGTTGAACAGGTGTGGGATTAGAAAACAACACCTCTCCCACAGACTGATGGTGATCATTCTTACCACGGCCCTTCTGGCCATAGATAGCATTGGTCTCTTTCTTATTATTGAAATTCTTCTTTACAACACTAAAAGACGCAGCCACCGGAATCTTTCCGCTCCTGATAACACTTTCAACTTGTTCCCTAGTCAGGATTAGCTCAGTAAAACCAGATGAAGAACTCCTAATTAGCAGATTAAAGAATGGACTTGTCAGAGGGCCCATGAACATATCAATTAGCTCCCAATCAGACAAGGGAGGTTGCACCCTTCTAGCTAAGTCTCTCCACTTTTGGGCATATTCTTTGAAATCCTCGTTCGAGCCCATAGACATGTTTTGTAATTGCACTCGAGTCGGTGCAAGGTCTGCATTATATTGATATTTCTTGTAAAAAAGCATCCAAGTCTTCCCAAGTGTGAATGTTGGTTACTTCTAGTTGATATAACCATTCTAGCTGCGTCCCTGACAAGCTTTCTTGAAAGAAATGCACCCATAATTTTCTATTAGTAGTATGGGGTTGGATTTTTCGGACATAAGACTGCAAATGAAGTTTAGGGCAAGACACACTGTCATATTTGGAAAAGGCGGGGGCCTTGAACTTATGATGGATAACAAACCCCGAGATAAGACCCATCTCTTCAAAATCTAACCCAGGAACTCTCTGGATCTCCATAGCATTGAGACGATCTTCTAGCTGCTTGTATTTGTCATCAGCCAGAGGATATTATTCATCTGAATAGTCTGCTTCTTCTTCATCAGAGCCCTGGTTGTTAGCCTTCATACTTTTATCATCTTCCTCTTGGTCATCCTTTTCTTATTCAAACTCCAAAGCTTGTTTGACTGGGCCTTTGAGTCTCCTACCCATGTTAAGGATGCCAACTGGTTTCTTTATTTTCTCTCCCCTATCTTTTGTGATGAGGGCCTTCAGTTATTCTTGCCCATTAGCTAGATTCAGGAACATTTGTTGGAAATGGGCGCTCTGAGCCTGGAGATCCTTAACTATTTGTTCAAGAGCCATTATTTCTGCTGAAATAAATAGAAAAAAGATAAGAAAGTGTCTTGAAACACCTGTCATGTAGTGATATGCATGATATGTATTTGCAATTTTTTTAAAGAACCTTATGAGATTTAAATTTGTTAACCAAAAGGAAACAGAAACAAAGATTTGTATTAGTAAGTTTATGTGAAAATACAAAATTACAAAGGAATAAAGTAAAAACTCCTAAAGCCTTAAGTTTCCCATGGACTCCTTCTCTTTGTGTTGACTTATGCGTTAAGACTCTGCTCCTCGTGAAGTTGCTTCGTGAGTTCCAACACTTTCTTCTCACTTGTATAGAATTGAGTCTCAATGGTATCTCATTCTTCCTTGAGTTGAATCCAGGACTTCTGCAATTCTTCAAGGTCAGTAGGCATGTTTGGATGAAGGATGGTGTGAGAAATGTCTCCTTCGATAATAGGATCCATGATTACTGGTAGGACAGCGGGATATGGCATCATAAGGTTTTGAGCACGAGCTCGTACTCATTTGTGATAGGGCTCCAGTGGGATAGAATTATTCCGTCCTAAAGTCTTGCTATCAATCTTGTTCACCATTCCCTAACCATGTATAAACCTTTGACGATAACCTTGAGGATTGTTCTCGTAATCGAATATGATACCCTGGATTAGCGTGTCATGAGGATCGTCTCTTCAAGCATAACCAAATTGATGTAGAGCTAGAGAAGAGTTGTAAGTAATACCTCCCCTAATGCCAAGGAGTGGAACATTAGGGAATTTCCCATAGCGGTCAATGATAGTGATATCCTCGTGAGATCGGGAATACCAATAGATGTCTGTATGAGAGAGTGACGTTATTCTTTGAGACCACCTCAAACCTTGTTCGTTCTTCATTATCGAGCGAGAAAGGTGTGAAATAAACCACCTGGATAGCAGAGGTATATAACAAATGAGAGTTCCTCACTTCTTCATAGTACGAGTGTGAAGAGAATGCAAAATATCTCCAAGCAAGGTAGGCACAGGATTACAAGCAAGAAATATTTTGATGGTGTTCACATCTATAAGTTTGTTTGGATTAGGGAATAGTACCAATCCATAGATTAACAGAGCCAAGATCTCCTCGAAAGCCTGATAACTCATAGAATCCAGAAACAGTTAAGCCTTCTCTATCAGAAATTTAGCAAGAAAGCCCTTGACTCCACTTCTTGTTTCCCAATTAGATACAATGTTGGACCGCTTCAGATGTAAGGCTGCTGTAATATCTTCTATTTTTGGAGCTTTCTCTAAACCGGTGAAGGGTGACTGATCAAGTACAGGTACTCCCAGTAGTTTAGAGAACTCTTCCAGTGTGAGTACCAACTGATAACCTAGAAAGGTGAAACAGTGATGTGCAGGGTCAAAGAAGTGGAATAGAACGCTCATCATGTCTTCTTCAAAACCTAAGGTAACCAGACTGAGTAGTCGACCATGCCTTTTGATGAATTGAGAACTTTCAGGAACCCTTGAGACTAACTCCTTAAGTTCAGAAGGTACCCTTACAAAGTTGATATGGATAGTGTTTCTGTGAGCGAAGGCCATAACCTATAACAAAGAAAAAAAAGATAAATCCCTTGGTCCTTAAAATGGTAAGTGAAAATGATATGGTATGATGTCATGATGTTATGATGTCATGTTCTAACAATTAATCAGACATAAACAAAACACACAAGGGCTTAGGTTCGAGCTTGCATGGAGTTTGTAGGTAAGTACCCTCTTGAGTTTTAGTTGGCTCAACATGTCCTAAAAGAAGTAACCGGGTTCTAGGAGTCTCAATATCACCGATCTTTCTCTCACGCATTGTTTCAGCACAGCATTTGATTTGCGACCGAAATATCTCGAGTCTGATATCAATGAGTGTAGTATCGAGTATCAACCAACTTTATTATGCATAAAAGCCGACCATCTCACTAATTTCTAATGGCTAAGTAGTGTCAACTAAGGTTCTAAGGTCAATTAGTGCTTATGACACCACGCGGAAGCCAAGCATTCTCCTTGACTGACTCAAGGGACACCGACACCAACCAATGTGTCTCACTAACGTAGCCATCTCTTCAACCATATCAGTCTATGCCGTACAGTTTCCACGATCTATGGCTACTTACATACAATACCCCTAAATCCTGGTATAAGATCTTTACAAAAATAAGCCCTAGCAAAAACCTAGAAATGTAAAGCATATAAATCAAGTAAGTAAAGCATTTTAAATGTGATTTAACTCTAAGGTAACCCCACTTTTCAGTCCCCAGTAGAGTCGCCATTTTTGTAATACGGTGGGAGAACTGACTTGTTTTTGTGTTTTATTGCAAATTTTGCGGATAGCAAGAGTCTCCACCGACCTCTCTTTTATCCAATAAAGGAAAGGGTGAAAAGAACAGGAAAGACCTTTAAAGATTTTGAGTTCAGGGGGTAGGTTATGAAAAGGGTAATGTAGCGGTAGAAATGTTGAGACTAAGCCATTGGTTTTGACTTGACTCGCACAGATCAAAATAAAAATCACCACTGCGCTTTATTGTTTCCAAAGGAATGGGAAAAGAGCGAATAACCAAAAATATGGGGGGGAGATTCTAGGTAAGGGGGTTGTTTATGCAAAGGGAAGGTATTAGAACCCTAAACATCTACGGTACTCCGTAAGAATATCTTTGTAAAATCTGTATATTTTGGCTATAAAATGTTGTATGAAAATAGATTGTGGTGGTGAGGAAAGAAGTATATTTATTTATTTTATTTTTTTTTGCACCCGCCGTGGTTGAGAACTTTTAGTGCCTACGTACCACCTTTCGTACAATAGGGGATTAGGGTACACGTAGTTCCTCTTTTAAAAATTAAAAAAAAAACACAAGTGTGTTGGTTAATTTTAAGAGACAAGACATCATTGTCATTGTTCGTGTGGAAAACATACTTACTACCCACAATTATGAGAAAGGAGAATTTGCATCATCTCAAAGTGGAGGATATGGCTTTGGATTTCGAAATCAACAATGCCTTGCTTAACACCCAAGTGGAAAATATCTCACTTTACTACATATTGTAGAAGTATAGTTGTTTTCATCACTACAAGGATTGACAAGAGTCTAATCTTTTGAGAAAAGTTTTTTTAAAGATAAAAGCCAAAATGGCAAAATAGTTTGAATGAGATTTATTGATTTTTAGTCTTCTCACAAAAATGTCAAAGTATTGTTAAGTTGATTGAAATTTGATTAAGTAATAATTTTTGAAAATGCATGGACATAAGTCCAAGTTTATTATGAAAGTGGTTCAAGTTTTAAAACAAGAAGAGTTTTCAAAAGGAGGGAGAAGATTTTTGAAATTAAAGAAGATGGGAGGAGATGAAGAGACTATCCTAAAGCATAAGGTAAAAGTTAGGGAAAAATAACCATCTAACCAACAAGAAGTCAACATTTGACACAATGAGTCAATATAGAATTCTCATCCTTTGAATTTGAAACCAAACAAACAGTTACAAAAGAACCTCTTAAGGAAACCAAGCTCCATTTGCATTAAGTCTTCACAAAAATTGTGTAGAGTAACGATTGTATACAGATGAATTCCAGATCACAGACAAAGCATGTAATCATAATAACCTGCATACAAAACAAACAAACAAACCAATGTCTTGGGGTAAATCCTAAGAACTCCAAACAAAATAACAGTTGAAGTCACAAGGTCTTAAGGTAGGTCAAGGTCTCTAATCATAAGTCCAAGAAGTCCACCACTCCATAATGTCAAGGATAGTAACCAAGTGGTCTAAGTAACATTAAAGCTTTTAGGGTTCAAGTTGATTATTAGGTATATTCAAAAAGAAATGAAAAGCTCAAGTGAGCAAAATAAAAATGACATGACGATAAAGGCTTAAGTGAGCAAAGATAAAAATAGCATGGAATGTAAATGATAAAGTAAATGGTACATAAAGTAAAAGCATAAGAATAAATCATAAAAATAAAGTCAATTGTTAGGAATTAGTAGTTAGTTGGATGACCATCTTGAAACTTGCATTTGGAACCCATTACACGATTGGTAGAACCAAAGCCTCTTAACAATAAGTTGCATTTGCTTTTTGTCAAGTATATCATCCATTTAAGAATTCTCAATATAACACTTAATGATCAATGATGTTTAAGTGATCCACTTTGACCGAAATTGATGAAGTTCCATTAGAGGATTGGTAGAACCAAAGCCTCCTAACAATGGATCTCAAGGTTATTGGATCAAAGGGTTTAAATTAACATACTTGGGCTTGCAAACATAGGTTTGGGCCATGAATGATCATTTTCTCAAGTCGGGACAAAATTTAGCATTATGTTAAGCAATCGTAAGTGGACTTATATAGAAGTCGCACCTATTTTGAGGTCGGTCAATAGCAATCTATGCACCTCATGTTTTGAGACATGATATGTAAATCATGCTCCAATAACATTCGGTATAATAAAAATGGGATAAGATGAAGAGGGAAATGAATAAACCACATTTGAACAAAAATTTAATCAAACTATTATTAAAATAACTTATCCATTTTTATGGAGTTAGACTCAACACCATGGATCCAATGATGTTAATAAACTTCATGATCAAAATTTTAATCCAAGAACAGCCAGAATATATATACAAAAAATAAAATTATATTTAAAATAAAAGAAAAAGGTTTTTAAAATGATTATAAAATGGAAATAAGAGAGAAAAATAGTAACTATATTTAAATTGATCAAGAAAAAAATAAGTAAGACCATAGAAAAATCAAGAATGAACTCAAATATTTTTATAAAAATTTTGGCAATTTTTTTAAAGTCAGAAACAATTTTTAAAATTAAAAGAAATAGGTGAAATAAACTAAAAATGATTAAAAAAATAACAAAGTCAGAAATAAAAAATAAACGAGGTCACCAATATTTGTCAAAATGTCATTGGATCCTTCCCTATTTTTTTCAGAATTTAAAAATGAAGAAAAGTATTTTTTTAAACATTTAAAATAACTCAAACAAAGTGAAAAAATTATAAAAAATACAAAAACATAAAATAAAATTGTGAAAAAAATAAAAATCAGAAAGATAGAAATCAAAAGTATTTTCCATAATTTTTTCAGATTTTTTGGAGTTAAAATGAATTTTCTATAAGTTTTTGAAGTTTAAAACAATTTAAATATAAAAATCAGAAAATTAAATAAAGTCAAAAGATGTAGACCAATGGATGAGAGTCAAAACGCGTTAGTAATCAAATCCAAAGGATCTGGCGTGATGTGCATATCATGGTCATTATTGAATAAAGCACTGAATCAAATATAAATTGGATTTTCAAAAATTCCATATGGCACGCCATCATTGGTTGGAAGATGATAGGTTGGTCATCTTCAACCTCCAGCCAACGTGAAACATAGGTCCCTCAAACTGTAAAATCAGAAGCCCAGACCTATGTCATTCGCTTCGTCTCATCAAGACGAAGACAACCACACCTTCACGAAAATTTTATAAAAACTTTAGCTCAAACAATCTGGAAGAGAAGTTTTGAAAAGGGATTTGAAATTTAGTGGTCAATACATGCTTCCAGTTAAAAACAAGTGTTGCAACTAGAACCAAGATGATGAGAGCTTCACAATAGTATCAAAGTTTAAGAGACTTGGTGAAAGAATCTACCTATTGAAGTTAAGTTGCAGAGCTCTGAAACTAGACTTGGCTAGCACGACTCATGGATTTTTAGAGCTTAATCCTTCTTTTGTTAGCTTCAGTGAGGTTCAAGGAAGGTGAATTGACAAAGAAAAATTATTGAGAAAGTTTGTAAGAGCAAATTCGAAGTTGTAGAAAAGTGGGTTCAAGAGGAAGTTTGGCAGGGTGATTCTGGCTTTCCAATCTTGAGGAAATGAATGAGGGATGATCCTCTATTTATAGGGAAGTGAATAGGATGCTCAAGCGTGCGAAATTATGAAGTTTTGACGGAATTCGTGTGAATCTGCAGCACGGGAAAAGTGTGACTCATTTTTTATCAAAACTTATCCAAACCTTGCGTTTTGATGCACTAATCACTTCTGGGAGTTCAATAAACATTTTTAGCAGCAAAAACGCTTAACAACTTTGTGATTAGAAGACAAAACAAAAGTTTTAAATTTCTGACTTGATGAAAAATGCATTTTCAAATTGCCAAATTTGAACCCATGACATTTTCAACTCAAGGGGTCTTAGGTCATGATTCTTGAAGCTTTAGAAAGAGGAGATTACAAGCTTTACAATGTGCAAAGAATGGGATCAAATGGATGCTTTAGCTGAAAATTATGATGAGTCAAAGTTAAGAAAAAGAGGTTGACTTTCCATACTTAGAAAAATTTTAAGTTTTTCTTCAAAAATGACTTATAATGTCTTGCATCCAAAGATGACCTTCCACTTGAAATTTGTTCTTGATAAAAAAAATATGGTAAGAATTAGATATCTTGAATGACATTTTGAAACTTGAAACATTCAAAATCTTCAAAAATTGAGAGAGTTATGACTTGTTGAAGTTGGCAAAAATTCATGGAATGACCTATAATCTTTTGCATCCTTAGGGTATCTTCCATCCATTTTCACACTTTGCACATAAAATAAAGGTTGAAGTTCAAATCTTAAAGATCATTATGGAAAAATAATGGACTTCAGGGGATAAAAATTGATCAAGTTATGATCATTTGAAGTTACATAAGGGAATTTGATGGCTTATCTAGATGACTTGTAATCTTTCTTCATCATTATGTATCTTTCACACAAAATTTTATTGAGACTTTTGAAGTGATTTATTGATAACCCTTTAAGAGAAGGATGTATTTGGAAACAATTAAAAATATCAAAATATGAGCAAGATATACCCCTTTGAAGTTCAAAACCCTAGCTCCTAGAACAAGAAAATGCCTTGGGAAACCTTTGCAATTTTGACCAATCTTTTTGCACAAATACATTTTTTATGTGATTATAAGTTATTGAGGATGATAAGGAGACACCAAATCAACCAAAACCACTTCCAAATCTTGATAATTGAAGGAGATATGCACTTGTGATCATTAAAATCAAAGACTTGTCAATTTTAGTCAAACTTCTTCGATCAACCATTGTACTTTTGAACTAATTTTGACAACTTGAAGTATGATGAATCATAAAAGACTTTGTCATGATATTACTTCAAAACATCTTTAATGATGAGGCTTTAATCTCATTGAAGTTTGTTGAGAAAGGCCCAGAAATGAACTTGTGCTTTCGATGGAATGTATTGTGCTTTCACCTACAACATCAACAATTGGGGAAACACTCATTGTATTTATTAGTTAAAGGATAATCAATACAAAACATAGATGATCATAAAATAAAAGTCAAGGTGTGTAGCAACTGGTTTTTAAATCAGAGTCGCCACTATTAGTTTTTATCCTAGGGAAGGGAATCTAATAGAAAACCCTAATTCGCAGACAGAGATTCTAGGTTTCGGACTCGGTTCTAGATGAAAGGAAGTTGTTAGGCACCTTTCATCTACCTTATTCTTAAATATACTAGGTTTAGGCTTAGGTTTAGGGTAAAATAGGGTTTTAAATTTTAATAGGGGAACTCGCCACAATTTTAGTCGTATGCCTACGTATCCTCTTATGAGGAATCAGAGTCCCAATTCGTAGTTCGTATGGGATTGGTGTTTTTTAGGGGTTTGCAAACATATTTTGAATCACCTCGAACTTTGGTCGGGAGTGGTGATTGCGGAGATTTTGACTAAATGTGCAGTAATTCAAAACCTGTTTAAAACCCTTTTGCAAAAACAATTGTCTAGATTAATGTATTGCGAAAAAATAGTTTGACGATTTGTTTGTGTTTTTTAATCGTATTAATTGCAAATATCTTGATTAATGCATGATTAGAAAATATTTTAATGCAAATAATATATAAAATAACATATGCAATTTTGATATAAAATAATTTATTCGTTAGTATATAAATAATAATGTATTTATATAATAATTAAAAACATAATAAATAATATGAATAATAGATATTATGAAAAATAATATTAATAATAGTAATAATAATAAAATAATATTAAAAAAGGATAATTATATAGAAAATAAATAATAATAATAATAATATAAAAGAAATAAAAGAATAATTTAATTGAGTTAAAACAGGGGGTGCATTTTCTAGTTATTCAGTAAAATAGGGGGGTGTTGTAATTAGATTGGGTTAGGCCCAAATGTGTTGGCACGGA
This sequence comes from Vicia faba, assembly GCA_948472305.1. Taxonomy (NCBI): domain Eukaryota; kingdom Viridiplantae; phylum Streptophyta; class Magnoliopsida; order Fabales; family Fabaceae; genus Vicia; species Vicia faba. The sequence goes on along the minus strand of OX451738.1, from coordinate 187,986,320 downwards.
CAGGGGGTGTGTTGTTTTGAAGCGTTAGCAACTAAAGCGACTGGGGGTGCAAAAAACAATTGGGTTTGGCCCAATACAGTGTTTTTGGAGGGCCGGAGTGATTAGATACGTGAGGCGCATGGAATTTATGGTGGACCTGTCCTTACAGCCGTCAACCAACGATCAAATGGTTAAAACGAGGAGTACATGTTAACTATGGAAGGCACGCAGGTACGGAATCCTTTCAGCATATTAGTTTTTGTTTTTACTCCAATTCATTTTCAACTTTACAGTTGTGATACGGTGGCAGAACCGACTGTTTAGTACTGGTTTGCGTTTTGCATTTTGTGTTTGCAAAATATCGCAGTAAGCAAGAGTCACCACTGACTTTTATTTCATCCAATCATGGAAAAGGAAAAAGAATAGAAAAAACCTTTTTCCGAGATATTCTGAGTACGGGGGGTAGATTATAGAAAGGGAAGTGGTTAGCACCCTTTCTATCTGTAGTTATCTATGGGCTCTTAGGTACTTGCTCATTTTTAAATTTCTTGTGTGTGTGCTTGCTTGGAAAAAAATTTACTTCGTGATAACCCTTGTATCGGTCCTCAAGGATGTGACGAAGTTGTTTTGAAAACTGTTTTGAAAGGTGTTTATGTGAAAAGTTTTATTTTGAGCAAGTACCTACTAGCATCTACCTACTCGAAAAAAGATCGCTTTTGTTCTATATCCTTTAGACAGCTTTATCCTACTATTAAGGAGTAGGTAGCACCATCATTGGAGTTTGTAAGGGATGTTCGAAAGGGACGAATACAATCACTAAAGCAATAGTTAGAAAACTTTAGTAGTAACCCTAGAGTCTTGAGATCTTTTCGAGGCAACATTTTTGAGGCAACATTTCTGAGGCAACATTCGAATGGGACAATTTGATCTCTTTAGACTGGAGGGTAACTACTAAAATCCCCTATGCTTAATGATTGTGCACCGAAGGCAACCGAAGTGAGGTAAACCCTAGGAGTGAACATGTGCGAGTGATTCGTTTCAATTATTTTAATCTTTGCACATTAGGGTTTTCTAACTGTTTTAATTTTTCATGCATTCTTGCCATACTATCCTATTAATTCATTTAACAGTTAATAATTTGCTGAAAGTAAAAAGCGGAAATAAACCTAGTTATTACATGGATTTGACAATTAAATAATTGCCTTGACGGGAAATAAAAGTGCAGAATTTAAAAACCCTAATTAAAACTATTACAACCTTGAAACAGTTACAAAGTAATGGCAAAATAATAACAATCGCGCGGCAAATTAAATACGAGAGAAATTAGGGTTTCGACCTTTGACTAAATCTAATCGCAATCGATTAAAGAAACAATTATTTTTGTCGTTTTTTGTTATTTAAGAAAATAAGGAATAAATAAAAATAAAAACCTAATTACTAATTAACTTAAGTTAAGAAAAATAATTAAATCGCCTATTTTTTGTGTTTTTGTTTGAAGAAAAGAAAATAATTAAATCAAGAATTTAAACCTAGTTCTTCTAATTGGTTTTAATTGTAAAAAAGAAAATGAGTTAAAATTACCTTAAATTAAATAAGCTAATTAATTTAATTTAACTTGATAAAACTAAACAAACCTAATTCTAATTTTTATGACTTTTTGATTTTTATGATTTTATATAAAAAACTGATTTTAAAAATAAAATGAATAAGAAATTAAGAATAAAGGAAACAAAATAATAAAAAGAGGGAAAAAATTGAGAAATGGGCCTGTGTTATTAGAAATTCTAGGGGTGTTAATCTGAAAATCTTTGGCCCATTAAGCTTCAGGCCTGGTCAACTTTGGGATCTGGTGCAGCATTGACCTGAGGGAGCACCATGATCCTTCATTGGAGAAACGTGAGATCTAGCTAGCTTGACATCCAATGGACGTATGTTGATGGCACATGATGGGTGTTGGATGGTGTACTGCATGGGATTGGCTTGAAATTATTAAGAAAATATCAAAATGCACACGCCTGGGATCGAACTCAGGACGTGTGCATCAAAGACATGCTTCTTAACCATCTGCGATGGACTTGTTTGTTGTATATATAATAAATAAATAAAATCAAAAGACAAATCAAGCCTCATGCCAGGAAAACCACGCAAAATTTGAATGGGCCAACCACGCCTTGCCACGCATCATCTTCCTCCTTGGACCGTGGCTTTAGATGAAACACTTTTACCTACAGATGTTTGTTCGTAGCTATAACCCTGTTTCATTCAAAAAATTCATACAAGCGAGATAAATCAATTGTAATGGTACCAATCAACTCGTCTTGGTCTCACGAGTGTCATGGTACCTCATTCATGGTCCAATTTTCCCTGTACCAGAAATCCCCAAATCGAGTTCTTAAACCCTAGCAATGGTGAATATGGATTCCTACATAGTTAATACAATTAAGCAATATAGAAAGCTTTCAATCATGATTATGAACAAGAATATATGGATAGCATGCGTTTAGGATGCGTAAAACATTGAAATCGAGTTTGAGTTTTTTTGTGCAAACCGTGATGTTATAACGTGCGATTCTTGACACTTTGAGGCTTGCAAATGAATGGAGAAGCTTCCTTAGATGTCCATGAATGTATTGCTAGCCTTGAAACTCCTTGAGGGTGGCCCTAAGATGGATTTTGATCTCCCACTTTTGTCCAAATTTTTTAGTTTTCTTCTTGTTGTTTCACGCCTCTAATCTCTGTTTTTTTATCTGGAATTCTTATGCCCTTATAGTAGATTGAATTAGGTCAACAAATTTGTATCAAATCTTTGAGAATTATGAAAATTGGATTTGATTTGCTTCATGTATGATTTCTTTCCAAAACTTGCTTCAATCTAATATTTTTCAACCCTAATGAACCTTGCACGACTTGGCTGGCATGCTAGTTGTACATGGACTCAAAATATGCATAAAATGGCGTGGGTCCTATTAGAAACATGTTTCAAGCAAGAAAACATGTCCCCCTTTGGAAAAAATGCAAATTTGATCAATGTTGACTTTTGAAAATTTTCCAAAAATGGCCAACTTGGACAATGCACAACTTTCTCAATTTTGACCCTAGGAGGGTGTTATTGGACTTTTTAGAAATCTTAGGATGTCCCCTAACCAACCCTTTTCTTCTCATATCAGTTGGATCTTCCATTTTCATGTATGAAGCTTTGACCCAAAAGGTGTTTTTGTTGACTTTTCAAAATGACCTATAATGTCAAAATTCATATCTTTTTGTGAGTGCATATTTTGAACTTGTGGGATGAAGATGGATTGTAGGGAATTGTATCCTCTTTAAAATGAGCTTTGGATGGAAAAAATTTTATAAAGTATGAAGAAGTTATGCTTGGTCAAAGTTGGGTTGACTTTTCCTACAAAACCCTAATTTAGCAACTTTTGGGTTTTGATGAATTTGGAGCATCCCTTGAGGAATCATGATCAACCCTTGATCAAATGATGGAAATTACATCAAAATGTTGATGTTGACCAAAAATCTTGAGGTTTGACTGTATGTGGGCCACAATTGACTTTTGACCTAATACAGTCGATTCTCAAGCATTTGAGCAGTTGGCTGAGCAAACTTCTTATGCAAGGCTTGAAACTTGGCATGGATGATCTTGGGAACATATTAAGACTATGGAGAGCATTTGGGGCTTTTGTGGCTCACTCACCTTGATAAAAATAGAAACCCTAATTTGGGGTACACTGCCTTAGGAGAGAGTTTGTCTGGTCAACTCTTGGGCAACCTTGAGCAAATTGGGGACCTCACTTGAAATTTGTTGAGTAAAATGAGAGGGAAAATTTTGGGGTACAACAACAGCTAACCTTCTGTCTCTCTCCTTCGCTTCATCCCTTCCGTCTTCAGCTTTATAAACCCTACTTTTACCCTCTTCGCGGTGGCTATGGAAAACGAAATCTACTCCCACAAACCCTTAGCCCTACATCAATCAAACAACAAAACTAAAGAGATTAAGTTACCCATTTCAATTCTCCAAGTGTCCGGCATTGATTGAAGGCGGCTATGAGTGGTTGAATGCGGCCGTCAACTACGATTGTGGTTTCCGACAATGAAACCCCAATTGTCCTTCTCTTCTTCAATGGTATTGGCTCGCGTTTACTTCAAGTTCGTCAGATTCGAGTTTCTCTCGCTTATCTATTGTTCAAGCTCTTCGCAACGTTCTTATTCGTAAATAAAATCCCCCTTCTGTCTTTATTCTTCCTTGTATTTGTAGCTTTTGATTTTAGGGTTTTTTGGAGTTGCTGTTACAGATTATTAGCAACGATTTAGGAATTAGGGATAGGAATTAGGAATTGTAATATATTGATTGATTCTGTTTATTATTTTGGATTGTAATTGATAATGTTTATTGATTGTATTTTGATTTAGGGTTTGGTAATTGATTCTCATATTCCTGTAATATATTATATTTCTAGATATTGTTTAGTTTTTGGATTTGATCGTTATGTTGTCAAATTATAGATAGAGCTTGGGATTTGATACTGCAAAGCATTGATTTTTTTTCCAAATTTTGGTAGTGTTTTGGAGATTTGATATGGTTTGCAATTAATTCTGTAATGTAAATCTGGATAAATTTGATATGGTTCTTTAGATTTGATATTTTTTTCCTTTTCAATGTCTATAGTACGTGTTAGTAAGAAACAACGTGAATTTGGGGTTGTAATTGGAACAGTAAGTGTTAATAGGATAAAACGTGTGTTTTTCGTGGGTAATTGATATAGTGTGTGTTTCTTCAAACACGGGCCCTGCATTTTTTGGTTACTCAACCCAACATATATTTTCTGTTTACAGCAAAAATAATTTTCTTAAACCAAGCCCAATTGGCCATCCGCCCAACGCTATATTATTATTATTATATTTTTTAATAACTAAACCAACTTTAAAACATTACTATGAAAAATAAAATGTTTCATTATTTATTTATTAATAATAATAATAATAAACAGTTTTTTCCTTTTAAAAATAAGACTAAGACTTAATGGGTTTAGTTAACTTGATAAGCACACCCTTCTCTTAAAAACAGCAAAAAAACATTATTGGGCCTTATATTACCAAACAATCATACAAATGTTCAAATAAGAATGTCCAAGAACTTTGACGGACTTTTAATACCACTACCCCTCTTTTGTTATCAACGAAAAATAACAATGGGCCAACTAAGTAAATTACTCCCACCCTTTTTACTAAGTCTCTTTAATAAATCAATTATTATTTAATAGTGATTTCAACTTTAATAATAACAACTATTTGGTAGTTATTATTCTGAAATAACTTTACATCTTTGAGTCACATGGGCCATTGGCCAACATGCCGCGCGAATGGATTCATGGATACACGAGTCTTTCTGATTTAGAAAGCCCCGCTTTCCTGAATTTAAGGTACACCCCCCAGTCGGATAAAGATGGACCATCAGATACTGCTGTACCATCCTTAATTAAATATTTCTTTAATTTTAATCTCGAAAAATGAAAACATCAAGGTAGGATAAATTTGGGGTACGACAGCTGCCCCTATTCAATTATCTTCTAGTCGGATAGCGTGAGAAAACTCGAGTCTCGCGTGTTTTGATTAGAAGTTTATTGAATACTTGAAGTATCCTAAAATTTGTCCGACAAACATAAGGTTACACTGATATAGCGTACCCTTATGAGTCTTAAGGCAACACGAAAAGCTGATGATGTATCGCTTACCAAGGTTTGATAACGAGGCAGATAGTTTTAAGAGCGCAAGATCAATTTTGTATGTCTTGGTTTTATTTTGATTATTCATCCCTTTAGAGGATGAATACGACAATAATTGATGATGCATGGCTGCTTGAAGACTGAGGCCGTGGGTTAGGTTTGCGAATTGCTGCGTGAAGTCTGAGGCGATGAGCTAAATCTTGTATTTTCGGGCATCGTTGCATGAAGTATGAGGCGATGATCAGTGTTTACAGAATAAAGAAATGCATTGTTGCATGAAGTCTAAGGCAATGGGTTAAAGTTTTGTTTTCTTTCAAGCATCGTTGCATGAAGTCTGAGGCGATGATCTGTGTTTTTGCGAGTAGATTGCGGCTTAGAGGAAATGTAATGAGTTTTGCGAATACATTGCAGTTTAGAGGCAATGAAATGAGTTTTGAGAATACATTACGGCTTAGAGGCAATGTACTGAGTTTTGAGAATACATTGCGGCTTAGAGGCAATGTTAAGTTTTGAGACTACATTGCGGCTTAGAGGCAATGTGTTGAGTTTTGAGAATACATTAAGGCTTAGAGGCAATGTGTTGAGTTTTGAGACAAATTTGCGGCTTAGAGGAAATGTGTTGAGTTTTGAGAATACATTACGGCTTAGAGGCAATGTGTTGAGTTTTGAGAATACATTGCGGCTTAGAGGTAATGTGTTGAGTTTTGAGAATACATCGCGGCTTAGAGGCAATGTATCGAGTTTTGTGAATACATTGCGACTTAGAGGCAAGGTGTTGAGTTTTGAGAATACATTGCGGCTTAGAGGCAATATGTTGAGTTTTGGGACTACATTGCGGCTTAGAGGCAATGTGTTAAGTTTTGAGAATACATTGCGGCATAGAGGCAATGTGTTGAGTCTTGAGAATACATTGTGGCTTAGAGGCAATGTGTTGAGTTTTGAGAATACATTGCAGCTTAGAGGAAATGTATCGAGTTTTGAGAATATATTGCGGCTTATAGGCAATGTACTGAGCATTATTCATTACTACATGAAGACTTGGGTAACGGGTTGATTCGCAGGAGAAACATTTTATTGATTGACCCTTAGATGATTGACTCGAGGGTAGTATCGTTCGTTTGCTATGTGATACACGCGTATGATGTTTGATACCGGGATGGAACCCTGACCGTATGTGCATATTATATGCAAGAATGCATATGTATGTTTGAGATATGCAAAATGTGTGTATGTAAGAAATGTGTGTAAGATGCGCATATGCCTTGAAATTTTATGAAGACTATTTATGGCATTCTCTCCTTTAAAGCATTGGCTTAGAGTTACCAATTCCTGGCGTTGCATGTTGTGTCGTCGTAGCATTGTTAAACTTGAACACAGTGGACAATGTTAGCAAAATTTGAACATTGATTTTGTATTATGAGCGCGGGTGTAGACGTAGACGTAGATGTAGGTAATGGCATATGCATAGATTTGTATGTTGTAAGCACGGGAGTATACGTGTGAATTGGCATATGTGTGGCCTTTGTGCTGTAAGTGCAGGCTTAGACGTGGACATGTGTATAGAATTGTCAGGAGTACACATGTGCACGGACGCGTGCGAACGTAGACCTCGTGTTGCAAGTTTAGGCATAGGCGCTGACATGGACGTAGACTTTGTGTCTAGACGCGTAGATGTAGGCATAGACTTTGTATTGTTGAGTGCAAGTATAGGCGCAGATGTACGTGTGGGTGTAGACTTTTTGCATCGTGAGCGTAGATATAGGCGTAGACATGTGTATAGATTTTTGTATTGCAAGACGTAAGAGTAGCCATGTGCATGGATGTAGACGTAGATTTTCTTTCAATATTTTTCTAATCAAAATGTTTTTCCGATGTTTTGTCAAATGCTTTTATTTTTTTAATCCCCCAAAATGATTTCAAGATAATATTCACAAGTAATGATCGTAGTATTTTGTAAACAAGTCTGTGAAAAGAAAAAACACAATTTGAAAGATGCAAAGAAAGCAAATGTTTTATTGCTATACCTATGAATAGGCGAGAATACAAGATGCAATTCCTAGAAAGAGGTAATTACAGAAGGTTTTAAAACTATAAATGGCATAAAAATGATAATTGTTATTGTTGTTCCTCAATATCCTTGTAATGATCTTATCTCATTTGCTTTTGAGTTGTATGATTCAGATCTATCTCTCCCTTCGTAGTTCGTAGTCGCAGTTCTTAGATCGCAGTCTTTTTGTTCTTTATTTCTTTGTATGAAATCCCTAACTTTTTCCTGGATTTCCCTTTCGGGTTTTCAATCCATTGGGATAATTTTTTTGTTATATGCCCCTAATTTTTGCCTGGATCTACCTTTAGGGTTTTCGATCCACCGGGACGCTCTTTTTGCCTAAGTCGCCCATTTAAGGTTCGAGCTTAGCGAGCTTCTTATACATTGTATTTTTTACTGCGTCTGAATTTTCCAGATGCGATAGTTCTTCCCCATCCATTGTTGTGAGGATAAGACCACCACCGGAGAATGTTATTTTGACTACGCATGGACCTTCACAGTAGGGTGTCCATTTACCACCTAAATCGAGGCGAGGTAGCAGAATCTTCTTGAGTACTAGACCATGTCGTGGTTCATCTTGTGCAGTACACCATTACTCTGAAAGAATTATGAGGTTAATTTCCATAGAGTTTGTTTTTCAATGTTAGAGACATTTTCTGGAAGTTCTTGTTTTTCTATGCTTTTCTTGATGTCATAAAACCAAGGCCTTTTATATTGTCATTTTTTAATAGCAGGGAAATGTGCGGGCTCTTTGAAGTGTCTGTTTATGATGCGTGGTTCATGGTGGACCAAGTTACTTTAAACATAGATGATATAGTTTCCAGGGTGTTTGTCATTTGATTTCCTTTTCGTGGGACGTGACCGAAAGTTATCTTTGTGAATTCCGTAGTCAAGTTTTTTCAAAACATGATCCCGATATGGAATCAGTTTTGGATGTTTTAGTATCCCATTCGTCGTTGACTTGGTATATGGCTCGTGATCCTTCTTTGGAGAAGCCACGACTGCCCCTATATTGTGCCCCAGTGCATTTGAAGCCTCGTCGAACATGGATATCCAATGTGCCCCTAGCTCAGGTTCTTCGTCAGGTCCTAGTATTTCATAGTCGCTTATTTTTACAGAACTTTCTGTATTTAACCTTGGCATGTTTTTGTAGGAACAAGCAGATATGCGCAATAACTTGATCAGGTTTTTTGTGTCTCTTCTCTAACATTGCCCCTTAGCTTGGTTTCTTTCGGACCTTCCCTTGTGCTCAGATTAATGGTCTTAAAAGACTCTTGATACGGTTGCATATTGTTAGCCTTTCATTTTATTTCCCTTGCCATTTTCTCAGAGAGTTCAAGATCTTTATTATCTTTCTCTTTAACTTGGTTGATAGGAGCATCAAAATTATATCGGGTCACATCAGTAACATTATCGATGGATTTGGGCATGAATTTGCACCTTTATCATGTTTTGGCGTAGATTTAGTATATGAAATTTGAAAATGCATATGCAAAGAAGGTATTGCCATTTTTAAATTTAAGATATAAATTCAAGAGAAAGAAAGGGATCTTAATTGAAAACAAAATATAACTTGTATTAATCGTAAATATTGTTTGAAACAAAACGGGGGAACCATTACAAGCAACCCCTATTCCCCGGGCATGACATAGGTTCTTTCAAAAACAAGAAAAACTAATTAGGAAAGAAAAAGATATCGGGAATTTCAACGGTCGTCCATCCTTCGAGCTCTTCTTTTGGGGCGCATTCTCGGATGAATTCAGTTGCCCCTTTGGTGTTGGCTTTATTGGATATTTTTGCCCCATGTCCACCATGCACTACTCCGTTGTTTACAAAGGTCTCTTGGATTAGAGGAAAATATGCTTCGCCCTTCAGAGTAGCTTTATATTTTTCTTCAGGGTATTGTCCGAACTGGACTATCCCCTGGTCCCCTAGCCTTTGTAGAGCTATTTCAAAAGCTTCGTTATGTTTTAGCGGGAGTCCACATCCCAACAGATATTCTTTCAGCGCGTTTATTAGGGTTTTTGCTTGTCTTCCTGCCCCAGAGTCAGTGACTACTTCTATTTCATTTATTGTCAACCCATCGTGCGAAGGCGTAGGATCTGATTTGATGTTGGGCTTCTCGAAAGCGATGTCTTGTGAATCCAACAAATCCTGCACCTTGTGTTTGAATGGCCAACACTATTCTAGGGTATGTCCAGGAGAATTAGAATGATACTCGCATCTAGCATTGGCATCATATCTTCGTGGGAGTGGCCCATCTGGAGGAGTTAGAGGCTTGATTTCCACTAAGGATGCCTTAACTAGCTGTTGTAATAGTTGACTGGGTGGCATCGGGAGTGGATCAAATTTCCTGGGTGGCCTTCTGCCTTGCTGCTGCCCTAGTGGGATCACTAATGGTTGTTGTACCCTAGGTTGTGATGCTACAACATTAATTTCTCCCTCTTTTCCTTTGGGGAGGTTTGAAGCAAGCCTCTTTGAATTATAGGCAGCGTTTAATGGTCCCCCTGATATCTTCCCACTTTTTATCCCAGTCTCGATTCTTTCTCCGATGGTTACTAGGTCTGAGAACCCCGGAGAGATACTTCTCATCATCTTCTCATAATACATCACATGCAAAGTTCCCATGAACGTGTCTACTAACTCCTTTTCTAACAGTGGTGGTTGCACACGGGATACCAACTCCCTCCATCTCTGAGCATACTCCTTGAAGGACTCATCTTTCTTCTGGGATAAATTCTGGAGTTGCATGCGGGTAGGCGCCATGTCCAGGTTATATTTGTCATGCTTTAGAAAAGTGTTAGCAATATCTACCCAGGTTCGAATATGCGTTTTCTCCAATTGCATATACCAGTCTGAAGATGCCCCACTCAGGCTATCTTGAAAATAATGAATCATCAGCTTTTGATCATGGGCATGGGCATGTATCTTCCTGCAATACATACGAAGATGATTTCTTGGACAAGTGAGCCCCTTGTATTTTTCAAAGTCAGGTACTTTGAACTTTGGTGGAATCACCACATCAGGAACTAGGCCCATTTCGAGAGCGTCTACTTAGAAAGCGTCGAAATCCTCCAGAGCTTTTAGTCTTTCCTCCAGAGCTTTGTACTGATTCATCGTCAGTGGATTATCAACAGCATGAGTACCAGTCGTCTTTAAGGGCGCTTGGTTGGTATCCTATGGGTCGTGGTCTCCGTATTGCATGTCCCAGTAGTTGTCTACATTATTGGTTGGAATCAGTAGGGTATGAGATGCCCTTGCTTTTGATGGCGGTGGGACAAACCCTTCAGTTTCAGTTTCTTGTTGGGCCATGATGGACTTCTAGAGTCCTGCCTCTGACTTTTTCCTTAGTTGGTGACATCTTGATACACCAATAGTCTGGGCTACTTCTTTGAAAGCTGCCCTGGGAATCTGGTCTTGCCAGTCAATAATGTTCTTCAAAGCTAGGAGAACTTGACTCAGATCTCCTTTGATTGAAGCGACATCACCCTTCACTTGGTCAAGATCCTCTTTGAATGCAGCCTGAGTTTCCTCGATTTGCTCCATTTCTTTTTTCCGATAGGCCCTTGTCTGATATGGAGGCCAAGGAGGTGGTGATCTTATTCTACCAATGGTTCAGTGGAGAGATTTTTTTTTGAAAAATGAGTTTTGATATGATATGCGGGCGTTTGTAAATGCATGCATGCAGATGAGTATGTATGAACATGAAATGGTTTCTTGTTTTAAATGTCTTATTCCTTTGGGTATGTATTTGTCTTTTGCTTATTATCGTCACTCGGTGATCATCTTGAAGATAGATACGTAAACGAGATGTGGAAACAAAATGCCGTTATTGAAGGTAACATAATTTAGATATTGAAAAATATTACAATCTTAAACCAAAACTTTATTTGCCTGAAATCAAGCAAAGAGAAATAAGTCTTCTGGGTGAGCCTGCAGATATCTGCTCTTGAAACCATCCCCTATTGCTGGACAAAGCTTGAGAAAGTATTCAGCATATTATTTCCCTTTTGTGGCTTTGATTTTAGACATGTTTACCACATTGACGCGGATAAGTTGTTTCCTTCGGTATCCATTTTTAAAGACAGTCACCAAGATCTTGAGTTTGTTATTATCTTTTATACCCCCTGTGAATAAGACAAATAGAAAGAAACGGGTGATGAATATATGAAATGTATGACGAATATATGAAATGTATGAATGCATAGGTGTAGGGTTTAGTGACGGGATTTTTGTAATAAGTACCCCTATAAGGTAGGGATGTATGGTTCAGTGACGGGGTTTTTGTGATAAGTACCCTTAGAAGGTAGGCTCCTTAATTTTTACCTACGATTAGTCTACCCTCCCAAAAGGTGGTTTTCTTGAAGGTATCATGAATAACACCAGAGGGAAAAGGCACAAGGGCCTCCCTTAGGTGGATCTTCTTTACTGAATGAGACTTTGGTCTCAAAGTCGTGAAAGGTCTCGTCATGAGATTTTAGGTTAAGGTCGTTACAAAGAGTCATGGGTGACCTTCCAAAGTCCTACTCGTCAAGAGGGTATATCTTGATAAGTATTCCTTTTTCGGAAGTCCACCGACTCTAGGCGAATTCATCACATAAACTCGCAGGGGTGATGTACCCTCTAAGCTAATAGACGAACCTTCTTTCTAAGGGTTATATTGAAAATATTTTTGAGATAGAAATTCTCGCCACGCATTAAGTATATGATGATAAGAAAAATTGACAATAAATAAATAAACGCAATAAAATAGATAAATGCGATAAATAAATAAAATAGAAAACCCCCAAAGTAAAACCTAAAACCTAGTGTTAAGCATCCTCAGCAGAGTCCCCAGCTGTAGCAACTGGTTTTTTAATTAGAATCGCCACTATTAGTTTTTATCCTAGGGAAGGGAATCTAACAGAAAACCCTAATTCGTAGACAGAGATTCTAGGTTTCGGACTCGGTTCAAGATGAAAGGAAGGTGTTAGGCACCTTTCATCTACCTTATTCTTAAGGATACTACGTTTAGGCTTAGGTTTGGGGTAAAATAGGGTTTTAAATTTTAATAGGGGAACTCTGCACGATTTTATTCGTATGCCTATGTATCCTCTTATGAGGAATCAGAGTCTCAATTCGTAGTTCGTATGGGTTGGTGTTTTTTAGGGGTTTGCAAACATTTTTTGAATCACCTCGCACTTTGGCCGGGAGTGGTGATTGTGGAGATTTTGACTAAATGCACAGTAAGTCAAAACCTGTTTGAAACCCTTTTGCAAAAATAGTTGTCTAGATTAATTAATTGCGAAAAAATAGTTTGACGATTTGTTTGTGTTTTTTAATCGTATTAATTGCAAAGATCTTGATTAATGCATGATTAGAAAATATTTTAATGCAAATAATATATAAAATAGCATATACAATTTTGATATAAAATAATTTATTCGTTAGTATATAAATAATAATGTTTTTATATAATAATTAAAAACATAATAAATAATATGAATAATAGATATTATGAAAAATAATATTAATAATAATAATAGTAATAATAATAATAATAATAATAATAATAATAATAATAATAAAATAATATTAAAAAAAGGATAATTATATAGAAAAATAAATAATAATCATAATATAAAAGAAATAAAAGAATAATTTAATTGAGTTAAACCAAGGGGGGTGCGTTTTCTAGTTATTCAGTAAAACAGGGGGTGTTGTAATTAAATTGGGTTAGGCCCAAATGTGTTGGCACGAACAGGGGGTGTGTTGTTTTGAAGCGTTAGCAACTAAAGCGATTGGGGGTGCGAAAAACAATTGGGCTAAGCCCAATATAGTGTTTTTGGAGGGCCGGAGTGATTAGATACGTGAGGCGCATGGAACTTATGGTGGACCTGGCCTTACGGTCGTCCACCAACGATCAAATGGTTAAAACATGGAGTACACGCTAATTATGGCAGGCGCGCAGGTAGGGAATCCTTTCAGCATATTAGTTTTTGTTTTTACATTTTTTCCAATTCATTTTCAACTTTACAGCTAACCTTCTGTCTCTCTCCTTCGCTTTATCCCTTCCGTCTTCAACCTTACAAACCCTACTTCTACCCTCTCTGTGGCGGCTATGGAAAACAAAATCTACTCCCCACAAACCCTTAGCCCTACATCAATCAAACAACAAAACTAAAGAGAATGAGTTACCCCTTTCAATTCTCCAAGTGTTCGGCGTTGATTAAAGGCGGCAATGAGTGGTTGAAGGTGGAAATGAGTGGTTGAAGGCGGCCATCAATGACGATTGTGGTTTCCCACAACGAAAACCCAATCATCCTTCTCTTCTTCAACGGTATTGGCTCGCGATTGCTTCAAGTTCGTAGGATTCGAGTTTCTCTCGCTTCTCTACTGTTCAAGCTCTTCGCGGAATTCTTCGTCGTAAACAAAATCCTCCTTCTACCTTTATTCTTCCTTGTATTTATAGCTTTTGATTTTAGGGTTTTTTGGAGTTGTTGTTACAAATTTTTAGCAACGATTTAGGAATTAGGGATAGGAATTAGGAATTGTAATATATTGATTGATTCTGTTTATTGTTTTGGATTGTAATTGATTATGTTTATTGATTGAATTTTGATTTAGGGTTTAGTAATTGATTCTCAGATTTCTGTAATATATTATATTTCCAGATTTTGTTTAGTTTTTGGATTTGATCATTCTGTTGTCAATTATTGATAGAGCTTGAGATTTGATACTGCAAAGCATTGATTTTTTTCCAGATTTTGGTAGTGTTTTGGAGATTTGATATGGTTTGCAATTAATTCTTTAATGTAAATCTGGATAAATTTGATATGGTTCTTTATATTTGATATTTTTTCCTTTTCAATTTCTACAGTACATGTTAGTAAGAAACAACGTGAATTTGGGGTTGTAATTGGAACAGTAAGTGCTAATAGGATAAAGCGTGTGTTTTTCGTGGGTAATTGATACAATGTGTGTTTCTTCAAACATGGGCCCTGCGTTTTTTGGTTACTCAGCCCAACAACGCTTAAATATTTTATGACAGCAAAAACACTTTTCAATCCAATAGGCCTTGCACTAATTTCCTATTTCAGCCCAACATATATTTTTTGTTTACAGCAAAAATAATTTTCTTAAACCAAGCCCAATTGGCCATCCGCCCAACTCTATATTATTATTATTATATTTTTAATAACTAAACCAACTTTAAAACATTACTATGAAAAAGAAAATGCTTCATTATTTATTTATTATTAATAATAAACATTTTTTCCTTTTAAAAATAAGACTAAGACTTAATGGGTTTAGTTAACTTGATAAGCACACCCTTCTCTTAAAAATAACAAAAAAAACATTATTGGGCCTTATATTACCAAACAATCATACGAATGTTCAAATAAGAATGTCCAAGAACTTTGACGGACTTTTAATACCACTACCCCTCTTTTGTTATCAACGAAAAATAGCAATGGGCCACCTAAGTAAATTACTCCCACCATTTTTACTAAGTCTCTTTAATAAATCAATTATTATTTAATAGTGATTTTAACTTCAATAATAACAACTATTTGATAGTTATTATTCTGAAATATCTTTACATCTTCGAGTCGCATGAGCCATTGGCAAACATGCCGCGCGAATGGGTTCACGGATACACGAGTCTTTCTGATTTAGAAAGCCATGCTTTCCTGAATTTAAGGTACACCCCCCAGTCGGATAAAGATGGACCATCAGATACTGCTGTACCATCTTTAATTAAATATTTATTCAATTTTAATCTCGAAAAATGAAATCATCGAGGTAGGACAAATTTGGGGTACGACAAGGTGCTTGGTGATTCCTCCTAGAGCAAAAGCTAAAGATAAGGAGAAGAACCAAACCCTAATGTGATCTTGTTGTAATTGAATTTATATGATATGATGAAGGTATCTTAGGGGGGGGGGGGGGGGGGGGATTGGGGTACAACAGGAAGGTGTTAACACCCTTTTCATTTATAGCTATCTACGGGCTCTTAATCGCTAGCTCACTTTTGAAAATGCTTTGTAAATGTGTTTTAAAATATTTTGAAAATTCCTAAGTACGGCAATTTTGTAACGATTCTCGTATCATTGAGAATGCCTACAAAATGTTTATTTTGAAATTAGTTGTTGGAAAAGTGTTTATTGTGTGAAAAATGTTTATGTGAGCAAGCGATTACGAGCTATCTACCTACTCAAAAGTATTTCGCATTATTTTCCTCTTACTTTTGATATTGTTATCCTACCATTAATTAGTAGGAAGCCCTATCATTGGATGTGTGAGGGACAGGCGCGGGTCATCATACAGTCATAAAAGCAACTTGTAAGACTCTTTAGCAATTTATCGTAAGGGACTAAGATCGTTTTTCGAAGGCAGCATCGAAGGGTCATTGAGGGACTACGATCTTTTTAATCGAGGGTCTTTGCTAAAGCATCTCACATTCGAGAGACATGACTATTTCTCATCCGAAGGCAACAAGTGGAATCACCCTAGAGGTGCATGTGTGAATAGTGTTTTAGTTCAGTTCATTTATCTTGCATATTAGGGTTATCTAGCATTTTGTTTTAGATCTTGCCATACAAACTCTGATAGCATACATCTAGCAGTTATAAGGAAAGTGGTAAAATGCGGAAAAGAAATCTAAAGTATTACAGGGCTTCAGGGAATGAGGGTACAAACCATAAAAATGGGAAAAGAAAGAAAGCGATAAAATCTAATTTATGCTATTACATTCCTCTAGCAGTTACTTAATTGCGAAAACTAATGCAGAAATAAGAAAAGCGTGAACATTGTGGAAAGAAACAGAGGAATTGTTTAATGGAAAATAATTGATGATTTATCCTAATGGTTAACTACTTTTAATTGAGAAATGGGAATTAATTAAAACCTAAAATAAAAATCCTAAATTATATTAAATTGAACAAAAGTTTAATAATAAAATCCTAAAGAAATTAAATTAATTAATTCAATTTAAAGAGAAAAAAAAGTTAAATTAATTTGATTTTAATTTTAAAAAAATTAAATTGATTTAGTTTTAATTAATTAGAGAAGAAAGTTAATTATGTTAAATAAACAAAAAAAAAATTGAAACAAAAAAAAAGTGATGGGCATGCAGAAGTAAATCTGGGATGGTGTGAGAAATATGAATCACTAGGCCCAAACCAGGAGCCCATGCGCTTGTGATAATCCAGTGTGGCTGGCTCCAAGGGACTCACGTTGCACATGCAAATCTGGGGTGCTGGATTTGGCAGTGTAAAGATCTGATAGTGAGGAGTTGAGAGTGCAGGGTGAGCGCGTTGGGCTGGCAGACATTGGATCTGCAAACAAGAAATCATGAAAAGTAAAATGTCAAAATACCAAGGGCATGGATCGAACTCGTGCCCTGGTATACAAACGCCTTAACAATGCTCATTTCTACTGCTGGGGCGGTCTTCACATTCATTCATATAAATCAAACCATAACAATAAATATACAACATGATTCTATTATCCAGAGAGGCGCCGGAGACCTAGCTTCGATCGTCTTCTCCGGCAGCTTGTAACATACAAAACCTGTGAAGTCAATGTGTTAATGATCAAAAATATCCCAGTACCCTTAATTCGACCTCCTGAATCTGTATATGGACTTAGTTTTGGCTTTAGGTCCTTGTATCATGAGTTTCGAATCAAATGAAACCGATCGGAGCAAACTATGGTAACTCACGATTCTGACTGCATGAGATCACAATACAAATCCAAACCTGTTCAAACATAACTCAGAAACCTGTTAATAACATTAATGCATGCTAAATCATAATGAAAACAAGAATTAAAAAATCAAGAAATAATGAAACACACGATGGTGCATGTATGCTAATTCAAGCCCTTAGGATCATGGTAACCAATCCAACCTTACCCTTCAATATTCCTGAAAGTGAAATGAATGGAGATTTCGCAGTGAGGAGGATTGTAACGAGATTTTTAAACCTCTATGGTTTCTTGCAAAATTTTGGATGTTTTTGACAATTTTTTAGGCAAGCAATTTGTGTCTTACATTTGATGTTTTGTTGTGCTTATATAGAGGAAAGGATATGTCAACAAATATTGGAATAAATCATGCAATCATGGCCATGATCAAACAAAATCAAGCATGTTTTCTAATCTTCCATATTTAGAGATTTTTGGCCATTTTTTTGAGCTCACACGGTTTCTTGACTGTCATGAGTTGTCTTGGGCCTGAACTGATAAAAAAACAAGCCCACATGCCTTGGTCAATTGATTTTTTCTTTTATTTGACTTAATTTGAATTTAAATGAATAAAAATTCAAATAAAAGAAATAAAAATCATAAAAAATATGTGAGTCGATTTAGAGGTCCTATAACACATTGTGGACATGTTTGAACATCAAAAGTTAGGCCCATTAGTCTAAAATTTCAAGTTTTCTCACTTTGCACTTCATGCATTTTACCAAAATTTCCCAAGTGGAAATGGTCATAACTCTCTCAATGTTTTTCTTTTAAAGGTGATATTTGAATTTTTGGAAAGCTCAAGATGTCCTCTTCAATTTCTCTTTTGATCATTTTTTCATTTTGAGACTTTATCTTGATGTAAGTTGCCTTGACAAAAAGTGTCTTTTTGTTGACTTTTGAAATGACCTATAATATATTGGCTCATATCTCTCAAATGAAGCACTTTTTGGACTTGAGCATGCATATACAAAGTTTTAAAGAATTGAATTTCCTTCAAAATTGGCTTTGTTTGGGGAAAAGTTGATGAAGCATGTGAAAGTTATGCTTGGTCAAAGTTCAGTTGACTTCTCCTAAGGAAACCCTAATTTGGCAACTTTTGACTTTTGATGATTTGAGGGCTTTCCTTGAGGAATCATGATCAAACCTTGATACAATGATGAATATCACTTCAAAATATTGATGGTAACCCAAAATCTTGAAGTTTGACTGTATGTTGACCATAGTTGACTTTTTTACCCAATATAATTGATTTTCCATCATCTGAGCAATTGATTGAGCAAACTTGTGATGCAAGACTTGAAACTTGATATGAGCATCCTTGAAGACATATGAAGTACCATGGAAACCATTTGAGACCTTTGAAACCCAAACTTCCTTGAAAAACACAAAACCCTAGTTGTGGACCCATTGCTTATGAGGAGAATTTGTCTAATCAACTCTTGAGCATCCTTGAGCATTTGAGAACCCTAGAAGAATGTCTTGAAGAAAAATGGGAGGGAAATTTGGGTTACAATAGTTTCCCCTATTTAATCTTGTTAGACCTGAAAAGTTAGATTGGCATGTCCTTCATTCGTGACTTGAAGGTAGAATATAATTTAACACTTAAGTGCCCAGAAATTTGCGGTACAACACTGGGGATTTTTGTTTGAGGGAATTCCACTGGGGGGACCTTCGAATTCTTCTTGGGGATGGAATCATTCAAGGAGATTCGATAATCCATCATTCTTTGTAAGTTTTGTATTCTGATTGGAGATGAAAGAGATGAAATTCTTCTGACCTATCGCTTGACCAGGTTTCAGATATGAAAATTAACTCCTCTGGGGAGGGCAATGAATGTCATCTGGTCGGAGAATAGAATCCTGTCGAGGAATTTTTGCAATATTGGAGAAATAAACTATGTTGGGGAAATAAACCATATAGATTATGGAGACTTCACTGTGGAAATAATCTTTTATGGGGATTAACTTGTGGGGAAAGATATGAGGAAATTTCTCTGTGGGAATTTATGGTCAGCTTCTAACGTTTATCCCCACTCCTGGAGTCTTTTATAAATGCTAATCCTATTTTCATGCATAAATTTTTAAACGATAATCATATTCAAATGCATATTTTCATTTAATATAATCATTGGACATTGCAAACAAAATAGAGAAAATAAAAAAGTTTTTGAAATTAAAACTGATTGCTTTGATTTGGAAAGTTTGTCTATAAACAGACAATTTTATACAAAGAGACGGAAATCCTAGTAAGAGGAAATCGTCATAAAAGAAAAGGTGTACAGAGAGAGAAAAAAACAGCTATTTGGAAATGATCCCATTGAGTTTCAACTTTGTTATTGCCCCTATGTCTTCAAGCATCTCATCCCTCACTATCGGAAGAAGTTGACTGAATTAATCTGTACCATTTGAACTTGACATTGATAATTATGCTGGTTGTAAGTGGATAGGTGATCCAACGGACATAGTTGTACGCTTTAATCCCTAACTTTTTCCTGGACCACCCTTTCGGGTTTTCAGCCCTTCGGGATATCCTTTTTTGCCCAAACCGCCCTTTCAGGTTTTCGACTTGTCGGATGTACTTTTTTTATATATATCCCTAATTTTTGCCCGAACCCTTTTAGTTCTCCGGGATGCCCTTATTTTTTCCTAATTCAATCAACCTAGAGGGTATTTTTTAGGCGTAGTATTTTTTAACTATGTCTGCATTTACAGGGTGTGGAAGATCTTCATCGTCCATGGTGGTAAGTATCATAGCGCTGCCAGAAAATATCTTATTAATCATAAATGGCCCTTCGTACGTGGGATTCCATTTGCCCCTAGGGTCACCTTATAGTAAGATGATATGCTTTATTACCAAACCACCATCCTGGTACACCTGAGGTTTGACTTTCTTATTAAAGGCCTTAATCATGCGCTTCTGATACATCTGACCATGATAAATAACCGCAAGCCTTTTCTCATCAATCAAATTTATCTGGTCCAGCTTGATCTGAATCCACTCGTCTTCGTCTAAACCTGCATCTTTCATAATCCCCAGGGAGGTAATCTGGACTTCAACAGGTAAGACAACCTTCATACTGTAGACGAGAGAGAACGGGGTTTCCCCAGTTGATGTACGTGCTGAAGTGCGGTAACCATGAAGAGAAAATGGTAACATCTTGTGCCAATCTTTGTATGTCACTGTCACCTTCTGCAAAATCTTCTTGATGTTCTTGTCAGCAGCTTCCATTGTGCCATTCATCTTTGGTAGATATGGAGAAGAATTGTGGTGCTTAATCTAGAACTACGTGCAGTGTTCTGTGATCATAGTATTGTTGAGATTGGTACCATTATTTGTGATGATCCTTTCAGGTATTCCATATTAACAGATGCGGTTATTCTTAATGAAGCGATCTAGAACATTCTTGGTAACAGAGGCAAATGAGGTTGCTTCAACCCACTTTGTGAAGTAATCAATAGCAATCAGGATTTAATGATGCCCATTAGACGCAGTAGGCTTAATTTCCCCCATCATATCAATGCCCCACATCACAAATAGCCAAGTAGCAGTAAAGACATTCAGAGAAACCGGCGGCACATGTATCTTGTCCGCATAAATCTGACATTTTTTGACAAGTTCTGTAATGGCGGTGGCAATCAGTTTCCATGGTCCACCAATAATAACCCGCTCTCAGAATTTTCTTAGCCATCGTTTGCCCGCTGGAGTGAGTACCAAAGACTCCTTCGTGCATATCTTCCATAATCTTCTCAGCTTCTTTCTTGTCCATACAGCGAAGCAAAGTCGAATCGTGACTACGCTTGTACAAAATTCCATTACTCAGAAATAATTTGGTCGAGAACCTCCGTAGGAATTTCTTATCATTAATAGATGTCCCTTCAGGATACTCTTGAGTCTCAAGGTATTTTTTCACTTCGTGGTACCGAGGCTTTTCCTCTACTCCATCAGTATTAACTTCGTAGCAATGTGTAAGTTTGTCTAATCTCTCAATAGTGATTCGAGGAGATTCATTATCCCACCTGACTTTGAACATGGGCAACATGGTAGCTAATGCGTCTATCAATTGATTCTCCTCTCGCGGAATATGTTAAAAAGTGATTTCTTTGAAGCACGGAATTAATGTCAACATATGCTCTCGATAACGAATGAGATTTGGATGCTTTGTATCCCATTCTCCCTTGATTTGACTGATTACTAGGGCTGAGTCCCCATATACATTCAAGATTTTAATTATCATATTGATAGCAGCCTTGATACCCATGATGCACGCTTCGTACTCTTCCATGTTGTTGGTACAGTTGAAACATAATCTAGCGGTGAGGGGAATATGGAAACCCTTGGGAGAGACAATCACAACACCAATTCCATTACCAAACGCGTTAGAAGCTCCATCGAAAACCATAGTCCATCAGGATTCTGGCTCAGGTCCTTCATACGGTCCACGTTTTTCATAGTCAGTAATCAACATAATATTCTCATCCGGGAACTCAAAATTCAAAGTCTGGTAATCGCCTACAGCCTGATGAGCCAAATGATTTGCCAGTACACTTCCTTTGATTGCTTTATGAGTGGTGTACTGAATATCGTATTCCGTCAAGACCATTTTCCATCTTTCTATTCTTCCGGATAGAACGGGCTTCTCGAATATGTATTTTATCGAATCCATCTTAGAGATCAACAAAGTAGTATGAGTCAACCTATATTTTCTTAGTCGGCGAGCATCCCATGCCAAAGTGCAGCAAGTTTTCTCGAGCAGTGAGTATCTTGTTTCATAGTCGGTAAGCTTTTTGCTAAGGTAGTATATTGCATGCACTTTTCGACCAGACTCATCATGCTGCCCCAGTAAATACCCCATTGAGTTCTCTAACACTGTCAGGTACATGGTCAGAGGTCTTCCTTCAACTGGTGGAATCAAAATTGGAGGCTCCTAAATATATTCTTTGATTTTGTCGAAGGCTATCTAACAATCGTTGTTCCACTTCACTACTTGATCTTTCTTTAACAACTTGAAGATTGGCTCACAAGTAGCGGTTAGATGGGAAATAAATCTGGCAATGTAGTTCAAACGTCCCAGGAAACCTCTGACTTCCTTCTCAGTATGGGGAGCTAGCATTTCTTGAATAGCTTTAACCTTGGTGGGATCAACTTCAATACCTTTACCACTGACGACGAAACCTAGGAGCTTACTGGATCTTACCCCAAAGGTGCATTTGTTTGGATTCAACCTCAACTTATATTTCTTCAATCTTTCAAACAACTTGTGCAGGTGGTCAAGATGCTCTTCTTCATTTTGGGACCGGTTATCATGTCGTCAACGTAAACCTCTATCTCATGAAGGATCATATCATGGAACAAATCTACCTGTGATCGGTGGATTTAGAACTGACTGTTTAACGCTGGTTCGCGAAATGTCGCGGAAGCAAGAGTCGCCACCGTCTTTTATATTCTCCAACATGGAAAGGACAAAAGCACAGCAAAATTCCTTATGAGAACGTGTCTCGGTTCGGGAGGTAGATTTATAGAAAGGGAAGGTGTTAGCACCCTTTCTATCAATGGTTATCCATGGGCTCTTAGATACTTGCTTTAGGTAGTGCCATCCCACCATTGAGAGGTAGGTAGCACCACCGTTGGAGGTGTTCGGGTCAATTCGATTGTAGGGACAGTGTGGTCACCGAAGCAACAGTAGGACACCTTAGAAGCTACCCTTATGTCCTTGATCCTTTTTTAATCCGAGGCAACCGTTTCGAGGCAACAGTTTCGAGGCAACAGTTTCGAGGCAACTGTTTCGAGGCAACTGTTTCGAGGCAACTGGATCATGGACATAAGGACCGCTAAAACGTCCTATACTTGACGACCACGTTTCGAAGGCAACGAGTGAGGCGTACCCTAGAAGTGGTGTGTGTATTTGTGTTTTGTTTTCATATTAATATTTATCTTTGATCAGGGCATTGTGAGCTACGCTTATTTTTAGTTAACATACATTCTTTCATGCAATTTAGAGTTTAAGGGTGCGAAAAATTAAAAGACGGAAAGATAAAAGCTACGCTATTACAAGGCGCGGGTCTATACATCGCCAAATTACAAAGACCCGTTTTTGATAAAAAGATGCGAAAAGTAAATAAAATACCAAATTACTATTACATCCGGAAGGCAGTTACATAATAATCACTAAAAGAAATAATGCGCGAAAAGAATTAAAATGAACGTCCGAGGGTTTTGACCCTTTGCTCGAAATTAAATTAAATTAGGACTAATTAATTATTTAAAGAAAGAAAATGTTTTTTATGTTTTTGTATTTATGAAATAAAGAAAATTAAAATCAAGAGAAACCCTAATTCTAAGTTTATTTTAATTATTTAAGAAAATATTAAAGTTAACCTAATTTACTAGTTAATTAATTTACATATTTATGTACAAAAATAATAATTAATAATAATAATAAATAATGAGGAAAAATTAATTAAGAAAAAGATAAAATGTCAAAAACCTAATTCTATGCATTTTTTATTTATTAAGGAAAGTGTCAAAATTAAAACCTAATTTAACTAAGTTAGTTATTGAAATTTATTTACAAAAATATTTTAATGGTGAAATTAAATATAATTAAACATATTTTACAATTTTGATTTTTCTGATTTTATTATGAAAAGTTGATTAATGGTTAATTAATGAAAACAATTAAAACAATTAAAAAGAATTAGAAAGAAAAGAAAATTAAATTAAAAAAATATGCAAACCAAGGGGGGGTGTCAGGCCCATGTGGAGGTTAATTGTGCAATTCTGGCCCATTAGAACAAAGGCCTTGCTGACTTTTCAAGGATCATGTGCATGTTGGTTGACCCAGGCGTATGATAGACCTCCTTCTGTGGCCTTCAGATTGATCATCATAAGCGCGTGGCAGCCTTAGGCGTGAGGATGCATGGTGGGATATTGGATGAGTGATGTACCTGAACATGTTAGAACAAAAATTATGAAGAATATATGGGGGACCTGGGAAACGAACCCAGGTCCCAGCACTCACCAAGCCACGTCCCTTGCCAATTGAGCTATTGCACGCGTTTGTACATATGATGGAAAACAAATATTATATAAAAAAACAAAGGTTAATGATATAAAACAAGAAAACGCGCCAGATATTTGAATGCTCCTATCACACCTTGCCACGCATGCTTCTTCTTCGTTCTTCCTGCAAAATATAAAACAAGTAGCGGGGGTTTTAAACCCCCACTAAGTGGAATAGTGAAAAATAGCGAATAGAAGAGGAATCAACATAAATTGAGCGCGAGATGTTGGTTGAATTCGTCTGGCCTTGACGAATTCAACCATGGTCATGGCCTAGTCCAATTTTTCCTGATACTTAAAGCCCTAATTCGAAGCTTCTGAAAACCTAATTTTTGTCCATGGTAGATTTGGATTCAGGCAGCGTTAGGTCAATTAACCTATACCAATCGCTTCAGAAGGTACCTATTAGTGTAAATCAAACAAGAAAACCAATTAAAAGCACATGAATCATGATATGTCAAATTGGAAAACAAAGCAAACCGTGTGACTTCGTGGGGATGATTCTTTGCGCGTTTGGGCTAGTTCTTGATTGCAAACGCTTCCTGGCAATGTCAGCAAGGTGTTGGAATAGACTTTAGGCCTTGAATTATCCTGCAACTATGAAATCAGTTTCAAGCTTTTGTTGAAATTTTGCAATTTGGTTATGGAGCATGAACAGCTTTTTCGTGTCTGTATGATTAGGGTTAGGTTATGCATAAGTATGTGATCAGAATTAGGTCAAAAACAAGCCCATGAATCCATGAATTTATGACTTGAATATTTGATTTTCAATCATGAAATTTCAATCTTTTTTTCAATGAAACTTTGCCAATTATGGAAGATCTTGTCCCCTTGAGTGATGCACGAAATCCTTAGCATGTGTGGAGTATATTTGCTGCATAAAAAGATTTGACAACCATTATTTGATATTTTTCTACAATTAAAACCAATTAAATGAATTAATAATAATAAAAATTCAATTAATTAATTAAAAATAAGAAAATAAATCATTTTGAGCTCATTGGGTCGTGCATAGGCTTTGGGTAATGATTCAAGGAAGAATTTGAGGCCCATTAGCAAATTTGAAGTGTTTTAGGCAAAGTTGACTTTTGAAAGTTCCCAAAAATTTCCCAACTTCTCCAATGCATATCTTGCTCAATTTTGAAGCTATGATCATGTTCTTGGACATTTTGGAAAGGTCTTGAAGTCCTATAACCAATGCCTTTGGTCCCATGTCATTTTGATTTACCAATCTCAAGTTATGGTCTTTGACTTAAAGTGCCTTTTTGTTGACTTTTGAAAATGACCTATAATGTTGAAATTGATAACTTTTTGTGAGAGCATTTCTTGGACTTGGAGTGTGAAGATGAGTTGTAGGAAATGTCATCCTCTTTAAAATTAGCTTTGGATGGGATTTTTCTGATAAACCATGAAAAAGTTATGCCTTGGTCAATTTGCAGTTGACTTTTCAGCTGTCCAAAAATGGAAACTTTTGCATCTTGAGACTTTTTGAGCCATACTTTGAGAATCATGATCAAGAATTGATCAAATGATGATTGTGGCTTCAAAATAAGATGTTGACCAAAAATTTTGATTTTTGACTGTCAAATGACCATTTTGCCCCTGCAGTTGACTGTGGAGCAATTAGGGTTTTTGACTGGGCAACTTGATGTTGTGAGTCCTGAAACTTGACATATGAATGCTTGACAATGTATATAGGCATGTGGGACTTGATTGGACCCTTGAAAACCTTAATTTCTTTGCAAGAACCAAAACCCTAATCTTGACTGTGTTAGGAGGCAATTGGACTGTGCAACCCTTGAGAGATTTTGAAGCTTGATCTTGCCAAATCTTGAAGAATATGGGAGGGCAAATTTTGGGGTACAACAGTTGCCCCTGTTCAATCTTCTTAGACCTGAGGATGTAGATTGGCTGGCGTGCCTTTCGTGATCTGAAGGTAGAAGATGATTGAACACTAGAGTGCCCAGAAATTTGCACTCACATGTTGCGTATCAGCAGTGTGATGTAGGGAATGGGCTTATAGATGCCATTTGGAGGAATGATGGATAGGAGGATGGGCTTATAGATGCCATCTGGAGATGCGACAGAACCTTGTCGGGAATGGGCTTATAGATGCCATTTGGAACTGTTGGTAGGTGGATGGGCTTATAGATGCCATTTGGAGGTTGTCTATTGAATTGTAATTTTTGTGAGTTGAAAGAGGGAACCTGTGTAGGGTTGCCTGATGATGAGCTCGTGTAAAACTGCATCTTTGAAAGAAGGAAACCTGTGTAGGGTTGACTGACGATGAGTCCGTGTAAAACTGCATCTTTGAAGGAAGGAAACCTGTGTAGGGTTTACTGATAATGAGTCCGTATAAGACTGCATCTGAAAGGGAGAAGGAACCTGTGTAGGGTTACTTTGATGACGAGTCTGTGTAAAACCGCATCTAGAGCTGAGAAGGAAACCTGTGTAGGGTTTACTGATGACGAGTCCGTGTAAAACTACGCCTGGAGTTTGAGGAGGGAACCTGTGTGGGGTTACTTTGATGATGAGCCCGTGTAAAACTGCATCCTGGAAGAAGTAAAACCTGGGTAGGGTTTCTGATGACGAGTCCGTGTAGAACTGCATCTTTGGAAAGAGAGAACCTGTGTAGGGTTTCTTTGACGACGAGCCCGTGTAAAACTACGTCTGGAGAGAGAGAACCTGTGTAGGGTTTCTTCGGGATAAGTTAGTGTAAAACTTCTGGAGGAACCGGGATAAGGTTACTTCGGGATAAGTCCGTGTAAGACTTCTGGATGAACCGGGGTAAGGTCATCTTGAGATAAGTCCGTGTAAGACTTCTGGAGGAACCGGGGTAAGGTCATCTTGAGATAAGTCCGTGTAAGACTTCTGGAGGAACCGGGGTAAGGTTACTGCAGGATAAGTTCATGTAAAACTTCTGGATGAACCGGGGTAAGGTTACTGCAGAATAAGCTCGTGTAAAACTTCTGGATGAACCGGGGTAAGGTTACTTCGGGATAAGTCCGTGTAAGACTTCTGGATGAACCGGGGTAAGGTCATCTTGAGATAAGTCCGTGTAAGACTTCAGGATGAAACGGGGTAAGGTTACTTTGATGATAAGTCCGTGTAAGACTTCTTCTGAAAGAAAAGGAACCAGTGTAGGGTTACTTTGATGATAAGTCCGTGTAAGACTTCTTCTGAAAGAAAAGGAACCGGTGTAGGGTTGCCCGAGGATGATCAAGTAGATAATTGTCATGTTTGGTTTCGGATATTAACCCACGATCAGTCGTCTACAGAATTTTCCTGGCTTGTTACCGGTGTTGATCTGGAACGGTAAAGGTAGATGGTAATCATCTTTTGATTGACTTTTTCCTGAAAAGGCAAAGTATTAGTTGTATGTAATTTCGTAATGCATGAACTGCATGATTTTAAGATGTTCTCAAAAATAAATGAGATCTGTGTTGTATGATGCGTATGCATGCTATAATGTATGAAGATGTGATGTTTATGAATGTATTCTCGTCTGGGAAAATAAATCCTTGACAAATGTCGGGAGCTTGTTGAATCCTGGGCTGATGTTTGAAGAGTAGAGTTCTTCATTTCCGCTAGGGATGATGATTGCAAGAATACCGGTAGGAGAAGATGGCTCCGTTGGGGAACAAACTTGGTGAAGAGATTACTCTGCGGGGAATTACTCTGTGGGAAGAGATACTTTGCTGAGATTTGATGATAACTCCGCTGGGGATTCCGTTGATAAGTTATGTTGGAAGATTTGATGAACTCCGCTGGAGGATAGGAAGAACTTCGCCGAGGAAGATCTTTCCGTGGTAATTAGCTGAGGATAACCCAGTTATATCCTGGTGGGGAAATAACCTTTGAATAAAGCCGGGGGAGCGTTCGCACTCTGCAGGTAATAAGCTTCCAGAATCTACTGGGGATAAGCTTCTTGAATCTACTGGGGAGATTGATTGAGTTCTCTTGGGGAGACTTTTCAGGTTGGACTGGGGAATGGCTCCATCGGTTGTCCGGTATACCGCCGGGGAACAATCTTAGATCAAAATTGCCGGGGATGCTTGTTAGGAATGTCTGTATATTCCATTGGGGAATGTTGAGATCTTTGGGGGACAATCCAACTTCCTTGAGGCTGACAGTAGGCTAACTCTGCTTGGGGAGAGTGTTGCTGACTTGCTGGAGATGTTGTGCCTTTTTAGGGCTGCTGGGAGATCAACTCTGTTCGGGGAGAGTATTGCTGAATCTTCTCTTACTCTGCGGGGAGTGGAGGTATCTTGGTTATATTCTTCAGCTGAATCTACTTTGGTACCTGGTGGACAGAGCGATTATACAGTTCGGACAATTCTTATTGCCCCAGCTTCTGTGGGAGAAGGTACCTGTGGAGGTGCTTGGTGGATGCCGATTGACAAACCTTCTACTGGTAGGCACGTGACGAGATGACAGGACATAGTCGTACGCTTTGATCCCTAACTTTTTCCTGGACCGCCCTTTCGGGTTTTCAGTCCACCGGGATACCCATTTTTGCCCAAGCCGCCTTTTCAAGTTTTCGAGTTGCCGGGTGTAGAGATTTTTTTATTTTCATCCCTTATTTTTGCCCGAACCCTTTTGGTTCGCCGGGAAGCCCTTATTTTTTCCTAGGTGTGTCAACCTAGCGGGTCTTTGATTATGCGCAGCAATTTTTTTTGACTATGTCCATGCTCTCAGAGTGTAGGGAGGTGCCCCTGTCAGTAGTGTTGTGTTGTCCTACTACCAGAAAATGTTTGATCGTACCAGATTTGTCGCTGGAATTCATGTCCAATGCCCCAGTTGATTCAGATGGAGATCTGCCCCTGGCTATTTGGCATTTTTGAGAGATTCTTTGAATCTTGACTGGACTGCCCCAGATGATGGACAATGATCATGTCATGCCCCTTGATTGGAGGTGCCTTTGTTCATTAGACATTCGTCGTGCGAACTTCTATGCTGTTCAAACAAATAGTCATATGCAAGCAATGTTATATTAAAATGCAAAGCTCATGTCTGTCTTGAAATTTTTTTAAAATGTGGTTTTGTAAAACGAATGAATTTATTTGTAAAACGTGATGTCAACTCATTATTTTACCGCAAGCCTTAAGGATTCAGGATACCTTTCGTAACAGTATGCTTTCGAACTAACCCATGCTTCAGCTAGGACTTTTTAAGGGTTATAACGTGGCCTGGTTCACGGTTTAAGAAACAAAGGATAAAGGCTCAAATTTTATTTGTACCCACCCGTTCTTCGTGATGTTCTTCAAACCTAAACTCAGCTAATCGGGCGTTGGACCTTGTTTGAGTCTTTGTCCTGATGTTATGGTGATGGTTCGGATTTTGACAATTTATTTTGAATTGGCAGTCTTTTTTTTTTTTTGTCGAGGGTTTGTAGGACCTCTTTCTCTTTTGATTTTATTATCCCTGAACTGTTTCTTTTGTGATTACAGTCAGCGGGATGCCCCAGTTTTGTAAGTCTCCTTCATAGGTTTTGACTTAATGGGCTTTTATTTTGAGAGATAACGACTGCCTGTCTTTATGGTTATTCGGAACCATCACTGTCTCTTGTTTTGTAAGGACTTCTTTGGTGCTATTCGTTGTGCACCTGGATCAACTGATAGAACTACACTGCCCCAGGTTATGATTAAGGGTTTTAATTTTTGAAAAGAAAAACTCCAACTTCTTTGGCTCAGAGGGGTTGACGAGGGATTATCTTCCTTATAACTCCAGTGTTTAGGAATTGAAACAATTCCTGTACCTCATCAGCGGGGTCTGTTCAAAAGCATACTGTAAGGATCGTTGTATCGTTTTCGTCATCCTCCCTCAAGAGGCTTAGCATTATTAATTGAGAGTTGACATCAAAAATGAAAGCAGTTTGAATATAGCGAATGCGAATATATTGATTCAAAACAGACATATGCGATGCATTAATGAAATAACAGCGTTTGACATGATAATTGTTTGAACAATCAAAAGAAAATTACAACTTGAAAATTCTAATGGACAAAAGTCTTCTCATCTCAGGACTTGTTACTTCAAATGGTGAATCCTGCAGGGATGGTAGAAGAACTCAGCTTGGCCCCCTTGGGTGAAATCCACTACTCCTTCATTAATCAGGTCCTGGACTTTGTTCTTCAGAGCCCAGCAGTCGGCAGTGTCATGTCCAGGACTATCATAGTGGTATGCACATCTTTTGTTGGGATGATAGTTAGGAGCAGAGACGTTGGGATTCCGGGGAGGAGCTCTTAGTGTAATCAGATTCAACCTCAACAGGTGTTGTAAAGCTTGAAACAGCGACATGTTAAGCTGGGTGAATTGCCTCTTGGACCTGCTTGGCTTACTCTGATCAACATGTTGCTCTGGGCGAGGTTGATGCTGAGCTTGTGAAGTGGTAGCAATTTGGAGAGGTCTACTCTTCACCATACCAGACTCTTGTCCTCTTGGAAGCTGATCAATGACCTGGTCCCTGACTTGGGCTGGTTGCTTCATGTCTTGATGAAGTTGACTGATCATGGTCCTCAACTATTCTTGCTCCCGGGCTAAGCCTTGGATGAGAGCCATTTGCCCCAGCATCTGGGTGCTCATTGTATCTACCTCAGCTTGCAGACGTTTCAACCGTTCGTCCTTGTCATCTTTGGGACTTTTCTTGGCCAAATTCCCCATGAGGAGTGTCCTTAACTCTTCTTGCCCCTTGGATAGGCTTTAGAAGATCTCCCTGAACTGAGTCTCTTGAGCATGAAGATCCTGGTTGTCTGGTTGGAAAGCCATTACTGAAATAAACAGCGAAAAAGGTAAGCGACCTGCAATAAGGGTTCCTGTAATGCAATGATATGTATGTATGCATGCAATGTTTTCAAGGATCTCGCGGGGTAAACAAGAAAATTGTTAGAATTTGAATCTGGTAGCTTGATGGAAGGAACTTCATGTTGTTGAGAGTCCTTCTTCAAGAGTCAAGGCTCACCATATCGAGTGGGTCATAGCCCCTAACTCAAGTCATCAACCTTGTTTTGACTTCTAAACAACCTTGGCTAGGGGAACCTTCTTCAAGAGTCAAAGCTCACCATATCAAGTGGGTCATAGCCCCTGACTCAGGTTATCGACCTTGGCTAGAGGAAAATAAATCCCCTTTTCCCCTTGCTAGACAGTTGGTCCATCATGACCTGCATCACAAGCCCTTGAGATCCTTGAAATGGATTAGTCCTTGTGTAGGATGTATGCAATGGTACGATGGTATGATGTTATGCTATGCATGGAGTAATGTAGGTAAACCCTGTTATGAGTCCAGATTAAGGACTGTAAACAAACCCTGCAAGAAGCTCAAATGTCAGATAACAAGCATGCAAGTAGTTCAGATTTGAAGGCACACAAGTCACACAAGACAGCCCTTAGAGTTCAGGCCAGCATGAAGTTCAGGTACTACCCTCTTGAAGTTGGTGGGTTCAAAACCTGTCCTATCAAAAGTAATCGGGTTCTAGAGGATCCCAATATCACTGACTACCCTCAATCGGTCATAACTTCAGCATCGCAATCTTTTCTTGCGGCCAGAACCATCGCGAGAGTTTAGCCTCAATGGGTGTAGCATACTGCTACTGTTCTATTGGCCAAGTTGGGTCATTTAAGGTTCTAAGGTCGGTCGGTGCTTAATGACTCCTCAGAAGACCCATATTCTCCTCGTTGCAACACAAGGGATATCGGTACAGACCAAGGTGCCACACCAACGTAGCCACTGCTTCACCCGTGTCGGTCTACGCCGGACAGGTCCCTCACAGCTTATGCTACCTAACAGGTTATCCCCAGATCTGGGTTAGGATCTATGAAACTCCAAGACAATGCCCATAATAATAAAGCAAACAAAACACAGCAATTGAAAACACAAGTATGAGCTATCCTAAGGTACACCTCACTTTACAGTATCCCCAGCAGAGTCGCCAGTTCTGTGATCGGTGGATTTAGAACTGACTGTTTAACGCTGGTTCGCGAAATGTCACAGAAGCAAGAGTCGTCGCCGTCTTTTATATTCTCCAACATGGAAAGGACAAAAGCACAGCAAAATTCCTTATGAGAATGTTTCTCGGTTCGGGAGGTAGATTTATAGAAAGGGAAGGTGTTAGCACCCTTTCTATCCATGGTTATCCATGGGCTCTTAGATACTTGCTCTTATGTTTTCAAAATGTTTGCTTTTCAAAATGTGAGTGGGTTTGAAGAAAAAGTTTCATTGAAAGATTTCTGAATGACTCTTGTATCTGTCCTCAAGAGTGTTTGAAAAATTTGTTTTGAAAGCTTTTGAAAGTGTAAGGTGTTAAAGGTATTTTGTTTGTTTTTGAAAAGAGCAAGTATCCATGAGTCGTCTACCTACCCTAAGGAATTAAGCTGTGTAAGTGTCCTTTAGGTAGTGCCATCCCACCATTGAGAGGTAGGTAGCACCACCGTTGGAGGTGTTCGGGTTAATTCGATTGTAGGGACAGTGTGGTCACCGAAGCAACAGTAGGACACCTTAGAAGCTACCCTTATGTCCTTCATCCTTTTTTAATCCGAGGCAACCGTTTCGAGGCAACTGTTTCGAGGCAACTGTTTCGAGGCAACTGGATCATGGACATAAGGACCGCTAAAACGTCCTATACTTGACGACCACGTTTCGAAGGCAACGAGTGAGGCGTACCCTAGAAGTGGTGTGTGTATTTGTGTTTTGTTTTCATATTAATATTTATCTTTGATCAGGGCATTGTGAGCTACGCTTATTTTTAGTTAACATACATTCTTTCATGCAATTTAGAGTTTAAGGGTGCGAAAAATTAAAAGACGGAAAGATAAAAGCTACGCTATTACAAGGCGCGGGTCTATACATCGCCAAATTACAAAGACCCGTTTTTGATAAAAAGATGCGAAAAGTAAATAAAATACCAAATTACTATTACATCCGGAAGGCAGTTACATAATAATCACTAAAAGAAATAATGCGCGAAAAGAATTAAAATGAACGTCCGAGGGTTTTGACCCTTTGCTCGAAATTAAATTAAATTAGGACTAATTAATTATTTAAAGAAAGAAAATGTTTTTTATGTTTTTGTATTTATGAAATAAAGAAAATTAAAATCAAGAGAAACCCTAATTCTAAGTTTATTTTAATTATTTAAGAAAATATTAAAGTTAACCTAATTTACTAGTTAATTAATTTACATATTTATGTACAAAAATAATAATTAATAATAATAATAAATAATGAGGAAAAATTAATTAAGAAAAAGATAAAATGTCAAAAACCTAATTCTATGCATTTTTTATTTATTAAGGAAAGTGTCAAAATTAAAACCTAATTTAACTAAGTTAGTTATTGAAATTTATTTACAAAAATATTTTAATGGTGAAATTAAATATAATTAAACATATTTTACAATTTTGATTTTTCTGATTTTATTATGAAAAGTTGATTAATGGTGAATTAATGAAAACAATTAAAACAATTAAAAAGAATTAGAAAGAAAAGAAAATTAAATTAAAAAAATATGCAAACCAAGGGGGGGTGTCAGGCCCATGTGGAGGTTAATTGTGCAATTCTGGCCCATTAGAACAAAGGCCTTGCTGACTTTTCAGGGATCATGTGCACGTTGGTTGACCCAGGCGTATGATAGACCTCCTTCTGTGACCTTCAGATTGATCATCATAAGCGCGTGGCAGCCTTAGGCGTGAGGATGCATGGTGGGATATTGGATGAGTGATGTACCTGAACGTGTTAGAACAAAAATTATGAAGAATATATGGGGGACCTGGGAATCGAACCCAGGTCCCAGCACTCACCAAGCCACGTCCCTTGCCAATTGAGCTATTGCGCGCGTTTGTACATATGATGGAAAACAAATATTATATAAAAAAAACAAAGGTTAATGATATAAAACAAGAAAACGCGCCAGATATTTGAATGCTCCTATCACACCTTGCCACGCATGCTTCTTCTTCGTTCTTCCTGCAAAATATAAAACAAGTAGCGGGGGTTTTAAACCCCCACTAAGTGGAATAGTGAAAAATAGCGAATATAAGAGGAATCAACATAAATTGAGCGCGAGATGTTGGTTGAATTCGTCTGGCCTTGACGAATTCAACCATGGTCATGGCCTAGTCCAATTTTTCCTGATACTTAAAGCCCTAATTCGAAGCTTCTGAAAACCTAATTTTTGTCCATGGTAGATTTGGATTCAGACAGCGTTAGGTCAATTAACCTACACGAATCGCTTCAAAAGGTACCTATTAGTGTAAATCAAACAAGAAAACCAATTAAAAGCACATGAATCATGATATGTCAAATTGGAAAACAAAGAAAACCGTGTGACTTCGTGGGGATGATTCTTTGTGCGTTTGGGCTAGTTCTTGATTGCAAACGCTTCCTGGCAATGTCAGCAAGGTGTTGGAATAGACTTTAGGCCTTGAATTATCCTGCAACTATGAAATCAGTTTCAAGCTTTTGTTGAAATTTTGCAATTTGGTTATGGAGCATGAACAGCTTTTTCGTGTCTGTATGAGTAGGGTTAGGTTATGCATAAGTATGTGATCAGAATTAGGTCAAAAGCAAGCCCATGAATCCATGAATTTATGACTTGAATATTTGATTTTCAATCATGAAATTTCAATATTTTTTCAATGAAACTTTGCCAATTATGGAAGATCTTGTCCCCTTGAGTGATGCACGAAATCCTTAGCATGTGTGGAGTATATTTGCTGCATAAAAAGATTTGACAACCATTATTTGATATTTTTCTACAATTAAAACCAATTAAATGAATTAATAATAATAAAAATTCAATTAATTAATTAAAAATAAGAAAATAAATCATTTTGAGCTCAATGGGTCGTGCATAGGCTTTGGGTAATGATTCAAGGAAGAATTTGAGGCCCATTAGCAAATTTGAAGTGTTTTAGGCAAAGTTGACTTTTGAAAGTTCCCAAAAATTTCCCAACTTCTCCAATGCATATCTTGCTCAATTTTGAAGCTATGATCATGTTCTTGGACATTTTGGAAAGGTCTTGAAGTCCTATAACCAATGCCTTTGGTCCCATGTCATTTTTATTTACCAATCTCAAGTTATGGTCTTTGACTTAAAGTGCCTTTTTGTTGACTTTTGAAAATGACCTATAATGTTGAAATTGATAACTTTTTGTGAGCGCATTTCTTGGACTTGGAGTGTGAAGATGAGTTGTAGGAAATGTCATCCTCTTTAAAATGAGCTTTGGATGGGATTTTTCTGATAAACCATGAAAAAGTTATGCCTTGGTCAATTTGCAGTTGACTTTTCAACTGTCCAAAAATGGAAACTTTTGCATCTTGAGACTTTTTGAGCCATACTTTGAGAATCATGATCAAGAATTGATCAAATGATGATTGTGGCTTCAAAATAAGATGTTGACCAAAAATTTTGATTTTTGACTGTCAAATGACCATTTTGCCCTTGCAGTTGACTGTTGAGCAATTAGGGTTTTTGACTGGGCAACTTGATGCTGTGAGTCCTGAAACTTGACATATGAATGCTTGACAATGTATATAGGCATGTGGGACTTGATTTGACCCTTGAAAACCTTAATTTCTTTGCAAGAACCAAAACCCTAATCTTGACTGTGTTAGGAGGCAATTGGACTGTGCAACCCTTGAGAGATTTTGAAGCTTGATCTTGCCAAATCTTGAAGAATATGGGAGGGCAAATTTTGGGGTACAACACTACCATAGCACACTGATATGTTGCACCAGTGTTCTTTAAACCGAAAGGCATAACTTTGTAACTGAAAGTGCCCCACTGTGTGACAAAAGTAGTCTTCTCCATGTCTTCAGGCGCCATCTTGATTTGATTATAACCAGAGAAACCATCCATGAAGGAAAATACTCTATATTGAGCGGTGTTGTCAACCAGAACATCAATATGTGGAAGTGGAAAGTCATCTTTGGGGCTCACCCTATTCAAACCCCTGTAGTCTACACACATATGCACCTTACCATCTTTCTTGGGTACTTGCACTATATTCGCAACCCACTAAGGATAGGATGTAACATCTAAGAACCATGCATTGAATTGCTTCATAACCTCAGCCTTGATCTTTTCTGACATCTCAGGATGCATACGACGAACTTTCTGCTTTGCAGGGAGGCAACCTTCCTTCATCGGTAGACGGTGAACCACAATATCAATATCAAGCCCTGGTATTTCTTCATATGACCAAGCAAAGATCTCAACATAGTCATGCAACATCTGAATTAACCTATTTTTGACATTGTCTTCTAGGTTGGCACATATCTTGACTTTTTTCTTGTCTTTTTCGGTACCCAAGTTCACCACCTCGACCGGCTCTTCATGTGGTCGTATGGCCCTTTCTTCTTGCACTATCAACCTAGCAAGTTCTCCAGGTATCTCACAATCCTCCTCACCTTCATCCTTGACTTTGTAGGTCGGATTTTCAAAGTCATAATTGGCAATAGCATAATTGTTATCAATGGGATCCAGAGTGGACATGGATCTACAATTTATTGTGTGGGTGTGTGTAACAAGACATATCTATTTTGAAAACAATAATGCAAAATAAAGACAAAGAGCGTAAAATTTGAGTGCAAACATCGAATGATTTATTAAATGAAAATATGCTTATGAATAATGACAACCCTAACAAATTGACCATTGTGCCTCGGGTAAGGCACAAGGCTTAAAGTCATTGTTTAAATTACATAACCAAAATTTGAAACCAAGAAAAATAGAAAATAGCATTTACTCCTGACTAAAGGAGATTGGTATAAAGTCTTCAGCCTTCCAATTGTTGAGCCCATTATCGGTAGTAGGGAATATCCAATTGTCCATATCGCAACCACTATCATCGTCTTCCGCGATGTTAACATGATTGTTATGCACTCCATTATTGTTGATGCGGAATATTCGTCACCCAGAATTGGCACGAGCACAACGGACAACCCTCTGAGCCTGAGAAGTGAAACCCAAGCCAAACTTGTCGGATTTGTAAGGAATATCGGGAATTTGAACCCAGACAGTGCAACCACATTCTTCAACCACGACCCTAGCGTCCTTCAGAGAAGCCATTTTTAATGGAGTCTTAGGAACATCAGAAGCAGCTTTATCAATCGTGGTTGTTTGAGAAACACTTCAAAGGTATGGTAGGGAGTCTCAACGAATCCCCCATCCACCTTGACATATTTGAAACAATTCAAATGGCACACCATATATTCTTCTTCACCGTAAACTATAACGATATTTCCCCTCATGGGATACTTCAACTTCTGGTGTAAGGTAGAAGTAACCGTACCTGCCCCATGAATCCAAGGGCGTCCCAGTAAAAAATAATAGGCTGGACGAATATCCATCACATAGAAAGTAGACTCGAAGACCTGAGAACCCACTTTTATTGGAAGATCCACCTCTCCATGCACCATTCTCTTCTAACCACCAAAGGCTCTCACCACAATGTCGCTGGGTTTTAGAACAATCCCTTCACAGTCAAGTTTGTCCAAAAAGGATTTCGGTAATACGTTCAACGAGGAGCCTGTGTCCACCAACACATGAGATAAGGTAGTTCCCCTGCACTCAATAGAGACATGCAGGGCCCCTGTACAATAAAACTTTCTAGTACAACATCAAATGAATGCGGAAACAAATTAAAAATGAATCAAAACTTTGTACTATAATTACAAACAAATGAATGAATTTCCTAAATAAACTAATCCCTAAAATGCTATAAAAAGGCCTAACAGTGAAAGAGAAAGGGGGGGAATTACAGAGGAGGAAAAAATTACAGAAAAGAACATTACAGAAAAAATTGATACATGGGGAGAATCGGATAGACGATTACAAGAGAAAAAATTGCAGAGAGCGGAGGAATCTACAGGAAAAAGAAAGGTTGATAGAAAGGGATTCCGGTTTCAATCTTGGAAACCCTGGATCCGAAATGCTCCACCATCCATCATTGTGCCGCCGCCGATATCACCATCCACCACCGCACCTGCAAATAACAGAAGAAAAGATTAACAAAGAGGAAATTGGAACAGAGAAACAAAGAAATATGGTTAGAGGTAACAATCGCTTAGCTTCCTTGTATATTGCTCTGTTTTGATCTGCGGGATGGGGTGTATTATCGTATCAGAGAAGAGGAGAGAAAATTCGTTGCCGCCAGAAGTAAGGTCTAGGGTTTCATTAATGTTTGGAAAGAGACGGAGGAAGGACAGTGGAAAGAGAGAGAGAGAGAGAGAGAGAGAGAGAGAGAGAGAGAAGATAAATAGAGAATAAAACATTATTGTCTTGTAAAATGAATAATATATTGTCGTTGCTATCCAGTATACACGCACCCTTAAAGATACCATGCTCTCCTCAATCTCAGTCGTTTGATCACCATATAACGTCCCTAATTACGCATGCCCACCATTAGATCATATGCTCGTCCCCATATAATTCGAACGGATCTCAAATCTCTTCCTGGGCCCTTCATACAATTTCTGGGCCGAGGCCAATACTACCCACACCCTGCGTTTTCCTATTTTATCTTGCCTAATGCAATCCACACCTCCCTCAGCCTAATGGGCCCAGTCCAAAATTTGGACTTGGGCCCTTGCTCTATATACCCCCGGGTTTTACTTCCTAGTGCAATTGTGCACCCCCTACACTACTGGGCCAAATCCAATATCTAGATTTTGGCCCATGTTTTTAACACCCCCTAGTTTTTACTAGTAAACTATATTCGCACCCCTTGCTTTTATTTAATTTCCTTCATATTTCATATTTTCTTTTTTTAGTTATAGTATTATATTTTTTATTATTATTATTATTATTATCATTAAAATTTGAATTTTTTTTAAATTCATTCAAATATATTTTATTCATTGCATTAAATTATTTCTTTTAATCATGCGTTTAAATAAAATATTATCACAATTAAATACTTAAAAATATTCAACCAAACACCAAATCATTTTTCGTAAATTAAATTAATTCAAACAATTAATATTTGAAAAGGAGTACGAAGCATATTTTAATTAATTATGCGCTTAGTTCAAAATCTTTGCTAATCACACACTCGAACCAAGTGCGTGGGGATTAAAATATTTGTGTAATCCATAAAAAACACAAACCCACTGCGAACTACGAATTAGGACTCTGATTCCTCCTAAGAGGATACGTAGGCATACGACTAAAATCGTAGCGAGTTCCCCTAAAAAAATATTAAAACCCTATTTTCTAATATCGCGCTTCTAACCCTAGTATCCTTGCGAACAAGGTAGATGAGAGGTGCCTAACACCTTCCCCTCGTCCAGAACCGAGTCCAAATCTAGAATCTCTAAACTTTAGGGTTATTCCTTTGTATTCCTTTCCTTTAGGATAAAAATTAAGGGTGGCGACTCTCAAATTTAAAACCGGTTACAACAGCTGACAACTCTGATGGGGACTTAACCCTAGGTTTAGAAGCCTTCTCTTTTGGTTTTAGAGTTCTTCTTATTTTTGGGTTTTTTATTTAACTATTTATTCAATCATTTATTTATATATTTTTATTTTATCATATTATTATATCTATGGTGGGATTTAAATTTTTCAAAAATTATTTAAAAAAGAAACCCTTAGATATAAGATTCGTCTATTAGCCAAGGGGATACATCAGCCCTATGAGTTTATGTGACGACTTCACCTAGAGTCAGTGGAATTTCGCAAAAGGAATACCTCTTAAGAGACATCCTCTTGGGAAGTAGGACTTTGGAATAACATTTATGACTCTTTATATAATTCTTAAACCAAAATCTTATGATGAGACCTTTCATGACCTAGAGACCAAAGTTTCGGTCTGTAAAGAGGCTCCACTTAAGAGAGGCCCTTATGCCTTTCCCTCTAGTATTATTCATGATACCCTTAAGGAAACCACCTTATGGGAAGGGTAGAATATTTGTAGGCCAAAACTAGGATCCTACCTTCTAAGGATACCTTTCACAAATCCCACTATAATCTGTAAACCTGCAAGGTTTATCTTTTCTTCCACTACTATCTTTAGCCCGTAGGGCTTCCATCCATGTCATAATCCATAGCCTGTAGGGATTCCTCCTCGTTTTTATTTGGCCACAATCCTTAAGGGATTCCTGTTTGTCTCAATTTCTGAGACAATGTACAAATCCATGCCTATTATTATCTTTGTTCGTAAGGAATCCCTGCTAGTCTCAACCTTTGAGTCAATGTAGGATATCATCATGGCTATCATTAAACTTGTATAGGGTACCCCTGCATCTACTCTCATACTAAGTCTACATCACATTCCATATCTATGAAACTTTTTGTGTTCCTAAAATCCAAAAATGTTTTGTACACCCAAGCATTTTTCATACATTTCCATTTTATCCATCTGCATAAAGCTCATATCTCCTCCACTTACAGAAAACTTCCACCCTTATCCAATTGTGGTCTAGCTAGAAAGATTCCCGATACTCACAAGCAAACTCAGAGAATTTCTCAAGAAACCATGAAGGAACTCAAAAGAGGCCAAGAATTGTTGAAGGAGGATACCCACCAGTTGAATACTCAAATGAACTTGATCATGCAATTATTACTTAGGAGCGAAGGTAACCCTTTATCATCCCAGCCACATGCCTATTCAGCACCACAGATGTCACCATCATGGGAAGTTCCCTCACCTCAACAGCAACTACAAAAACCCTATCAATATAAGGGATTGCCCAACAAAGGAGAAGACAAAAATTACCAACAAGAAGATTTGATCTACTTCCCATATCGCACAGTCAGCTACTACAACATTTACTCAGGGCATCTTTGGTAGAGCGAAAGTCACTGAATCCTTCGAATGGGAAACTCCCGCCTAAGTATGATGCAAATTCCAGGTGCGAGTATCATGCCAACTCTTCAGGACATGCCCTTGAACGCTGTTGGAGTTTCAGACACAAGCTCCAATATTTGATCGACAATAAGCAGTTGACTTTTGAAGAAGGGATCCCATTGGTGAACGGTCGCCCATTTGCTTTGACAAATCCAAAGACTAATAAGAATCTCCTAAAGCCAATGGATCAACAAGAAGGCTTACCTCTAGATCATTAGGCCTTTATCATTTCAATTTGTGATTTCCTAATTGTTAATTTTCATTTTGCTATAAATTTGTATCTTTGGATCAGTAATTCTAATAAAATAATCATGCATGTTTTTGAAATCGATTCATTCCATAAATAATCAACGACTTTCCACTTCCACTCTTCTTTTCTATCTTCCATTTCATATCTTTAACAAACTTCGAGGGAGAATGATGAAAATACAAAATAATCGAATTTTGCTAATGTATGCTTTTTAATGGTAAGGCTTAGATGACGATGTAAGGCATTGTTTCACTTTCTAAATAGTGGATAAATAAGGAGTTAATCTATAGTCAACCCCATCGAGCCAAAAGTCGAAGTTCTTTCTATTTTCTTAAATAAAACCTTAATCTTAACTAGGGGTAGGGTAGATTTCAATTAATTCGACGATACATTCAAATCCCAGAAGAATCGAAACGATATAAGCAAAGGTTCAAGCATATCTCCTTCCTCGATACATCTTGAGGAAAAGATCTAAGAAAAGGTTCGAGCACATCATCTTCCTCATGCACATCAACAAAGATTGAGGAAGCAATCAATATAGACAAAGTCCACAATGGCTTCTTCCTCAGTACATCATTCAAGATCGAGGAAACGATAAAGATGAAACTTATAATAATTAGCATGACAGTCACAAGTGTTCAGAACAAAAAAATTCGAAAAAAAAAATAAAGCCCACTAAGTCAAGTAAAAAAAACACTTGACTTAGGCAAAAGGTAGGGCATCCCGATGGACCGGAAAATTCAAAAGAATTAGTCCATGCAAAAATAAGGGATTGGAAACAAAAATTGGAGAACAATCTTGTGACCGCCACCTCAAGAATCACCGAGGCTTCTCATCAACGCTTGGATCTTATCAATTCTTGGATCCTATTAATGCTTTCCATCGGTGCTTGGATCTTTATCTACACTTCTCATCATCTGCGCAACTACGAAATTTCTCTTGAAGATTAAACACATTTGTTGCATTAATTGAAATTAGGACTGGATAACATAAAGGAGAATGGGGTGGGATAAATAAATTTTGAGCCTTATATCTTTTGTTTCTTAAACCATGAACCATGGCCATGTTACAACCTTCAAAAGTCCTAATTGAAGCTAGGTTCACTATGAAAGCATACTCAACAAGATTTGTGTTAAACTAACTCCTATGTTTATTAAAATTATTAATCACTTCGCTTCTTCGAATATGTATTCCTAATAATCCATTTATTTTTTATAATCAAACTTCGATTTCAAGAACTTGCATGTGCATCACATTAGAATTATTTTTTTGAAATGTGCAATTTTATCTACGAATCAATACTTAGCATCAAGGAGATTTCAAAAGAAGGTTTGATCAAAGGCAGTATTTCCAAGAAGCTTCTAACTAGGGGCAAAGCATCTAAGAGGACCCCATTAAATAGGGGGAAATACTAATGATTGTAGGGGTATAC
This sequence comes from Vicia faba, assembly GCA_948472305.1. Lineage (NCBI taxonomy): Eukaryota > Viridiplantae > Streptophyta > Magnoliopsida > Fabales > Fabaceae > Vicia > Vicia faba. Next base: position 187,943,247 of record OX451738.1, on the reverse strand, counting down.
CACATGAAAATACTATTGAAAAAGGGTGATCTTTCCGAGATTCAATCAACTTCGGTCAAGTTTCAAAGAACTGTTCAATTAGGGGCATACCTTTCGAATAAGCATTCCTTAATCAAGTCATATCACAACAGGATATGACTCGGTTTCCTCGTTTTAACAAACCTCCCAAGGCCTTGGTAATTAGGGGCAACCTACCAAGATTCAAATGTTGGGCCAGTACGTACCAAGTTCATCCTACTGCACGTAGGGTTCAAATTCCCCGTCAAGCAACTTCAAGTACAAACTTTTCAAGCTTTAAATACTTGGGGCAATCTATGTCAAGTTCATGGTGAGGTCTAAAATTCTTTCTGAGGGCACTTCCTCCAGATCCTGGAGATTGAGGGGCACATCTTTTAAAATTCGAATGTTGAGGCAAACCACTGTGAGGCCCGATCAAAGGGGAGTTGATTTAAAATGGTTCCTCAAAACCAAGCATTTTTAAGAGTCTTTTAATTAGGAGAATAATACAAAATAGTGGGGTCATTCATGTTATGATCAAACTATTTCCAAGTTCATATCACTGAGAATCTCCTCTAAGACTTTACAAATAAATTAGGGAAAGACAATCCACATAGGGGAAAGCTCTCTGCATACTTTCATAACCACTAGTGGGTCTTTCTCCTACATCAAGAAATCTTCAAGTTCAAATCAAGTATCTGGATATCATGATAGCATAACATCCAACCATCATGTGACAAGCAACCTTGTTGCATAGGCAAACCTCTATGCTTTAATCATCCACGACCCATCATAAAGGCACCATTCAAAAAGCATTCGAATCATAATCATAAAGCATAAGGCTACACAAATCATGCCTTAGGGCTCCTCAATCCAGAATAAAGCTATATTTATCATCTCATCCATCTGATGAAATCTGACAGCATGGGTCAAACATATCTCAAAAAGCCCAATTACGCATTCGCATTTCAAAGTCCAACGTCCATTTACAGATATCAAAATCAATAATTACATACATCAATCAATCATTACATTTCATGCATCAATCAAATTCACACGCATAGCAAAAAAACCTTATTTTATTTGAAGATGATCATCATTGTTAATCAAGCTACAAATTCTCAATTGAATCTCAGCAGTAGATTCTCCTGGTTAATCTCAGCAGTTGATTATCCAGAAGACCTCAGTAGAAGGTAATATCTCAACAGAGTCTTGGCAGTAGATTCCCCTGGTTGATCATGATAGTTGATTATCCAGAAGACCTCGATAGAAGGTAGCTCACAATTGAATCTCGGCAGTAGATTTCCCTGGTTGATCACAACAGTTGATTATCCAGAAGACCTCTGCAAATTGAATATCAGTAGTAGACTCCCCTGATTGAATCTCTGCAGTATATTCCCCTGGTTAATCTCAGCAGTTAATTATCCAGAAGACCTCGGCAGAAGGTAATTCACGATCGAATATTGGTAATAGATTCCCCTGGTTAATCTCGACAGATGATTATCTAGAAGACCTCGGCAGAAGGTAGTTCTCAATTGAATCTCGGTAGTAGATTCCTTAGAAATCTCGGCAGTAGATTTCATGTTAAAAAGCCTCATATCAAGCATGATGTACACATAACCATATCAAAATCCCAAGGGCATTCACAACATTTGGTGCATCTAACATAAGGAAACACCAAAGAACATTTGATAAAGCACCAAAGTTTATTCTGGTTAGAAAAACATCGAAAGAAAATACACGACTACGTCAACGTCCTTGCCAATGTCCATGTCTACGTCCATACTTATGCCCGCACCTACGATATAGACATCAAGATCTTGCTGATACTTTTCACCAAATTCTAATCAACTTGGAGATACAACAATTGGAAACAAACAACATTGGGAATTTGGTGACTATAAGAACCTGATGGTTTAACGAAGGATAATTATCAAAAACATTTTCAAAATATTCGGGGCATACACGCACACTCAATTCACATACACCCTGGGTTCCATATCAATCTAGGACATCATGCACGTACATAACGCATGGCATTTTTCAAAACATACTCTGGGCAAAACCAATATCTTTGGGCCCTCCGTTAGGTTATTACCTTGGTTAAAAACAGACAACCAGTAAAAATCCAATTTCATCTCTGATTTAGTTATAGAAAATTTGGATCATCAAAATAACTTCCTCCATAATTTAACCCATTGAATCAGGCTCCATGCAGCAATGTGTTTTCCTTCTTTGCGATATAGCTCGTTGTGTTAAGCTCCATGAAGCAATGTGTGAAATTTGCAATTTAACTTATTGTGCCAGTCTCCACGCAGCAATGTGTTCACTTCTTCATAATATAGCTCATTGCGTCAGGCTCTATGCAGCAATGTGCGAAGTCTAGAATTCAACCCATTACATTAGTCTCCATGCAGCAATGTTATTATCAAACTATTTCCATTGCATCAGTCTCTATGCAGCGATGTTATTATCAAACTATTTCCATTGCATCATTCTCTATGCAGTAGTGCTATTATCAGACTTTTCCATTACATCAGTCTACGTGCAGCAATGTTGTTATCAAAAGTTTTCTGCGATAGAACTCATTGCATCAGTCTCCAGGCAGCAATGTCGTTATCAAGTTTCTTCCTCGATATAACTCATTGCCTCAGTCTCTATGCAGTAATGTAGTTATCAAGCTCTTCTCAAATATCTATTGCCTAGGTTGTGATAGATATGCGAAATAAATCTACATAACCCATTGCATTAGTCTCCATACAGCGATGTGTAAAATTCACAATATAACTCATTGCCTCAGTCTCTATGCAGCGATGTAGTTATCAAGCTCTTCTCAAATATCTATCCCCTAGGTTGTGATAGATATGCGAAATAAATCTATGTAACCCATTGCATCAGTCTCTATGCAGCAATATAGTTATCAAACTTTTCCAATCATCTATCCTCTAGGTTGTGATAGATATCCGAATAAATCTGTATAATAAATTTCGTTAGTCTCCATGCAGCAATGTCATTATCAGGATTTTTCCGCGATATAACTCATTACGTCAGGCTCCATGCAACGATGTAGTTATCAAGCTTTTCAATTATCTATCCCCCAGGTTGTGATAGATATGCAAAATAAATCTGCATAATCTATTGCGTCAATCTCCACGCAGTGATGTGTTATCAGACTTTGTTTTATTAATCCCCTAGGTTGTGATGAATAGACAAAATCAAATCAAATCAAACCAAAACTTACTATATTAGCCTTTAAGTATTAGTAAGTCAATTTTTTTTCAAAACTTGTATTTTTTAAGAATATGTAAAAGAATCAACCAATCTCTTTTAGATACTGACGAGTTACTCACGTCGTCACATATAAGTCAAATCAACTTTGCTTCAAACGCTGGTAAGATGAAACATCATCATATTTACCTATTCTTCGCGCTCATGAGAATGTTGTACATCGTATCCTTGTAATCTTTTGGACAAATTTTGGGGTCTTCCAATATTTAATAAACTTCTGATCTGAACATGTGAGACCTGCGTATTCTCGCACTATTCAATCGAAAGATAATTAAATAGGGGTAACTATCATACCCCAAATTTTCCCTACCCTTATATTATATTTAAGGTTCCTTTTAAATAAATCGCATTATATAGTTTTCACTTATATGGGGGTTTAAAACAAGGAAAAGAGGTGTACTGATCTTAAATGGATCATCAATATCTGATGGCCCATTAAGGTTTCTTTTTAGAGAGGATGTATTTTATAAAATAAGTATATTATTTTGAAAAAAAAAGGTCATGGGCCTTTCTGAACTAGAAAGGGCCCATGTAATTCTTTCAGTACATTTCAAGTTGAGGGAGGTGTGTTTATTTTAAAGGAGGCGTGAACAAATCATGTTTTAATAAGGCCCATTTAGAAAGAAAGTTGTGCTGGGTTTTTTGGTCAAACGGTCTGATCCACTAGAATGATTGGGGGTTTTGTTTCAAGTAAGGAAGAAAGATGTTTTTTTAATCAAAGGGTTGTATTGTTAGAGGCTCAATAAGTGGTCAAACAATAAGACTCGTTTCAGTTTTAATTATTATATGTATATCAATATTTAAACATTATTGTTTTATTTCATCAAAAATGGGGAAAGCTTTTTTTCGCATGGCCCAAAACTAAAACAAGTGATAATGTATGGCCCAATTAGTAAACAAACATATTGTACCAAAAAACAAACAAGAAATGCACGCTTTAAATCATTGTTGTACATATCATTGAAAAAGGGTGTGATGATAATGATTGCTAACAGTTACTCTATAAATAAAACAATATATTCACATTCAATTCTCCAGATCACAACCAAATCAAATGCAATGCAAGAAGAGTCAAACGTTTACAAATTGAAATAAAAACCCTAATATTATCCAAACTCAAAAACAAAAACATATCTTCATCAAGCTGTATAACAAAACATTCTAGAGCAAGATCAAACGAATGCATAAACAAATTAAAACCAGATCAAAACTTTGTACTATAATTACAGACAAATGAATAAATTTCCTGAATAAACTAATCCCTAAAAATGCTATTAAAAGACCTAACAGTAAAAGAGAAAGGGGAATTAGAGAGGAGGAAAAAAATTATAGAAAAGAACATTACGTGGAGAAATTGTTACAGAACAAAGAAAAAAGGGAAAAAGACAATTGTTACAGGGGAAACAAATATATACATGGGGAGAATCAGATAGACGATTATAGGAGAAAACATTACAGAGAACAGGGGGATCTACAAAAAGAAGAAAGGTTGATAGAAAGGGATTCTGGTTTCAATCTTTGAAACCCTGGATCCGAAACGCTCCACCATCCATCATTGTGTCACCGCCGATATTACAATCCACCTCCGCACCTGTAAATAACAGAAGAAAATATTAACAAAGAGTAAATTGGAACAGAGAAACGAATAAATACGATTGGAGGTAACGATCGCTTAGCTTCCTTGTATATTGCTCTGTTTTGATCTGTGGGATGGGGTGTATTATTGTATCAGAGAAGAGGAGAGAAAGGTTGTCGCCGCCAGAAGTAAGGTCTAGGGTTTCGTTAATGTTTGAAAAGAGACGGAGGAAGGACAATGGGACGAGAGAGAGAGAAGATAAACAGATAATAAAACATTATTGTCTTATAAAATGAATGATATGTTGTCGTTGTTATCCAGTATACATGCACCCTTAAAGCTACCATGCTCTCCTTAATCTCAATCGTTCCATCACCATCTAACGTCCCTAATTACGCATGCCTACCATTAGATCGTACACTCGTCCCCATATGATCCGAACGAATCTCAAATCTCTTCTTGGGCCCTTCATACAATTTTTGGGCCGAGGCCAATACTACCCACACTCTGCGTTTTCCTATTTTTGCTTGCCTAATGCAATCCCCCGGGTTTTACTTCCTAATGCAATTGTGCACCCCCTGCGTTGTTAGGCCAAATTCAATATCTAGATTTTGGCCCATGCTTTTAACACCCCCTAGTTTTTACTAGTATACTTTATTCGCACCCCCTTGCTTTTATTTAATTTCTTTCATATTTTATTTTTTATAATTATAGTATTATATTTATTATTATTATTATTAAAATTTGCAATTATTTTTTTTTTAAATTCATTCAAATATATTTTATTCATTGCATTAAATTATTTCTTTTAATCATGCATTTAAATAAAATGTTTTCACAATTAATATTCAACCAAACACCAAATCATTTTTCGTAAATTAAATTAATTCAAAAAATTAATTTTCGAAAAGGAGTACGAAGTATATTTTAATTAACTACGCGCTTAGTCTAAAGCCTTCGCTATTCACACACTCGAGCCAAGTGCAGGGGGATTAAAATATTTATGTAGTCCATAAAAAACACAAACCCACAGCGAACTATGAATTGGGACTCTGATTCCTCCTAAGAGGATACATAGGCATACGACTAAAATCATCGCGAGTTCACTTAATAAAATATTAAAACCCTATTTCCTAAGATCACGCTTCTAAACCTAGTATCCTTGCTAACAAGGTAGATGAGGGGTGCCTAACACCTTCCCCTCGTCTAGAACCGAGTCCAAATCTAGAATCTCTGAACTTTAGGGTTATTCCTTTATATTCCCTTCCTTTAGGATAAAAATTAAGGGTGGCGACTCTCAAATTTAAAACCGGTTACAACAACTACTTAACGTGAGATGATTGTCACGTGAATTGGTTTGTCTATTCTCTAATTCCCTAGTTTCTTATATCTCAATATTAAACATGTGCCTTACAATGTTGTTAATGACCAAAATGTTGATATATTTATGGATAATTTTATGGTCCTTTGCACTCTATTTTGATGATTATTAGTGTATAGGTTGGTAAATTAGTGTAAATAAGCAATTATCTAGTGTATGTTTTTAAATAACTTAATTTGCTAACTTTTATGCTAATTTTGTAGGTTTTGATGATGGTGAATGAAGAATTGGAGCTTTTGGCAAGCATGGACCAAGAATGAAGTGCAAAAAGTCAAAAATTTGAAGATTTCATCAGGCTACCGCGCTAAGCGCATTTCATAGCACGGTTCGACCCAAATTTTCCCTCTTGCAGAAATGTGTTTTTGGGCGCGCTAAGCGCAGTCAGCCCACATAGTGCACCCCACAGAAGTTGGAAAATATATTTTACTGAGCCCGCTAAGCGCAGTCAGCCTTCTTAGCTGGACTCACTTTTTAGGCACTTGTATAAATGGTCAGTTTTGATATTTTTGATCATTATAATCCAAACACTCTCCAAACGTGTATCTAGGTCAAAAATTAGATTTTCCTCATTTGTAACTCAAAATCAAAGATTTTAATCTTAAATCATTGATACTTTCTAGTTAATGTTCATAAGGCTTTCTACTTTACTTGTTCATCAAGCTACCATGGTTATGGGTAGCTAAATCTCTCCTTGTGTCAAGACTAGAGGTAGATAATCCTTATTTTTTTATGTATTTCTTGTGATACCTTGTATGTGAACAAGTGATAATTAATATATGGTGAAAAACCTTGTTTTTATGTTGTATGTTTGATTTGGATCATGTTGTACCCCAAAATTTGCCCTCCCATATTCTTCAAAGTTTATCAAGAATCATCTTCAAATGGTTCAAGATTTCTCAAAGGGTTGCACAGTCAAACATCCTCCTAAGCCAGTCAAAATTAGGGTTTTGTATCCTTCAAGGAATTTGAGGTTTTCAATGGTCCAATAAAGTCTCATAGGCCTACATACATTGTCAAGCATCTACATGCCAAGTTTCAAGGTTCACGGCATCAAATTGCACAGTCAAAAGCCCTATTGGGTTCACAGTCAACTGCAGGGGTAAAATGGTCATTTTGCAGTCAAAAATCATAAATTTTGGTCAACATCTTATTTTGAAGCCACAATCATCATTTGATCAAGTCTTGATCATGATTCCTCAAGCATGGCTCAAAAATCATCAAGATGCAAAAGTTTCTATTTTTGGGCAGCTGAAAAGTCAACTGTAACTTGACCAGTGCATAACTTTTTCATGGTTCATCAGAAAAATCCCATCCAATGCTCATTTTGAAGGGGATGACATTTCCTACAACTCATCTTCACATTCCAAGTCCAAGAAATGCTCTCACAAAAAGTTATCAATTTCTACATTATAGGTCAATTTCAAAAGTCAACAAAAAGGCATTTTAAGTCAAAGACCATAACCTGAGATTGGTAAATCCAAATGACATGGGACCAAAGGCATTGGTTAGAGGACTTCCAGACCTTTCCAAAATGTCCAAGAACATGTTCATATGATCAAAATTGAGCAAGATATGCATTGGAGAAGTTGGGAAATTTTCATGAATTTGCAAAAGTCAACTATCCTTAAAACTTCAATTTTTGGCAAAAGGGCCCACTTTCTTCCACTTGATTCAGCCTTGTCATGCCACACACGTGTCCCATGCTTAATTTCAAGATCAAACATTTATTTTTTTATTTTATTTAATTTTTATTGATTTAATTCATTTTAAATCCATAATAATTCAAATAAAATCTAAAAAATTAATGGAATAACATCTTTTGGTTTGAATAGCTTTTATATGTCATATGCCAGCTAACAAATTCGTGCCAAGCCTTTTTGTGCATAAAATCCAAAATTTGAACCAAAAATGGAAAGTTCTTCAATGGTGGTCAACAAGATCTCAAGGCTTCAATACACAAGGATACAGGCCCAGCTGCTGACCTAATTTTGTTCACACATACATAAGCAAGCCATACCAACCTAAGACACGACCTAAGCATTGCATAAACGGCCAAAGCAAAAGTGAAAAATTGTTGAAAAAGTGTGAGACCAAAAACAGTGTTGCAAGCATTTTCAGACAAAAAGGAGCACGTGACTCTCTTCCTTGCCATCTCCTGAAGCTAAGACGACCATTAACACGTCCTAAGATTCACCATACAGCACTGTAAGTTTTCAGAAACAGGCCCCTGAACATGAAACCTCAATTCTCCATTCTTGCATTTTTTTTCTCAAAAGCATTGGCATATTTGTGTTCCTTCCTTGATTTCTAACATAACTGTAATATCCAATTGCGTTTTTAGGCCCTGAATGGTGATGCCCGATTCTAGGGTTCATCTTTTTGCATTTTAGATATTTTTGTTCCAGGTGAAATTAGGACAAAGCATGAGTATAAATGTGATCAGGGGACCAAGACGAACATGCCCATGGTCTCAGGTAGCGTTTTCATGGCCTGAGGACGATTTTTGAAGCGATCTATGAAACCTCCTGCGGATAAAAATCCGCAGGTAAAAAAAACCAGTGACAAAGGAAGAAGACGCTGACGCGTCTCCCTCTCATTCGCCCTTTCAAAAAATAGCGCGTTTTATTTTTTTTTTCCAGGCATTGTGTTGATTTACTAATATAATAACCAGTTATTATTATTATTTCAATTGAAGCAGTTGGCTCAGTGGCTAAGGCATGCAGGCATTGAACGTTGGGACCTGGGTTCGAATCCCAGGTCCCCCATAATATTTGTTTGTTCTTTTCATAACATGATCCCATGCAGATTCCCCAAAGCATCTCACCATATACCTCCAGCGCTCAATATGCCAAGTGGCTACAGGCATGCATCCAAAGGCCAGGAGATGATCCTCACCATGCACTCAGTCAACCAATAGACACTTGATCCAGGAAGTCAACGCAGGCTTGGCTTAATGGGCCTCAGATTTCTAAATAAATCCCATTGCTGGCCCAGCACCCATGGTTCACTATTCTTTTTTCATTTTATTTTTCCTTTTATTTTTCTTTAATTATTATTATTATTATTTAATTAATTAACAAATTAACATTTTTCACAATAAAATTCAGAAAACCAAAAAAATATTTTTATTAATTTCAATTACTTTTTGTAAATAAATTCATTAATTAATTTAGTTGTTTAATTAGGTTAATTGTAATCTTTTTCACATTAAATAAAATCAAATCTAGAATTAGGTTTTTTTTCCTTTAACACTTTTAATTTCTTTTTTTATTTTATTTTCATTAAAAACATAAAACCACAAAAATACATTTTCTCTTTTAATAAATTAATTAATTAGTAGTTAGGCTTAATTTCATTAATTGCAAAAAAAAAGGGGTCAAAACCCTAAGGACGTCTCGATTCATTCTTTCGCGCGCATATTATTTTTAATTCGTTATTTTGATTACTTATGTATCTGCTCAGAAATGTAATAGTTAATTATAACTTTATCTCTTTCTTTTAATTTCTCGCACTTATTTTCCAAACGGGTTTTGTTTTTTGGCGATGTATAGACCCGCGCCTTGTAATAGCGTAGATTCAACTTTCCGCAATTTATTTTCCGCACTCTTAACTGTTAAAAATGCATGAAAGACTTGTATGACAAATAAAATCAATCCGCAGCTCACAAATAACATGTACAAGATAATCTAAACTGAAACAACGCACATGCATATGCCACTCTTAGGGTACGCCTCACTGGTTGCCTCGACGTGGTCGTCAATTATAGGGTGTTTTAGAGGTCGCCCTCCTGTCTAAAGATCCAGTTGCCTCGAAACGGTTGCCTCGGATAAAAAGGATCTAGGACATTAGGGTTACCGCTAAGGCGTCCTACCATTGCTTTGGTGACCACATTGTCCCTATAATCGAATTGACCCGAATAACTCCAACGATGGTGCTACCTACCTCTCAATGGTGGGATAGCACTATCTAATGGACTCTTACACAGCTTAATTCCTTAGAGTAGGTAGATTTCTCCTGGGTACTTGCTCTTTCAAAAAACAAAAAAAACATCTTTTCGCACCTACACTTTCAAAAGGTTTTCAAACAAATAGTTCATACACTCTTGAGGACAGATACAAGAGTTACTTAGAAATTTTTTCAAACGAAACTTTTTTCAAAACCCACATACACTTGAAAAGCAAACAATTTTGAAAACATAGAGCAAGTACCTAAGAGCCCGTGGATAACCACGGATAGAAAGGGTGCTAACACCTTCCCTTTCTATAAATCTACCTCCCGAACCGAGAGACATCTCAAAAAAGGAATTTTGCTGTGCTTTTGTCCTTTCCTTGTTGGAGAACATAAAAGACGGTGGCGACTCTTGCTTACCGCGACATTTCGCGAACCAGCTTAAAAAACAGTCAGTTCTATTTCCACCGATCACAGAACTGGCGACTCTGTTGGGGATTCTCTATAAGTGAGGTGTACCTTAGGATTAGACCACTCTTATGTTTTCAATTGCTTGTTTTGTTTGCTTTAAAATTGTGGGCCTGTTTTGGAGTTTCATAGATCCTAACCCGGATATGGGGGATACCTTTTAGGTAGCAACAAACTGTGAGGGAACTGTGCGGGGTATACCGACACGGTTGAAGCAGTTGCTACGTTGATGTGGCACTTTGGTGAGTACCGGTAACCCTTGAGTCAAGTCAAGGAGAGTACGGGGCCGCCGCGTGGTGTCGTGAAGCATCAACTGACCTTAGGAACCTTACTTGACCATCCTGGCCTCTTTAGGGGTAGTGAGATGACCGACTTTGGTGCAGTCCGAAGTTGGTAGATACTCGATACTACACTCATTGAGGGTTGTTTTCTTGGAATATTTTAATCGCCAGTTCAGTGGCTAAATCAAAACAATGAACATAGAAAACAACCCAATGATATTGAGCTCCTTAGAACCCGGTTACTTTTGATAGGACAGGTTTTGAGCCCACCAACTTCAAGAGGGTAGTACCTAAACCTCATGCTGGCCTAAACTCTAAGGGCTGTCTGGTGTGATTTGTGTGCCTTATCATGTTTGCCTTTGTGAATACTTGTGGTGTGTTTTATCATAACATCATACCATCATACCATTGCATGAATCCTGCATAAGGACTAACCCGCATACATCTTGCATAAGGACTAACCCATTTCAAGGATCTCAAGGGTCTGTGATGCAGGTCATGATGAACCCACTGTCTAGCAAGGGGAAAAGGGGATTTATTTTCCTCTAGCCAAGGTTGATAACTTGAGTCAGGGGCTATGACCCACTCGATATGGTGAGCTTTGACTCTTGAAGAAGGACTCTCAACAACATGAAGTTCCTTCAATCAAGCTACCGTATTCAACTTCTAACAAGTTTCTCTGTTTACCCCGCGAGATCCTTGAAAACATTGCATGCATAAATCATATGCATTCCATGCATCATGTGCATAACAGGTACCCTTTTTCTACAGGTTGCTTAATCTTCTTCGCTGTTTATTTCAGCACTCACTCAATCATCATGTCTTCCGAGCTTACCAACGAACAAGCTATCAAGGCCCTCCAGGCCCAGAACGCTCAGTTTCAAGAGCTGGTCATGAGCTTAGCCCAGGGTCAACAGGAATTGAAGACTCTGTTGTTGAAGAAGAAGAAGAAGAGGATTGTTTTGTTCAACCCTAGACGCAGATCTGGGAATGGATCACAAAATGAGGCTGAGATGACTACCCCATCTGCTGGGAAAGACAGCCCACAAGGGAGAGAGGTTCCTAGTCTCGTGGTCTCTGACAACGAGACAGATTACAATGATGAGCAGTACCCTCATGTCGAGGACAGGTACAAACAGCTGGAGGACCGGTTAAATGCCATGGAGATCCAACGCGTGCCTGGGTTGGATTTTGGAGATCTAGGTTTATCTTCTGGGGTGGTGATCCCACACAAGTTCAAGGCACCTGCCTTTGCGAAGTACGACGGGGCTTCCTGTCCTAAACTGCACCTCCGTTCATATGTAAGGAAGATCCAACCTTACACTGCAGACAAGAACCTATGGATCCATTTCTTCCAGGATAGCCTTTCAGGGGCTCAACTCGAATGGTTCTATCAGCTGGATGGAGCCAGTATTCGAAACTGGGAGGACTTGGCTACTGCATTTTATAAGCAGTATCAGTATAATTCCGACCTCGCTCCTACGCGTACCCAACTCCAGGGTATGTCACTAGGAACGGGAGAAGGTTTTAAGGAGTACGCGCAAAAGTGGAGGGACCTGGCTGGCAGGGTGCAGCCACCATTGACTGACCATGAACTCGTGGACATGTTCTTGGGGACCCTGTCTGGTCCGTTCTTCAATCATCTGATTGGTAATTCTTCTGCAGGGTTTACAGACCTCATTCTGACTGGTGAAAGGATAGAGGCTGGTATCAAGTCGGGGAAGATACAGAAAGGTGCCTCCTCGAGTACTGAAAAGAAGCCCTTCAAGAAGGAAGCTAGTGCTGTTTATGGTCCCAGGAGACAGAACAAACCGGAACGTCGCCAAGCTGTCAACGCGGTGGTAATTTCAAAGCCTGCTGCTGCTCCTCAGCAGTATAACCAACCAAGGGGTGAGAGACCCAAAAGGCAGTACACTCGGCTCAGAATGACCCTGTCTCAGATATTGCCGCAACTACTGTCAACTAATCTGGTAACTGTCAAGGAAGCTCCGAAGGTAGTGAATACAACTTCTCCAAAATACAATCCCAACGCCTGCTGCGCTTATCACTCTGACAGCCTGGGGCATAACACAGATGATTGTTGGGCTCTGAGGAATAAGGTTCAAGACCTTATTGATGCTAAAGAGGTTGAGTTCGAGGCGCCCGAGAGGCCTAATATGGTGACAGCTCCTATGCCTAACCATGGAGTAAATGCTATTAGGGATGATGACGACGTGGAGGAATCTGAATTCAACAGCTGATCTACCCGACGACCAACGGTGGACCAAGCAACTGGACTGCCAAAGATTTCACACCTATTACTTTTGTCACTCAGTAATGAACTCCTTTGTTTTAAATTTGTAACGAACAATAATTTGAAACTTTATGGCCCGGTGTCTTACCCGGGGCACCGTGGCTTCATTTGTGAGGGCTCTTGTATGTCATTTTCATATATCATGAATAAAAGCATTGGACGTTTTTTGCATTTCAAATCTTGCTCTCCTTTTCTTTCTTTATATATTGCAAAATAGCTATATTTACACACACTCACCTATACAGGTTCCAATCCACTATGGATCCCACTGATAACGACTCTGCTACTGCCAGTTATGACTTCGAAAATCCGATCAACTTAGCCGAAGACGAAGGTGAAGATGATTGCGAAGTGCCTGGTGAGCTTGCAAGACTGCTACTCCAGGAAGAGAGGGCCATTCAGCCACATGAAGAGCCAGTGGAAACAGTAAATCTGGGTACTGAGACAGACAGAAAGGAAGTCAAGATTGGTGCCAATCTAGAGCTCAGTGTGAAACAGCGGTTGATTCAGATGTTGCATGACTATGTGGAAATCTTTGCCTGGTCCTACGAAGACATGCCTGGGTTGGATACCGACATTGTGGTTCATCACTTGCCTACCAAGGAAGAATGCCCTCCGGTAAAACAGAAGGTCCGCCGTATGCGTCCAGAGATGTCCGAGAAAATCAAAGCTGAGGTTATGAAACAATTTGATGTCGGGTTTCTAGCAGTGACTTCTTACCCTCAGTGGGTTGCCAACGTATTTCCAGTGCCGAAGAAGGATGGTAAGGTCCGAATGTGTGTTGATTACAGGGATTTGAACAGGGCCAGCCCTAAGGATGATTTCCCTCTGCCTCACATCGACGTTCTGGTTGACAACACTGCTCAGCATAAAGTATTCTCCTTCATGGACGGTTTCTCTGATTATAATCAGATCAAGATGGCTCCTGAAGACATGGAGAAGACCACTTTTGTTACTCAGTGGGGCACCTTTTGCTACAAGGTCATGCCTTTTGGGTTGAAAAATGTTGGGGCAACCTACCAACGTGTCATGGTTGCTTTGTTTCATGATATGATCCATCATGAGATCGAAGTATATGTCGATAATATGATTGCAAGGTCCCAAACTGAGGAGGAACACCTTGACCATCTACAAAAGCTGTTTGACCGTTTGAAGTTGTACAAGCTGAGGTTGAACCCAAACAAGTGCACCTTTGGGGTAAGATCCGGAAAACTACTAGGTTTCGTCGTGAGCGACAAAGGTATTCAAGTGGACCCTGCCAAAGTGAAAGCCATACAAGAGATGCCAGTTCCCAAGACAGAGAAAGAAGTCAGAGGCTTTCTAGGACGGCTGAACTATATTGCCCGACTCATCTCACATCTAACTGCTACCTGTGAACCAATCTTCAAGCTACTGAAGAAAGATCAAGTAGTACGTTGGAATGATGAATGTCAGGCCGCTTTCGAAAGAATCAAAGAGTATCTCCAAGAACCACCCATTCTTATGCCGCCGGTTGAAGGGAGACCTCTAATCTTATACTTGACAGTACTGGACAACTCAATGAGGTGTGTGCTGGGGCAGCATGACGAGTCTAGCCGAAAAGAGCACGCCATTTATTACCTTAGCAAAAAGTTTACCGACTGTGAGACCCGATACTCACTGCTCGAGAAAACTTGTTGCGCTTTGGTATGGGCTGCTCGCCGGCTGAGACAGTATATGTTGACTCACACTACTATGTTGATTTCAAAGATAGATCCAATCAAGTACATATTCGAAAAGCCTGCTCTGTCCGGGAGAATAGCAAGATGGCAGATGATCTTGACTGAATATGATATCCAGTACACGACTCAGAAAGCAATCAAGGGAAGTGTGTTGGCAGACCATTTGGCACACCAGGCAGTGGACGACTACCAATCTATGAACTTTGAATTTCCAGACGAGGATATCATGGTAGTAACTGATTGTGAAGTACCTAGACCGGATGAAGGACCTGAGGAAGGATCTCGATGGTCTATGCACTTTGACGGAGCCTCAAACGCTTTGGGTAACGGTATTGGCGCCGTGATCATATCCCCTAAAGGCACTCATACTCCACTCACTGCCCGGCTATGTTTCAACTGCACCAACAACATGGCAGAGTATGAAGCATGTATCATGGGTCTTCAAGCTGCAATTGACTTAAGGATCAAGTTTCTGAGTGTCTTCGGAGATTCCGCTCTCGTGATCAATCAGATCAAAGGCGAGTGGGATACGAAACACCCAAATCTTATTCCTTACAAAGAGTATATGTTGACATTGATCCCCCATTTTGAAGAAATAACTTTTGAACACTTCCCAAGAGAGGAGAATCAGTTGGCGGACGCGTTGGCTACGATGTCTTCTATGTTCAAAGTCAAAAGGGATAACAAAGCTCCCCGGATCATTATCTGGAAATTGGATGAACCTGCATATTGTTGTGATCTTGAGGCTGAAGAGGTAACTGAAAAACCTTGGTATCATGAAGTGAAGAGGTACCTTGAAGCTCAAGAATACCCCGAAGGCGCATCTGTTAATGACAAGAAGTTTCTGAGAAGGTTCGCGGCAAAGTTCTTCCTCAGCAACGGCATTCTCTACAAGCAAAACCATGATTCAACCTTACTGCGTTGCATGGATAAGACTGAAGCAGAAAGGATTATGGCAGAGCTGCATGAAGGTACCTTCGGAACACATTCCAGTGGACATACCATGGCAAAGAAAATCCTTCGGGCAGGATATTTCTGGTCCACAATGGAAGCCGACTGCTACCAACATTCTCGAACGTGTCACAAATGCCAGATCTATGCTGATAAGGTGCACATTCCTCCAGTACCTCTGAACATCTTGACAACACCTTGGCCTTTTGCAATGTGGGGCATTGATATGATCGGCGAGATCAGACCTACGGCATCCAACGGGCATCGCTTCATCCTGGTAGCGATTGATTACTTCACGAAGTGGGTTGAAGCAGCTTCATATGCTATGGTAACCAAGAACGTTGTGGCACGGTTCATTCGGCATAACCTGATATGTCGATACGGCGTACCTGAGAGGATCATTACGGACAATGGTACCAATCTTAATAACAAGATGATCACTGAGCTCTACGAGCAATTCAAGATACAGCACCACAACTCTTCTCCCTACCGGCCGAAGATGAATGGGGCTGTAGAAGCAGCTAATAAGAATATCAAAAAGATTGTGCAGAATATGACAGTGACCTACAAAGATTGGCACGAGATGTTACCGTTTGCTCTTCATGGGTACCGTACCTCAGCACGAACGTCAACAGGGGCAACACCCTTTTCCTTGGTCTATGGCATGGAGGCAGTCTTGCCTATTGAAGTCCAGATACCCTCTCTCCGGATAATGAAGGATGTAGGTTTGAGCGAAGATGACTGGATCCAGACTCGGCTTGATCAATTGAACCTAATTGACGAAAAGAGACTCACCGCTATTTGTCATGGTCAAACGTACCAAAAACAGATGATCAGGGCATTTAACAAGAAAGTCAGACGACAAGAGTATCAAGTCGGAGACCTGGTAATCAAGCGCATCATTCTTCCTCAAAGTGATCCCAGGGGAAAATGGATCCCTACGTACGAAGGGCCATTTGTGGTTAAACATATCTTCTCAGGAGGAGCTATGATTCTAACCACCATGGACGATGACGACCTTCCTCACCCCGCCAATGCAGACATAGTAAAAAGATACTACGCATGATAAAATACCCGCTAGGTTGACACACCTAGGAAAAAATAAGGGCTTCCCGGCGAACCAAAAGGGTTCGGGCAAAAATAAGGGATGAAATGAAAAAAATCTGTACACCCGGCAAGTCGAAAACCTGAAAAGGCGGCTTGGGCAAAAATGGGCATCCCGGTGGACTGAAAACCCGAAAGGGCGGTCCAGGAAAAAGTTAGGGATAAGCGTAATACTATGTCTCATTGGATCACCTTGCATCCAGAATTCGGCATCAACTATCAGGTTCAGATGGCATCGATCAGTCAGCTTCATCGTCAACTAAGCAGCAAAGTGATGAGACGCTTGAAGACATAAAGGCGATAGCAGAGTTGGAACCCAGTGGGATTTTTCACATAGCTGTTTTGTTTTCCTTTTCACAAAATTTTATAAACTCTATGTTGTTCGGCGGCGTTCTCTTACTAGGACATCAGCCTCTTGTACACAAAACGCCCATTTACAGGCAAAATTCAAAATCAATACAAATCCACTTTGCCAGACAAATTGCCAATTGTTTTCCTTTTTCTGTTTTGCCTTGCGAAGAACGTCCAATGTTCATTTTTGATATATGCATTTGACACTAATTGCTAATCATAAATATTTGCATGCGAAACAAAGGACTAATTACAGGTGACATCAGAAACAGGGGCAATAATGAGTTGTCTAAGCGATCTAGTTGCTCTGTCCACCAAGGTACCAAGGTAAGCTCGGCTGAAGAATGTAACCAAGATACCTCCACTCCCCGCAGGGTAAGGCCAGAATCAGCAATACTCTCCCAAGCAGAGTTGGTCTCCCATCAGCCCCGAAAAGGCACAGCATCCTCAGCAAGTCAGCAATACTCTCCCCAAGCAGAGTTAGTCTACTAACAGCCCTAAGGAAGTTGGGTACCCCCAGAAGATCTCAATATTCCCCAGTGGAGTATACAGATATTCTTAAGCAAGCATCCCCGGCAGTCTCAATATAAGATCGTTCCCCGGCGGAATACCAGAAACCCCCTTGGAGCCACTTCCCCAGTGCAGTCCCAAAAGTTTTCCCATGAGAGTTGAATCATCCTCCCCAGTAGATTCTGGAAGCTTATCCCTAGTAGATTTTGGAAGCTTATCCCCCGCAGAGTACAAATATCTCTCCCCGGCTTTATTCAGAAGATTATTCCCCACCAGAGCCTATAACTGGGTTATCCTCACCTAATTACCACGAAAGGATCATCCTTGGCGAAGTTCTTCCTACCCCCCAGCGGAGTTCATCAAATTCCCAACAAAACCTATCAACGGTATCCCCAGCGGAGTTATCACCAAACCTCAACGAAGTATCTCTTCCCACAGAGTAATTCCCCGCAGGGTAATCTCTTCGCCAAGTTTATTCACCAACAGAGTCAGCTTCTCCTACCGGTTTATTCTTGCGATCGTCATCCCCAGCGGAAACGACGAACTCCACTCTTCAACATCAGCCCAGGATCTAACTTCCCGGCATTCGTCAAGGATTTATTTTCCTAGACGAAAATACATTCATAGACATTTCACACATCTTATTCATATACATGATAAAGTGCATACGACACGATCTCATTTTTTAACATCATGACATCATGCATTTCATATATCATGACATTGCATACAACTAATGTTTTGCCTTTTCAGGAAAAAGGTTAATCCAAGATGATTACTATCAATTGTCGCAATTCCAGATTCGATACCTGTATCTAGCCAGGGCATATCTGTGAGTGATTGATTGTAGATTCGATACCTATATCCAGCCAGAGCATGTCTGCATGAAGAGTTTAGAGATTCGACACCTGTATCCAGCCAGGGCATATCTGTAGACGACTAATTCCAGATTCGATACCTGTATCTAGCCAGGGCATATCTGTGAGTAATTGATTGTAGATTTGATACCTGTATCCATCCAGGGCATATCTGCATGAAGAGTTTAGAGATTTGACACATGTATCCAGCCAGGGCATATCTGTAGACGACTAATTCCAGATTCGATACTTGTATCTAGCCAGGGCATATCTGTGAGGCATTGATTGTAGATTCGATACCTGTATCTAGCCAGGGCATATCTGCATGAAGAGTTTAGAGATTCGACACCTGTATCCAGCCAGGGCATATCTGTAGACGACTAATTCCATATTCGATACCTGTATCTAGCCAGGGCATATCTGTGAGCGATTGATTGTAGATTCGATACATGTATCCATCCAGGGCATATCTGCATGAAGAGTTTAGAGATTCGACACCTGTATCCAGCCAGGGAATATCTGTAGACGACTAATTCCAGATTCAATACCTGTATCTAGCCAGGGCATATCTGTGAGTAATTGATTGTAGATTCGATACCTGTATCCAGCCAGGGCATATCTGCATGAAGAGTTTAGAGATTCGACACTTGTATCCAGCCAGGGAATATTTGTGAGTGATTGATTGTAGATTCGATACCTGTATCCAGCCAGGGCATATCTGTGAGTGATTGATTGTAGATTCGATACCTGTATCCAGCCAGGGCATGTCTGCATGAAGAGTTTAGAGATTCGACACATGTATCCAGCCAGGGCATATCTGTAGACGACTAATTCCAAATTCGATACCTGTATCTAGCCAGGGCATATCTGTGAGTAATTGATTGTAGATTCGATACCTGTATCCAGCCAGGGCATATCTGCATGAAGAGTTTAGAGATTCGACACCTGTATCCAGCCAGGGCATATCTATATACGACTAATTCCAGATTCGATATCTATATCTAGCCAGGGCATATCTGTGAGGGATTGATTGTAGATTCGATACCTGTATCCAACCAGGGCATATCTGCATGAAGAGTTTAGAGATTCGACACCTGTATCCAGTCAGGGCCTATCTGTAGACGACTAATTCCAGATTCGATACATGTATCTAGCCAGGGCATATCTGTAAGCGATTGATTGTAGATTCGATACCTGTATCCAGCCAGGGCATATCTGCATGAAGAGTTTAGAGATTCGACACTTGTATCTAGCCAGGGCATATCTGTAGACGACTAATTCCAGATTCAATACCTGTATCTAGCCAGGGCATATCTGTGAGTAATTGATTGTAGATTCGATACCTGTATCCAGCCAGGGCATATCTGCATGAAGAGTTTAGAGATTCGACACCTGTATCCAGCCAGGGCATATCTGTAGACGACTAATTCTAGATTCGATACCTGTATCTAGCCAGGGCATATCTGTGAGCGATTGATTGTAGATTCGATACCTGTATCCAGCCAGGGCATATCTGCATGAAGAGTTTAGAGACTCGACACCTGTATCCAGCCAGGGCATATTTGTAGACGACTAATTCCAGATTCGATACCTGTATCTAGCCAGGGCATATCTGTGAGCGATTGATTGTAGATTCGATACCTGTATCCAGCCAGGGCATATCTGTATGAAGAGTTTAGATATTCGACACCTGTATCCAGCCAGGGCATAGCTATAGACGACTAATTCCAGATTCGATACCTGTATCTAGCCAGGGCATATCTGTGAGTGATTGATTGAAGATTCGATACCTGTATCTAGCCAGGGCATATCTGCATGAAGAGTTTAGAGATTCGATACTTGTATCCAGCCAGGGCATATCTGTAGATGACCAATTCCATATTCGATTCCTGTATCTAGCCAGGGCATATCTGTGAGTAATTGATTGTAGATTCGATACATGTATCCAACCAGGGCATATCTGCATGAAGAGTTTAGAGATTCGATACATGTATCTAGCCAGGGCATATCTGCATGAAGAGTTTGAAGATCAACCCCTGTAACAGGCCATGAAATTATCTTTCTTTCTTAAGTATGCAAGTTCTCGCTAAGGAATCTCTTACGTGATCGACACATCCAGATGGCATCTTTAAGCCCATCTCCACAACTATCCATTACACTTCCGAATGGCATCTATAAGCCCATTCCCGACAAGATTTTGTCACGTCTCCTGATGGCATCTATAAGCCCATCCTCCTATCCACCATCTCTCCAAATGGCATCTGTAAGCCCATTCCCGACGTCACATTGCTGATACTCTACTATGCGAGTGCAAATTTCTGGGCACTCTAGTGTTCAATCATCTTCCACCTTCGGATCACGAAAGGCACGCAAGCCAATCTACATCCTCAGGTTTAAGAAGATTGAACAGGGGCAACTGTTGTACCCCAAAATTTGCCCTCCCATTCTTCAAAGTTTATCAAGAATCATCTTCAAATGGTTCAAGATTTCTCAAAGGGTTGCACAGTCAAACATCCTCCTAAGCCAGTCAAAATTAGGGTTTTGTGTCCTTCAAGGAATTTGAGGTTTTCAATGGTCCAATCAAGTCTCATAGGCTTACATACATTGTCAAGCATCTACATGCCAAGTTTCAAGGTTCACAGCATCAAATTGCACAGTCAAAAGCCCTATTTGGTTCACAGTCAACTGCAGGGGTAAAATGGTCATTTTGCAGTCAAAAATCAGAAATTTTGGTCAACATCTTATTTTGAAGCCACAATCATCATTTGATCAAGTCTTGATCATGATTCCTCAAGCATGGCTCAAAAATCATCAAGATGCAAAAGTTTCTATTTTTGGACAGTTGAAAAGTCAACTGTAACTTGACCAGTGCATAACTTTTTCATGGTTCATCAGAAAAATCCCATCCAATGCTCATTTTGAAGGGGATGACATTTCCTACAACGCATCTTCACATTCCAAGTCCAAGAAATGCTCTCACAAAAAGTTATCAATTTCTACATTATAGGTCAATTTCAAAAGTCAACAAAAAGGCATTTTAAGTCAAAGACCATAACTTGAAATTGGTAAATCCAAATGACATGGGACCAAAGGCATTGGTTAGAGGACTTCAAGACTTTTCCAAAATGTCCAAGAACATGTTCATATGATCAAAATTGAGCAAGATATGCATTGGAGAAGTTGGGAAATTTTCATGAATTTGCAAAAGTCAACTATCCTTAAAACTTCAATTTTTGGCAAAAGGGCCCACTTTCTTCCACTTGATTCAGCCTTGTCATGCCACACACGTGTCCCATGCTTAATTTCAAGATCAAACATTTATTTTTTTATTTTATTTAATTTTTATTGATTTAATTCATTTTAAATCCATAATAATTCAAATAAAATCTAAAAAATTAATGGAATAACATCTTTTGGTTTGAATAGCTTTTATATGTCATATGCCAGCTAACAAATTCGTGCCAAGCCTTTTTGTGCATAAAATCCAAAATTTGAACCAAAAATGGAAAGTTCTTCAATGGTGGTCAACAAGATCTCAAGGCTTCAATACACAAGGATACAGGCCCAGCTGCTGACCTAATTTTGTTCACACATACATAAGCAAGCCATACCAACCTAAGACACGACCTAAGCATTGCACAAACGGCCAAAGCAAAAGTGAAAAATTGTTGAAAAAGTGTGAGACCAAAAACAGTGTTGCAAGCATTTTCAGACAAAAAGGAGCACGTGACTCTCTTCCTTGCCATCCCCTGAAGCTAAGACGACCATTAACACGTCCTAAGATTCACCATACAGCACTGTAAGTTTTCAGAAACAGGCCCCTGAACATGAAACCTCAATTCTCCATTCTTGCATTTTTTTTCTCAAAAGCATTGGCATATTTGTGTTCCTTACTTGATTTCTAACATAACTGTAATATCCAATTGCGTTTTTAGGCCCTGAATCGTGATGCCCGATTCTAGGGTTCATCTTTTTGCATTTTAGGTATTTTTGTTCCAGGTGAAATTAGGACAAAGCATGAGTATAAATGTGATCAGGGGACCAAGACGAACATGCCCATGGTCTCAGGTAGCGTTTTCATGGCCTGAGGACGACTTTTGAAGCGATCTACGAAACCTCCTGCGGATAAAAATCCGCAGGTAAAAAAAACCGGTGACAAAGGAAGAAGACGCTGACGCGTCTCCCTCTCATTCGCCCTTTCAAAAAATAGCGTGTTTTATATTTTTTTTTCCAGGCATTGTGTTGATTTACTAATATAATAACCAATTATTATTATTTCAATTGAAGCAGTTGGCTCAATGGCTAAGGCATGCAGGCATTGAACGTTGGGACCTGGGTTCGAATCCCAGGTCCCCCATAATATTTGTTTGTTCTTTTCATAACATGATCCCATGCAGATTCGCCAAAGCATCTCACCATATACCTCCAGCGCTCAATATGCCAAGTGGCTACAGGCATGCATCCAAAGGCCAGGAGATGATCCTCACCATGCACTCAGTCAACCAATAGACACTTGATCCAGGAAGTCAACGCAGGCTTGGCTTAATGGGCCTCAGATTTCTAAACAAACCCCATTGTTGGCCCAGCACCCATGGTTCACTATTCTTTTTTCATTTTCTTTTTCCTTTTATTTTTCTTTAATTATTATTATTATTTAATTAATTAACAAATTAACATTTTTCACAATAAAATTCAGAAAACCAAAAAAATATTTTTATTAATTTCAATTACTTTTTGTAAATAAATTCATTAATTAATTTAGTTGTTTAATTAGGTTAATTGTAATCTTTTTCACATTAAATCAAATCAAATCTAGAATTAGGTTTTTTTTCCTTTAACACTTTTAATTTCTTTTTTTATTTTTTTTTCATTAAAAACATAAAACCACAAAAATACATTTTCTCTTTTAATAAATTAATTAATTAGTAGTTAGTCTTAATTTCATTAATTGCAAAAAAAAAAGGGGTCAAAACCCTAAGGACGTCTCGATTCATTCTTTCGCGCGCATATTATTTTTAATTCGTTATTTTGATTACTTATTTATCTGCTCAGAAATGTAATAGTTAATTAGAACTTTATCTCTTTCTTTTAATTTCTCGCACTTATTTTCCAAACGGGTTTTGTTTTTTGGCGATGTATAGACCGGCGCCTTGTAATAGCGTAGATTCAACTTTCCACAATTTATTTTCCGCACTCTTAACTGTTAAAAATGCATGAAAGACTTGTATGACAAATAAAATCAATCTGCAGCTCACAAATAACATGTACAAGATAATCTAAACTGAAACAACGCACATGCACATGCCACTCTTAGGGTATGCCTCACTGGTTGCCGACGTGGTCGTCAAGTATAGGGTGTTTTAGAGGTCGCCCTCCTGTCTAAAGATCCAGTTGCCTCGAAACGGTTGCCTCGGATAAAAAGGATCTAGGACATTAGGGTTACCGCTAAGGCGTCCTACCATTGCTTTGGTGACCACATTGTCCCTATAATCGAATTGACCCGAATAACTCCAACGATGGTGCTACCTACCTCTCAATGGTGGGATAGCACTATCTAAAGGACTCTTACACAGCTTAATTCCTTAGAGTAGGTAGATTTCTCCTGGGTACTTGCTCTTTCAAAAAACAAAAAAGCATCTTTTCGCACCTACACTTTCAAAAGGTTTTCAAACAAATATTTCATACACTCTTGAGGACAGATACAAGAGTTACTTAGAAATTTTTTCAAACGAAACTTTTTTCAAAACCCACATACACTTGAAAAGCAAACAATTTTGAAAACATAGAGCAAGTACCTAAGAGCCTGTGGATAACCACGGATAGAAAGGGTGCTAACACCTTCCCTTTCTATAAATCTACCTCCCGAACCGAGAGACATCTCAAAAAAGGAATTTTGCTGTGCTTTTGTCCTTTCCTTGTTGGAGAACATAAAAGACGGTGGTGACTCTTGCTTACCGCGACATTTCGCGAACCAGCTTAAAAAACAGTCAGTTCTATTTCCACCGATCACAGATCATTATTGAGAAGTATGTCCAACTCTTGACTTAGGTTTTTCATCTATCAACAAACAGTTTCTAGACATAGTGTTGTGAGTTGATATTCACTTATATCAAACTTTTAAAGTTATCATATTCATAGTTAGGTAGAGAAATCATTTAAGGATAAATATGATAAAACTCATAATTTGTTTTAGAGATGAAACTTATTGAGACGATATATGATTATATTGATTGTTAATGAGCTCACATGCTTTATTAAGAAAATACTTACAAATTAGGTTATCGAGCCTTAATCTTGACATGATTTTACCAATCATTTAAAACCAAAACTCTCTTTTACTGTTACTTGACACTTTTCATGAAATTGAAACTTTTCGAAACTATAACCTTTGATAAACCCATGCTTAAAACAATTTCGAATGTAGAATGGCGGTAATATCACCCAATCCATGTGGATACGATAAAGAAAATATTTATCCTATAAATTTTTCAACAAAATGGCGTCATTGTCGGGGATTGGCGTTTGATATTGCAAGAATTTCTATAGTTCTATTGTTTTAAGTTAATTTGTTACATCCTATAAAGTTTTTCAGCAAAATGGCATCGTTGCCAGAGATTGGCGATTGATATTTCAAGCATTGCAATAGTTCTATTGTTTTAAGTCAATTTATTACAGTGAAATATATCTTGTGTTTCACTTGTTTGGCTAGTGCTTTCAAACTTTTGTTTATGCGAGGAAGTGTACCTGCAAATCAACTCCTTTTTGATCCCGAAATTGAAAGGATTGTATGTAGACTTAATAACAAGACTTGAAGGAGGAGAAAGATAGCTAAATAAAGCAAAGAAAAAGAGGAAACATATATTTCTTCACCAATTCAAAATGAAGAATAAGTTATGGAGGATCCACCATCTCCACCTAGAGGTCCGTGCACAAATAATCCAAGAAGGAAGGCTCAGTTTGCTCGCCATGCTAACGCGAGGAATTCTGAGATGAAAACTAGATTACTTTAGCTTTTGTATGCAAATCCATTCACAGGTCTTGATCATGAAGACATGTATACTCACCTCACCAAATTTTAAGAGATTGTTGGTTCAATGGGTACTCCGGAAGCTGAGAAAGAACAAGTCTTAAAAATATTATTCCCTCATTCTTTCATTGGGAAGGCCAAGGATTGGTATCTTGACCAACCCACTCAGATAATGACGGAGTGGAATGTTTTAGAAGAGAAATTTCTAGAAAGATTATTTCCACAATCTAGGTTTATGGTGGCCAAAACCGCAATATATGTGTTTTCTCAAGGTGGTAATAAGTCCCTCAATGAAGCTTGGGAGAGGTGTAAGTTAATGTTGAGAAAATGTTTGGGTCATGGTTTTGATGAGACTATGCAAATACACATTTTCCGCAATGGTCTTCAACCTCAACCAAAAATCTTGTTGGATACTACTACGGGTGGTTCGTTAATGGTAAAGACTTCAGAGGAGGAAATTGAAATCATTGAGAAGGGGTAAAGAAATGATCACCAAGTTCAACATGACCGAGGGACTTCACAAAGGAAGATGGAAGTTCTTGAATTAGGTACCAATGATGCTATCTTAGCTAAGAACAAGTTACTTTCTCAGCAAGTGGAGGACTTACAAAGAAAATGGCCAAACTTCCTCAACAAATCAAAGAGATGCAAGAAATTTCGAGCAAGAAAATACAACAAGTAGCTTCTTGTGTTTTATGCCAAGGTGATCATCAAACGGGATTTTATCCTCTGGTTGGAGAGGAAATGAATTACATGGGAAATCAAAACCAGAATTAAGCCTATCAACCAAGACAATAAACTTATCAAAATAACCAAGGTTACCAACAAAGGGGTAATCAAGGTTATCAACAAGGTTGGAGGCAAGATTCCAGAAATTCAAACCGACAAAATCTTTACCAAAGCAACAATCAACCTTCACAACCTCAAAGTGGAAGTTCAAAACTAGAAGAAACTCTCACTCAATTCATGCAAATTTTGATGGCTAACCAAAAGACCAATGAGGCGGCAATCAAAAATCTTGAGAGCCAAGTTGGGCAACTTGCAAAGCAATTATCCAAACAACAAATGAGGCCATACTTTTCTGTAAATACTCAAACCAATCCAAATTACCATTGAAAGGAAATTGTAACGAGGAGTGGAAGATAAGTTGGTGTTGGAGAAGAAAATGTTGAGAAGGGTGATGAGGTTGTTGAGGAGAAGATTGTAATAGAAAAAGAGTTAGAAGATGAGATTGTAGTAGAAATTTTTTTTAGGAGGACTTAGTTGAAAAGGAGAGAATATAGAAAGAGGTAGGTTGTTTGTTGAGAATTTAAAAGTGGTCGAAAGAAAAAGAAAAAAAGTGAACAAAAATTATTGAGAAAAAGAATCATTGAGAATTTAAGCTCTTAAAAAGAAAAAGAAAAGAAAAGCCAAGGGCATAAATTGTGTCGGCAAAAGAGCTCAAGATTGTATGTTTATATCAAGGAAAAGAATACAAGATGGGCAAGGTTTTGAATTGTGTAAATGTGTGAAAATTGAATGTTCTCGTGAAATTAGGCAATTTAGTTTCAATTACCTTGAGAAATGACCCTTCCTTATAATTGTGATACAGTGGGAGAACTGACTTGGTCGTTTTGCGTTTGATTGCGAATGTTGCGGTTAGTAAGAGTCGCCACTGACTTTTCTTGTATCCAAAAGGAAAGGTTAAAAAGCACAGGAAAGACCTTTGAGATTGTTTCTTGATATCGGGGGGTAAATTATGAAAAGGTAAGGTATTAGCACCCTTTTCATCCATGGTTTTCCATGGGCTCTTAGTTACTTTCTAGATCACTTGCTTTTGTTTGAAAATGTGCTTTGTGTGGTTTTTGAAAGTATTTTGAAAAGGCAACACTGTTTAGGCAAACTTTGTAATGATTCTCATTTGTAAGAATGTATACAAAGTGTTGGTCTTTTGAAAATGTTTTCAAGTTTCGTAAGATGTTTTGAAAGTGTAGGTGTTTATTTTGAAAATAGAAAGGATGTTTGGTTTTGAAATGGAGCAGGTAACTAGGAGCATTCTACCTACTCAAAATTCTTTCATGTTCATTTCTTCTTTCCTTTGACATTGTTATCTTACCATTGATTTGGTAAGTAACCTTATCTTTGGATGTAAACGGGACGGGTGTGGGTCATCGTATAACCATGATTAGCAATGTTGCAAGGTATCTTAGCATTTTTATTTAGGGACTAAGATCATTTTGAAAGGCAACTTAGATAGCGTCATCGAGGGACTATGATCTTGTATTTTTGCTTGTTTTTGCTAAGATACCTCACATGCGTAATATGGCCATTTATAAGGCAACCAAGTGGATTTTACCCTAGGGGTGCTTGTTTGCAAGTGTATTGATTTTCATGCTTGTTTTGTCTTGTATTAGGGTTTTCTACTTGTTGATTTTATCTTGCCATACACACTCTAATTACTAACAATTATATTAAAGCGATAAGTTGCGGAAATTAAAATCCTACACTATTACATCATTTGGGGGATGGGGATACAAATTTACAAATGGGGGGATGAAAGCAAATAAATCCTAATTTACTATTACAACCATATTGAATGAATAAATAATATACAAAAATAAATAAATAAATAAATAAGAAAATTGTTTTTTTGAAGGAAAAAAATTATGTATTGACACATATACTTATGTATTGATACGAAAATTTTATGTATTGACGTGTGTCATTATGTATTGATACGAAAACAGTTTATGTATTGACGCATGCCATTATGTATTGATACGAAAATAGTTTATGTATTGACGCATGGCATTATGTATTGATACGAAAACTTCCTTGCTGCTGAAAAATGAAAATTAACTCAGTATGAGTCAACGCATTCGCATTTCGTATCGACTCATGCAACATTTCGTATCAACGCATAATAGTTTGCATTGGCTCATAACCTGTTTTGGACATAATATGTGTCGACTCATAGCATTTTGTGTCGACGCATAACTATTGTTTTTTGTTTTTATCACTACTTTGCTACATGTAAAAGTCAATTCTCAACACATGGTTAGTGAAAATGAAAATCAAGCATATGGTTAGCTTTAAGGCAATGATATCTACATTTTATCTTCACAAATGAACCATTAATGATGCTTGTATGAAGAGTTCAAAATCAAGAAAACTTACCTTGAAACTGAAATTTGTGCTTTGAGTTTGAGCTGTTGTATGGGTTGTTGTTGAGCTTGGAAAATGATGATAGTGATGTTACAGAAGTTTTTCTTGTGTTTGAACAACTTCTATATGATGTATGTAGAGTGTTTAGATAGTTAGACAGAATTTGTAAGGCATGAGAGGTTCAAAGGTTTGGACTTTAAAACTCAAGAGTGGAAGTTTTGTGGACTGTTATGGCTTTTGTGAATATGAGATTTTGAGGGTTTTACCAATAAAACTTCTGGCTTTTTTCTCTATTTTTTCTAACCCCTTTGTCTTGCAAATGTTTCTTCTATTTATAGAGAAGGTTTGAGACTTGAAAAACTCAGACTTTTGAAAATCACATGTTATGCCTTTTTTCAAATTCATAAAGACAAGTTGCTTCATGATGAAGAAAGGAGTGAATTAAGGAACTTAACCATGCTTTGAAGGTCTTGTGGATTGCTTCTGATGTTGAGAGATTTTTTTGTGATCTTTGGAACAGATTTCAAGCTTTTAAAGAAGAGAGTGGTTGGAAAAGTGAAACTTTATGCAAATGGAAATGTTGCTTTTGCATTTCTATTCATAAGTGGTATCAAGACTTGGATAAAGCTTAAAATGCTTGTGTAATACACTTAGGGTTTGTGTAATTGATTGATTATGCATAGATTTGGAGAGAACATAGCCTGAAAAGAGAGATCTTGTAGCTTTGGTTTGAATTTTAGTCAAGTGTTCATCGTAAATTCTGCTTTGTAATTCAAGAATGAAACCCTAACTTCATCTCTTCAATCCTCTCAGCTCAAGAATGATCTCAATAAGTTCTTGTACTTTTTGGAAATATTGGAACCTCCCCTACAACTTTCGTGTTTTCCATTTTTGTTAAATCAAACTAGAACTTGATGAAAATTGGCCAAGAAGTTAGGATAAAAACCTGACCAAAACTGCTGAAAATTTCTCTAAGTGTTAAATGAAAATGTCATGACTTCATGAATTTATAACTTGAGATCCAAGCATATTTAGGAGAAGTCTTGCTCTACATTGTTTTAGATCTCATTGAGATCTATAACTTTCAAGTTGGAAGTTTTCCTTGAATCATCTTGCATCTTGGTGAAAGAATGGTATGAAGTAATGAAATTATCATGTATAAAAGACACTTAGAAAAATTTGTAAGTCTTGAAAAGTTTGACTTTTTTCAAAATGAATTTTGACTTTCTTGATTTCTTGATGAACAATCTTCATATTCCAACATGTCTTGATGAAATATGATTCTTGAAACTTGATTTTGATCCAAAAGTCAAAGTTTGACTTTTCAGTGTGCAATTGACCATTTTGTCCTTGTGCCAATTCCAAACATAAATTGATGTATCAGCGCTGCAAACTTGATGTCATGAGATATTTTGGAAGGAAATTCTTGAGAAATGAGAGGGCAAATTTTGAGGTACAACAATAACCAAGCCAAATTATAACCTTTTCAACGCCTTGTGATTCTTGCTTAGCACTTTTGATGCTTTATGTGTGATGAATGCATGATTTGATCTGGATGTTGTCATGATTATTGGATGAGTGAAAAAGCTCTTATGTTGTTTCTCATCCATTGATGACTGTGTGATTAGGTGTGATTCATTTTTTAGTTGTATTGTTTTGGAAATTTTGATATGTATTTTGCACGTAACCATTGTTTCATGCTTATGGTTTGTTTCAGTTCGTGGTAAGTATTATCTTGTTTGTTCTTGTTAGTTTGAACCATGAAATTGTCTTGTGCTAAAATCTTGTTGTTTCCTCATTCTTGTGGTTTGTCTTGGTTTTCTTTTGGTTTTGGAATTTTTGTTTAGGGACAAACAAAATTCTAAGTTGGGGAGAGTTGTTAAGGAAAAAAATATTGATATATTTATGGATAATTGTGTGGTCATTTGCACTATATTTTGATGATTAGTAGTGTTTAGGTTGGTAAATTAGTGTAAATAAGCAATTATCTAGTTTATGTTTTTAAATAACTTAACTTGCTCACTTTTATGTTAATTTTGTAGGTTTTGATGATGATGAATGAAGCAGCTTTGGGCAAGCATGGACCAAGAATAAAGTGCAAAAAGTAAAAAATTTGAAGATTTCATCAGGCTACTGCG
This sequence comes from Vicia faba, assembly GCA_948472305.1. Taxonomy (NCBI): domain Eukaryota; kingdom Viridiplantae; phylum Streptophyta; class Magnoliopsida; order Fabales; family Fabaceae; genus Vicia; species Vicia faba. Next base: position 187,912,233 of record OX451738.1, on the reverse strand, counting down.
ATAAGCGAATTTCATAGTGCGGTTCGGCCCCAATTTTCCCTCTGGAAGAAGCGTGTTTTTTGGGCGCGGTCTGCCCGTTTAGCACGGCCCACTGAAGTTGGAAAATATATTTTGCTGAGCCCGCTTAGCGGGACTCACTTTTTAGGCACTTGCATAAATGTTCACTTTTGATATTTTTTTATCATTCTAACACTTTCTAAACACTCTTCAAACGTGTATCTAGGTTAAAAGTAAGATTTTACTCATTTGCAACTCAAAGTCAAATATTTTGATCTTAAATCTTTGATACTTTCTAGTTAATGTTTATCAAGCTTTCTACTTTACTGGTTCATCAAGCTACCATGGTTATGGGTAGCTAAATCTCTCCTTGTGTCAAGACTAGATGTAGATAATCTTTTTTTATGTATTTCTCTTGATACCTTGTATGTGAACAAGTGATAATTAATATATGGTGAAAAACTTGTTTTTATGTTGTATGTTTGATTTGGATCATTGTTGAGAAGTATGTCCAACTCTTGACTTAGGTTTTTCATCTATCAACAAACAATTTCTAGACATAGTGTTGTAAGTTGATATTTACTTATATCAAGCTTTTAAGGTTATCATATTGATATTTAGGTAGAGAGATCATCTAAGGATAAATATGATAAAACTCACAATTTGTTTTAGAGATGAAACTTATTGAGAGGATATGTGATTACATTTATTGTTAATGAGTTCACATGCTTTATTAAGAAAATACTTACAGATTAGGTTATCAAGCCTTAATCTTGACATGCTTTTACCAATCGTTTAAAACCAAAACTCTCTTTTATTGTTACTTGACACTTTTCATGAAATTGAAACTTTCTGAAACTAAAACCTTTAATAATCCCATGCTTAAAACAATTTCGACTGTAGAACGGAGGTAATATCACCCAATACCTGTGGATACGATAAAGAAAATACTTATCCAATAAAGTGTTTCAATAGATATCAATAAGTTGTTGAGAGACTGAATACATGATATCCAGTATCATCGGGTATAATGAAAGACATTGTCAATACCATTGGTCCCTCAAGTGGATGATAAAGTCTCTTTGATATATCTTTTCTCTAAATTATTTTCCAGCTCATCCATGTGGGATGTTAAACTACCATATTTTTACTAAGAGTTTTTTGCTTCTCTTCGCAAGCTAAGGTTCCTTTACCTTGAACCATCTACCAGATCTTCCACGCCATCCACTAAACTACCTTGAGTCATTAGGCATTCTATCTTTATTTCTCACGAGATTGATCTTTGAAAAAACCTTTAAACTCTACGACTTTTTCTCGCCAAGTCTTTGTTTAATGTGCCTAGAAAGGGTCCTTGATTATATTTTTGTCAAATCTCTACAAAAAAAGTATGGGAAACAGCTTGAAAACACTAATACCTTGGTTTAATCATTATTACTTAATATATACAAATTGATTGTTCTGATATGATTTCTTGCAAAATAAGCTAATAAGATCCTTAACTATACAATCAAAGTTTAATCAATTTAGGCCATTATCAACTATGGTCAACTCGAAACTTTGTTTTTCCTCAATCAAAAGTCCTACGAAAAATCTAAAATAATAGTTAATCATGAAAGCATGTATTTTTTAATATTCAAGGTTTGTAAACAATAAAGAGTTCAAGTTTAAAAACATTTAAAGTATTTAACAACTAATCCATATACCGAAAACAAGATTTCTTATAACCGTGAGAATAAAAATTTATGATAAAATCATAATTGGTCACATCTAATCCCAAACACGAGAAAACCTAGCTAGTCATTATGATGGCACATTTACACGATATTAAGAAAAGTTGAAGTTTGCATAAAGATCTTGAATCTTCAAGGATGATGGTCTCCACCTTGTTATCTTATTTACTCTTAATCTTTTTTTTTGTTTTCTATTTTTTCTAAGGTATGACATCCTTCTGCTTCGGATTAAGATTTTACCTATAGAGTATAAGTTAATGGAATTTATCTCCTATCAAAATATGGATTGCCTCACAAGCTAAGGTTTCTTCACCCAAAAGTATTTATAAACTCATCCATGTGGGTTTCCAAAGTTCTACGGTTCTATAGGAAAGTTATTTGGCTCTCCTTGAAAGCTAAGGTTTCCTCACCTTAAAGTATCTTTAAGTTCATCCACACAGATCACTAAACCATCTTGAATTGTTACTTGAGATGTCTAGCTCATCTGACGAGTGTGATCCTTACATAATCCTTCAAACTCTCTTAATTTTTCTCTCTAGATATTTATTTGATTTTCCTACAGAGTGATCATAATCATATCTTGGTCAAAATCCTACAAAAAAAAAGTGATGTAAATGGATTGAATGTGCTAATAACTTAGTTTAAACATTTTTACTCATAACATATACTTAAATTGAGGATTTTAATATGATTTATTTCAAAATAAATTAATAAGTGCCTTAATTATACAATAGAATTTTATAATTTAGGCCCTCGTAGTGGAACAATCGTTAAAGAATCAAAAGTAGTGAGAAGAGACGCGATTGTTTGCATTATCACTGACTGTGAAGGTTCATCTGATATTTATTAGTATGACCTCTTTATATATGATGGTTGATCTATATTGTGTATTTTTTTATAAAAGGCGCATACATCAAGAGTAGTTATGATCTGGTCATCAGAACATTTTAATGGTATTAACCGTAATATCTCACTAGCAGGTCAAACTTTTTGTTGAACTGTGAAAATTTAGTAGAGGATTGATTGATAGCTCACAAAAATGGTTATATTGTTTATCAATTACATTTAGGAAGGAACTCTATCCCTGTATTGTGAGTTTATTAATCACTATAGAGAGCATTAAGTATAGATGTGTAAATTAAACTACTGACCTAAAAAATGAATAAGCATGTGTTTGGAATTTTGAGAAACCCCGATGTGAACTCACGTTTACAAAAAGCTACAACTTGTAGCTTCTTAAAATCAAGGTGAATATGACTGAAAACATGAGGTACCGGTATCCTACTGGATTACCAAACAAAGGCTAAGATTAAAGAAAAATTAATAAAATTGATTTATTGATTGGATGTAAGAAATAATTAACAAAGTGTGATATTTATAGATGAAATTATATTATTGGCCATGGAATTGTGGCTTACAGAAAATAATATCTCAATCATCTACTTATGTGTATAGTGTGTGAATGTTCCCTCTATTTCGAGATATATGTGGTGTCTGACATTAAACTTCGTGTATTATTTTTCTTTGTGTGTTTCATTAACTACATGCATGTGTGCATAAATTTTCTAGCTTGTGGTACCATAATATTTGTCCTCTTTGGTTAGAGGCACAATTAACATAGAACATGACCTTAGAGCCTGATTATCCAGTCCTAATATGTTTTGACTAAGTTTAGAGTCTTAAGAAACATTATATACCCCAATTTTCTTGAGAAAGATTCAATTGACTCATGTTTAGTTGTGTTTATACTCACATAACCTTGCCTTGGTTATAGGACCTTCAACTAATCCTGAAATCACATGCATACCTACTTCGGGCTAACACAAATTATTTTTAGGTGTAAACACCTATTAAAATAGCTAAGAGTCTATGAGAATTATGTAATGCTATAAGTATAATAGGAAATGCCTAAATACAGTTTTGATCAAACACTAAGGAAGTTCATGTTGAAAGGAGCAAACATTCATAACTACTAAGTTTAAAATGAAGATAATCATACATTAGCTCCTTGGTAAAATGGATGACATGGAGTGAGAATACTCCTAACATCATCACATGATACAAATTCATCTACACATAAAGGTTCTAGACCAGGTTTCTACCATTTTGAACATTATACATATTCAAATTTGATGAACATCATTGTTTATTTTGACATTTTGCTATGTTGTTATGTCAAACTTATCCCGATACGATCCTAAGGATAAACAACGAAAATATATTAATTAACTTGAGCGTATATGATTCTATTTGATCATTCAAGTATGATCATTCAATTTTTAACTCACACATTCCTTATTTGATGATTGCTTACCTAATTTTGGCATTTTAGTGTCTTCGCAAGTACACCTCCTCGTTTGGCGAAAGAATATTCCATAATTGACTATAAAATTACACTAATAGGTGTGGAAATCATATCATCAACTCAGATAATCAATCTCTTGTATTTCGTACAAGAACACAAATACTTAGTATTAGTTTTTCTTTGCAAAAGTCTTAGTATCTAATTAATACATAACAACTTAAGTTCTACATTTTTATCAATATAATATTAATACAATTATTTTATTATGAAGTTTGACCTAATTAATTTACAAGAAGTGATAGAAGTAGGGGTGGAAAATTTGGCATGTACTGTCGGACATGTCCGTTTTTCCCACACTTTCTTGTGGGGTAAGCTAAGTTTTTAGGTGTGCATCCTCTAATATGTTCATCCTGCTTGCCCCGTTTTGTTACGAGCTTTTGCGGGCGCGAGAAATAACATAAGATTTTGAAAATTTTAGGATAAAAAGATGCAATTCTCGTGGGGCATCCCAGCCCCGCCCTCATTTCTTGCTGGGTATATCAAAGTTTTAAGCCCTCGCCCTCAATTATGTCCGCCCTGCTTTTTGCAGACTTTTGTGTAACAAACCCAAACAAGTGCGGTCATTTCCCGTTTTCCACCCTTGACAAAATTGAGTAATCAACATCATATTAGTCCTAATTGCCGGTTGATTTAGATGCTGCATGATTATGTGGAAATCTTCGCCTGGTCCTACGAAGACATGCCTGGGTTGGATACCGACATTGTGGTCCATCACTTGCCTACCAAGGAAGAATGCCCTCCGGTTAAACAGAAGGTCCGCCGTATGCGTCCAGAGATGTCCGAGAAGATCAAAGCTGAGGTTATGAAGCAATTCGATGCCGGTTTTCTAGCAGTGACTTCTTACCCTCAGTGGGTTGCCAATGTGGTTCCGGTGCCAAAGAAAGATGGTAAGGTCAGAATGTGTGTCGATTACAGGGATCTGAGCAGGGCAAGCCCCAAGGATGACTTCCCTCTACCTCACATTGATGTTCTGGTTGACAATACTGCTCAGCATAAGGTGTTCTCCTTCATGGATGGTTTTTCAGGTTATAATCAGATCAAGATGGCTCCTGAAGATATGGAAAAGACTACCTTTGTCACTTAGTGGGGCACCTTCTGCTACAAGGTCATTCCTTTTGGACTGAAAAATGTTGGGGCAACCTACCAACGTGCCATGGTTGCTTTATTCCATGACATGATCCATCATGAGATTGAAGTGTATGTCGATGATATGATTGCAAGGTCCCAAACTGAGGAGGAACACCTTGACCATCTGCAAAAGCTGTTTGACCGTCTGAAGTTGTACAAGCTGAGGTTGAACCCGAACAAGTGCACCTTCGGGGTAAGATTTGGAAAGTTGCTAGGTTTCGTCGTAAGTGACAAGGGTATTCAAGTGGACCCTGCCAAGGTTAAAGCCATCCAAGAGATGCCAGTTCCCAAGATAGAGAAAGAGGTCAGAGGCTTTCTAGGACGTCTAAATTACATTGCCCGATTCATCTCGCACCTAACTGCTACCTGTGAACCAATCTTCAAGCTGCTGAAGAAAGATCAGGTAGTACGTTGGAACGATGAATGTCAGGCCGCTTTTGACAGAATCAAAGAGTATCTCCAAGAACCACCCATTCTTATGCCACCGGTTGAAGGGAGACCTCTAATACTATACCTGACAGTACTTGACAACTCAATGGGGTGTGTGATGGGGCAGCATGACGAGTCTGGCCGAAAAGAGCACGCCATTTATTACCTTAGCAAAAAGTTTACCAACTGTGAGACCCGATACTCACTGCTCGAGAAAACTTGTTGCGCTTTGGTATGGGCTGCTCGCCGGCTGAGACAGTATATGCTGACTCACACTACTCTTTTGATTTCAAAGATGGATCCGATAAAGTACATATTCGAAAATCCTGCTCTGTCTGGAAGAATAGCAAGGTGGCATATGATCTTGACAGAATACGACATCCGGTACACAACTCAGAAAGCCATCAAAGGAAGTGTATTGGCAGACCACTTGGCACACCAGGCAGTAGACGACTACCAATCAATGAACTTTGAATTTCCTGACGAGAGCATCATGATAGTGACTGATTGTGAAGTACCTGGGCCGGATGAAGGACCTGAGGAAGGATCCCGATGGTCTATGCACTTTGACGGAGCCTCCAACGCTTTGGGTAATGGTATCGGCGCTGTGATCATATCCCCTCAAGGCACTCATACTCCACTCACTGCCCGGCTATGTTTCAACTGCACCAACAACATGGCGGAGTATGAGGCATGCATTATGGGTCTTCAAGCTGTGATTGACTTAAGGATCAAGTTTCTGAGTGACTTCGGAGATTCTGCTCTCGTGATCAATCAGATCAAAGGCGAGTGGGATATGAAACATCCAAATCTTATTCCTTATAGAGAATGTGTGTTGACGTTGATCCCCCATTTCAGAGGTAACTTTTGAACACTTCCCAAGAGAGGAGAATCAGTTGGCGGACGCGCTGGCTACGATGTCTTCTATGTTCAAAGTCAAATGGGATAATGAGGCTCCCCGGATCATCATCTGGAAACTGGACGAACCGGCATATTGTTGTGATCTTGAGACTGAGGTAGTGACTGAGAAGCCCTGGTATCATGAGGTGAAGAGGTATCTAGAAGCTCAAGAATACCCTAAAGGTGCATCCATCAATGACAAGAAGTTTCTGAGAAGGTTCGCAGCGAAGTTCTTCCTTAGCAACGGCATTCTGTACAAGCGAAACCATGATTCAACCTTACTGCGTTGTGTGGATAAGACTGAAGCAGAAAGAATCATGGCAGAGCTGCATGAGGGTACCTTCGGAACACATTCCAGTGGACACACCATGGCAAAGAAGATCCTTCGGGCAGGATATTTCTGGTCCACAATGGAAGCTGATTGTTACCAACATTCTCGGACATGTCATAAGTGTCAGATATATGCAGATAAGGTGCACGTTCCTCCAGTTCCTCTGAATGTCTTGACAGCGCCTTGGCCCTTTGCAATGTGGGGCATTGATATGATCGGCGAGATTAAACCTACAGCATCCAACGGGCATCGCTTCATCCTGGTGGCGATCGATTACTTTATAAAGTGGGTTGAAGCAGCTTCCTACGCTACAGTAACCAAGAATGTCGTGGCACGGTTCATTCGGCATAACCTGATCTGTCGGTACGGCGTCCCGGAAAGGATCATTACAGACAACGGTACCAATCTTAATAACAAGATGATCACTGAGCTCTGCGAACAATTCAAGATACAGCACCATAACTCTTCTCCTTACCGGCCGAAGATGAATGGGGCTGTAGAAGCAGCTAATAAGAATATCAAGAAGATTGTGCTGAAGATGACAGTGACTTACAAAGATTGGCACGAGATGTTACCGTTTGCTTTTCATGGGTACCGTACCTCAGCAAGAACGTCAACCGGGACAACTCCTTTTTCCTTGGTCTACGGCATGGAGGCAGTCTTACCGATCGAAGTGCAGATACCCTCTCTCCGGATAATGAAGGATGCAGATCTGAGCGAAGATGACTGGATTCAGACACGACTTGATCAGTTAAACCTAATTGACGAAAAGAGACTCACTGCTATTTTTCATGGTCAGACGTACCAAAAACGGATGATCAGGGCATTTAACAAGAAAGTCAGACCACAAGAGTATCAAGTTGGGGATCTGGTAATCAAACGCATCATCCTTCCTCAGAGTGATCCCAGGGGCAAATGGACCCCTACGTACGAAGGGCCATTTGTGGTTAAACATGTGTTCTCATGAGGAGTCATGATTCTAACCACTATGGATGGTGACGACCTTCCTCACCCCGCTAATGTAGACATAGTAAAAAAATACTACGCATGATAAAAGACCCGCTAGGTTGACATACCTAGGCAAAAATTAGGGCTTCCCGGTGAACCAAAAGGGTTCGGGCAAAATGAGGGATGAAATAAAAAAAATCTGTACACCCGGCAAGTCGAAAACCTGAAAAGGCGGCTTGGGCAAAAATGGGTATCCCGGTGGACTGAAAACCCGAAAGGGCGGTCCAGGCAAAAGTTAGGGATTAAAGCGTAATACTATGTCTCATTGGATCACCTCGCATCCAGAATCCGGTATCAACATCAAGTTCAAACGGCATCGATCAATCAGCTTCATCATCAACTGAGCAGCAAAATGATGAGACGCTCGAAGATATAAAGGTGATAGCAGAGTTGGAACCCAGTGGGATTATTCTTTTCACATAGCTGTTTTGTTTTCCCTTTTCACAAAATTGTATAAACTCTGTTGTTCGGCGGTGTTCTCTTACTAGGACGTCAGCCTCTTGTACAAAAACGCCTATTTACAGGCAATTCAAAAATCAATACAAATTCACTTTTCAGACAAATTGCCATTTGTTTTTCCTTTTTCTGTTTTGTTTTGCGAAGAACGTCTAAGGTTCAATTTATGATATATGCATTTGACACTAACTGCTAACTCATAAATATTTGCATGCGAAACAAAGGATTAATTACAGGTAACATTAGAAACAGGGGCAATAATGAGTTGTCTAAAGCGATCTAATTGCTCTGTCCACCAAGGTACCAAGGTAAGTTCGGCTGAAGAATGTAACCAAGATATCTTAATTCCCCAGAGACTGAGCCAAGATTCAACAATACTCTCTCCTAGCAGAGTTAATCTCCAATCAGCCCTAACAAGGCACAGTATCTCCTAGCAAGTCAGTGATACTCCCCCCAAGCAGAGTTAGTCTACTGTCAGCCTTAAGGAAGTTGGGTATCCCCAGCAGATCTCAACATTCCTCAGTGCAATATACAAACATTCTTAACAAGCATCCCCGGCAGTCTTGATCTAAGATTGTTCCCCGGCGGTATACAGATATTCAGTGGAGCCACTTCCCCAGTATATCTCAAAAATTTCCCCAGGAGAGTCCAGTCTGAAGATTTCCCCAGGAGAGTTGAATCAATCTCCCCAGCAGGAAGCTTATCCCCAGTAGATTCTGGAAGCTTGTCACCTGCAGAGCACGAACGCGTCCCCCGACTTTATTCAGAAGGTTATTTCCCCACCAGGATATAACTGGGTTATCCTCAGCCAATAACCATGGAAAGATCGTCCTCGGCAAAGTCTACCTATCCCCCAGCGGAGTACATCAATTCCTTCAATATAACACATCAATGGTATCCCCATTGAAGTTATCATCAAATCTCAGCAAAGAATCTCTCTTTCCCCATAGAACGCTCCCCGCAGAGTAATCTATTCGCCAAGTTTTTTCCCAACGGAGTCATCTTCTCCTATCGGATTATTCTTGCAACTCTCACCCCAGCGGAAACGAAGAGCGCTACTCTTCCACATCAGCCCAGGATTCAACTTCCCGGCACCCGTCAAGGATTTACTTTCCTAGACAAAAACATATATTCATAAACATCATATCTTCATACACTATAGCATGCATATACGCATCATGAACATATAATCTCACTTATTCTAAGAACATCTCGCATGTCATACATCATGACATCGCATACAACTAACTTTTTGTCTTTTCAGGACAAAAGATTAGTACAAAGATAATTGCTATCAACTGTCGCAACTAAAGATCTGATTCCTGTATCTTGCTAGGGTGTATCTGTTGACGACTAACATTACCAGACTCGATTCCTGTATCCGGCCAGGGCACGTCTGAAGAGTTCGAAGATCCGTTTCCTGTATTCTGCCAGGGTGTATCTGTTGACGACTAACATTACCAGACTCGATTCTTGTATCTCGCCAGGGCACGTCTGAAGAGTTTGAAGATCTGATTCCTATATCTTGCCAGGGTGTATCTGTTGACGACTAACATTACCAGACTCGATTCCTGTATCTCGCCAGGGCACGTCTGAAGAGTTTGAAGATCCGATTCCTGTATCTTGCCAGGGTGTATCTATTGACGACTAACATTACCAGACTCGATTCCTGTATCCGGCCAGGGCACGTCTGAAGAGTTCGAAGATCTGATTTCTGTATCCTGCCAGGGTGTATCTGTTGACAACTAACATTACCAGACTCGATTCCTGTATCTTGCCAGGGCACGTCTGAAGAGTTTGAAGATCCGATTCCTGTATCTTACCAGGGTGTATCTGTTGACGACTAACATTACCAGACTCGATTCCTGTATCCGGCCAGGGCACGTCTGAAGAGTTCAAAGATTCGATTCCTGTATCTTGCCAGGGTGTATCTGTTGACGACTATATTCTCCGGACTCGATTCCTGTATCCCGCCAGGGCACGTCTGAAGAGTTTAAAGATTCGATACCCGTATCCAGCCAGGGCACATCTACATAAAGAGTTTGAAGATCAACTCCTGTAACAGGCCAGGTAATTATTTTTCTTTCTCAGGTACACAAGTTCTCGCTAAGGGATCTCTTACGCGATCGACAACCTCCTGATGGCATCTATAAGCCCATCTCCACAACTATCCATTGCAGTTCCAAATGGCATCTATAAGCCCATTCTCGACAAGGTTCTGTCACACTTCCAGATGGCATCTATAAGACCATCCACGCAACAACAGTCTCCAAATGGCATTCGTAAGCCCATTCCCATCATCACACTGCTGACATTCTACTATGTGAGTGCAAATTTCTGGGCACTCTAGTGTTCAATCATCTTCCACCTTCGGATTACGAAAGGCACGCCAGCCAATCTACATCCTCAGGTCTAAGAAGATTGAACAGGTGCAACTGTTGTACCCCAAAATTTGCCCTCCCATATTCTTCAAAATTTGCCAAAGATCAATCTCCAGAAGATTCAAAATCTCTCAAAGGTTGCACAGTCCAATTGCCTCCTAACACAGTCAAAATTAGGGTTTTGGTTCTTGCAAAGAAATTGAGATTTTCAAGGGTCCAATCAAGTCCCACATGCCTACATACATTGTCAAGCATTCATATGTCAAGTTTCAAGACTCGCAGCATCAAATTGCACAGTCAAAACCCCTAATTGCTCCACAGTCAACTACAGGGGCAAAATGGTCATTTGATAGTTAAAAGTCCAAATTTTTGGTCAACATCTTATTTTGAAGCCACAAACTTCTTTTGATCAATTCTTGATCATGATTCTCAAAGCATGGCTCAAAAAGTCTCAAGATGCAAAAGTTTCCATTTTTGGACAGTTGAAAAAGTCAACTGCAAATTGACCAAGGCATAACTTCTTCATGGTTTATCATAAAAATTCCATCCAAAGCTCATTTTGAATAGAATGACATTTCCTACAACTCATCTTCACACTTCAAGTCCAAGAAATGCTCTCACAAAAAGTTATCAATTTCAACATTATAGGTCATTTTCAAAAGTCAACAAAAAGGCACTTTAAGTCAAAGACCATAACTTGATATTGGTAAATCAAAATGACATGGGACCAAATACATTGGTTAGAGGACTTCAAGACCTTTCCAAAATGTCCAAGAACATGTTCATAGCTTCAAAATTGAGCAAGATATGCCTTGGAGAAGTTGGGAAATTTTTGGGAATTTTGAAAAGTCAACTTTGCACAAAAGGCTTCAAAAATGCTAATGGGCCACAAATTCTTCCATGAATCATTACCCAAAGGCTATGCACGACCCATTGACCTCAAAGGGATGTATTTTCTTATTTTTGATTAATTATTTGAATTTTTAATCTTATTAATTCATTTAATTAAATTTAATTATGAGGAAAATATTAAACAATGGTTTTAAATCTTTTTGTGCAGCAAATATGTCCATTATGAGCTAAATATTTCGTGCATCAATCAACAAGGCCAAATCTTCCATAATTGGCATGATTTTCATGGAAAAAGATTGGAAAAGATATGAACAAAATCAAATATTCAAAACTTTAATTCATGGACTATGGGCTTGGCTTTTTGACCTAATTTCACTCAAATACTTATACACAAGCTAACCCTATTCCATTAGACACGAAAGCTGCTCAGAAAAGAGAGAACCAATTTGCAATTTTTGGCCAAAAATCTTGAAACTGATTTCATACCTAGAGCACAATTCAAAGCTTCAAAAGCATTCCAATACATTGCCAAGACATCCAGGAAGCATTTGCAATCAGGAACAGGTCCATAGACTCCAAGAATTGGTAGAACCGAATCACACTTTTCACAAACTTTTCCATAATCGTGTTTTAATTTTCATGCATTGTTCATGTATTTTGTTTGTTGAATTACATTAATCATGATGTTCTGAAACTTTTGGCATAGTTTAATTGTCCTAATGTTGCCTAAAACGAAATCTGCCATGGTTGAAGCTTAGGGTTTCAGAAGCTCTAAATTGGGGTTTTCTGCATATGGAAAAATTAGACCTTCAAACTAGTACCATTGAATTCGTGACATCCAGACGAAGCAAACTGACTACTCGCGCCCTTTTTATATTACAGCATGGGCTATTCGCTATTTTTACAGGTCTTGTTTAGTGGGGGTTTAAAACCCCCGCTACTTGTTTTGTGTTTTTGCAGAAAGATGAAGAAGAAGCCTATGTGTCCAAGCGTGAGTGGAGGATTCAAATATTGGCGCGCAATTTTTTGTTTACACCACTAACCAACATTGTTTGTATATTATATTTTCCATGCGTTATGTTAACAAAGAAACTCAATGGCTCAGTTGGTGGATGAGCTGTCCTGCAGGCATTGGGACCTGGGTTCGATTCCCAGGTCCCTCACTTAATTCATGAATTTTGTTACAATGTGGTTCTATGCAGCACTTCATCCAAAGTCCATCATGCACGCTCACACTCAAGCCTGCCACGCTCCCATGAGCTTCAATCTGAAGGCCACAAAGGGAGTTCTACCATGTACTTCAGTCAATAGATCCACACGCAAGCACAGAAAGTCAAAAAAAGGGCTTTGATTCAGTGGGCCAAAATGCTTCCAAAACCTCCATAATGGGCCTGAAACCCCCCCTGGTTTGCATTCTTCAATTTTATTTTCTTTTTCAATTTTAATTCTTTTAATTATTTTTTTTAATTGTTTCTTTAATTCCATAAAATAATTTTCACAATAATAAAAAACAGAAAATCAAAAAATGCAATATTTTTAATTATTATTATTTCACCATTAATTTATTTTGTAAATAAACTTTAAATAATTAATTTAGTTTAGTTTAGGGTTAAATTTTAAATCTTTTCTTAGTAAATTAAAATAGGTAGAAATTAGGGTTTTTTAGCATTTTCATCCTTTTCTTAATAAATAATTTTTTCTTATTATTATTATTATTAATTACCATTTATTTTTTGTAAATAAACATATACATTGATTAATTAGTGTAAATTAGGTTAAACTTTAATATTTTCATTAATAATTAAAAATAACTTAGAATTAGGGTTTCATTTTAATTTTAATTTTTCTTATTTCATAAAACAAAAACCTAAAAAACACTTCTTTTCTTTTATTAAATAATTAATTAACTTTTAATTCAATTTAATCTAAAAAGGGTCCAACGCCCTCGAACGTTCTATTTTTATTCTTTTCGCGCATTTACTCTTATTTCTTTTTTTGAATATTATGTAACTGTTCAAGCCATGTAATAGTAATTAGGAATTTATTTATTTTCCGCATTTTTTACCAAACGGGTCTTTGTTAATTTGGCGATGTATAGACCCGCGCCTTGTAATAGCGTAGGATTTACCTTTTCCGTCATTTAAATTTCCGCACTTTTAAATTCTAAACTTTGCATGAAAGAATGTATGGCCTAAATTAAAAACAAGTGTAGATCACCATGATACATGATCAAGATAAAACATAACATGAAAACAACACACAAATTCACACACCACTCTTAGGGTACGCCTCATTGTTGCCTTACCTTCGAAACATGGTCGTCGAGTATAGGACGTTTTAGTAAGTCCTTATGTCCATGACAGGATCCAGTTGCCTCGAAACGGTTGCCTCGGAATTAAAAAGGATCAATGGCATAAGGGTAGCTTCTAAGGTGTCCTACTGTTGCTCTGGTGACCACACTGTCCCTACAAACGAATTGACCCGAACACCTCCAACGGTGGTGCTACCTACCTCTCAATGGTGGGATGGCATTACCTTAAGGACATTTACACAGCCTAATTCCTTAGGGTAGGTAGATGACTCATAGATACTTTCTCTATTCAAAAACAAATCAAAACATCTTTTCACACTGAGACTTTCAAAAAGCTTTCAAAACAATTTTTCAAACACTCTTGAGGACTGATACAAGAGTCATTCTGAAATCTTTAAACGAAACTTTTTTCAAACCCACTCAAACTTTGAAAAGCAAACACTTTTGAAAACACAATGAGCAAGTACCTAAGAGCCCATGGATAACCATGGATAGAAAGGGTGCTAACACCTTCCCTTTCTATAAATCTACCCCCCGAACCGAGAAACTATCTCATAAGGAATTTTGCTGTGCTTTTGTCCTGTCCATGTTGGAGAAAATAAAAGACGGTGGCGACTTTTGCTTACCGCGACATTTCACGAACCAGCTTAAAAACAGTCAGTTCCAGATCTACCGATCACAACCACACTTTGTTATTTCTTTCGAATCCAACAAAAGAAACACCACACTTGTTCCTTTTCCTTCGAATCCAGAAACAAACAAACACAACTCCTCTCTTCTTGGCCTTCGAATCCAGTCAAAGAAACACCACACTTGTTTCTTTCCTTCGAATACAGGAGCACCCAGGGCAGCAATTCAAGGTCCAACACATACATTCCAGCTTCAAGCAAGGTAAGTCCTCTTAACCTTAAGCTTTTTGTTTCAAACATGACATGTAAATAATCATTTCCTTTCGTTTCAAACATCATTATTATCCTTTGGTTTTTTTTTGTTTTCACCTTTTCAGTTTGTTTTCATTACTAATATTTTGGCTTTGTTTCTTTGTTTATTAAACATATTTTAAAAATTAACCTGGACATGAAACAATATTAGCATGGCCTCAGCCTATGTTGCTATTTAAATCCCAAATGAAAGAAAACAGGAGGAAGAATATGTGAATCGAAGCCTTAGGCTTCACCCCAGGATGTTATCTAACCTCAAACAAAAGGAATCAGAAAAAATGGTGTGATCGAAGGATACACTCACGCTGACTTTCAGGCCAATCGAAAGAAGCAGAAAAATGGTGAATCGAAGGGTGCATCTCACGCTGACTTCCAGGCCCAAATTGAAAGAGGCAAGAAAGGGCTGAATCGAAGGGTGCATGATGCCTGGATCGAAGAACTTGTTTTCCCCTCTTTTATTTTGTTTTGTTTTTACATTTTCTTGTTGTTTAATATGGTTGTAATAGCGTAGGACCTTTATTTTCCGCATTTTTATTGCTTTCATAAATGTTAATAATTAGGGTGTATGGCAAGATAAAACCAACTAGTAGACCACCCTAATCAAAGACAAAAATGCATGCAAATCAAACACATTATTCACACACATGCACCTTTAGGGTAATCTCACTTGTTGCCTCGGAAAATAGTCATGTCCCTCGAATATGGGCATTTTAGCAAAGACCCTCGATAAAAGATCGTAGTCCCTCGATGTTACCTTCGGTAAATGATCTAGTCCCTAACGAAATTGCTAAAACGTCCCATAGGTTTTCTTCTATGACTATATAAACGATCACGCCCGTCCCTTTACATCCAACAATGGGACTTCTTACCAAATCAATGGTAAGATAGCAACATCTAAAGTGGGAGGAAAAGAACAAAGACCTTTCAAGTAGGTAGGACGCTCGTAGTTTCTTGCTTGCTCACAACTAAAAAACCATTTTCACACTAACACTTTCAATTGAAATATTTTCAAAATTCAAAGCTCTTTGTACGCATTCTTATAGAGACGAGAATCATTATAAAGGCACTTTTCAAAATCACTTTCAAAAACATCTTCCACAACAAACATCTCTTTGAACTATTTTCAAAACCAACATTTTATACGCATTCTTATAGAGACGAGAATCATTACAAAGACATTTTCAAAATATTTTCAAACCCACACCATAAGCACATTCTCAAACAAAGCAAGTGATCTAGCAAACAACTAAGAGCCCGTAGAAAACTACGGATGAAAAGGGTGCTAACACCTTCTCTCTTCATAACCTACCCCCCGAACTCAAGAAATAATCTCAAAGGTCTTTCCTGTTCTTTTCACCCTTTCCTTATTGAATAAAAGAAAAGTCGGTGGCGACTATTTCTATCCGCAACAATTGCGATCAAATGTAAAACACCCAAGTCAATTCTTCCATCGTATTACACCTTCCAACCAGCAAATCAAGTGTCTCTGAAAATACTCGAACGTCTGCGTGTTCCAGAGTTTGATTTTCATCGGAGGCTTTGTCGCTGAAAAAATAACATGCATATCTCTTTTGATCAGTGAAAACCTTGGTAAAGGAGTGAAACACATTTTCTAAGAGTGATGTGATAAATTGTGTGAAAAAATAAAGAGGACGGGTGGTTGCATTTATAGAAAATCATATACAAATGTCAAGCCACATAAAGTGACGTCTCCTCTCTAATAATGCATGCATATGCCACACTGCATGACATTACACAGGAGGACAAGCCATGCAGTGTAGCGCCTCCTCTTTAATTTATATGCATGCACCACACAGAGTGGCGCCTCCTCTGTGTGGCAAATTTTTTTTTTCAAAAGTGGTTACTTTGGTAAAAATTTTGAAAATGTGGTAATTTAAAAAAAATTGAAAAAAATAATTATTTGAAAAAAAAAATCATAAAATTATGGAAAAATATCCTTTTTGGTCCCTTAAGTTTACCCCGAGGTCCATTTTAGTCCCTTATCTTTAAAAAGTTTCGAAGTGGTCCTTTAATTGTTAAAAAAGGTCCACGTTAGTCCTTTCTGTCTAATTTTTTTAACATCGTCAACGTTTTCTTGTGTGGCATCTGATGTGGCGCTGATGTGATACGCGTGGCAAATTTTTTATAAAAGTTTCAGAATTTTACATTTAAGCTGGATTCAAACCCATGCCACCTTGAATACAGGAGAAACAACTTACCACTACATCACTTTGCAATTCATGTTTATATTTTCATTCAAGTTTATTATCAATAAAAAATGCAGCACATTGCAGTATTTTTATTGAAGTTCCTCCTAAACCAGACACCAAAAGAGTAGATCTACCATCTTTGAGAACTTCCATCTTCAACTTAATCAACCATAAATCCAAACCAACCATAAATTTAGGTGAGAAATAAGTGTTTGATTGGGATCCATGAATAAAATCAAAAATTCTCAATTAACAGAAATTAGGGTTAACTGAAATTGTTGATGTTGTTGTTCTTCCACTCTCAGGTTTTCCATTACACACTCGATTCCTTCAACCACTTTGTTTGCTTTCGAATCGCTTTTTTATCGCTTTTCTTCATAATCGTGTTTGTGTTGGTTCTAGGTATTATTAATTACTCAAGCATTTCAACTTATTCATGTTTCATTTCAGTTTAAATTTCCAATTTCCATCAGGATCTGGATTTGTTCATTGCTTTATTGTTGAAAAATATTGTAGTATTTGACAATACTCAAATATGATTTTGTTTTTGTGTGTTTTTCTTTCAAGAATCATTGAAGGGTCTGTGTTCAATTCTGGATGTATAATAATGTTTTCTAAAATATTGGGGATAGAAGAATCTTGTTTACAAGAAGAGTTTCACGGTTTGAGCGTGTCAAAGCATCTTGTGAGAATGATTAGTCAGAAGTTGAAATGAAGAAGACACATATTAAAAGTAAATATATATCTCATTTGTAAATGAATTCATAAAAGGTGAAGAGGTGTAGTGGTAAACATGTTGTGCTGCAACCAATATCAGCGCCACGTCAAATGCCACCCAAACAAAAATTAACACCGTTAAAAAAATTAGACGGAAAAGACTAACGTGGACCTTTTTGTACAATTAAAGGACCACTTTAGAATTTTTAAAGATAAGAGACAAGAATGAACCCCAAAATAAATTTAAGAGACCAAAAAAAATATTTTGTCTAAAATTATCTAAAAGCTTAGAAAATAAATAAATAAAAAATCACAAAAAAATATTTATAAAAAAGTCACTAAAAATATTGTTTTTACTCGATTAAAATATAATTGAAAAAGTACAAAATGAGGAAAGAACTAGAAGAACATTTTGAAAAATGAAAAAAATAATGCAGTTATTATTATTATTATTTTTTCTAAGATATTATTATTCTCTTTTTCCTCCCTATCGCTTTCTCATGTTTTGTTTGGGCCATGAACGCTTTAATTAGAAAAGAAAATAACAAGGCCCCACCAAAACGTGAAGAATGATTTGGATTTTGGACTTATATCAACGGCTAAGATTTTCATTTCAGATCACTACCAACCGTCCGATCATCCACTTAACGACAGCTCATGCATGGTTGGCGCCGGGTGCTGAGGCACATGTCAAGCTTGCCCTACTATGCGACCAATCACGTTCCACGGTCGTGCCATATCACTCCAACACAAAAATAAAACTTCGTAATAATTTAGGTTACACAATTTTATCACACAATATTTTACTACTATTGTTAACAAAAACATATCAATTATTTCTTTTCATTTTCTCATGTTGGCTACTATATAAATATTAATAAATACTAAATATATATTTATCCCAAACAATTTTTAAGTAGGAGACACACCTTTTGCCATGTCTAATGGCTTGTGTTAGTCTTGAGTTATGACCTATAACCGGCCCCCATGCTTAGTTCTTGTAATCTCATATCCTTAGATAGTGACTTATGTTATCTTGTGTTTCCTTCTTTGACTTTCTTTCCTCCTTTCATTTCTCTTGCCTTTCTCATATGTGCAAAAGATAATAACTTTGAGTATATACATGTAACAAATTGAATAGCAACCTTAGTTTTTTCTTAAAAGGTAGTATGCCACTTTTTCCACACATGTCAAACATTGTTTTACTTCACTTCAAGATCATTTATATCTTTTTTTCATTACCATTTTCTTTTCTCAAATGATATTTTACTAATAAGAAATTCTCAAAAAACAATTTATAAAATTAGAATATTCTTTGTGTGTCTAGGATTTAATTTACCATTTCATCTAAATATAAATAATATGGGATGAAATGGCAATAATTGTTTACATTATTTCATGGACATATGTTATGCTTAAAAATAATCCATTGTATATGGACAAATCTCTCTCCACCGCTCTTAAGAAACAAGAATCATCCAAACAATAAATTTATTTAGTCAATCATTTTTGTTCGTGGCCAAAATCTTCAAAATATTTTATTTTATTTTAATAAACAAATTAACTATTCCTTTCTTTTTTTTAGTTGTTTCTATTTATGTAAAGAAACACTTTACCAACCTCCTTTTCCTTTCTATAAGCTGGCATTAACCACCCTCTTGCCATTGTTTGTTTCAACAATTGATACAAATCTTTTTCTTATTTTAGAGGAGTCATATCATATAATTTCAATGATTGAATAATTAAACTTTTTAGGTGAATATTTGACTATTAACTAAACACGTTAACCCTTTCAAAATAAATAAACTTTAAACATGCTAATTGTGTATTTATACTCAAACAATAAATTTATAAATTATGATAAAAATAATGTTAAAAGGTGTCTATTTTTTTTTATAAAAAAATGGTATATGAGCTAAGGACTAATGTAAGGAGATCAATTTTATTGTACTATAGAAATTCAGAGCAAAATTTATATGGATGTGTTCTAACACATAAATTATTAGTATTTAGCCTGATTCGAATATGAAATTTTGAGAGGAATTCTTATAACTCAAACTTTCACTATTAGCTAATTCATGGAAGTTAAAATATGTTTGATGTCCAATGTTTTTATACTAACCCATGTAATTATAGTAATCAATCTATTTTTTTTAATTATTATAGATATTTACGCATTTCTAATATCTGTTAAAATATTGTAAATACGACATCTACACAGACACATTAACATTGATAATAAATTAAATAAATAAATAAATTAAACATTAGTACAAATATTAATCGATATTGATTTCAGACATGAATACACCTTTTTTTCCGAGCTGATCGTGCTACATATTCACCTGTTGCATCCCACATTGATATAATGATATGTTAGAAGAACAAAAAATTAATTGTATGACAGTTACATGATTAAGGGAGTGGTAGAAGAGTCATTGTGACAGTTACTATTAATCTATCTGTCTATTCCAATTCCAATGCCAATTCATTGAAAGCAAGCTTAGTTCCACTTGAGCTTTCTTTCCACAAATCATTCTTGCAAAGAAAACCTTAGTGTCACCAACTCCAAGCTTTCATCCTCACTTTCAACTATCACAATTCACATCCAAAACCACTTACAAAAATAATCACTTCTTCTAGTGCTTCTAATCCAAACCACCAACAACCATAATTCACTCTGAAACTCAAATTTAAGAGGTACAAGTTTTTTTTTTTTATTGTATCTAGAATTAGAAATTCTGAATTCACATGTGTTTGTTTTCCAGATGCATTTTTTTTGTCTTTTTGTTAATTTTTTTATTTGAATTTTGCATAGTCTCTTTCATTGAATTGTGGTTTGTTCAATATGAATCAAGCTTTTTGTATTGTAAATATTTTCTGTGGAGAGTTTGTTGCAGGGATGAAGATCTAATTGTAATTTCAATTTTTATTGTTTTGTTTTTAATTTTACTCAGAAAATGTAGCATCAGAATCTGAAATTTTGAATTCAGATTTGTGTCAAACATCGCAGAGCGGGAGGATCTATATTTTGAGTAAAATGAATATCTCTGAACGTAACACATAGACTATATTCGATTATTGCATTAGTCTTTTTTTAGAAGTATGAGGCTAAAATCATGTGTATATTTTTTTTAATTTTCTATTTATGTCGATTGAATTTTGTTATTTGACTCAAACAAAAAATAAACATAAAACAAACTTTTTGTTATTTTACAACTGATCATGATCATGTAAACTCTATTTTTTTAACTATTTATAGCGCAATGGAATCGGATAATGGCGTTGTTGTGGAAGACGAAAAACATGTTATTGGAGAAATAACTAAGGAGAACATACATATAGAAATTGAAGAAAATTTTAATGCAGAAACTAAGACCAAGAATGAAGTATCTCAACCAGTAGTAGTATCTGAAGGCAGCAATTCTGTGGTTATTAAAAACTCCGAACTTGCCAAGGTATCGTACAAAATGTATCCGACTTTATTTCTATATGTTATGTTAAACGGTTTTATAAGTATTTATGTCAGTAGATAAATTCAAATACGTTAACACAAACACGTCATGATAGGAACTTGGTGTCAAAAGTGGTGTAGCTTCAAAGAACACTAAATCTACAGCCAAAGATAAACCGAATTTGAAGGCCGCGACTTCATCGTCTCAAAGACAACAAAACCTTTCCAAGAGCCTTACTTTTCCATCAAAATCGGCTCGTGTTGAAGCGATGAAGAAAAGTACGGATGGAATTCTTTGGAAGACAGAAAATAAACATGCTCAAGCTGTGGCTTCAACTCTTCATTCAAAAAGGTTGACAAACTCAAAAGTGAACACAAAAGAAGCAATAAAAAGCCATGGAAATTCTAAAAGGACTTCTTTGACATCCATCAATAGCTTTAAAAGCGCTGAGGTAAGAAGATTCTTTGTTTCTCAATGACTTATTTTATGTTGTTTGATAGCTTATTTTCATTTCATTGGTTTATCAGAATTCAAACCCGGCGAAAAGTGAAAAACCAAATAAAGAAGATGACGATGCTCATTCGACAACTTCGTAAGATTACTATGTTTTAGCATTATTATGATTCATTAGGATATGCATTTGTGGCATTGACATCTCTTGATGAATGAATTACCATTCTGTAGCTATAATATATTCATTGAATTTCGTTTGTATGCTATCAGAAGTCTTACACCGTGTAGGAAGAGCAGTGGTTCGGGATTTTCCTTCCGACTGGAAGAACGAGCTGAAAAAAGAAAAGAGGTTATTTATCGAAACATCAAAAGCCTATTGTTATTGAATTGCTTATGATAAATATTAATCCTATTCTATCATTTCATTCAGTTCTTCTCGAAGTTAGAAGAGAAAATTCAAGAAAAGGAAGCGGAGAAAAGTAATTTGCAAGAGAAATCAAAGGTGCTATCGATGCGAATAATCGATGGATATTTTGCTCAATATTCTTTGAGTTTTGATTTGTAATTCAACTGCTACTTTTAGTTTATTATCTCGTTTTTTCTTCTTCTTCTGATATCCTACAGGAAAGCCAGGAGGCAGAGATCAAGAAATTAAGAAAGAGGATGACATTCAAAGCAGCTCCAATGCCAAGTTTCTATAAGGAACCTCCTCCAAAAGTTGAACTCAAAAAGGTAACTAAAGTTTCTGCATTTTTCTTTAATATGATTTTCTATTTTTCTACTAATTCTACTTGTGATGTATTTGCATCTACTAATTAGATACCTACAACACGCCCGAAATCGCCAAGGCTTGGAAGAAACAAAGGCCCTATTGTTAACAACAGTTCAGAAAAGAAATCTAGTTTGAGTTCACATGAGAAGCAACAGCAGAATGATTCAACTGTTGCAAAAGTAAAAGATTTTAAAGACGTGAGTTCAAAGAAACCGGTCAGAAAAACACAAGCCAAGGTACAATTACAGGAAATTGCAGTCACAAAAACAGAAATGGGTTCTGTCAAGACTATTATTACGAATAACGTTCCGGTAACCGGGCAAGATGCGAAAGTGGATATAGGAGAAGGCAATGAAGAAAGTAAAGATCCACCTGTTGACATTTCTGAATACCAAAATGAGATAGAGCTAGAGTCACTAAATGAACTTACTCAGAGCACTACACTGGTGAATGCATCTGCACCAGAAATTGTATCCTATGAAGTTACTGTTGGAGTGTAGATTGGTGAACCAGGGTGGAGAGTATTTATGTAAACTCGGGATTCCTTTATTACCAGTTAATTTTTCATTATTATATTGTGAATATAGAGGTTGCTTCATGTTCATCATAAACATGTATCTCAAAGAAGATAATTGCTTCTTGTATTAAAACTGTTATTGTTTGTAATGAATGGTAAGAAAGCCTTGTTAATTTGTGATTAAGCAAATTGTTCATGTGTTTTTCCTTTGATTGAAGGAAGAATTCTACTATTACCCTATGTAGCTTCTCGCTGACAAATATGGGATATTATCCCTCAATTCAATTGCTTACAGTTACAATCCCTTCCATATATTTCCATATATTCAATATATTCCATAAACAAGAATTACATAAAGTTGTTAAAAATTAAAACTCAAAAAAAAAAATTAAAAATTAGGTGAAATCATATTAGATTATTCAAAATCAATACCGAAAAAATGTGAAATCGGACAATTTTTTTAGCTACAACTCGATTTAACATCCTTTTAGTCTATGAACATAGTTACCCAATACTGCAATGCTTGGAAGGTATAAAAAGGTAAACGTTGTGCGCTTGATTAAAAGTGATTAAGTTCAAGCTTGGCAAATTATGATGGAAGTTCTACGCTGTCTGTCACGCTCCACTTTGAGAAGAGAAATGAGGTGCTCGACCAAGTGGTACAATGAGATCCTTCAAAACATCATACTCATCCTTCCCTATTTGTGAACCATTCAGAACCTGATTCACCAAAACACCAGAAAAGTGGTTACGAATTAAACAGAGAATGGAGTTATTTTAAAAATGACATAAGATAAGACAAACTTGAAAAATGATAAGATATGATTAACTTCCATATTCCATGTGTCATAGAAAATTTTGCAAGCCATTAAATAGCTCAATTTATATGCTGAACATCATTTCCCACTAAAAAATAATGATTATATGTATATTGTCAAGAGATGAGATTGGGAAGGTGGGTTTTTTTAATAAATTCAAGTCACATGCTTGACCAAAAAAATGTTTTGCACATGGAAATATGTGCACAGCTTAATGGCCATCCTCACTTCAACTAAAGATCTGCATAGCATTTCATGTTGGACTCTGGAAAATAATTTTGAGTCAACAGCCAAATGGTCTCACCTTGAGAAACAAGTCCCTCCTATCCGTCATGTATGAGATAAGAGTAGGTAATCTGCAAACAGACAATGCATCTACGAACAATAGAACAACCACTTGCCATTGTTTCATTCTGAATGCTGGTAGTGCGTCCACAAAAGACATTGTATCCAGCAAGAATACCTAAGAAAAAAACCATGCATATAACTCATTCACATATAAACAATGGATATATTTAAAAACTTTGCTTAATACCAATGAGAATATACTTTACACCTTTCTGCAATAGACACAGCCTTAAACAAAAGAACTTTTGCAAATTTCTAAATTTTGAAAAAGAAAGCAGCCTGGTCCTATAAAGCTCCTACTATGCACACAGTATAAGGAACTAAGAAATGGATGACCCTGTGGCATGGGTCAATAGTAACCAGCCTTATCTTGCATTTGAGTTGCAAACTTATAATGTAGTTTTAAAATTATATTTCATCTTTCCAAATAATAAAGCAGTATTTTAAGACCGAAGAATTATTCAAACTGCCCATCTGAAGCAATTCCTATTAAAGTGTTGCTAAATTGATGAAACATGGAGAAATCATTTTAGTTTTTGCTTCCAGCAAAGAACATGTCCAATTAGGTGCTAAGACAATTGCAACTTGGTGGTATCTTGCAACTATTGCAGGTATACTAACCTGAACCATATAAGAAATGTAATAGTAAGGCCTGTGCAGATAAGATCGATGTGTGTGATTAAATGAACTAATGAAAGTGATTTTTCCTTTTCCATAGTTTTGTTGATTTCCTTATTTTGGGTATGTGTGGCTCTGCATTTTTTTGAGAGGGGGTCACAAAAAAATCTTACCACCGCTTGTTCTAATGTAGATAGTGGTATTGGCAGCCTGAGCTCAGCAGCAACTGCAGGTAAAGCTCGAGCAAGACATCTGGCTAATGTTTGTTTTATTTCAGATGATCGACCATCTGTCAAGACAATTTTGCTAGGATATTCTCTCCCATTAACTGATAGAAACTCTTCGTGAAAACTTACGTCCCTCCCATATATATGTGCCAAAGAAGATGATGTTATCCATGAAAAGAAGGCATTCCACATAGTAGCAAAAGGTGACAACTGAAAGAAAGTTTGAAAAAAAAGAGGTATGTAACTGAGTATACCATGAAAACTTGTATTGGCTTTGAACACTTTCAATAAATAATACAAGAGACTTACAGTCAGGCTAAAACCTTCTGGTGGAGCATCAAACCATGAGTCTTCAGAATCGAACAAATCAAATTCGGAAATTCCAGGTTTCCTTGGCCACTTCAAAGTAACTGAATTTTCTTCTAGAATGTCATCATTGTCCATAGTACCTTCCTCAACTAGAATGTCATCATCATCCATAGTACCTTCCTCAACTAGAATGTCATCATCATCCATAGTACCTTCTTCAACAACATTGGGAGGATGAGGCAATATAATGATTCCAGCTTCAGAAACTGCACAAGAAGCATTGGTCGACAAAAATAATTAGAAATAATTCAATATTCAAATAGAAAATTCTCTAAAGAAACATCAATTACCAGCATCATTGGCGTCTGCGTCTCCTGATGCAACTGCTTCCGATGCTTGGCTCAATGCAATTGCACAAGCTTCTGCTAATGCAGAACGTAACACATCTTCATCCGCAGCAGCATTTATATTATCTGGCACTTCACTTTCCTTTTTAATGTTCCCAAATTCTTTAACTGCACAAAGATCTTTACTCCCAGAGCTGTTGGTTTTCTCATCAGCCCATGTAACAGAGCGACAGAGTTTCTTTCTACCATCAGATTTAAGAGAAGATTTGGGTTTAGTCGGGGAAGATCCAATTGTTTTTTCAATTTGGAATTTCCCTTCACCATTGGCAGGAACTAAATTGGAAGTGGAAACATTGCCGTTAGCAGCAACTATACTTGTTTCTCCTTTGAGAACTTTCTTTTCAATAGAAGGAGCGAGAGAGGGTTTGAGAACATCTTCAGATGATTTGGCTATTTCCGTTTTGTTATTTGAGGGACTTAAAATAAGACTACTCTTAAAGGATGAAGACAGGTCTTGTATATCATCATCTTTCCTGGCTACTTTATTGCCAACCCTTTTGGGCTGCTCCAATATGGCTGTTGGATTTATTTGTTCATCACAAGTTGTGTCTGTTTGCCCTGATGATAATTTTGAAACAGTGTATTCATCTTGCATGATTATTGTACTCGTGAAGTCAAACTCACTGATAATTGAACTTTTGTCATCATTCGACTTCCCACGAATAGTTTTGGACCCTGCAACGCACAATCAGCAGTTGGAAAGTGGAAAAGGATAAGAATAAGTAGCTACACTACTCCATTTCTCAGAATTTAGGCCCTCAACTTTACGTCTACAACATAACCACCCATAAGGAAAACAAAGACTAAAATACAGTAAGTACACTCCTGAGTAAATCTAGGAGTTCCTACAATTATAAACGATTCTGTAAGATTCTCACCTTTTTTAGTAGTTTTCTGAGAACCCTTAGAACTGTTGTCTCTTTTTTTTGGTAGATAGCCCTCAATTGCATTAGATGGTCCAATCCACTGCTCCAAAGACACCTCGCCAGTGCCAGTTTCTGTTTTATCCTTGATTTCCAAGCCAGAAAAACCTAATTTTCCATCCTTTCCAAAATTTTCCATTGGTTCCATATTCAAATTCCCAAACAACCTAAGAACATTGTTCAGTTTCTCCGGGTCTAAAACCGAGCACCTCTTATCTTGCAAGCTCCCAGCAAAAGCTTTGCTGCTAACGATACAACTTGAAGAACAAAACATGTAAGTTTCGTGCAGGTCATACACCTTGTGCTCCTTCAACGAAATTCGATATCTACCCTTCCGAGGGCGTTCAGTTGGCAAAGCATTGTGGCACAAAGGATAACCACACACATTAGTAATGGACCTTTCGGTTACAACATCTTCATAGTCACTTCTCGATATCAAAGATCCGGCAGCAAACAGCTGATCTTCACTTTGGATGCCATCAAGGAGGGACAATTGCAATTTCAGAACAGCGTCTTTGACAAAAAGAGGCTG
This sequence comes from Vicia faba, assembly GCA_948472305.1. Taxonomy (NCBI): domain Eukaryota; kingdom Viridiplantae; phylum Streptophyta; class Magnoliopsida; order Fabales; family Fabaceae; genus Vicia; species Vicia faba. The sequence goes on along the minus strand of OX451738.1, from coordinate 187,885,098 downwards.
GTTCATTTCCATTAGAAGCAAGCAAGTATCTAGAAATTGCATCACACAAAAAACACCAAAATAAGTCTCTACATTCCAACAAAATCTAATAGATCAAGGTAAGTAATTCGGTTAAAGCCCTTCTCCAATTGTAAACAACATAAAACGGAAGAAAATAATAAATCATTACATCGATGTGTACTAAAAGTAAAACTAAAAAATTATAACGGGCAAAGATCAACTGTATTCCACAAGAACCCTCACTGATCTGAAACAAAATTCCAACAAATTCACAATAACTTAGTTACGAAGCCGTGATTCAGTCAACAAAATTCAATACTGACAATACTACTATTAGCTAAGTAAGTCAAGTTTGTGGATTTTATGAAATGAGAATAGAATTCAGTTTCAAGTTAATACAGATTTTCTAGTTCATGTTTAATTGCACGTTTGATATCACGGTGGATTCACCGAATGTTCATCATACAATACAAAAGATAGTTTGTGCACAATGATGACAAATACTCAAACAAGTAGTTAGGTAAAGCTATATCACATGTAACAAGCAAAGTAAATCGAAAAAGCACAACAAAAAACCGGTCTAAAATACCTGCGTTGCAGAGCGAAGAGGACAAAGGGAATGAGGTTGGAACGAAGGAGAGTTTTGAAGAGGAGTTTATGAGGTAATAAGCTCTTATGCAATTCGTCTATAAGCACTTATCCAAATAAGCTCTTCATCGAGGGAGAGAAGAACCACGATGATTATCGAGTGTTTGGTTGGAGAAATTAGGTTTCCCAAAAAGTTGCTTTCATATTTCAATTGAAATAGAGTAAATAGTAATTGTCTGTTATAGCTTGAGAAACAAAGGGATTTATACTCCATATGTAGAATTAATTTTAGTAGGTTTCACTACTCTCATTTAAAATTGATTATAGTTTTATCTTTTATGATTGATTCTACTTATAAAGTTATAATTTTTTAATTTAAATTTAATTCTTATACTAAAATTTATTGAACAACTAATTTTTACAACAATTTATTAAAATATAAATTATCTTATATTAAAGTTGTTAAGTTTTTGGAAAAAATTTAGAGTCAAAATTAAGATTCATTTAAGAATTGCATATTTTCAATTTATTTTATTTTATTAATTATTTATTAAAAATTAATATATTAATTAAATAATATAGTAATTACTTATCCCATTAACTTTTCTTCCTTCTTTCTTATTCTCTCCGTTTCTTTTTAAGTGTCATTTTAACATAAAACTCTTCAATCAAAGATAGTGGATTATTAGAGTTATTTTTCCTATTATACTCTTATTTATTTTCTCTTTCCAAATAAATTCAATCATATACCATCTCTCTTTTTCCAATAACTAATTGAGAAAATAATTAATTTTATGGAAAATATGAAGCGGAGTTATTGAGAAAGTAGGAATATAATTGACAAATGATAACATTAAAATATAAAAATGACACTTAAATAGAAACAAAAAAATCTTTTAAAACGACACTTAAAAAAGAACAGAAGAAGTATATATTAAAATTGTTAAATCTCTTGAGAAACTTTTAGAGTTAAATTTAAAGTTTTTTTAGTAATTGTATATTTTTAATGTATTTTATTTTACTAATTATTAATTAAAAATTAATATATTAATTAAGTAATATAGTAACTACTTTATTCCACTAACTTTCTTTTCATTCTTTCTTAACCATTCATAAAGTTATCCATATTTTTATATCATTATTTAATTTAACAAAAATTTAACCATTCACGTTTTTTAAGTTAACAAACTAGGCCATTATTTAATTTATCAAGAATATCATTTAAACATCTATATTATACTTATTATATATAATACAAACTCACATTTTTAATTGTTAGTTCTTTAATATGATTTATTTTATAGAATAATTAACGAATGAATAATTGAATATCAACCATAAATTTTAAATAATTCTATTTTAATAAATAACGACTTACACATTAAAATATTTATATATATATTTCTATTTTTTATGTTGTATTTTATTTTGATATTAAAATTGTATACTTTTTTTGTTTATTTAATATTATGATATATTACATTAATTTATTATTTATTATAATAATAGTAATAGTAATAATAATAATAATTATTATTATTATTATAAATTTATAATAGTTTTATACCATTATTTTATTTAATAAAAATTTAACTCACATTTTTTGAGTTAACAAACTAGGTTATTATTTAACAAAAGTTTATCTATATTTTAGATCATTATTTATTTTATTTTATAAGTTATTTATTAAAAGTTAATATATAATAAAATAATAGAATAAATACTCTATCTCCATTAATGTTTTTCCATTCTTTCTTAACCGTTCATAAATTTATCCATATTTTTATACTATTATTTAATTTAACAAAAATTTAACCACCCACATTTGTTGAGTTAACAAACTAGATCATTATTTAATATATAATTGAATATGATTTATTTTATAAATTTTGATCAATGAGTAATTGAATATCAATCATAATTTCTAAATAATTCTATTTTCATGAATAATGACTTACACATGAATAACAGTAATATCTATTTAACAAACTATATGTATAAAATCATATGTGTGAATGAAATAAACTATTTATATGTATTTTTATTTTGTGTGTTATATTTTATTTTGATATAAAAATTGTATACTATTTTTTTTTGTTTATTTAACATTATGATATATTATATTAATTTATTATTTATTATAATAATAATAATTATTATTATTATTATTATTATTATTATTATTATTATTATTAATTTATTCATATTTTTAAACCATTATTTTATTTAACAAAAGTTTAACCACCCATGTTTTTTGAGTTAACAAACCAGGTCATTATTTAATTCATCAACAATATTTTTTATAAATCAATATTATAATTATTATATATGATACAAACTCACATTTTAAATTTTTAGTTATTTAATATATTTATTTTGTATATTTTGATCAACCAATTGAATATCGATCATCAGTTTTAAATAATTCTATTTTGATGAATAACAACTTACACATAAATGATGGATTTTTTAATAAGTAATTTGTGCCTACACATAAATGATGGTGATATCTATATAACAAATGTATGTGAATGAAATAAATTATTTATATGTATTTCTATTTTATATATTATATTTTATATTGACATTAAAATTGTATACTATTTAATTTCATCGTTATTTACATATATTGAAGTGGAAAACAAGATGTAGTTCGTTTGGTAATAATATATTATTAGCAATTAATAATATATAAAATATTTTAAAAAATGTATGACTATATTTATAAAAAAAATATTATTTGTGTATATGATTTAAAAAGATGTTTTAGTTTTAAACTCATCCATCATTGAAGATGTTAAATATATGTTTGATAAATAGAACTTATATCAAAAGTGTGTGTAAAGTACATCCAATATTTTAAAAATTGGACCATAAGTCAAATCGATATACTCTCTGCTTAAGATTCATTTGGTTCGATTAATTAAATTTACGGTCGAATTGTTTATTAAATAAATTAACAATATAAAACTAAATCATATGGATAAGTCACATAATTATATGTTCAAAAATTAATAAAATAATTTTTTTAGAAATTTATTACAAATTTAATAGTATGAGATAATAGTTAATATATTTACATGAAGAAGCTTATATGAAATAATGAAAAACATGTCTACAACAAAATTTATAACTTAATTTACAAATAAGTATTTTTTTTTATATGAGATAGATTAATTTTATGAAATCCAACACACGATGGTATATTTTGAGATGTATTTCAATTTTATAAAAATTACAAATAAAATCTTTCAAAATTATTATACATATAATTTTTGGTATCTATCAATAGGGATGTCAGTTTGGACCTGTTAATGGGGATTCCCGCGGAGAACGCCCCGTTCGGGGCCCTAAAGATGGGGAATTTTCCTCCGTGGGGGCGGGGATGGGGAGAAAAATTCCCCCGAAAGCATTTCGGGGACGGGGACGGGGACGGGGAATACACCCCCCGCCCCGCGGGGACCCCGCCCCGCCTATTATTTTAATATATATATTTTAGATTAGGTTTTTTAGTCATTTCCTTTATGTTTATTTATAAAAATAAATAAATAAATATTCATGTATTTATTAAGAGAGAGAAATGTAAATACTAGTATTTTTTAATAACATAATAAATATGTGAATTCTTTGTGCTTTTTATTTTTATAGAAAATATAAACATTTTAAAAAAATAAAATATTAATGAATAAATGTAGGATCTATGGGGATCCCCGCGGGGAACGGGGATCCGCGGGGAACGGGGATGGGGATAGAAATTCCCCCGTGACGGAGATCGGGGACGGGGACGGAGAATGAATTTGATGGCGGGGAAAAAGATGGGGAAGTGTCCCCCCGGCCCCGCCCCGCCCCATTGACATCCCTATCTATCATGGTGTATTTTTTCTTAAATATTGTATATTCTATTTTAACTTTTTATTAATTAGTAATTAATTTCACGTGCATCGCACGAGTTCAAATACTAGTTTTAAATTAATATTTAATTAGAATTAATTTTAGGAAATTAATTTTTACTAATCATAAAATCAAACAGACGCTTAAATAAAATGGTAAATTATATATAAAAAACCACAACGTGGACAAGTTGTTAAATTTTAGGTTTAATAGTAGTTTTGATCATTGAGATCTTTGAGATTAATTGCTATCTAGTGTCACATCGTAAATCTTTTTATATAATTAGTGCATCACAATTGTTCATAGATATTAATTTATACATGGTTAAAATCAAAGTCAAACTTCAATTAAAATTTAAAGATTACGATTAATTGATAATATAAATTTTTTTATACCGTCGATGTATATCAATTAAATCATTTCATCCTTATCTTTGTATTTCTATATATGTAATTTTGATAATTCTTTTAATTGCAAATTTTATTTTTAAATCTTTTTTTAATCTTTTATCTTAATAATTTCAAATATTAAATATTAAAAATTTGAAAATATTGATATAACATATCAATTTATTAATTTGATAAATTAATTTCATATCATATTATATATATGGGTGGCAAAACGGGTGGCCCGTCTAGTTTAAGCTCGTCTAAAAGTGGAGCGGGGCGGACCAACGTAAGGGTTCGAGCTCAAAAGTCAAGTCCGCCCCGTTTACTAACGAGTTGGCGGGTTGGTGGACCGGCCCGTCAATTTTTATTATTTTTTTAATTTTACAATTTGATTCAATACATGATTTAGAAATTTTTTAATTATTACCAAAGAGGTCGATAAAGAAATTTTTTTAACAACGCATAATAGAACTTTAAGATGTCTTAAGTCTAAACAATTCAAAAAATTTAATAAATAAAGACCAATTACAACAAAAAAAATAAAATAAACTCAAGCACAATAAAAAAATATCAAAATAAATAAACAATACATATCATCTTAATTCTATTTAAAAACTAACTACTAAAAGAATCCAATTTAGAATTTACACAAACTAACGATGATAACAATAACACTGCATAAAACATCACATTGCATACAATAGTAATGCGTAAAATATCAACACCGAACTTTCTCATTGCTTACATTATATAGACTCTTATATTAACCGATTCTTTAATAGTTAAATCCTAAATTTGTCATAAATATACACTAATAAAATCCTTCCTTTTTTTAAAATCAACATCTATTTCTAAAGAAAACATCTGAACTAATATATTGAAAACTTAATAATTATGCATGTCTTATATTTGTTCTTTTATTTCAATCATTTTCAATCAACGTGTGTATTAGAAAATTATAGAAAGAACGTTACAATTATAATTCAATTTGTCTATATAATAATTTATAATACAATCCTAAGAGATAAGTGTTGTTTTTATAATTAAAGTTGTTTTAATTCTTAATAAAAAAATAAAAGTTTTAACAAAAAGTCCGCGGAGAAAACGTGCATCGCTCCGTCTCGGTCCGCTTTTTCATGCGGGCTAGGCGGGACGGGCCAACTTAAGGTATCGAGCCGAAAACCTCTGAGCCTAGTCCGCCAAAAATGACAGGTCAAATGGGCCAACTTATGATTCACTTTGTCTCTTATCTTTTTTTCGTATTAAATTGGTCTATTAATTTTCAAAACGATGCAAACAAGTTTCTTCCGTCTACTCCATTAGTCAAAGTATGTTAAAATCTACGTGACACATTTGCTTAACTGTTGTTTAAAGAAGAATCAAATTCCTTGTGTTTCTTTTCGATTTTCATTTCCACATAATCCAATGTTTTAAGACATTTCATTTCCATCCATTTTTTGTTACTTTCTTTATGAAGATGGGTGCCCCTAGCATGCGGTGAGTTATGCCCCCACATCGTGACTTTCTGCTCATGAATTTATTTTTGTATTTGGAGTTCATGAATTTTGTAGATGAACAAAAGGGTTTTGTTGGTTTCTCTTTATGAATTTGTTCTGAGTTTCAATGGGTATGTGTTAAGGATAAGCACATATAATTCACATTAAAGAAGGTCAAAGCAAATATCAAGACATTCAAGGCAATTAATATATCAGGAAATAGTATCATAATTGTATTTAAAATAGGATTTCTATTATAGGCAATTATAGACTAGACAATTATAGGCAATTAGTATACAGATCCTTGTACTCTTATATATATATATATATATATATATATATATATATATATATATATATATATATATATATATATATATATATATATATATATATATATGTACATCATTACAAGAATAAATATAACAAATTCCGATAGAATATTCAAGTTCTTATATGGTATCAGTTTTTCTCTGGTTAATATCCCTCAGTTTGTGTTTATCATCCTGTTTCAATCCTTCTTCATCGATTCACTCACTCACTCGCATCATCATGTCTGATGTTCCACCACCCACCAATGATCAATCCGCCACCACCTCCAACACTGATCTATGTGTCATCCATCATTCCGACAACCCTGCAACTGTCCTTGTTACACCTCTGCTCACGGTCGACAACTATGGTTCATGGAGCCGAGCCGTAACAATGGCACTTCGTGCCAAAAACAAATCCGGGTTTGTCGATGGAACCCTAATCTTTCCAAAGAAGGCCGATGATATCTCTAAGTGGCGCCGCTGCAACGATATGGTTGCAAGCTGGATTCTCAACTCGGTTTCAACCGAGATTCGCCCTAGCATTCTCTATGCTGAAACAGCGGCACAAATCTGGACCGATCTCAAGGATCGTTTATCTCAGTCCAACGCTCCAAAAATCTATCAATTGAAACAATCTATCTCTGCCCTAAAACAAGAGGGCATGTCTGTATCTCTGTATTTTACTCAGTTGAAATCTCTCTGGGATGAACTCCATTCCATCGCACCTATCAATCCGTGCATCTGCGGTAATGCCAAGAGTATTATTGATCAACAAAATCAGGACCGGGCCATGGAATTTCTTCAGGGCGTCCATGACCGATTCTCGACCGTCCGCAGCCAAATTCTCCTCATGGATCCCTTTCCTTCAATTCAGCGTATTTATAACATCGTACGCCAGGAAGAGAAACAACAAGAGATTAATTTTCGACCCCTTCCTGCTGAGGAATCAGCAGCGCTTCAAGCTTCTAAAGTGCAGTATCGCACTCAAGGAAAACGGCAGCGTCCGTACTGTGAGAATTGCAATAAGCATGGTCACACTATTGCTACTTGCTATCAGATTCATGGCTTTCCAAATAAGCCACCAAAGAAATCTGAACCATTCTCATCTACTTCCGCTACTCAACTCTCAAGCGCACAATACCAAAAACTCCTATCTCTCTTAGCCAAAGAGGACACTATGGGATCATCTGTGAATTTAGCAGGTACCGCTTTTACTTGTGTTCCTTTTTCTTGGATTATTGATTCTGGCGCTTCAAATCACATATGCACATCTCTTTCTTATTTTTCTTCATATTCACCTGTTCATAAAAATATACTTGTTCAATTACCCGACGGCTCTCACGCGTCCGTGAAACACATCGGCAATGTTCATTGCTCGCCGTCACTTACACTCACGAATGTTTATCACATTCCATCTTTCAAATATAATCTATTATCTCTTTCACAATTAACAAAATCAATACATTGTGATATTATTTTCTCATCCTCTGGTTGCATATTTCAGGACCAAGCAACGAAGAAGACGATTGGTCGGGGTAGTGCTCGGAATGGACTCTTCTACTTGAATGAAGAACCACCATTAAATAAAGATGACAACGATCACTATTGTGTTGACCATCCACCAAGTTCTTTTTTTAGTTCTAAGCAATGTAATAAGGCTTACCTATGGCATTTACGCCTCGGTCACCCATCTATTTCCCGTTTTTAATTTATTGTTAAGAACTCTCCAAATATTAATGCGAATAAAGATTTTATTTGTGACGTTTGTCCGCGTGCAAAACAATCACGTTTACCTTTTTCTTCAAGAACATCATATTCATCTCATTGTTTTGAGTTAATTCATGTCGATATTTGGGGTCCATTCTCTAATCCATCACACAATGGATCACGATATTTTTTAACAATTGTCGACGATTATTCACGATGTACTTGGTTATATCTCATGCAACATAAATCTGAAACATTTACTACGCTAATTCATTTTTTTAATCAAATCAATCGCCAATTCAACACTAAAATTAATAAAATTAATTCCGGCGATGGGGGCATCTTTCTTCCCCAACTTCAAGCTATTCGTTCCGACAATGGTTCGGAGTTTTTGTCCAAACAAATCCAAACATGGTTTCATGATCATGGCATTATTCATCAACGCAGCTGCGTTGCAACCCCTCAACAAAATGGCGTTGTGGAGCGCAAGCATCGTCATCTTCTCGATGTCGCAAGAGCATTACATTTCCAAGCGAAATTACCCCTTTCCTTTTGGGGTGAATGCGTGCTCACTGCCGCTTATCTCATAAACAAACTTCCTACTCCCATCCTGAAATATAAATCTCCTCATCAAATTTTACTCGGTTCTCCTCCTTCATACTCATCACTTCGTGTGTTTGGATGTCTCTGTTTTGCCAAAAATATGAACATTCAACACAAATTCGATGAATGAGCCAAACCTGGTATTTTTGTCGGTTACCCTTTTAATAAAAAAGGATACCGCATCTACGATATGCACACTCGCAAAATATATGTCTCTCGCGATGTTCAATTTTTTGAAACCATGTTTCCATATCACGACTTTCAAACTCCTTTCATCGCTAATGACATAAGCATCAACACTCAAATCCTTGATTATGAATTTGATGATTCCTCTTCCAACGTATCACCTGCATCAAGCATCTCTCCCGACATTAGTCATCATGATGACACGATTGTGCCCATTTTCACCCCTCAGGATGATAACTCATCGAATATTCCATCCAATATTACATCTATCCCTGTAGAAACTCCCCAACAACATTCACCTACAGCGATCAATCCTGCAGAACGTCGTTATCCTCAACGTCTTTGTACTCCTTCCGTTCGCCTCATGGACCACGTATGTGACATTAATAATGTCACATCACAGAGTGCCTTCCCATTAAAGAATTATTTCTCTTTATTCAATTTGAGCACTTATCATCGAGCTCTTCTTCTTAATATAATTGAAAATAAAGAACCAACATCTTATTCTCAAGCTATCAAATCAGCTGAATGGCGTGACGTTATGGCTAAAGAAATTCACGCCCTTGAATCCAACAACACTTGGGTTTTATCTCCTCTCCCAAATGGCAAAACCGCCATAGGTTGTAAGTGGGTATACAAAATTAAATATCACTCTAATGGTACCGTTGAGCGATATAAGGCTCGTTTAGTCGCCAAAGGCTACAATCAAGTACATGGTATTGACTACCATGAAACATTCACACCGGTTGCCAAACTTGTCACGGTTCGACTCCTTCTCTCCATTGCTGCCATTAAAAACTGGCAGTTACATCAACTTGATGTTAACAATGCTTTCCTTCAAGGAGACCTTAATGAAGAAGTTTACATGAAATTACCACCCGACTTCTCTCATGAAGGGAAACCATGTGTTTGCAAATTAAACAAATCCATCTATGGTCTCAAACAGGCATCCCGTCAATGGTTCTCAAAATTCTCCACCACCCTCATTCAAAAGGGTT